>JAUIMM010000975.1:4045000-4645000 GCA_031769625.1 Taudactylus pleione
CAGTCTTTCTGTAGACAGGATATTTCCCGCTGAAAGACACAGACCAGGAAATCTTGGTCAATCAAACATCCAGCCTCCAAGCGGGTCGTTATAAACCTGCTGCCTGATGGAGCGGGCATCCCCCTGGGGGATCTCAGGGTAGGAGGCTAACTTCTCCAGTTTTCTTACCCCTGACATCAGGCAACTATGGATGCTTGGGTTCGAGAAGTGGTCTCTCATGGGTATGCCCTTACATTCCTGAGGCATCCCCCCTCAGAAGTTTTTTTTTTTTTTTTTTTTTGTACAACTCTTCCTTCAGACCCAGTGAAAGCCTTGGCCCTCCAAGAGGCTTTGTGCCCTCCTGAGGTCAGCTGTTATAATCCCCATTCCTGTGATGCAACATGGAAGGGGTTATTTATTCCAATTTGTTTCTGAATTTGAAAACAAAAGGGATTCATTCACCCTATTCTGAATTTAAAATCTCTCAATAAATTCATCCATGTACCCACATTCCATATGGAAACCCTATGGTCAATTATGCTGGCAATGGAGCCTGGAGATTTCACGGTTTCCCTAGACATATACAGGATGTGTATCTGCATATACCTATTGCTCAATCTCTCCAAAAGTTTGTGAGGTTTGCGGTGGGTCAGCAACATTACCAATTCCAGGCTCTGCCCTTTGGTCTGTCTACAGCACCTCAGGTATTCACCAAGATAATAGCAGTCATGGCGGCTCATTTCAGGTGACAAGGAGTCAGGATACTACCATACTTGGATGACCGCCTAATATTGGCACAATCTCCAGAAGTTTTACAGCACCATCTCCAAATGACCATTGCCCGTCTGCAGGAGCATGGCTGGATAATTAATTGAAAAAATCTTCTCTTTCTCCAACTCACCAGATGGTACATTTGGGGGCTGCTGGATTCTCTGGGGCAAAAGATTATTTTACCAGTAGACTACTATAGATTCCTGCCTTACAAGTATAGGTATGCAAACTGCTCCGCAGAAGGTATAAATTCACTTAGCAATGTAGGTACTGGGGTCCATGGTATCCACCTTCGACTTGGTGGCTTATGCCCAGTTTCATTCCAGGACCCTGCAACGATGGATTCTGTCTCACTGGGAAGGTCGGTATCCTATGACAAAGTGTCAAATGATCCGCATCTTGACAGAAGTTTGCCTCTCCATGGCATGGTGGCTGCAGACAACTCAATTAGACAGGGGGCGCCCATTATGAATCCCAGATTGCGTGCTCCCCACCACAAATGCAAGTCTGAAAGGATGGGGCGTGGTGACAGGTCATCACACCTTTCAGGGAAGATGGACAGCTCAGGAAGGTCACCTGCCCATGAATATTTTGGAGCTTCGTGCAGTGCACAGGGTGCTCGTTCAGATGCAGGACTTCCTTCACGGCAGGCCTGTCCATATTCAGTCCGACAATGCAACCGCAGTGTAGTCCAGCAGCTATGAGGGAAGTGGCGAACATTCTGGTTTGGGCAGAATGCCATCTTCCAGCAATCTAGGCAATATTCATCCCAGGAGTCCTCAATTGGGAAGCAGACTTTCTAAGTCATCAGGACATACATGCCAGAGAATGGGCTCTTCATCCGGATGTCTTTCAGTTCCTGGTGGACAAGTGGCGACTACCAGATGTAGACCTCATGGCATCGTGTCACAACCTCAAGGTCCCCAGATACGGGTCCAGAACAAGGGACCCCTCAGCTACTTTTGTGGATGCTTTGGCAGTGAGGTGGGACTTCATTTTGGTATACCTGTTTCCTCTGATCTCCCTCCTCCCAAGGGTTGTCGGAAAATTCAAGCAAGAAGGTAGCCGGATGATACTAATAGCTGCTGCCTGTCCCAGGGGACATTTGTTCATCAATCTGACATGTCTGTCTATAGACAATCCACTTCCACTTCCTCTATGGCCAGATTTGCTAGTACAGGGTCTCTGCCTATATCCAGATCTACCTCGGATGGCTTTGACGGCATGCACCCACCCGCATCTATCACAGGGTTTGGCATTCATTTTTTCATTGGTGTTCCCACAGAAAAGATGACCCTAAGGTTTTCAGGGTCTCCCGAGTTCTTTTCTTCAAGCTGGACTAGACTTAAATCTTTGAGAGTTCAGATTTCTGCATTGTCAGTTTGGTTCCAGCGCAGAATTGCCACTCTGCCAGATGTTAGAACAATTTTTTTAGGGTGTTCTCATCTACAACCTCAGTTTGTCCCTCTGGTGGCACTGTGGAATTTATCTTTTGTTCTCACGTTGCTGCAGGCTCCCCCCTTTGAACCCTTAGACAAAGTGGAAGTCAAATGGTTGACAGCAAAGACTCTTTTACTCCTCGCTATCTCCTCAGCTCAGAGTTATTGATTTGGCAGCACTTTCATGTCACTCTCCATATTTGATTTTTCATCAGAATAGAGCTGTCCTCCGAACAAGGGCAGGGTACCTTCCAAAGGTGATATCCCGTTTTCATATATATGAAGAAATTGTAGTCCCAGCCTTTCAGTCTTCTGTAGGTGAAGCTTCACTGGATGTGGTTCGAACTCTTCGTATCTACGTGGATCATACCAGCTCCATCAGGAAATCAGATGCATTTTTTGTGTTATAAGGCTTTCATAAATGATGCTGGCCAGCTAACAAGCAGACTCTGACTCTGTGGCTGCCTATGACTATTTCTCATGTGTATACTCGGGCTGATCTCCTTGTTCCAAACAGGATGACCGCACATTCTACTCGGTCTGTGGGACCATCGTGGGCGTTTAGACATGGCACCTCTGCAGGACAATTGTGCAAGGCAGCGACTTGGTCTTCAGTCCACACTTTCATCAAATTCTGTGCATTTGATACTTTTGCCTCCCAGGATGCTTCCTTTGGGCGGCAGATTCTCCTTTCTGCTCAGGAGCATCCCCACTCTTAAGGGAACTGTTTTAGGACATCCCCAATATAGTTCCTGTGGACCCTATGGACCCTGAAGAAGAAAATAAGAGTTATGGTATAACATACCTTTAGTTAACTTCTTTTTTTTTTCTTTAAGGACAACAGGGCACCCACCCTGGCCTCAGTTGGGATCTGATCTTTTCTTTTTGTGTCACGGATTGTACAGAGCAACAAACACTCACTGGGAAAATGGTGACCGCCATTTTCCCAGTGATCTGCGCATGCGCAGAAAAGATGTCCTTGGGAGAGTAGGCATGGCCGCCATTTTTCCGGAGACCCGTGCATGTGCAGTAGATTCTGGCATGAAGCCAGAATCTACAGTGCTCAGTGCCGCTGACAGAGAGGGAGGGGGCCCAAACGTAGGCTGCCCCCCTCCTCTCTTAAATTGTCCTCTGCAGCTGTAATCAGAGGCTCACTAGAGTACGCCCAGAAAATGGTCCCAATGCCCCTGCATTTTTCTAACCAACCCCCCTCTCAAATACTGACTACCTGTCACTCACTTTGCGAATAAACCCACACTGCATCTGCTTTCTCTAATTTATCAACGTATGTGCGCAATGTGGCTTTGGCACATGCTCAGGAGCAGGGAGGGGCGGGGATGGATGCTATTTGTGCAAGAGAGGGCGTGACCTCACAGAACAGGGGCGTGGTATCGCTGGAAGGGGGTGTGGCCTTGCAGCATGAACCCCTATGTTCCTGTTCTTTAAGTTCTACTGGTAGGGGGGTGCAGGAGGGGAGGTGCTGACTGCATTGTGGTTGCAGTGCCGGCTCCCTCACAATGTTAGGAGCCGAACACTGCCCTGAATACTACAGTGCAGCACCTGGCTCCTGTCACTGAGGTGGAGTCTGCACCTTGGTGTCACCCCTTGGCGGGTGACAACTGGGTGCGGCCACACCCCCCTTGTGACGCCACTGCTCAGGGGCAAAAAAATGTGCTCCTATACGTCCAACATCAACATTGTGTCCACTGCTGAATCAGGCACTAAGCTTTAACTTCAGGTAAAATTTTGCTAACTGCTGAGAGTAAACATTTGTGAACTACTGATATAGGTTTCATTTTGTTCCCTGGCCTAAGCAAATTCCCCACCTGTGACCATTGTATTATGGGAGGAGGGGAGCCCCTAAATTGGGCATATTAGAAGTGAGCTTCTATGACCGGTTCTCTACAGCTTTTCTAAGTATAAAATTGAATACAAGAATAACCAACTTCCCTGTGTCAGGTTCTGCTAATATTCATCACAGAATGAAATACTTCAAGAAGGAAAATAGCTTCCAAAGACCAAGGGGTCTATTTACTAAGCAGTGTTAGGAGACAGAGTGAAAAGTGATAAGGTGCCAGCCAATCAGCTCCTAACTGCCATCTCACAGGCGCTGTTTTGTAAAATGACAGTTGGGAGCTGATTGGCTGGCACCTTATCACTTTTCACTCTGTCTCCTAACACTGCTTAGTAAATAGACCCCCAAGTCCATGAACATGCTCTGTAGGTATTCCTGTACTCCACCCTTGTTCCCGATGTACCTGGTTTTCCATAATTGCACTCTTTGAGGGGCAATGCTGCTCATATCCAGTGCTCTGTCATTGAGTGCCTACACAAAATCTAACCCTGATACAACTTTGTTTCCTGTGGTCTGATATTGCTGACCTCCCAACTGTTGCTGACTCCTGACTTCCCTTAACTACTGTGTGTTCATCTGTGGACACGTGATCACAGCTTATATTTGTACAGTATATTCTGTCTTCTGGACTTTACTTTGACCCTAACAATCCTGTCTCCTGAAACCCCTGGGTCTCCACTTGCAGAGTAGTACTTCACTAGCCCTTCATGGGGTGACCAGTGTCCACCAATCCTTGTACCTCTAGCACTCTAAAATACTTGTACTGCATGGTTACCAAGCCACTACTACCTGGAAAATAAAATCCCTGTTCATCCCAGGGAATCAGTATGATTTACTGCCTAACCCTAACCTCCCCCTCCCCGCAGCCTAACCCTAAGTCTCCTGGGGGGTGCCTAACCCTAACCTTCCCCCCCTTCCTCTAGCCTAACCCTAACCTCCCTGGGTGTGACTAACCCTAAGTCCTCCCCGGGAGCCCCTAACCTAACCCTTGCCCAGTGGCAAACGCAGGATTTTTAGGGGGGGTTCAAAATTCTCTCCCCCCTCTCCCCTCTCTCCCTCTCTCTCTCTCCCCCCCTCTCCCCCTCTTATGCAGCGCCCCTAATGCAGTGCCCCCAGTAGATTTGTCCCATATGCAGGTCCCCCTAAAGTAGTGCCCCTTATACATGGCCCCCCCAAAGTAGAGTCCGTCATGCAGTGCCCCCCCCCTCCCCGCACCCAGTACTTACCTCACCACCACGCTGGCTCCCACTTCGCCACTGCCTATGATTGGATCTGTCTAGATCCAGCAGGGCAGGCTCCTCACATCGAGCAACGTCAGTGTTCACAGTGCAAGGAACCGCAGAGGTTGGAGACGGAGCGTGGTCTCAGTCTCCGGAAAAAAAAAAAACTTGGATCATCAGGGGGTTGTTTCTGGGTACTCAGAAACCCCCCCTGCGTGCTCGGGTCCTCACCCCCCGCCCCCCTAGTGGCCATCCGCGCCCGGCTTACCTTAGATCGGTAAGCTGGGTGTCGGGCTCCCAGTGTAGGTTTAATGACAGGCGTTGGGATTTCAACGCCTGCCATTAGACACTTGCCGGGATTATACAGTCTGGAAGCCGACGGTGGGGATTTCGTCCATCCCAGTATCTACAGTACGTCCAGTCTAATATGCGTTGTGAACTTGTGTCAGTCCCTTTTTATATACTGGTTGCATATGCTCATTAAATACTTAAAAATTATAATTGCTCTGTTCTGTTTTAAGGTTCTGTATTTTATATTTACATATATGTTCAGCATTGGAGAGTGTTAACCACCACATTTAAAACATCCTGTTACTTTCCTTTCTGTAGTTCCAATGCTGTGGCGCAAATAATTTTACGGACTGGTTTAACACCAGCTTTTCAAACTCCGTGCCCACCAGTTGTTGCAGAATTATCCAGCAGAAGTGTGGGGATGATGCACTGGGAAATGGCGAGAAGCTGTATCCAGAGGTAAGTGGCATGATTGGCACACTACAATGTTTTGTGTGAAATCTTGCTATAATTACTATTATAATCTCATCAGAAGGATTCCCACTTATTTCCTTATCTCTTCTGAATCCCCCATCTTTCAAACTATTTTATGGTTAAGTATATGTTTGAAGGTATGTCCCAAGGAAATAATCATGAAGCTGTATTTTACCTTGTATATTCAAGTGGTTTAGCCTTACAACTCGAGCCATTGAGGAACATTGACCTACCAAACTGTTTGGATATTCCTCATTCTGTCGGGTCTTTCACTTGCTTTGATGTGTTAGAAGTGTAGAGCATTACTGCGCAGCATCCAGTCAGGGCCGTAGAGAGCCCGGCAGGGCCCAGGTAAAGGAGGGGGCATGGCCTAATCGTGGGATACGTGGCCGCGCCCCCTTGACAAAAAAAAACCTAAATAACACTTTTGCAGCGCCGCTGGGGAGAGGGGCGCTGTAACCCCCCAGCCCAGCGCTAAGCAGGGGTGGCGCGATCAGTGTGATCGCTTTCCCCCCCCACAGCCATAGGAGGCTGCTCCGATTGCTTCAGCTGTGTGCTGAGCTGCTGTGAGGGAGGGGGGGGGGTCGAAGCCTGGGCCCTGGTAAACTGTACCCGCTCCCCCTCCCCTCTCGATGCCAATGCATCTAATATGGCATCTCCGGGAATGATGCTTCCTTTCCTTTCCAAGATGGACACCAGTACTATTGCTGCGCATGTGCAGCGCAATCTTGCTTACTGTATGTGAGTGAGGTAGTGGGAGACCAATGTCTCCCCATTAATTCCAGAGACCTGTGACCATTCACCTACATTAACGCTGTTCCTGCACCGCTACCACATATCCGAAACAGTCACCAGCTGGTTATCTGTTCCACTAAACACTATGCTTCATGCTCTTCCTCTACCAGTGTAAAGGTGGGTACACACTTCACAGATATATCAGTAGATCGAGTGATCTGCAGATATATCCGAAGATTATGGTCGTTCATATACACTGAACGACCATCCTCTTTCAGGCAGCCGCGGGTCCCACTGTCTGGGTGCGGGTCCGCCCCCCTCCCCGTGGCTGCCGCTGCATCGTCTAATTGCCCGTACACACTTGCCCTTGGAGAGATATGTCTGCAGATATATCTGTCCATCTGCTGTGCAGCACAGCCAATTCCATATGTCTGTGACATTGCTGGTACACACTGGCCGATGGGCACCAGATATATTGGCTGATCAATTGATCGGCCAATATATTTGCCAGTGTGTACCCAGCTTAACAGTAAGTATGACTGTACTACTGCTTGCATAATAAACCACAATGCCTGGTTAAGCTACACTGGACTGGTTCTTGCATCATCTAGCAATCTGCTAGTTTGTATGCTTAATGCTGCTAAAACCACCACTTGTACACACATTTCCAGCATGATGGTCAGATCTGTGATTAATCAGAGGAGACATTACAGTATCTGCTGTCTACAGGGTTGGCTCCAGGGTTCGGAGCACCCTGTGCCAGCTCTTGAAAGTGCGCCCTGCCCCGCGTGTCCAAAAATGGGTGTTCCCTAATTACCATAGGCCACGCCCCCTATGTGACATTATTTGCCGGCGTGCCTGCATGGCACGCCTCCAAATAACGTCAGACTGGGGGGAGCCTCACTAGCTGGGCTTCCCCCAACTCTCTCCCATCACTGAATGGATGCTGTGTGCATGCGCGCAGCATCCATTCAGACTCCGGGGGGAGTTCCTAACCTCCCAATTTCACCACCCGCGGGCCACTTCGGCCCACGGGTGGAACAGAAAGATGTGCTAAGCCAGAAAAAAAAGAGAACCTGTACATGCAACAGCTTTATCATAAACTCTGCTGAAATGTCTGTGTAACAACATGAAAGATGGGGACTTGCTAATGGAAAGTCAGAATCTATTAATCAAAGTGACAGAATATCTAAGTTCTTATGTCCAAATATGGGACAGAGGTATAGGTAATTAGTACCAGTGGCATCCCGCTGGAACTACGGGTGTGACGAGAGCGCTGAGATGGGGTGTCGGCAACGTGTACACTACTGACGGAAGTGTCCACATCAATGCACGTTTCCGGCGTTCGCTTGTTCATTCAGGCCTACGACCGGCATTGCTGCCGATAGTGGAAGACGCTGTCAGGAGACAGCCTCCACCTAATCAGACTACCGTACTCCTAGCTCTGAGAAGACCATCCCGGGCACCCCATCTCAGCGCTCTCATCACTCCCGTAGTACCAGCAGGATGCCGCTGGTACTAATTACCTACACCTCTGTACTAATTACCTATACCTCTGTCCCATATTTGGACATAAGTACTCTGACATTCTGTCACTTTGATTACTAGATTCTGACTTTCCATTAGCAAGTCCCCATCTTTCATGTTGTTACACAGACATTTGGTCAGAGTTTATGATCAAGCTGTTGCATGTGCAGGTTCTCTTTTTTTTTTTTTTTTTTTTTTTCTAGTTTAGCACATCTTTTAGTAAATAAATACTTTCTTTTGTATATATCTTTTGACTTGTTGGAGTCTCTTACATGGCTGCATATTACATTATCCTTCTGCATTAAGGGTATCTGTTTTCTTTAAGTGCAATACTTCAGTTACTGATATTTTCTTTGGTTATATATCTTTCCACATGTGTGTGTCTATCAATAACCATTTACACTAAGGTTATCTTCAACAGTACTTATAAATCCATCCATCTTAAATTTTGTTATTATACACCATTTTAGTGTTTAAGGGCTGTTATCATATTCACATCAACACAAATGGCATCCTCTTAAACCTTTTATCTCCAATATAATTCTTGCTCATTCTAGATTATATCTATTGTCACCACTCATTTTATCTGTTTATAAACAGAACACACATTTATTTATTTATTACCAGTTATTTATATAGCGCACACATATTCCGCAGCGCTTTACAGAGAATATTTGGCCACTCACATTAGTCCCTGCCCCAGTGGAGCTTACAGTCTATGTTCCCTACCACATGCACACACACACATAAACACTAGGATTAATTTTTGTTGGGAGCCAATTAACCTACCAGTATATTTTTGGAGTGTGGGAGGAAACCGGAGTACCCGGAGGAAACCCACGCAAGCACAGGGAGAATATACAAACTCCGCACAGGTAGGGCAATGGTGGGAATCGAACCTATGACCTCAGTGCTAAGCTGAGTTACTAACAGATGAGCGCAGTATTCCTATTTTTTTGTTTTTTACCATGTTTTGTTTTTTTTATGCAAATGTAAAGCACTTTGAATCCTATTGGGAGAAAAGTGCTATATAAATAACATTATTTTTTATTATTAATCTATTAATAGTACTGAATACAGGTGAAAGTGCTATTACCAGTGTTACATTTTTATTTCATATGGGACATTAGAGGTTATGAGGAATGGGTTTTACTGTCTAGAAAGGGAACAATTGTAGGAACAGAGAATACATTATTTAATATTTGTTTATAACTTGACTACATCTAGTTCAGTATATTGGGGGATTGATAAGCACCTGAGCTAATACAGCAGATTTAATAGTATATTTCGGTTACCTACCAATGATATCCTACATAATATTCTAATCCAATTTTTCTATTGAAAATAATAACTCATGCTAAATGCTTTCTGTTAATTCAGCCCAGATGAAGGGGTCTTGTTGGTAAAATCCCCAAAATAATGAACAAAATTATCTCCATGTTTCGCATGCCAGTTGTTGTGTTGTTTTTTTTTGAGGCATCATAAAGCAAAACAAAAATATTTACAATAATTCTAATCAGATTGATTTGAAGCATGCACAAGATCAAAATGTGAATATATTTGAAACAGATATTTCAGTGCACTCTATAAAGTATACAAAGAATATAATGGACAATTTCATAGGAAGAGAGTACAGTATTCACACATGCATGTTAGAGAACATGAAAATGTAAAAAACATAATAGAAGGCCAGAAAAATACTGGGGGAGGGTAACATAAGATTATTTTATAGGTGGGCAGCAATGTCCTCCACAATGACTCTAATATCCCTTTTCCACTGACCTGAAAATCCTGGGTTATTGCACGCGAATGCGCATTACCCCAGGATTTTTGTCAGTGGAAACTGCTCCACCCGGGTCCAGTCAGCAGGATTTTTTCCAGGTAGGACCCGGGTTAGGCTCTCATATGCCTTTCACACCAAAATCCCAGGTCCGATTTTGGGTTTTTGAACAGGGGTCAATCCCAGATGAGACTCTGGTCAGACCCCGTTTACACTGCATCTTCAACCCGGGTTATTCCTGGGTAGTTCACAATGAACCCGGGTCTGCCCTTCTAAACTTGTGAGGTCATAAAAAGTGGGTGGTGACTGATCCACAGCCACCAATCGGCTTATTTTAGGCATGACCCGGGTCGGATAACCTGGGTCGGACAATTCACACTGCACTGTGACCGGGCTCATTCCCTTGTCCAACCCTGCTCGCTACCAGGGTTGGATTCCCAAGTGACTTGACCCAGGTTATCTTTCAGGGACCCTTTCACATCGAGCTGAGACCCGGGTATCTGTGTGGACCCGGGACCCGTTTACAACATAGGGAGAGCCGCATTATGGCACAAGGAGATGATGTCCTCTCCAAGCATCGGCACAGCACCTACAGTACGGCACCGTTCCACAGAATTGTTTTTAGTTTTACTTTGAGGTTAACTATACAATAGTTATAAACTATAAAATAGCCCATTCAGGGTTAAAACGAATATAATGAATCAAATGCTGTTCCGCTCATTGGGTGTAATTCTGAGTCGCAAGCTATGTTGATATGACTCCCTGACAAAAGGAGGTTGAACCAGTAGTTGGCCTAACAGATTTTGCCAGTCTGCATCTGATATACTGTTTGTTGTATAATATTCTATCAATATTGCACCTAGCATTTTTTCTTTATTTTCTATATATTGCTCGTATAATATGGCTATCATATTATTTAGAATGTAATAATGCCAGAGGACAAGACCAATACCAATACAGGGCTATATTGGTCTTGTCGCTGGTGAATACATACTGTAGGGTCTTTCTCCTCCTTCTGCCTTACCCTGATACCCTTAAATATATGGCATTTTTGTAGTAATCTCTGTAAAGGGTTTATAGCTAGATTAAACAATAAAGGGGAGAGTGGGCAGCCCTGATGGGTTCCCGTTTCAGTAATATTTTTTCATCTTTCAGTCAATTTATTAAGAGGGAAGTGGATGTATTGCAATAAAAGTAGCTAATTTAAATTAACAAAATCATACTCAAATTATCTCATTCCCAGCACTGCAAAAAGATGATGTCACAAGACCATGTTAAAGACCTTGTGAGCATCAGGGATGCAATGACTGATGGTCAGTGAGCAGGGATGGCAATATAGATTGTAACTTTCCACCCATGTGGCAAATATTTTGAAGTCAATGTACAATAAAGTAATAGGTTTGTATGACGCCAATTGTTGTGGATCGGAATGTGTTGTGGAATTAACGAAGTATATGCTTAATTAAATGAGGGCTTATTTATTCTCTAACGTATGGTTTGATCTAATTAAAGTAAAGCTAGGGCAATACGAGGTTGTCATAGTCGCCAGAAAATCCATCTGTATCTGGGGATTTATAATGAGGGGGAGCTGAAATGGTAGCATTAACTTCTTCAATACTGATGTCACTTACCAATGCCTCTATGTGCGCATGCCGTTTTTATTAGTATTTGCCATCTTCACCCTGCCCAGGACAACTCTTGCGGAGAAATTGTTGCATAGAGGACTTTTGTGTCCAGTACAGTGTATATAGTAAAAACTTTCTCAATGTAGATTGGTATGGTATGCGTGAGTAAGTCAATAAGGCTGCATATGCATATTCATTTTGATGTACTGTATAACTAAGCTGGAAAAGCTTTGCATGCGCTGAAAATAATTTTGTGTATCTTCTGTCTGTGCGTGCGTGAACTGGTATGGCTGCAAATGAGCAGGGAAAATTGTGAAGACTGGAGTCCATGCGAATTCCATCCTGTCTTCACAAAGCATAACGCCATCTCTGGATGGTATTACGCTTACGGAAACAAAAGATGAGGGAAGCAAAGCTTCTTTCATCTTTATAAATACCAAACCTGTAAAACCCCTCAATGCTAATTATGGGGGCTACAGGAATCTGACAGGGGAAATGCCCTTTTCACTTTACTAAACATGGGGGAATAAATATGCTAAATTGCTGTAGGAAAGCTTATTTTGTCTGTAGTAAATTATTGAAAATCATTGAGGAACAAAGTAATATAAGAGATAAGCAATGAGTACTGGTAAGATGGCTCATGTTGTCCAAAGCCATAAGAATATACCTACTAGTTTCTAATAATAGTTAAAACAAATAAAAGGTATAATGCTAATAAGGTGTGATATATAGAGAACTGTGTTCCTGAGAAGATCCATTATAATGCATATAAGATGTATTCATTGCTAGGTGTTCTCTTGCAGGGCTGTGTGGTGAAGATGAAGAAGTGGCTAGCAGAACACATTAATGTGATTGGTGCAGTAGGTGTTGGTCTGGGGATCTCGCAGGTATTCTCTGCTCTGCAAGTTTAAAAATTTGTTGCACCAAACAAAGTGTACAAAATGTCATATTCAGGTCTGATTTATTTGGTAGTTCTATTTAAATGCATAATCGTCATTACTAGAATGTTAGTCAAGGCAGATTCAGCCATGCGCCATTTAATCGGTTTTTCAGTGGTTACACAAATGTTGCATCTGGAGTCTATGCGTGTACAGACGTTTTGAATTGCTGGCAGCTAGAGCTAAATGATTCTTGTGCCTGCAGTAACCCCACAAACATGTCCCGCAGCAGCAAAGAATTATGGGGAAATGTCCAAAGTGCAAGAATGTGCAAGTGTTTGTGGTGAGAATAAGGCACTATTTGCTTCCCACCTGGGGCAGTGAATGGAGTAGACCCAGCACTACAATCGCTCAACCTTTAATGTGTATAAACCAGGGATGGGCATGGTAGGAGGTGGTATAGTGAGACATATATGTATTGTGGCTCAGTGAATGTTTATCGGTGGCTCTTCTGTCTTGTCCCCAGATACTTGGCATTCTGTTCTCATGTTTACTTGCAAAGATCCTACAAAAGAAGTATGTGTCTATGTGACAGGAATGGAAGAAAACCAAGTTATTAATGTCACTTATTTTTCAGTTAATATTTGATGTAAAGTAAGTTGTGTGTGTGTGTGTATATATATATATATATATATATATATATATATATATATATATTGCACTACCTCATGCTGGCTCACAGAAAAATAAATAAAATATTTTTCACAGTCGGGTATATTGTTCAGTTATTTGGTTAGAAGGAAATTTTTCTGTACAGAATCCTTTTGAAGAAAACCCACCACAACTTATCTCATTAAGGGGCCCATTTATTAAGTATCGCATTTTGCAATGCAATCAGGGCATGCAGTACTGCCCATGATCGCATTGCAAAATGCGATCATACCGGCCGAATGTATGACCCGGCACATGCAGGGAGACGGGTTCCGAAAAGAGCCCGTCCCTGCGATGTGGCCGCAGTGCATTCCGGGCTGCTGCGCATGCACAGTCCCGTGGACTGCACATGAGCGGCGCCCATTGCCGGCGGAGGGATCTGGAAGATCCCTCTGCCGGCTGAAATGCGGGTAAGTGCCCATAGGACACAGCGGCTAACGCTATCTTCAGATAGCGTTAGCTGCTGGAGTCAATATCGGGAATGTTTCGCATTCCCGATATTGATACATTTTGCAGCATCGCATCCCCCATAGAAACCTATGTGTCGCAGTCTATGGACACGGTTTTTTTTGTAAGAAAGAAATATATACAGTACTGAGCAAAAGTTTTAGGCAGGTGTGGATAAGAATGCTTTGAAACATTGTGTTAATAGTGTATTTTTATCAATTAACAAAATGCAAAGTGAATGAACAGAAGAGAAATCTAAATCAAATCAATATTTGGTGTGGCCACCCTTTGCCTTCAAAACAGCATCAATTCTAGGTACACAGGGATTTTGTAGGATTATAGTCAGGTGTACAGTATGATTAACCAATCAAAGCAAAGAGGTGATAATGACTGTTTCAACCTACATATAACATTAACTGAAACAGAAACAGCTGTGTTTGAGGCTTAAAACTGGGTGGGGAACAGCCAAACTCTGCTACAAAGGTGAGGTTGTGGAAGACCGTTTCATTCCACTGGTCATACACCATGGCAAGACTGAGCACAGCAATAAGACACAAGGTAGGCCTAGTCAACTTGTGGCTCTCCAGCTGCTGTAAAACTACAAGTTCCAGCATACCCTCCCGCCAATCAGATAGTAAAGCTTGCTGGGACTTGTCGTTTCACAACAGCTGGAGAGCCACAGGTTGGCCAGGCTTGTTATACTGCATCTGCAAGGTCTCTACCAGGCAAATATTTCAAAGCAGACTGGTTATTCAGGATGTGCTGTTCAAGCTCTTTTGAAGAAGCACAAAGAAACGGGCAACATTGAGGACCGTAGACACAATGGTCTGCCAAGAAAACTTAGTGCATCTGATGATAGGCACATCATACTTCCCTTTTGAAATAGGAAGATGTGCAGCAGTGCAGGGCCGAAACTAGGATTTTTGTCACCAGGGGCAAGACAGTAATTTGGCGCCCCCCATGTAATTCCCCCTGCAGTAGTGCCCATATTGTAATGCCCCCATAGTAATGCCCATATGTTAATACCCCCATAGTAATGTAGTAATGCCCCTGTAGTGCCCACCATACAGTAATGCCCCTGTAGTGCCCATGCTCCCATATTAATGCCCCTGTAGTGCCCATGCTTTCATAGTAATGCCCCTGTAGTGCCCATGCTCTCATAGTAATGCCCCTGTATTGCCCATGCCCCCATAGTAATATCCCTGTAGTGCCCTTACAGTAATGCCCCTGTAGTGCTCATGCCCCCACAGTAATGCCCCTGTAGTGCCCATGCCCCAATAGTAATGCCCCTGTAGTGCTCATGCCCCTTATTGCCTATGCCCCCATAGTAATGCCCCTGTGGTAATGCCCCTGCCCCCATAATAATGCCCCTGTAGTGCAGCTTATTAAAAAAAAAATACTTACCTTGAACCCCGCTCCTGCTTCCAGCGTCGTGTCCGGTCCGCCGGCTGCTCCTTGGAACTATGGGGGAGATGTCATGACGTCTCCCCCATAGTGCCTGTGGGGAGAGCCGGAAGCTGGAGTTCGGGAGAGAACTCCAGCCTCCGGCTCCGGCTACACCGCGTCGCTGCAGAGAAGGAGCCGGGCGCCCGCTGGCAATAAATATTACCAGCGGACGTCCGGCTTGGAGCCTCTCTGCAGCGCCGGGCTGGAGGTCACTGGCACCAGGTACAGCGGCTCACCCGGTGCACGTGCACCTCCAGCCCCCCCCTAGTTGCGGCCCTGAGCAGTGCCATCAGCTCAGTACTGGCAGAAACCAGTTGGACCCAGGTACACTATCTACTGTTAGAAGAAGTCTGGCCAGAAGTGGTCTTCATGGAAGAATTGCAGCCAAAAAGCCATACCTTTGACATGGAAACAAGGGCAAACGACTCAACTATGCACAAAAACAAGGGACTAGGGTGCAGAAAAATGGCAGAAGGTGCTTTGGACTAATGAGTCAAAATTTGAAATATTTGGCTGTAACAGAAGGCAGTTTGTTTGCTGAATTGCTAGAGAGCGGTACAATAATGAGTGTCTGCAGGCAACAGTGAAGCATGGAGGAGGTTCCTTGCAAGTTTGGGGCTGCATTTAAACAAATGGACTTGGGTATTTGGTCAGGATTAATGGTGTCCTCAATGCTGAGAAATACAGGCAGGTACATATCCATCATGCAATACCATCATGGCAGCTGATTGGCTCCAAATATATTCTGCAGCAAGACAACATAGATGCTGTTTTGAAGGTAAAGGGTGATCACATCAAATATTGATTTGATTTAGATTTCTCTTGTGTTCATTCACTTAGCATTTTGTTAATAGTTTATATTAACACTTCTATTTTTGAAAGCATTGTTACTTTTGCAGCATTTTTTCCACACCTGCCTAAAACTTTTGCACAGTTATGTATATATTGTTATGTCTGTGATAAAAAAAAAAACAGGCCATGATACTGTGTCTGTGAGATACAATAGCCACTAACGGTCAGTAGATCAAGGGCCACCGTGCAGGGTGTTTTTTGTTTTTTTTATAACAAAAAATTTATTTTCTTGTGAAAACACATTCAGGTGTCGATATGGAACATGATGATCAAGCAACAGAACACCAAGAGTAGCAACCTAGCAGTAGCGCTGCAGCTGCTGCCACCTCCAGTTGATATGACTATACCACTTTAACATAATCTACTAAAGCTGATGCTCAAGCGTATAGAGGCTTTCAGTCAGGGCATTTGTAATAATAATAATAATAATTATTATAAAAAAAAATATTTCACTGTGGTAAAGAAAAATACCCCTCTAATGGAGCATACATACGGTCAGATTTTTCTTCAGATCTGAACGATACCGATTTAAAAAATCGTTCAATCGTTGATATCTGAAGGAAAATCTGACATATCTGTCAGATGAACGATGCGCGTTCCCGATGGTCAGATAATGATACCTGACATTTGATGTGTTTGCAGTAGGGGTGTGCACCGGCCACTTTTCGTGTTTTGGATCTGGATCTTTTTTCGTGTTTTGGATCTGGATTGGTTTTGCCAAAACCACCCTTCCGTGTTTTGGGTTCTGGGTTTTGTGTTTTGGATCTGTATTTTTTTTAAAAAAACCATAAAAACAGCTTAAATCACAGAATTTGTGGGTTTTTCTGCTCCTATGCAATTATTAACCTCAATAACCTTCATTTCCACTCATTTCCAGTCTATTCTGAACACCTCACGCCTCACAATATTGTTTTTATGGCCAAAAGATTTCACCAAGGTAGCTGGATGACTATGCTAAGCGACACGAGTGGGCGGCACAAACACGTGGCCCATCTAGGAGTGACACTGCAGTGGCAGACAGGATGGCAGTTTGAAAAACAAGGCCCCAAACAGTACATACTGCAAAGAAAAAAAAGAGGTGCAAGATGGAATTGTCCTTGGGCCCTCCCACCCACCCTTATGTTGTATAAATAGGACATGCACACTTTAACAAACCAATCATTTCAGCGCCAGGGTCTGCCACATGACTGGGGCTGAAATGATTGGTTCGTTTGGGCCCCCACAAAACAAGCTGGCAATTAATGTGTCCCTGCACAAACTGGCTCTACGGAGGCAAGATATCGTCCTCATCCTCCTCATCCACCGATTCCTTTGATAAAACAGGAAAAAGGGATTCAGATGTCCCTGGACTGCTTACGGTCTTAGCCAAAGTTTCTGAACTTGACAGTAACTTTTTATGAACGCGCTGCAGGTGCCGTATAAGGGAGGATGTTCCTAGGTGGTTAACGTCCCTACCCCTACTTATTTCACCTTTACATATGGTACATATGGCAAGACAGTTGTTGTCCGGATTTAGATAGAAATATTGCCAGACCAAAGAGGTGGAATGTTTGGTCTTCTGCCCAGGCATGACCATGATGGGCTTTTTCATTCCACGGACAACTGTCTCCCCCGGAGACTGATTTAAACAAACCACATCACCATCAGAATCCTCCTCGCCAACTTCCTCCTCAATGCCAGCTACACCAGTATCCTCCTCCTGTTGTACTTCAACAGTGACATCTTCAATTTGCATATCAGCAAGTGGACTGTGGGCGCTCTTTTCAGCACTTGCAGGGGGCGTGCAAATGGTGGAAAGAGCCACCTCTTCCCATCCAGTGCTGGGAAGGTCAGGCATCGCAACCGCCACCACACTTGGACTCTCTTTGGGGATTCGTGATATCTTCTTAGAACGCACAGTTCTTCGCTGTGCTTTTGCCAGCTTAACTCGTTTGATTGTTTTAGCGGGAGGAGGGCTTCCATCGTCACGTGAAGCTGAACCACTAGTCATGAACATAGGGAAAGACCTTTGCCGTTTCTTGCCACTCCGTGTCGTAAATAGCATATTGGCAAGTTTACGTTTCTCTTCAGATGATTTAAATGTTTTTTTCAAGGTCATTTTCCTGAACTGTGTCATTTGGGATTGTATATGCCCTCTACTATGACATTGGGCATCGGCCTTGGCAGACGACGTTGATGGCATGTTATCGTCTATGTCATGACTAGTGGCAGCAGCTTCAGCACTAGGAGGAAGTGGTTCTTGATCTTTCCCTATTTTATTTTTATCGGAGAAAGTTTGGTCCTCCATTTATGTTATATTGATATATACGTGCGGCTAAGGCGCACACAAACACAGAAAATGTGTTTTTATTTTTGCTAGAGAGTAGTGCACTTTGTGGGTTACACCACCCTGGCTCTTTACTTATGGGACACAGGCGCACACTTGGCGCTGCTCCTTCGTTGATGCATGTGCAGCCACAGTGCACACAATTCACAAACAGAAATTTTTTTTTAATTTTGTTTGGAGTGCCCTTTGGGGGTTACAGCACCCTTTAATGGTCAAGCCAGCCTGCCCTTTACTTATGACACAGGCGCACGCTTGGCACTACTTTGTTGATGCACGTGCGGCTACTGCGCACACAATTCACAAACACAGAAAATATTTTTTTATTTGGTTTGGAGTGTACTTTGGGGGTTACAGCACCCTTTAACGGTCAAGCCAGCCGGCCCTTTACTTATGACACAGGCGCACGCTTGGCACTACTTTGTTGATGCATGTGCGGCTACTGCGCACACAATTCACAAACACAAACATTTTTTTTTTTTTTAGCACTTGGGGGGAGCACCCCTGACGGACAGAGCACCCCCTGGACAACACTACAGCACCCCTTTAGGACTGGGACACTGCACAGGACTTTGGAGTGGACACAGCCCCTATGGACAACTGACTGCACAACACAGTCCAGCCAGACCCTATGTACTTTGAAGTAGTGGACACAGCCCCTATGGACAACAGCAGAACAGCGCAGCACAGCACAGCACAACATTACTCTGCACTACACTACACTACACAGCCCAGCCAGCCCTAACTCCCACCCTCCCTCTTCACTGTCCACAGCCGAGTGAGAAAATGGCGCCGACGCGGGTACCTTATATAGGATCCAAAACCCGCGAGACCCGGAAGGCGGGATGATGACGTTTTGCCTCGATTTCAGATCCGAGTCAGGCGGGAAAAGTCGAGCCTGACTCGGATCGGCCTCGGATCGGGGGGGTTCGGATTTCAGAAATCCAAACCCACTCACCCCTAGTTTGCAGTCAGACTTGGATGATTCCATTCATTTTAATGCAGTCAAAAACCATTCAAATCGTTCAAATCTTTGGTAAAGTTGTTCATCTGACAGATCTGACAAATGTGACCGTGTGTATGCTCCATAATAAAGGGAAAGTTTAGTGCAGAAAAATAGGCTCAGGCCTTGGCCTTTATTTATGAGTGGTGGTTCTGCAACTGCTGTCAGTGAGACATCTTCTTCTGCCTCTCATGATGTTGCAAGCCCTTCTCACTCAGAGTGTAGAAGAGGGTGTAAAAAAAATGAAAACCAGAAAATCAGTGCTGAAAAAATCACTTAGGCAGTAGAAGAAACTATTCAGAAATGTCACGAATCCCTCAGGAGAGTCTAAGTGTGTCTAAAAGAGCTATGTGTGAGCCTGACCTTTCGGTATTGTTAGAGAAGACTCCTTCCTCCATTTCTGCACCCTCTGCCGATGTGGGCATGAGCAGCACAAGTCAAGAAGTGCCTGACCTAGACATTGAGGATGTTACAGTAGAAGTGAAACATGATGAGGGGAATATTTCTGTAGCTGACGCTATTGAGGATGTTGATGATGATGCTTGTGTAAGTGAGGCCCCAGTGCAGGGGTTAAAGTGGGCAGGAACGGGGCGGAACAGAGTTCCATCACCTCTAATGGTAGGCGGAACTAGTTCTGCCTCCACCATGTCTCTGCATATAAGTCCCACAGACAGAGAGACAGCTGTCTCCCCCTCATCGGTTTCTGGTTCCATGTTCCTCCTCCTCTGTGAGCGTCCCACCCTTCCTGTCACTCACTTTGTGGGCCTGCATCCTTGCGGCTCCTATTGCAGCACAGCGTATGTAATGTCATGACGTCACTGCTGCTGCATAGTGCACTGAGGAGCCGCAAAGAGGAGCAGGTGCCAGGGAAGGCACGAAGGTGAGTTAATGCTAGAGGGACAATGGGGGGGGGGGGAATAAGCTGCTGGTGGGAGAGGAGACAAAGGCAAGGAACTGCTGCTACAGGGACACTGATTGGATAGGTTGCTTGTGGTAGAGTAGACACAGGGGTGGAGAGCTGCTGCTAGATGGATCTGCATAAGCTGCTAGTGGGAGAGGGGCAGGAAGCTGCTGGTGAGGGACACAGGGAGCTGCTGGAAGGACACAAAGTAATAAGCTGGAGAGACAGGGGGATGGTGTTGGAGTGAAGACACAGGAATGGCGTTGGTGAGATGGGGGGCTGATGCTTGTGAAACACAGGAAGATTGTGCTGAAAAGATGGTGGGGAGCATTGCACTGGAGAGACTTAGGAGGATGTTGTCTCTCTGGTGTAAGAGTTACACTGATGATACATAACATATTTTTTTTTCTTTTTAAGGGGCAGATGTACTAGGCTCTGGAAAGTGATAAACTGCAATCCAATCAGCCCGTAACTGTCATTTTTCAAACATAGTCTATAAGATGACAGTTAGAAGAGTGGCTAGTAGTTTATCACTCACCAATGTATCACTTCCAGAGCTCAGTACATCTCCCTCTAAGTACCCTACCATTGTAGACTCAGCTGATTGTCGGGAGTGCTAAAAAAGCATCTAAAATGTATTTCATACTGTAACCTTCTGGGGTCCTGGGTGGCCCCCAGCCTCCCGGCCATTCACTTTAAATTTTCCTATACATGACTGTGTGTGTGTGTAGAAGATTGCAGTGGCTTCAAGTACAGTTTTATTTGCCCTGCCACCAGCTGAATTCCACCCTTTATAAACTTCAAAAGATGGAGGAATAGCAAAAAGACATCCAAAGCTTCACAACAAGCATGACATAGGGAGAATGTACCTTACTCTAGCACAGTGGAGAATACTTTGTGTTGTGCAAGGTGCTGAAACTCTTCAAAGTTGTCACCTGTGAAGTGAGTTTAGACACTACCAGCTTGAGTCAGGTAATTTGACTTTTGGAAAAGCAGCTCAAAAAACTGAAGGAGAAACTGAAATGAAGCAATTCTGCTAAGTATGTTGGCCTTGTAGATTAAGTCCTTTATTTGCTTTGCCAGGATCCAAGGGTTGTCAGCATTTTAAAATCTGATCAATACATTTTGGCGACCATGCTTGATCCTAGATTTAAGTCATATGTTGTGTCTTTCTTTCCAACGGACACATCTAATGACATGCAAAGAGTTGTTGGCAAGCAGATTGTCAGTTGATGTGGCATGTGACACAGCATCATCTCCTCCTTCAGTATCTATGGCAACTGCGGCTGTCAGGGGGGAAAAAATCAGCTTTCCTAAGAGATCCACTGGTAATGCAGATGAGTCAACACAACATTTTGACATCTAGTCAGATCTAAAAGAATTGCTGAAAATTAGTGACACCTCTACCGCAACTAACTCAAAGTCCAGAGGCACCTGTAATGGTGTATTTCAGCGGGGATGAATTAAAATTATGTGAAGATGCTGTACACACTGATGAGGATGATAATGGTGAAGATATATTGCCTCTGTTTAGCCAGTTTGTACATAGAGATAATTGCCAGCAATGTCACATGCTCATTGGCAGCTTGTTTTGTGGGGGCCAAACAAAACAATCACTTCAGCCATAATTGGCGGTCCCTGTCACTGAAGTGATTGGTTTGTTAAACTGTGCATGTCCTGTTTTAATATATACACCATAAGGGTGGGTGAAAGGGCCCAAGGACAATTCCATCTTGCGCCTCTATTCTTTGCATTATTCACTGTTTGGGGGCATTGCTGACTGTCTTTTTGTGTAAATTACATTTTTATAGTTTATTAAACTGCCATCAAGTCTGCCGCTGCAGTGCCATTTTGTTTCCTAGATGTGCCATGTTGGAAGTTAAACTACCACAGCCACTGATGTCTTTGACATGTGGTTGCTGAAAATGTCCAGAAATGTTTATGGCCGCAGACAGCATCTCCTGCATGCCCTTGTAATTTAAAAAAAACTGAACCACCAAGTTTATTTTGTGGGCAAAACATGGGACATGTTAAATTAACTTCACAAACTAATCAATCCTTCCTTTCTTTCCCTGCCTTCAACTACATACATGCTGTAGGCCTCTGATCTAGTTCATGATTAATGAAAACTTTCTTGGTTTCTAATATGGGGTTGTATAGTTTATTATTCTGCCATCCTGCCTGCCACTACAGTGCCACTCTTTCCTAGATGGGCGGCACAAACATGTGGCAGTTCAACTTCTAACATGACACATGTTACACGTTGAACTGCCACATGTTTGTGCCGCCCACTGCTGTCGCTTGGCTTAGTCAGCCAGCTAGCTCAGTACAACCTTTTGGCCTCAACTGGATGAAAACAATACTGCGAGCTGTGAAGTGGTCAAAAATGACTGGAAATGACTGGAAATTAATGTTATTGAGGTCAGTAATACTGTAGGAACAAAAACAGGCCCAAATTATGCAATCTTAGCCGTTTTTATGATTTAAAAAAAAAAAAATACAGATCCAAAACCAAAACACTGGAGTCGACACCCATCTCTAAAAGATGTTGGAACCGCTTATGTACACCCAGGTTCCTACCTCCGTCACCTGGAACCGCTCGCCTCTTCCTCACAATGGACCAGGCCCTGCGGTAGCTGGCAGAGGGCTTGTGCTTGGAGACACTGGGCTCAATCCAGAACAGCTGGATAATAGAATAGCATTTGGCGCAGTTCTGTTGTCGCAGGATTCAGATGTAGTCGTGGTAAAGGCAAGATGTTTATTGCTCAAATAGTCTGAAAAAAGACTCTTCCCCTCAGCTTTAAGGGGGTCAGCATACAAATGTTAAACAGCAGTAAAATCATTGATGTTCTAAAAGATGCCTTAACATGCCCTCCTTTTTATATCATTTTTACACACAATACCACAGGGGTTAAATCTGCCATGTATTCCTTTTAGCCAATCATGCTAGCTCATAAAATATAAATAAACACCTCTTACATTTTAAAGGAACTAACATAATTTCCTCGTTCCCACCCAAAAACAGTTTGCTTTCCTAAAACACAAATTGAGTTAGCATACAATGTCTCTAAAAAAGTAAATATAATGCAAATTTCAATAGCATTCGTCCTTTTACTGTACATACTGTATCTATGACTAAAACCAGTTATGGTTTTCCCAGTGTTAACACCTTCTAAGCTCGTAGGAAGTTCCATACAATAGGAGCTTCTCAAGAACAAACAAATTGTTTCCCCCAAACTTGCTGGGTATTCTATGCAGAGATACATGGGAGATCTCTGGAGTACATTTTAAAGAAAGGGCTGTAAACGAAGGGTCTGACCACTGGGTCAGGATAATAAACATATCACTAGGAGGTGAGTGTCTCAAAAGCCATTTGATTCTAAATGTCACAGCCTTCTAAAATAAATAACTAATAAGTTATAGGCTGTACAGCCATAGCCATAAGTTTTGAGAGTCTGCTTCAGTTTTTATGATGGCAATTTGCATATACTCCAGAATGTCATGTAAGAGTAATCAGATGAATTGCAATTAATTGCAAAATCCCTCTTTGCCATGACAATTAACTTAATCCCAATAACAACATATCCACTGCATTTCAGCCCTGCCACAAAAGGACCAGCTCACATCATGTCAGTTATTCTCTCGTTAACACAGGTGAGTGTTGGCGAGGACAAGGCTGGAGATCACTCTGTCTTGCTGATTGAGTTAGAATAACAATCTGGAAGCTTTAAAAGGAGGGTGGAGCTTGAAATCATTGTTCTTCTTCTGTTAACCATGGTTAGCTGCAAGATAACACATGCAGTCATCATTGCTTTGCACAAAAAGGGCTTCACAGGCAAGGATATTGCTGCTAGTAAGATTGCACCTAAATCAACTATTTAATCGAATCATCAAGAACTGCAAGGAGAGAGGTTCAAAAGTTGTGAAGAAGGCTTCAGGGTGCCGACTCCCGTGTTTTGGTTTTGGATCTGTATCTCCTGTTTTGGATCTGGATTGGCTTTGCCAAAACCGCCCTTTCATGTTTTGTTTTTGGATCTGTGGCGCTGATTCAGACCAGCTTGCTAAGATGCGAACGCTCATAGCTGGCCAATATTTGCAATCTGCACATGCGTATGCATCACAATGCGCATGTGCGAACCACTATGAAAGATCGGGAATCGTTCACTCGCCCGGCATAGACAGCCCAGCTGAATGAGTGACCAGAGAGGCCATTTGTGGGTGGTAATGGGCAGGTCACTAGAAACGAGGGAGTGGAGGTGAGAGCGCAGGCATACCTGAGTGTCTAAATGCCATTTCAGAGGTGTGCATAATTAAAAGGCAGCGTCATACTGTAGTACACGTCACCTGATTGCATTTCACACTGAAGTGATTGCAGTGCTTGTGGCAGGGTATTGTCAACCTCAAGTCCTGCGATCGCATCCGATGGTGCTTGATGTATCAGTGGTTTCATGCACTTCCAGGAGCTGACATGCACAAGTGGGCATCTTATGATGGCTGGCAGACATCTGCATACACATAGTGATTGCACAGCTAGACATAGTGGGCATGCTAATGCCTTGCCCTGCGTTTGCCTGCCTCGCCAGGCGTGTGCTGGATTTGCATATGCAGGGTGCGAGCGAACGCATCTAGCGAACGGGTCTGAATGAGCTCCTGTAAACAGCTAAAATCACATCATTTGTGTCTGTTTTTGTTCTTACAGTATTATTAACCTCAATAATATTTTATTTACACTCATTTCCAGTCAATTTTGACCACCTCACAGTTCACAATATTTTCATCCAGTTTAGGCCCAAAATTTGCACCAAGCTAGCTGGCTGACTAAGCAGTGGGTGGCACAAACACGTGGCAGTTCAACTTCCAACATGGCACATCAGGAAACAAATGTTTTTATTATTCAAGAGGCCTGAGGGAGTTGGAGTATGTATGTATGTAGTTGAAGGCATGGACAGGAAAGGTTGATTGGTAGTAAAATTTATTTCATTTTGAAATTTGAGGGAGAAGAGGAAGGGAGGCATTTCATCCCAGAAGGGGACCAGGAAGACTTTTAGTAGTGCTTTCCAAAACAATTGACTGTTAAATAATCCTTTGCAAAGATTGCACCTGAAAAGCATTTCCCAACCTGCTCAGGGACATTAAAAAAAACATAGTTAATGGCCTCCAAATGCCATTGTACCCACTGTCCACTTAACCAGCACAGATGGACAAGTGGAACAGAGCAAATGCAAGATTTCAGATTTAAGGTCTTACGTTGTGTCTTTCTTGAGAGTCCTGGGTCTGCTTCTGCTGCTAGGAGTGGATTTTCATCTCAGAAGGGGACCAGGAAGAGTGCTTTCAAAACAATTGACTGTTAAACAATCCTTTGCAAAGATTCCACTTGAAGCTTTTTCCCAACCTGTACAGGGACATTAAAAAAAAACATAGTTAGTGGCCTTCAAACTGCTGTTGTACCCACTGTCCCCTTAACCAGCACAGGTATGTGGACAAGGCGGAAAGAACAAATGCAAGATTTCAGATTTAAGGTTTAAGTCTTACGTTGTGTCTTTCTTGAGAATCATTGAGCTCCATGCCTGCTGCTGGGAGTGGATTTTCATCCCAGAAGGGATGAAGACGTTGTTTCTTCTTCCCAATGAACACAGATCTGAAGAAATGTAAAGAGCTGTTGATAAGCAAATTGTCAGCTCAAGTGACACGTGATGCAGCGATGGCTTCTCCTTCAGTTTCTCCAGCAAGTGCATCTGCTGAGAAAAAAATTAAACTTTCAAAACACCCACGGATGATGCAGTTGAGTCAACACAACCAAGTTGGGTCAGAATTGTCTACAATTAATGACTCCTCTACCGTGACTCCATCTGATACCATCACCATTCAAAGAATGGTTGAGGACTAACATTTAAAATTTTTAATGATAGCATACAAATAGGCATGTCAGACAGTCCGTTTGACTACTGGCAGGAAAAAAAGCTAATTTGGAGGCACTTGCACAAACTGGCTTTGCTTACTTGAGCTGCCTACCCTCCAGTGCAGTGGTTCTCAAACTCAGTCCTCAGGACCCCACACAGTTCACATTTTGCAGGTCCCCCAATAGATGCACAGGTGTACTCATTACTCACTGACACATTTCAAAAGCTGCACAGGTGGATTATAATTATTTCACTTGCGATTATGTGAGGAGACCTGGAAAACATGCACTGTTTGGGGTCCTGAGGACTGAGTTTGAGAACCTGTGCTCCAGTGTGTTCCCAGAAACAGTTTTTCAGCACAGCTGGGAACCTTGTCAGTGATCAGCTTATGAGACTACTTCCCCAAAATGATGTCCATCAAAATGAACTACAAATTCTACAAGAAAGACCTTTACCGTCAATTACGAAAATGAAAGAGATATCTGTAATGGTGGATTCCACCGGGGACAAATTAATATTGTGTGAAGATGATGATGTATACATCAACCCAGATTATACCAGCACCCAAGCCTATATCGTCATCCCATCCTGTGTTGTGTATAAATTACAGCTGTGTTCCCTGTTAGATTGGGGATTCATTGTCCACTTTAGTGGATGTGAGCTCCATCTTAATCCATATTACCACACCCCATACACATCTTCTGACCTGGGCTACAGGAGCAGCAGCTGCACTCTGGAATATGGTTGAATGGAGTTGCCCCTCTGACTCACTGAAATTCAGGTAGAGGGGCCATGGTTAGGGAGAAGGGACACTATAATCAGAGAACGCAATTTTAGCTGCTTTATTCCATTTTTTTAAACCATATCCTCTATTTTCACTTTTGAAAATATGTTTATGTCAATCTCAGCTGAGGCGTTTGTGATATCATTATGTTTAATATATTATGCACATTATTTAGCACTTTGTTGTGGTCTTGTAGTCGGCATGTAGACTAATCATTTATTCATGATTGAAGAAAGAAGTGAAAAGTTGAATTTCTTTATTGCTAACTTTGTGTTATTAAATTGTAAAATTGTGAAGTTTCCACTTAGTGTCACAAGATGTTTTTATGAATAAGAAAAGAATAGCACACAGCGTTACCACTCAGTGTCACAATATTTTTTACAAATACACTGTGTTTTCCACTATCGATTCCTACCTATCTATACCTTCTAACAATCGATTCCTGCCTATAGCTTCCAAACAATATTCCTTCCTATACCTTCTAAAATTGTCGCTATTCAGCGTAATGAGTCGCACAAGAAATAAATGCTTTCAGACTTTGAATGTGGTTCCAAAGCACAAAAAGATATTATTCTATATAAAAACCAGATGGTTACACGCTGTGATCTAAATACAATTAGCGCAAATAAATCATACAAACCCAAGGTACAGTTGTTACATACGCACGCGCTCTGGGCCCAGATACCGGCATCAGCATTAGAAACCTCTATCAACAGCACAGCAAGAAGACTCAAGACTGGGGTCAGAGAGCGCATATATATACTCTTGCAGGGATAGGCAATACAATAGACAAGTTTTGACATGATTCCATTGGTTCTTCTTAAAGGTGCTTTTGTTACAGTATAGTTCATAGGTCAATTCAGATAGACACAAACAGCCTCCAACTGCCCTTTGTGTCCTTTTTCCCACTGCATGCTAATCTAAGCTGCTAACATTACAGAGTACATTTTAATGTTTTTACTCTCTATAGTCCATAGTTTGCAGACGCATGTTCCGATCTTCTCACCAATGATACCGGAAATCTGTTGAGACACAGTGGATCAGTACAACGCCAAACACGGTCTGCTTATGATGCACTAAACCTTAGATATCAAATAGTCTTTATTTCACAACATTAATAATTACTGAATAAACCTTGAATATTACACTTTAATACTAGGGAACCTTTTATGTAAGTGCGCAGTGTGTAAGTATTGGGGAATTGGGAAAAGATGCTAATTAGCGCTGTGTGACTATGTGTTTTGTGAAGTACATTATGGTACGTGTTATGCAGGGATAATAATTTTATATGTTTTAGTGACTGTCTGTATTTACATGGTGAGGACTTTTAACTTTTTTCTATTAGCATCGCCGTATGTACTTATAATGGCGAGTGTCACTAAAATGGCGCTGGGCGGCCAGTCGCAAAATGGCGTCTCATTGCCATTTGCAAAATGGCGTCGCGGAGATCTAATTTTAAACTGATCCTGTCTCAGCAAATTATCTGGCTTCGACAGTCCACCCTTTGATAGCAAACAACATGCCATTCGGAATAGTTATTGTTCGGATGGGATGCAGACCGGCTGCACTGCTACTTTTGACCTTGTTACCTGGCTGGGGATTTAGTCTATTACTGCTACATATAGGGTTATCAACTTCCTCTATGGGTGCAGTGGATGTTAACACTTCCTGTACTATCACTGATGAAGATGGTGGCACCACTTGTGTTTGTTGTGGTGGAGCATCTAACATGTGTACAGCATGGGAAATGGCAGACATAACAATAGGCTCATCATCCGCATCATAAACATTTTCCTTATGATTACTTAAGAGAGGGCACAAGTTACTTGTTAAATTTTTATGGGTTTTTTCAACAACTGTACCTGCACCCCCATCCGCATAGGGTGGCAGTGGTGTGCGTGAACAACTGGTGATACCTTCCCTAACGCTACCTTGCTGCATGCGCACGCTATCTCACGGCGCGCACGCACCGCAGTTTAGCACTGCGGGTGTACTCTCGGTAACGTGCTCACAACGCTAGTTTGCATCACGTGCACACCTTTAAGCCATGCATCCCCCTCATGCTGCCATAATTTTAAACACTCATTATATTTTACCTTTTTCATTTGAGACCGCACCATACAGATGCTATCTCGGACATTGTTCAATACCTCCTTATCGAAGCTGCCAACTCTGGGAAAAGGTCTAACACTCCTTATCATCATTTTAAACCATACATCACAGTACCTAATTGCATAAGCACCATACTTAGTATGCATAATATGGCGTGCCGATCCAAGCGGCGCTTCCAACAGCAGCAAATCATCTAACATCTCTACCGTTTGCTTGGCCCCCATCTGGGAGAACCCTAAGCTTTTCAATAGAGATTTAAACTGGTGAAAGACAGTCACGATACTTTCACTTACCTGTGGACGATATTAACAGGATGCGTCCACACACCTATGGAAGAATAACCAGGCTGCTTCCACGCACCTAATCCCTTTTTGACTACCTTTCAACTGCTAGCATGTAGGTATTCCAATAATACTTACTCTTTTCAGTGATTTCGTCCATCCTCTACCCAGTTCACAATCACAATTTAGCCAAAACTGTGCAGTTCAATTACAATGCTCTAACAACCCTAACTGATCACTGAATACTGTAATCACACTGGGAGCCGAATCTACAACAAAGACAACAGATACACATGCTTATGTGTTATAACGGTATCTACTACTGAGCTACTAGGCAGACATCAGGCCCTAGCACTTAAGGGTACTACGATACCCTTAACTAGGGAACAAGTTACCCCTACCAACAAATACTCACTGTTCAACACCCTTTTCCTGCGCAGAAAAATACACGTTTTCCCAGACTATGGCAACACTGATCAATGTATTTACAACAATGCTATCTATCAATATCACCATGCACTCTCAACGGCTTTGTTTAAAACACGTGGTAGCAATACCGGAAATACACATTCGCTATTGTGCGACTAGTCGCATATACAATAATGTGACTACTACACAACACACATTATGACTTTTACGCTATATTGCGACTGGTTGCATACACAATAATGCGACTTCCCCTTTTTACACAAAAAAACTATCGATGAAGGAAAACAAACTTTTTCCTCCCTCGTCCCTGGATTCTCAATCAGCGCTCCTAAAGCCACAATAACAGGTAGCGGATTCTCAGCAACAAAGTGATAGCAGATTTCGAAGGCACAATGCGTTCTCCTGCTAAGCGCCTCCACCCTTTTGCTGAGAGATTGCTACCAAGTGTTACCTAGTGACCGGTAGCATGATAAACACTGCGAGCCCCCAACTATCGATTCCTACCTATCTATACCTTCTAACAATCGATTCCTGCCTATACCTTCTAAACAATATTCCTTCCTATACCTTCTAAAATTGTCGCTATTCAGCGTAATGAGTGTGGTTCCAAAGCACAAAAAGATATTATTCAATATAAAAAACAGATGGTTGGACGCTGTGATATAAATACAATTAGCACAAAAAAAATCATACAGACCCAAGGTACAGTTGTTACATACGTATGCGCTCTGGGCCCAGATACCGGCATCAGCATTAGAAACCTCCATCAACAGCATAGCAAGAAGACTCAAGACTGGGGTCAGAGAGGGCACATATATACTCTTGCAGGGATAGCCAATACAATAGACAAGTTTTGACATGATTCCATTGGTTCTTCTTAAAGGTGCTTTTGTTACAGGATAGTTCACAGGTCAATTCAAATAGACACAAACAGCCTCCAACCGCCCTTTGTGTCTTTTTTCCCGCTGCACGCTAATCTAAGCTGCTAACATTACAGAGTACATTTTAATGTTTTAACTCTCTATAGTCCATAGTTTGCAGACGCATGTTCCGATCTTCTCACCAATGATACCGGAAATCTGTTGAGACACAGTGGATCAGTACAACGCCAAACACGGTCTGCTTACGATGCACTAAACCTTAGATATCAAATAGTCTTTATTTCACAACATTAATAATTACTGAATAAACCTTGAATATTACACTTTAATACTAGGGAACCTTTTATGTAAGTGTGCAGTGCGTAAGTATTGGGGAATTGGGAAAAGACGCTAATTAGCGCTGTGCGACTATGTGTTTTGTGAAGTACATTATGGTACGTGTTATGCAGGGATAATAATTTTATATGTTTTAGTGACTGTCTGTATTTACATGGTGAGGACTTTTAACTTCTTTCTATTGCATGGGAATCGCACGACGCTAAATATGTACTTATAATGGCGAGTTTCACTAAAATGGCGCTGGGCGGCCAGTCGCAAAATGGCGTCGCGCAGATCTAATTTTAAACCGATCCTGTCTCAGCCAATTATCCGGCTTTGACACCACTTAGTGTGACAATATTTTTTATGAATACACTGTGTTTCCACTTAGTGTGACAATTTTTTTTACGAACACTCTGCGTTTTCCACTTAGTGTGACAATATTTTTTATGAATACACTGTGGTTTCCATTTAGTGTGACAACATTTTTTATGAATACACTGCATTTTCCATTTAGTGTGACAATATTTTTTACGAATACACTGCGTTTCCACTAACAGTGTGACAATATTTTTTGTGAATACACTGCGTTTTCCACACAGTGTGACAATAGTTTTTACAAATACACTGCGTTTTCCAATTACAGTGTGACAATATTTGTTATACACTGCGCTACCACTTCAAGTATCACAAACAATACCTGTATGAGCAGTAGCCCCTGGATGGACACAGAAAGCCCTGGATGGACACAGCAGCCCTAAATGGACAGAAAAACCCCTGTATGGACACAGCAGACCCACAGCAGCCCTTGGATGGACACAGCAGCCCTGGCCTGGATGGACAGAGCAGCCCCTTTTTGGATGAAACACAGCCCTGACAGCCTGGGACTCAGCAAGCAAATGGCACTGATCACCAATGGGGGAGGAACTTTTATAAAATCCAGAACCCACGAGAATCCGATACAGCGGGATAATGATGTTTTGCCTCACTTTGAGATCCGAGTCAGGCGGGAAAACCTGAGCCGGACTCTGATCTCGCCTCGGATCTGCAAGTTCGGGTGGGTTCGGTTCTCAGGGAACCGGACCCACTCATCTCTACCAAGAACATCCAGCAAGCACCAGGACCGTCTCCTAAAGTTGAATCAGCTGTGGGATCGGGACACTACCAGTGCAGAGCTTGCTCAGGAATGGCAACAGGCAGGTGTGAGTGCATCTTCACGCACAGACTTTTGGAGGATAGCCTGGTGTCAAGAAGGGCAGCAAAGAAGCCACTTCTCTCCAGGAAAAACATCAGGGACAGACTGATATTCTGCAAAAGTTACAGGGATTGGACCGCTGAGGACTGGGGTAAAGTTATTTTCTCTGATGAATCCCCTTTCAGCAGAGGCATAAGTTCATCCCAGTCACCTGGAGGCAAGTTGGAGTCTGGCGCCCCCCCTATAAATAAAACTGTGTGTGTGTGTATCTCCGAGCAATTAACATGAAAAGAATGTATTAATAATTTAATATGATTCTATAGAGTGTATGATAATTTACACATGAAGTATAATTATATATGAGTGTCTGTGCCTAAGATGGCATTGCCAAGCCCCTGGTATCAAGACCCAGGGATAGTTCTCCTAAAGTTAGTGCGTAGGTACAAACATATATATGTAACAATTTATACCTGAGGCATCGGACACACAGTAGGACACCAATGTGCATTTTGGTGTGGCTTTTACAAGGTCAGGCACAGAAGCTCATATACAATTATGCCTGATATGTCAATTTTGTTCCACTGCTTCAGGTATGCAGTGTGACAACAGCCGGAGGGTCAGAGTCAGACAGACTCACCGAGTTTCAGCCAAGTCTGCAGCAGCATATGTTGGTGAGCCACCATTTGTTGTGATGCAGAATCAGCGGTTACCAGCAGGTGGCTCTGTACCATTGATCCTGGGATAGGAGATCAGACAGGTGTCTCGGGTCCCAGCTCACTGTCCATCAGCAGTGACTGGTGCACCGTCGCTTGCTGCAGCGCAGGCTGAGGGGTATCAGATGGGAGCCTTCCAGTCCCCTAGTGCAGGTGTTAGAGGGGCTCCCGAGACAGAGCTGAAAAATGCTGCAGCAGCAGCGGGTCACTGCTGCAGTGGAAGATCAGCAGTCACACTTGTTTTCCACTGTGAACCACACAAATGCTGCTGCACATGCTATAGATAGAGGAGCCCCTTCAGGGCTTGACGCCCGAAGGCAGGTGCCTCCATTCTCTCTGGGAGTTATGCCCCTGCGTTTCAGATTGCTTGGGGCATCTGTAAAAATGCTAGTCCGGAGAAGGAAAGGTGAGCACTACATTCAGTCCTGTGTCATGCCAACAGTAAAGCATCATGAAACCATTCATGTGTAGGGTTGCTTCGCAGCCAAGGGAGTGGGATCACTGACAATTTTGCCTAAGAACACAGCCATGAATAAAGAATGGTACCAAAACATCCTCCAAGAGCAACTTCTCCCAACCATACAAGAACAGTTTGGTGATGAACAATGCCTTTGCCAGCATGATGGAGCACCTTGCCATAAGACAAAAGTGATAACTAGTGCCCAAAAGTGTGCAGCACAGACAATGTAATGGTTAGCGTTACTGCCTCACAGCACTGAGGTCGTGGGTTCAATTCCCACCATGGCCCTAACTGTGTGGAGTTTGCATATTCTCCCTGTGCTTGCGTGGGTTTCCTCCGGGTACTCCGGTTTCCTCCCACACTCCAAAAAATATACTGGTAGGTTAGTTGGCTCCCAACACAAATTGACCCTAGTGTGTATGTGTGTGCATGTGATAGGGAACATAGATTGTAAGCTCCACTGGTGCAGGGACTGATGTGAATGGCCAACTATTCTCTGTAAAGCGCTGCGGAATATGTGTGCGCTATATAAATAACTGGTAATAAATAAATAAATAATAGGACACATATATATCTGCCTACCAGTGGCGTATCTATAATGGGTGCAGTGTGTGCGGGGCACACGGGCCCCCGGGTCCAGGGGGGGCCGCACCACACACACTGCACCCATATTTTATTTAAACTTACCTGTCCGAGGTCCCGCGTCGGGTGTCACATGCGCAGTAGACTCTGAGCACACTCTAGTGATTGGAGTATACTAAGGCTCCGGTGGCTGGCTAGCCGCGTCAGCCGGCTGCCAGCCATCAGGCAGAGAGGAGGGGGCCCCGCACGATGAGTGCACACGGGCCCCCTCCTCTCTTAAAACACCCCTGCTGCCTACTCTCAATCCTTTGGTTAAATCCTCACAGCATGAACTCATTCGCTGGCACAGAACGCTACAATTGGATTATATCTTAGATAATTATAACTATATTCATGACTAATGCTCGATACAGGAGATGGAGGATATTAAATTTGTTTCTCAGAAACACTTGTGTTATGCCGGCGTTCAATGTCCTTATTCATAGGATGCATGCGCATATGTCCATCATAAATCTTATAGCACTATTTAGTAATGAATATTCCCATTAGTTAAATCTCCAATCAATGGCTCAGCTCATAAAGATCTTTATTCAATTCATTCCGTACAACATAAACCCGTCTCCTAGTATATCTCAGCGGGAGGCAGTCGGGAAGCCGACGGACGTAATCCCGACAGCCGGCTTCCCGACTGTCTAATCCCGGCAAGGCACTAATGACAGGTGTCAAAATTCCGACGCCTGTCATTAGACCTACGCCAGGAGCCCGATACCTGGCTTACTGATCGAAGGTAAGCTGGGCGCGGACAGCCATGTGGGGGGAGGGTTAGGTTAGGGGCTCCCGGGGGGGACTTAGGGTTAGGCACCCCCCCGGGAGGTTAGGTTTAGGCTAGGAGAAGGGAGCAGTTAGGGTTAGGCACTTAGGGGGGATTAGGGTTAGGCACTTGGGGGGGAGGTTAGGGTTAGGCACCCCTAAGGGAGGGTTAGGGTTAGGGGGTAGAATTAGGTTAGTGAATAGTTACCTTTTCATGATTCGGATTTTCACCCCTGCCGGGCATCCGCTGTCGGGGTTTGAACCATGCGGCCGGCAGTAAATCATACGGATTTCATCTCAGCAAATCATCGTATAGACATGGACCTTCATATATCAGTTATAACTATTGCATTATAGCTGGTCCTTAACATAACATATCATGCATGTCCGTAAATACACAATCGCTACATGATCCTAAATATAATATTACAACACACAGCAGGGACTAACGCCGATGCGTGTTTTGCTGGTATTAGCTCTATCAATGCTAACCAAATTGCCCTGTTTAATTACCTAATATACGCTGCGTTAGCCAATCAGCAGCAGCATATGTTTAACTTGACCAACCCAATGTTAATTCAATCACATCAGACTTCATCTCCGACCTTCGTAACATCATAGGACTAGTGAAATTCAAATTGACCTATTAGGTCAATCCTATTTAATTCCTATGCAAACATAGTAATTTGAAGATTGTTATCCTACCCCTAATATTATGGTACATATATTTGTAATTAACTAAAGTAATTATACTACATTCAATTGTGAGAGTGATAATTAAACTTATGTAGTAAATGGTATTAACCCATTGATGTTGCAATCAAGTTATATGTATTTCCAAGAAGGACTTTATAGTTACAAGTAAATAGAACATTGGCCATATTTTAAAAATATTGTATAAATTATGTGTGAGATATGTGTAATTATGTAGATCTACTAATGTGATCCTTACATAATATTAATTCTTATACTAATATGAAAAAAATTATTAATTATCAAATATCGTGTTAAATTTAAATTCCTGTTATAAGGTGTCTATACGTGAATTAGTGTTATACCTTAAAAGCGTAAGGAAAAGGTATAGAGTATAGACTAAAAGTAAAAAAGAAAAATTATTTGGATTATAGTCAGTGAAGTTTTCTAATAAAGTGAGTGTTATCATATTGACGTGAAAATACAACTCCTAAAAATTACTTGGTGCTTAAGAATAAACAATAATAGTAAAAAGAATGTCTAAATATATTCTCTTGTAAAACAAAAAAGTGAAAAAAGTTAAATACTATAATACAATGTAGGGAAAAAGAAAATACAATTATGGTGCTAGAAACTCCACAAAATGCGTGATCTTGATCACGAAATGTACATCATTCATAAATGTGGAATCCAATCGCATCTGCAGTCTTAGAGAAAATCTAATGGTGAACACGATAAGGATTGACAATATCTATACTCTATTCCCTAATCTAGTTGGTCAATAATGATATTATAGATGTGTTTGTCATATTCTTAAATACAGTAAAACCCCCCTAAAAATTATAATTCAGAGGTGGCAACAGATAGAATCTTTCTCACTGAAGAGGGGATACAACAATTTATTTATTAATTATATAAGCACTTTATAATTATTCCTGTCTAACAAGTATGTATTTTTCACATTTGTTGAGTTTCTAGCACCATAATTCTATTTTCTTTTTCCCTATATTGAATTGTAGAACAGGATGAGTCTCCCATATCCAAATATTCCGAAATACAGAATATTCCGAAATACAGAATATTTTTAGCATGACTGAGATAGTGAAACCTTTGATTTTCGATGGTTCAATGTACTCAAACTTTGTTTAAGGCACAAAATTATTACAAATAAAGTATAAAATGACCTATAAGCTGTGTGTATAAGGTGTATATGACATATAAATGAATTTCTTGTATCTACACAATGTCAGGGCTCAGCCGGGGATCGGCGCCCGCTTACCACACCACCGGCTTCCCCTTTCATCCTGGGTGGTCGGTCGGCCTGCGCGACGGCGGGGGAGAAGCTGAGTATTCTCCCCGCTTGCTGTGGCTTCCTGGAGGGCTGGTGTCCGGCATCGCAAATCCGGACATGGGCGCCGCCATGACAGTCGGCCCATGTGACTGAATCCTTCTCCCTGATAGGCCCATTTTCAGCTGATGCTGTGCACCTGTCTAAGGGTTCCCCTGGGTATAAAACTGTTCCACAGGTTATGGGAAATTGCCTGAACAACGGTTGTCTCCTAGCGTGCTTTAGTGAGTTCCCGGTCCAGGTTCCTATTCATCCGTACAGCAGCAGTGTTACCACCTTTACCTGTGTGCCTAAACATCTCTGGTGAATACCCGTGCAGCAGTGTTACCACCTTTACCTGTGTGCCTTTACGTCTCGGGTGAATACCCGTGCAGCAGTGTACCCACCTTTACCTGTGTGCCTTTACTTCTCTGGTGAATACCCGTGCAGCAGTGTTACCATCCCCACCTGTGTGCCTTACGTCTCCAGTGAACATCTGTGCTACGACGTATACCGCCTCTACCCGTGTGCCTTCTATCTCTGGTGACGTCTCAAGTAACCGTGAGTCGCTTCCCACTTGTAATCCTTATTGACGTTTTTGATCCTCGTGTCAAGGTATTTCTATACAGTATTTTAAGGGACTGTTTTGTGCCTAAACAGGCATATCCTTGCTGGGCCACGGGTGTAGTGTCTCTATCCCTGCAGGGCTTGGGTACCTGGTCAAAGGACCGCGACCTGCTCATGGGGTGCAGCTAAGCCCATATCCCAATTGGGGGGGTCACTGGCAAACACCATCCTGTGGGTTAGACTCCGCACCTTTGCCCAGGTCTCGCCAACACTCAAGACCTGTGGATGAGGAGAACGTACATCCAGGCCCCTCATCTCCGCTTCTTTCCCCAACTTAGGCCCACCACGTCCTCTTCTCCAGTTTCAGACGTGACAGTTTGTTCAGGCCAAATGGAGGCTGCAGGATCCCAAGGTACTGGGTCTCTGCAAGAGTTGACCTCTCGGAAGGACAACCAGGAGGCGCAACAACAACAAGTGGCTCAGTATTTACAGGAGCTCTCGAGGCAACTGGTTTCGATCCAAACCACGTTGGCTTCTATTCTCCCGGTTCCCCCGCCTGCGGTTCCTGTACCTTCTCCATCAGTTCCTCCACCAGTGATTCCTACTCCCAAACCCCGACTACAGCTTGCCACTCCAGAAAGGTTTGATGGCGACCCCAGGCGGTGCCGCGGGTTCATCAACCAATGTGAAATCCAATTCGAATGTCTTCCCCAGAACTTTCCCACGTCTTGGGCCAAAGTAGCATATGTGATTTCATTATTAACAGGAGCAGCGTTAGACTGGGTCTCCCCTTTATGGGAACGGGCCGACCCCATCGTATCTACCTACAAGGAATTCGTTTCCGCATTTAAGAGAATTTTTGACGAGCCAGGCCGTTCTGCATCTGCATCCTCTGACCTCCTCCGAGTGCGACAGGGCACACGGTCCGTGGGGCAGTATGTAGTCCAATTTCAGACCCTGGCATCTGAATTAAAATGGAACGAGGAAGCTCTTAAAGCGTCCTTCCTTTATGGACTCTCTGAGAGGATGAAGGATGAGCTAGCCTCCAGAGATTTGCCAGAATCCTTCGCTGACGTTATCTCTCTCTGTATCAAAATTGACCTTCGCCATCGGGAAAGATGGGCTAGTAGGGGAAGAGGTGAACGTCTACCAGTCCGCTCTTCTGCTGTTAGTCCGCCTATACCCACCCTAGCTAGTGAAGAGGAACCGATGCAGGTCAACAGAGCCAAACTCACCTCGACAGAGCGTAATAGACGCTTCCAAAATAAATTGTGTATCTATTGCGCTGCACCTAACCACATTCTGAGGAATTGTCCTTTACTTGCGGGAAATGCGAAACCCTGACTGAAGTAGGGAGCATTCAGTTGGGGGTTATTCTCAAGCCATCCCAATTATCCGAGAGTCTTTTAGTAGTGTTGCTTTCCCATAAGTCCAGGACAAGAAAGGTTCACGCTTTAATTGATTCTGGAGCCACTGGTAATTTTATTGCAGAGAGATTGATTCACACCTTGGGTGTTCCAGTCGTTTCCCTACCTAATAAATTGTTACTGTCTGGTCTAGATGGTAAAACTCTGGTGGGGTTACCCATTTCTTCACTCTCTCATCCTGTGTCTGTCCAAATTGGGTGCCTACATCATGAAATGCTGGAATTTTTTGTGTTACCCGAATCCTCCTATGAGCTGGTATTAGGGCTGCCCTGGTTGAGAAAACACAATCCTATCTTCGACTGGGATGCTATGCAAATCCTATCCTGGGGTTCACAGTGTTTCCAAGATTGTTTGACCAAGGTCGTTCCAGTATGTAACCAAGCAATGGTTTCCAACCCGGCTAAGAAGTCCCTTCGACCAGAGTCTTCTAAACATTCCCCCCAGCCGGGCTTGCCCGAGGCTTATCAAGACTTTGCTGACGTATTTTGTGAACAAGCCGCAGATAAACTTCCTCCGCATCGACCTTGGGATTGTGCCATCGATTTGCTTCCTGGGAAAAGTCCTCCACGTGGCCGTGTTTACCCTTTGTCCGTGCCTGAGACCGCAGCCATGAAGGAATACATTAAGGAAAACCTTGCTAAAGGATTCATTTGGCCTTCTTCTTCTCCTGCAGGGGCAGGTTTCTTTTTTGTAGGGAAAAAGGATGGTGGACTCCGCCCCTGTATAGATTATCGAGGATTAAATCAAATCACCATAAAGAATCGGTACCCTCTACCTTTAATTTCAGAACTGTTTGACAAGGTTCAAGGGGCTCTGGTTTTCACGAAGCTGGATCTACGTGGTGCGTATAATCTGATTCGAATTAAAACCGGGGACGAGTGGAAGACCGCGTTCAATACCAGAGACGGACACTTTGAGTACCTCGTAATGCCCTTTGGTCTTTGTAATGCACCAGCTATTTTTCAAGGTTACGTCAACGAGATCTTCCGGGATATTCTTCATAAATTTGTTGTGATTTATTTCGATGATATTTTAATCTTTTCCAGAGATTTACAGAGCCATCGTCTTCATGTACGGGAGGTATTGTTCCGCCTTCGCACTCATCACCTCTTTGGGAAACTTTCCAAATGTATGTTTCACCAAACTTCAGTACCTTTTTTAGGCCATATTATCTCCGGGGGGAGTCTCCAGATGGCTCCTGATAAACTAAAAGCAATCTCTGAATGGCCCCTGCCTACTTCTTTAAAAGGTACTCAGCATTTTCTAGGATTCCCAAACTATAACAGGAGGTTTATTCCACACTTTTCTACACTGGTAGCACCCACTACCTCCCTCACAAGGAAAAGAGCCAATCCTTCTAAATGGTCTGTTCCAGCAGTACAAGCCTTTCAAAACCTAAAAGGTGCCTTTTCTCGAGCTCCCATTCTCTGTCAGCCTCAAATAGACAAACCATTCATTGTGGAGGTGGACGCATCCTCCGTTGGAGTAGGCGCAGTATTATCTCAGTCTGCTGAAGATGGGAAGATGCATCCTTGTGGATTTTTCTCCCGTAAATTTTCCCCTGCTGAGAGAAATTATATTAAAGGCGACCAAGAACTTCTAGCCATGCGCCTAGCCTTAGAGGAATGGCGGTATCTTCTGGAAGGGGCCAAATTTCCTGTCACGATTATTACAGACCATAAGAATCTGATCTATCTGCAAACTGCACACCGGTTGAATGCCAGGCAGGCACGATGGTCACTTTTTTTTTCTAGGTTTGATTTAAAACTCCAGTTTCGTCCTGGCGTGTTGAACAAGAAGGCCGATGCATTATCTCGCTCCTTCATGACTAACTTGGAGGAGGAGGAGTGTTCTCAAGTTCGTTCCATTTTTGACCCAATTGTATTTGCTCCTACTCAAGTAGTGTCCTTGCCACCTGGGAAAATTTTTGTACCTCCTAATTTACGTAAAAAATTGCTGGTTTGGGCTCATGCATCCTTGTTCGCAGGTCACACTGGAATCACCAAGACCTACCAGTTCTTACTTCGATCGTACTGGTGGCCGACCATGAAGAAGGATGTCACAGAGTTTGTCCGCTCCTGTATCAAATGCGCCCAACATAAAACTCCACGTAGATGGATGGTTGGTCCTCTTCGTCCCTTGTCTATGCCAACTGCTCCATGGACCCACATCTCAATGGATTTTATTTGTGAATTACCTCGGTGCAAGGGACATAACACGGTATGGGTGGTCGTGGATCGCTTTTCTAAAATGGCAAATTTTATCCCGCTCATTGGCCTGCCTTCTGCTCCTCAATTAGCAAAAATTTTCATTCGAGACATCTTCAGATTACACGGTCTCCCCAGGGAATTAGTCTCTGATCGAGGTGTTCGGTTTACAGCCAAATTCTGGAGAGCCCTGTGTAGTACCTGTGGAATCAAACTGAACTTTTCCTATCACCCACAGTCGAATGGTCAAACGGAAAGGGTCAATCAAGAGAGACCTTCATTAGGCTCTTTGTGTCATCTTCCCAGAATGATTGGGTGGACCTCCTGCCATGGGCAGAGTTTTCTCATAACTTTAAATTCCATTCTTCCTTTAAATCCACTCCTTTTTTTATGGTTTTTGGTAGACATCCACGAGTTCCAGATTTCTAGAAGCTTCCATCTATAGATGTTCCAGCTGTGAATCAAGAGATTCAATCCTTTTCAGTTTTATGGAATAAAATTCACTTATCTCTAAAGCAATCTTCTAGGAATTACAAGAAATTTGCGGACAGGAAACGTTTGGCGGTTCCTCTGTTGAGAGTCGGGGACAGGGCCTGGTTATCTTCCAAAAGTATTCGCTTAAGAGTCCCGTCCATGAAACTCGCTCTGCGTTTTATCGGTCCATATCGTATCATTAAGATAATCAGTCCAGTAACTTATAAATTGGAACTTCCTCCTCAAATGAAGATTTCAAATACTTTTCACGTTTCTCTCTTACGGCCCCTGGTGCTCAATCGTTTTCATAATTGTTCCCCTAAATTGCCTCAAGTCAAGACATTACAAGGCACTGAATTTGAGGTGGAAAAGATCTTGGATTCCCGGCACAGATTCCACACCCTTCAATATCTCATCGATTGGAAGGGCTACGGCCCCGAGGAAAGGGCCTGGATCAGAGCCTCTGATGTACACGCTCCGTGACTAATCCAGAGTTTTCATAGGCGATTTCCAGATAAGCCTGTTGGGTGTTCAGTGCCCACCCTTAAAGGAGGGGGTACTGTCAGGGCTCAGCCGGGGATCGGCACCACTTACCGCACCGCCGGCTTCCCCTTTCATCCTGGGTGGTCGGTCGGCCTGCGCGACGGCGGTGGAGAAGCTGAGTATTCTCCCCGCTTGCTGTGGCTTCCTGGAGGGCTGGTGTCCGGCATTGCAAATCCGGACATGGGCGCCGCCATGACAGTCGGCCCATGTGACTGGATCCTTCTCCCTGATAGGCCCGTTTTCAGCTGATGCTGTGCACCTGTCTAAGGGTTCCCCTGGGTATAAAACTGTTCCACAGGTTATGGGAAATTGCCTGAACAACGGTTGTCTCCTAGCGTGCTTTAGTGAGTTCCCGGTCCAGGTTCCTATTCATCCGTACAGCAGCAGTGTTACCACCTTTACCTGTGTGCCTAAACATCTCTGGTGAATACCCGTGCAGCAGTGTTACCACCTTTACCTGTGTGCCTAAACATCTCGGGTGAATACCCGTGCAGCAGTGTTACCACCTTTACCTGTGTGCCTTTACTTCTCTGGTGAATACCCGTGCAGCAGTGTTACCATCCCCACCTGTATGCCTTACATCTCCAGTGAACATCCGTGCTACAATGTATACCGCCTCTACCCGTGTGCCTTCTATCTCTGGTGACGTCTCAAGTAACCGTGAGTCGCTTTCCACTTGTAATCCTTATTGACGTTTTTGATCCTCGTGTCAAGGTGTTTCTATACAGTATTTTAAGGGACTGTTTTGTGCCTAAACAGGCATATCCTCGCTGGGCCACGGGTGTAGTGTCTCTATCCCTGCAGGGCTTGGGTACCTGGTCAAAGGACCGCGACCTGCTCACGGGGTGCAGCTAAGCCCATATCCCAATTGGGGAGGTCACTGGCGAACACCATCCTGTGGGTTAGACTCCGCACCTTTGCCCAGGTCTCGCCAACACTCAAGACCTGTGGATGAGGAGAACGTACATCCAGGCCCCTCGTCTCCGCTTCTTTCCCCAACTTAGGCCCACCACGTCCTCTTCTCCAGTTTCAGACATGACACACAAATTTTGTTTGAGCCACAAAATTATTGAAAATATTGTATCAAATTACCTTCAGGTTCTGTGTATAAGGTGTATATGAATCAGAAATGCATTCTGTGTTTAGATTTGGGCCCTATTCCTAAGACATTTCAATATGGTATGCAATTATTCTAAACTACGGAATATTCCGATATCCAAAATACCCTTGCTCCCAAGCATTTTGGATATAGGAGACTCAACCTGTATTTCACTTTTTTCACTTTTTTGTTTTACAAGAGAATATATTTAGACATTCTTTTTACTATTATTGTTTATTCTTAAGCACCAAGCAATTTTTAGGAGTTGTATTTTCACGTCAATATAACACTCACATTATTAGAAAACATCACTGACTATAATCCAAATAATTTCAATATAACATTCACTTTATTAGAAAACTTCACTGAATATAATCCAAATAATTATTCTCTTTTTTACTTTTATTCTATGCTCTATACCTTTGCCTTACACTTTTAAGGTATAACACTAGTTCACGTATAGACACCTTATAACAGGAATTTAAATTTAACACAGTATTTGATAATTAAGATTTTTTTCATATTAGTATAAGAATTAAATCAAATTAGTAGATCTACATAATTTATACAATATTTTTAAAATATGACCAGTGTTCTATTTACTTGGAACTATAAAGTCCTTCTTGGAAATATATATAACTTGATTGCAACATCAATGGGTTAATACTATTTACTACATAAGTTTAATTATCACTCTCATGATTGAATGTAGTATAATTACTTTAGTTAATTACAAATAGATGTACCATAATATTAGGGGTAGGATAACAATCTTCAAACTACTATGTGTGCATAGGCATTAAATAGGATTGACCTAATAGGTAAATTTGAATTTCACTAGTCCTATGATGTTACGAGGATCAGAGATGAAGACTGATGTGAATCAATTAACATTTGATTGGTCAAGTTAAACATATGACCAATGGAACTACTGCTGATTGGATAACGCAACGTATATTAGGTCATTAAATAGGGCAATCTGGTTAGCCTTGATAAAGCTAATACCAGCAAAACGCGCATCAGCGTTAGTCCCTGCCGTGTGTTGTAATACCGTATTTAGGATCATGTAGCGATTGTGTATTTATGGACACGCATGATATGTTATGTTAAGGACCAGCTATAATGCAACAGTTATAAATGATATTTGAAGGTCCATACCTATACAATGATTTACTGAGATATACTAGGAGACGAGATTATGTTGTACGGAATGAATTGAATAAAGATCTTTATGAGCTGAGCCAATAATACTGAGACATTGAGAAAGGGAAGGGATACAGAGGTACAATTGAACACAAGAACACTATAATTATGAATGTTAAAATCCAACATGCTATGCTTCGAGGTGAGGGGAATATGTGCATAGCTGCGTCATGGAATGATAGTGCGCTTCATCACATACTGTTTAAAATACTAGTTATTGATTGGATATTGTTATGGCTTAGGTCAGATAATTGGGTATTAGTCCAGCTACGGCCTTGAGGGCTGGTATATGTTGGCTTGATGAGGCCGTGTAGCAGCCTTGAGGGCTGAAGATAACTGATTGGCTGTGGCCTATGGGCCAGTAGAATAAGGTGCAGCCTTTGGGCCATAAGCAGCCTTTAGGGCTGGATGTGCCTGGTTGGATGAGGCCTGTGGGCCAGTAAGATGAGATGCGGCCTTTGGGCCGGTAGCAGCCCAGGCTGGTTGTGGCCTAAGGGCCAGTAGGATGAAGTGCGACCTTTGGGCTGGTAGCAGCCTCTGGGTTGGTAGAGGCCTGATGGCCAGTAGGATGAGGTGCGGCCTTTGGGCTGGTAGCAGCCTCTGGGCTGGTTGTGGCCTGAGGGCCAGTACTAACAGTCACTGAAAGGAGTTGCAGCCTATGGGCTGTGAGGCAGTCTCCAGGCTGTGTAGCTGGATGAACTTGGCAAGGAGATGCTGGGGTGCGCTGAGTGCCGCCGGGATGACACCGGTGGTTGTACACTGGGTAGTGTACTCTGGATGCTGAAGTGCGCTTAGTGCCGCCGGGGTGACACCAGCGATCGTACACAAGATTGTGTACTCAGGATGCTGAAGTGTGCTTAGTGCCACAGGGATGACACCAGTGATTGTACACAAGATTGCGTACTCAGTGCACTTAGTGCTGCCGGGATGACACCAGCGATAGTACAAAAGATTGCACACTCAGGACGCTGAGGTATGCCCGTGCCACCTGGATGGCACAAAAAGCAGGAGACAGGAATACAGACCGAGCCGCCCAGGTGACACAAGCAGCTGGTACAATGGGGCTGACTAGACACAGGTAACTCGACTGAAAACAGGAGACCACACTGGAACCGGAAACATGTGGAATGCTATCACCGGCATGGCTGGCTGGAATTTAACAGAAACAGGGCCCAACCAGTGAAAGTCTCCCTAATGACAGACCAGTGAGCACCTGGGCTGTGAACACAGACAGGCAGTAATTAGTGCAGAGGCTCAGCATCAAACCAGGACTAGAACTGCAAACAATATGCTGCTAACCACAGATCCAAACAGGAGGAAGGAGGAGACTTCAGCGAATACTTGCCCGGTGTTCACCCCGCATAGCATTGGCAGTGCGGCGGCTTGTGACAGTACGGAACCCCTGGACCCTGGCTTGTCTAGAAAGTCCAAGAAGAATCTTCTCTTCAGGGCCGCAGCATGCAAAGAGTTTTCCGAGACTGAGGAATGCTCCTCTGGTTCATACCCCTTCCAGTGGACCAGAAACTGAAGAAATCTCCGGGAAATTCTAGAGTCTAGGATCTTCTCCACGACAAATTCCTGATGCCCTTGGATGAGCACAGGTGGAGGTCTGACCAGACGACTAGGAGAAAAGTTGGAGGAAAGAAACACGGTTTTAGGAGGGAGCAATGAAAGGTATTATTGATCTTCAGAGTCCTTGGTAGTTTCCGTCGAAAAGGCCACACTATTCACCTGAGCAATGATGCGAAACAGGCCAATGAATTTTGGCCACAGCTTTTGTGACCTCTGTCGTAGATTAATATTTCTACTTGACAGCCAGATCAAGTATCTTATTTTGAAATTACAGGGCCTTCGATGCTTATCAGCCCATACTTTGGACTGACCTGATGCCTGAAGGAGAGACTGATGCACCTTCCTCCAAACTGACCGTAGCCTCGAAATGGATGAAGAAGAAGGCGTTCTGGTAACTGAAGGCTCAAAAGAATTGCTCCTAGGATGGATCCCAGAGTTGCAGTAGAAAGGAAAGACGGAGAAAGCAGAATGGCAGGAGTTGTTGTAGGCAAATTCCGCAAAGGGCAACAGTGAAGCCCAATTATCTTGACATTTTGAGATGAAACAGCGAAGGTACTGCTCTAGGGACTGATTGACCTGCTCTGTCTGCCCATTAGACTGTGGGTGGTAACCTGATGAGAGGCTGACATTAATGTCGAGATCCGCACAAAAGCACTTCTAGAACCGGGCAACAAATTGCGTCCCTCGATCTGAGACAATATCCACCGGAAGCCCATGTAGCCTGAAGACATGCTGTAAGAACAGTACAGACAACTCCTTGGCAGATGGTAACTTGACCAGTGGAATACAATGCACCATTTTGGAGAAACGGTCTACGATGTTCCAGATGACGGTACAACGAGAAGACACCGGAAGGTCCGCGACAAAGTCCATCGCAATGTGGGTCCATGGTTTAGAGGGCATTGGAAGAGGACACAACAGACCTTGCGGAGCAGTCCTGAGGGTCTTATTTCTAGAACAAACATCACAGGCCAGGACAAACTCACGAGTGTCTCTCGATATTGGCTGCCACCACACAGACTGAGATAAAAGTTTGAGAGTCCTAGAAATGCCAGGATGACCCCCTGCCTTGAAGGAATGGAAGTCTTTCAACACCACTTTGCGAAGTCTCTCAGGGACAAACAGTAGACCTGATGGCATACTAGGAAGTTCAGCTTGACAAGCCCTGACAGAATCTGCCAGGGTCTGGGTGACCGCACAATGAATCCTGGAGGCAGGAATGATGGACTCTTCCAAAGCTCTGGGCAGTTGACATACCAGGAAGCTTTGAGACAGGGTATCTGCTTTAATATTCTGGACCCAGGTCAAAAAGAAATCACATAATTGAAGCAGGTGAAGAACAGGGCCCATCGTGCCTGTCTCGCGTTTAACCTTTTCGCCGTCTCAATATAGGCCAGATTCTTGTGATCAGTGAGGACTGTCACCACATGGTTAGCCCCGTCCAACCAATGGCTCCACTCCTCAAAGGCCCACTTAATTACCAACAGCTCCCGGTTGCCCACATCATAATTCTTCTCTGCAGAACCGAATTTCCTGGAGAAAAAGGCACAAGGATGCAGCTTACCGTTCTTGACATCTTTCTGAGACAGGATAGTGCCTACTCCAATCTCAGACATGTCAACCTCCACGATGAACAGAAGCTCTGGATTTGGATGCTGGAGTACAGGAGCAGAGACAAAAGCTGCCTTCAAGGTGTTAAAGGCTTGAACGGCACTGGGTGACCAATTTGCAACTTCAGTTCCTTTTTTGGTTAACTCCACAATGGGGGAGAATATGGCAGAAAAGGACTTTATAAACCTGCAGTAGTATTTTGCAAAGCCAAGAAATCATTAAATAGCCTTCAATGTCACGGTTGCTCACAGTCCAGAATGGCCTTGACTTTTCCAGGATCCATGGAGAAAACCTGTGAAGGCAAACAGTAGCCCAAGAATGACACATATTTCACATCAAACTCACATTTCTCCAGTGTTGTAACTTCATCCCAGGTGCCCGGAGGCAAGATAAATGTTGGGGCCTTACCCCCATCCCCCCAAATTAAAATATACCACCCCCCAGCACCTATGCCAGCCCCAGCTGCTGCCGCCCCCTATGCAGTTCCTTCTATACAATTCCCCCAGTCATGGTTCCCCTATGCTCTGCCCTCAGTAGAGGTCCCCCTATGCAGTGCCCACCTATGTAGTGCCCCCCAGTAATGGTCCCCCTATGCAGTGCCTCCAGTAGTGGTCCCCCTATGCAGTACCTCCAGTAGTGGTTCCGCTATGCAGTGCCCCCAGTAGTAAGGCCCCTGTAGTGCCCCCAGTAGTAATCCTGCAGTAGTGCCCCCATATGATGCCCCCAGTAGTAAGGCCCCTGTAATGCCCCCTGTAGTAAGGCCCTGTAATGCCCCCTGTAGTGCCCCCAGTAGTAAGCCCCCTGTAATAAGACCCCTTGTAGGACACCCAGTAGTAAGTCCCCTGTAGTGCCTCCAGTAGTAATCCCCCTGTAATGCCCCCTGTAGTGCCCCCAGTAGTAAGCCCCCTGTAATAAGCCCCCTGTAGTGCCCCCAGTAGTAAGCCCCCTCCAATGCCGCCTGTAGTAAGCCACCTGTAGAACCCCCAGTAGTAAGCCCCCTGTAATAAGCCCCCTGTAGTGCCCCAGTAGTAAGCCCCCTGTAATAAGACCCCAGTAGTAAGCCCCCTGCTGTTCCCCCTGTAGTAAGCCCCCTGTGATGCCCCCTGCAGTAAGCCCCATGTAATAAGCCCCCTGTAATGCCCCCTGTAATGCCCCCAATAGTGCCCCCCCCGCACGCCTGCACACATACAACAAAAATAAAAAATACTTACCTTAAACCCCGCTCCAGTGCCTGCTGCTGTCCATCCCCGGCGCCCGCTCCTCGGAACTATGGGAGTGACATCATGATGTCACTCCCATAATGCACTGCGGGACCCGGAAGCCGGAGCTCAGGAGTAAGCTTCGTCCTCTGGCTACCACCGGTGGGAGAGAAGGGGCCAGGCGCCTGCTGGTTACACACTCAGTGGGTGCCCGGCAAATGGAGGGTGCAGGGGGTGCAGTTACGCCACTGGAGGTGAAGCACCGATCAGCGGCGCTCCTTGTCCATGCAACTCTGGGTGACAATGGAGCCAGGTGCCCCCTTCAGGGCTGGCGCCCAGTGGAAAATGACTCCATTGTCTCCAATTTGGCATAGAGGTTGTTATCCAGTAACCTCTGCAAGATCAGTCTGACATGCCTCTGATGTTCTTCCACGGATCTGGAATAAATGAGGATATCATCCAAATAGACCACCACAAAGACTTCCAAGAAATACCTTAACACCTCATTAATAAAATCTTGAAACACGGCTGGGGCATTGGAGGCTGAACGGCATGACCAGGTACTCAAAATGTCCAGAATGGGTGTTAAAAGCCGTCTTCCACTCATCCCCTTCTTTGATGTGAATGAGATTGTATGCGCCCCTGAGATCAATCTTCAATAAGATAGATGCCACACGCAGTTGGTCAAAGAGCACCGAGATGAGTGGCAAGGGATATGCATTCTTGAATGTGATTTTATTCAGTCCACAGAAGTCTATGCAGGGTAGAAGAGATCCGTCCTTTTTCTCAACGAAGAAGAACCCTGCTCCTACTGGGGATTTGGATGGGCAAATAAAACCTTTATCCAGAGCCTTCCGGATATAAGGCCTGATTCAGACCCGGACGCTATGCTGTGCTCGATCGCATTGAGTGATTTTTCACAATCTGAGCATGTGTATGAGTCGCAATGCGTGTGCGCGAACCAGTCATTGCAATGGGAAAGTGCTCACCCATAGCCCGCAGTTGGGCCACTATTTTGAGTGACAAATAGTGCCATTTGTGGGTGGTAACAGGGGAAGGTGCTTGTAAACAGGGGTGTGGATGTGCGAACGCAGGCATGCCCGACCGTCAGAACGGCGTTTAATGGGTGTGCATAATTAGCAAAGTAGCGTCATTACACATGTGACTGGGTTGTATTTAAGCCAGAACTGCTCGCAATCTTGTGGTGCAGGTATTTACAATTTGAATACTGCTTCCTTAGATGTGTTTTTTTGATCCTTATCAGTAAAATTAATTATTCCTACATTCACTTATCTCATTTTGTTACTCAGTATGGACCGTATCCATTTAGGCCCAATATAACATTCTGCATCCAATCAGTGTGAACTATAGCTGAGCGCGTATATTCTTTTTCTTCTAACTGCTTATGATAGAGTCAGCTATCATTCATATACCGCAGCTCGCTACAGAGCCATATATCCACATTTTTATCTCAGTGCGCAGGTTTCCACCCCCTTTCTTTATATATTTGTGGTGGGAAAAGGCTACCACAAGCGCTGTGAGCAGCTCCGATGGCTCTCTATGTTCCCGGTTAATCCTACAACTGCCGGAGATGACATGTGTTATGAGTGGCAAAGGAGCGTCTTTATACAGGTGCGAGCGCATAGTGCGGCCGCTCACTATTGGGCGGCTTTACGTGACGCAGTGCAAGCACATGATTTAAATAGCTGGCCCCTTTTAGCCAGCGAGCAGCTGTAAATAGCGTCCAGGTCTGAATCAGGCCCAGTCCTGCATAGCCTTATCCTCCGGAATGGACAAGGCATATAATCGTCCCTTAGGAAGCCTGGCACCAGGTAAAAGATCAATGGTGCAGTTGAAGGATCAGTGAGGAGGCTGGACATCAGCTTTTTTCTTAGAAAAAACTTTGGCCAGATCTCTATATGGAGCCAGAATGGATGAGGCAACCACGGCAGCAGCCAGACAAATAGGTTGGGATAGACAGTAAGAGAAGCACGATGTACCCCATTCCAAGATGTTACCGGTCTGCCATTGGATCACGTTTTATACTTCTTCAACCAGGGTAACCCCAGAACCAAAGGAAACTGCAGAAGAAGAAACAAAAGTTCCTCACAATGTAAGACACCAACCAACAGCTGTAGAAGAGGAGTCCGGAAGAACACTGGAGCACTGGAAAGGCTGGTTCCATCCAATCACTGACACAGGAGTGGATAATGGCAGCAGGGTCAGACCTAGAGTTTGTAAAAAGGACAAGTTGTCAAGGACAAAAGGACAAAGACAAGGACATAAAGTTGTCTGCTGCACCACTGTCAATGAATGCCGGGACAGAGACCTGTGTGTTGGAGAGATGAATTACTGCAGTTATCAGGATAGAATTTTCAGGGTAGACGGATGCAAGGCCTAGATGTACCTCCCCTAATTCACCTAGACCTTGTCTTTTCCCGACTTCAGAGGACAAAGTTGGGTCAAGTGACCTCTACCACCGCAGTAGAGGCATAACCCCAGCTAGCATCTCCTCCATTTCTCTTTGGGCAGAAGGCAGAATGCATCCAACTGCATGGCTTCATCGGAGTCAGATGTAGTTGTCCACAATGGAGATCGAGGGAGCTGAGAAGGTAACTTCTTCTCCACTCTGTGTTCCCAGAGCCGTCGGTCGACATGAATAGCCAAACTCATAAGATCATCCAGGGAACTTGGGCCTGGATCCTTCCAACCTGCATTGACTGCCCACTTGCGGAACTCCATACAATAATCTTCCTCCGCTCTACTCTTCTGTTTTAGAGACCGGAGACTTGCCTCTGCCATGGACGCCTTGTCTGGGTCATGATAGATTAACCCAAGCACAGTAAAAAATGTCTCCACTGTCTGGAGGGCCAGGCTGGACAAAGGAAGCCGAAAGGCCCAGGTTTCTGGATCACCCTGAAGTAAGGAGATGATGATGCCTACTTGTTGGGTCTGTGAACCCGAGGACTTGAACCGAAGTCGCAAGTAGAGCTTACAGCTTTCTCTTAAATTCAGGAAGTCATTTCGGTTGCTGGAGAACTGATCAAGCAAATGTAATTTTGGTTCCACAACCGTGGGAGCAGGGGCACCATGAATCACCTCTACAGGGAGAGAAAGTGCCTGCACCTATTGTGTCAGAATCTGGATCTGTCCAGCCAGAATCTGAACCAGGTTCTGACCATGGTCCATGATGGAGGATCACAATACCCTGAATAAAGGCCGGTGATAATGTTAAGGCTCAGGTCAGATAATTGGGTATTAGTCCCACTACAGCCTTGAGGGCTGGTCTACCTTGGCTTGATGCAGCCGTGTAGCAGCCTTGAGGGCTGAAGATAACTGATTGGCTGTGGCCTATGGGCCAGTAGAATAAGGTGCAGCCTTTGGGCCAGAAGCAGCCATGAGGGCTGGAGGTGCCTGGTTGGATGAGGCCTGTGGGCCTGTAAGATGACATGCGACCTTTGGGCCGGTAGCAGCCCAGGTTGGTTGTGGGCTGAGGGCCAGAAGGATGAGGTGCGGCATTTGGGCTGGTAGCAACCTCTGTGCTGTGTCGAAGCTGGATTATTGGCTGAGACAAGATCAGTTTAAAATTGAATCGCAGTGACGCCATCTTGCGACTGGCCGCAAGACGCCATCTTAGAAATGAAATCGCAAGATGCCATTTTGCGAATGGCCGCCCAAGCGCCATTTTGGATAAACTTACACTTTAGTACATGTGGCGATATTACTATTAGCATCATGCGATTGCATCTTACACCATTTCTCATACACACACTAGTCGCATATTAGTGAATACATAAGATCCTGTATGAAAACGCCGAATATTAGCTTCATGCACACGCATCTGCCCCAAGGTAACTAGCATCTTTACATCAAACCCCACATACTCACACATTACATATTCACATACAAGGTTCCATAAGCTTTAAGGTATAAGATTTAAGTATGCACAGTTACTATAATTGCTATGAAATAAAGATTATTTTGTAACTAAGGTTTTATATGTGATAAGTAAGCCATGTTTGGTATTGTACTGATGCGTACTCTCTCAACAGTATTCCGGTAAAATCGATGTAGAGATCGCAACAGGCATTCTCAACTTATGGACCGCAGAGACTTCAAGCAACAAAATGTACATTATATGACCAACTGTTAGGATTTGCATGAGGCAGGAAACCAGAGACCACCAGTTGTTAGAGGCTGAAATGTGTCTATTTGAACCAACCTGTTAGATGCCTTGCAACATATACCATTGGTCCTAAAGGATTCCTTTAGGACCAATGGTATTAGCAACAAACTTCTCTACTGTGTTGTCTATTTCTAGGGGGGGGTATAAATATGTGTGCTCTGACCCTGGGTTTCTAGTCTTCGTGCTGAATGCTGATTGACGAGGGGTTTCTTGCTGATGCCTACATCTGGTCCAGAGCGCTGTGTATGTATAACTGTACTTGGGTCTGTGTAATTCCTTTGCGCAAAATTGTACTTATAACTAGTGTGCAACTGACTGTACTTTTACTTGAATAATACTTTGTGCTTTGGAACCACAGGTTCTAGGTCTGGAGTCTTTATTTACTGTATAACTGCGTACGCAAAATAGCGTCACCCTTAGAGGTTTATAGGCAGGGTTGTATAGAGGTTCAAAGGCAGTATCATTAGTTGGGGGCTCATAGTGAAGTCACTTACCCATTCACATGGCACATACGGTTATCGATATCTCACCAAAGGGTGGAGTGTTTACTTGCAATCACTCGGTGCTGAGAGATCGCTACCCATTTTCATGTGAGCCAGGGACGCTGACTAGAATCCAGGGACAAGAGAGGGAAAAGTTTGTTTTCCTTTGTTGATAGAATCTAACATTTAAAGGGGTGCCGCAGTATTGAACACACGGCTGAGTCGCAGTTTTGCGCACAGTAAAGACGCACTTTTGTGTTCGCAGCTAAAGGTTGTCATACGGTTGTGTGGTAGTCGCATTATTGTGTATGCGACTGGTCGCACAATAGCGTATACGTACTTCTGGTTGTGCTGCCACATGTTTAAACAAAGCCATTGAGTTTACATTATCAATTGTTGCTAAATATCTGGGTTAATGTGTATTTTTCTGCGCAGGAAAAAAGGTGTGTAACTGTGAGTGTTTGTTTAGGGTGTAACAAGGGACCTAAATGTTAAGGGTATCAAAGGACCCTTAAGTGCTAGGCGCAGGAGTTGGCCTAGTGACTCGGTAGCAGCTTACTGTTTACTTTACACAAAGCAAGTGTATGGTTTGTTATTTTTTGTTAGGGTTCGGCCCCCAGCGTGATTATAGCGTTCAGTAATCAATGTGTGTGATCTGATAGGCTTATTTGAACACTATAATTGAACCACATAATCTTGGCTAGATTGTGATTGTGAGCTGGTGGGAGAGTGGACGAAATCAACTGGAACACAAAGGGTACTTTGCTGCCCCCTAGCAGTTGAGAAGTAGTCAAAAAGGGATTGCTGAGCGGAAGCGGCCTTTACTTCCGTAGGTGAGTGGAAGCGTCTAGAGGTCCTCCATAAGGTTTGCGAATACGCCTTTTTTCCAAGGCGTTCGCAGGTAAGTGAAAGTATCTTGACTGTCTTTCACCAGTTTAAATCTTTATTGAAAAACGTAGGGGTTGTCTCAGAATGGAAGCCACGCAAACAATAGAGATGTTAGACAATGATGTGCTGCTAATGGAAGCGCCGCTTGGATCGGCCCGTCGTATTATGCATACTAAGTACGGTACTTATGCAATAAGGTATTGTGATGTATGGTTTAAGATGGCGATGAAGAGTGTTAGACCGTTTCCCAGAATTGGTAGTTTTGATAAAGATGTATTAGATAATGTCCGGGATCACATCAGTCTGATGCGCTCCCGAGAGAAAAAGGTCAAAAGACGCAAACTAGCGTTGCGAGCGCATTGCCAGAGAATACATCCACGACGCTGAATTGCAATGCGGGCGAGCCACATAATGCCGCGCACGTGCAACAAGGTAGCATTGCGGAAGGTATTGACAGCAGTTCACGCGCACCACCCCCACCTTATGTGGATGGAGGTGCAAGTACAGTTATCAAAAATACCCATAAAAATGTAACAAGCAATTTGTACCCTCTCTTAAGCAACTATAAAGAAAATGTTCATGATATGGATGATGAGCCTATTGTAATGGCTGCCATTTCCCATGCTGTACAAATGATAGATGCTACGCCACGACTATCACGAGTGGTGCCGCCATCTCCATCGGTAACAGCAAGGGAAGTGCTAACACCCTCTGCACCCGTAGAGGAAGTTGTTAATACCATACGTAGCAGCAACAGATTAAACCCCCAGCCAGGTAACAAGGTCAAAGGTAGCAGCGCTACTGGTCTGCATCCCATTCGGACAATAACTGTTCCGAATCGAAATGCAGATGCGAACGGTGTAGTGCCCACAAGTGGTAATGAAAAATTGGAAAAATTGTCCTTGGACAAGAGTAGAACTAAATTCCATCATAAATGATTTCCCCGAACCCAAAAAGGAACTAGCCAAATGTCAAAGATTTTTGAGGAATTTGGGTAGTTCTCATGAGCCAACTAATAAAGATTGGCGGGTGGTGTTAAGGGCCTGTCTACCACGCAATACCGACGTGACAAAATTTATCACGGATTGTGTATTGGATGGTGACATTCCCTTAACAGACCAAGTAAGCCAAGGTAATATTTCCCACATTGTAACTCAATTGGGTATATATTTTCCGGTAGTAGTTAACTGGAACAAAATTTTCGCCATAAAGCAAAAGGAGAGTGAATCTGCAGAAGAGAATTGCGACCGGGCTCTGCAGGCTATCACTCAGTACACTGGGATAGAAGATATTAAAGATAGCACTCACCACAGGGGAATGATAGTCACGGTACTCATGGACGGTCTTAAGGAAAACTTAAAGACTCAGGTTCAGACCTCACAACCTGGCTGGAGGGGAGTCACAATAGATAAACTCATAGAATCTGCCATAGAACATGATAAGAACATCTCAAAGAAGAGAGAGATCCAGAGCGAAAAACTAATGGCTGTCAGTATTCAAGCTCTGGAAGGAATGACAGTAACATCACAGCCAACAGACACACTTGCATCAACACACACACCTACACCTGAACAGTTATATGCCTTCACTAATCCCACACAACCGCAAACACAGCTCTATTCTACTAACCCTACACAACCACAGGTCCCACACTACTCACAAACTTCATATCCCCCACAACACCCTTATCCTCCATATCCCTACCCATAGCGACCACCTTTTCCTCCTGCTCAAACCTCACAACAACCCGTGTCTTCATCCGATCCACAAATATGTTTTAATTGTAACCAGCCAGGACATTTAATTAAAAACTGCAGAGTAACAAGGTAGGACCCCCAAACCAGAGAGTACCTGGATATCCCCATAAGGGATATGCACAGAGAACAGCAAATGTCCAGCAGACACCAGCTCCAATTGTGGCCGTTAATGCTTTATTGGAGAATGGTAGCCAACGCTAGGGGTCAGGTCATACCTGTAGTCTACAGATAGTCAAATTAACGGGAAGTACTAGGGAAGAACCGGTCATGATGGTTGATGTAGCTGGTACTGAATATCCTTTTCTTGTAGACACAGGGGCGACCAGGTCAGTGATAAAATCTCCCGTTAATTTACAAGTGAGCAACGAGACAGTACCAACAATGGGTGTAACAGGTAAAGTGGAACATTATCCTTTAACAAAGTCCACAGAGGTTACTATTGGGCTGTTGCATACCAAGCATTCTTTTCTTTTAGCTGCTGCGGCTCCTACTAACCTGCTGGGCAGAGACTTGTTATGTAAGATGGGATGTGTTATATATTGCACCCCTGATGGTGTATTTTTAGATTTCCCTGAGAGAGTTGCGCACGAGGTGCGGGATATGTTGGACACTCCCCGAAGGATAATGTATCTCTACCAGTTAAAATGAAAATCCGTCCCAGGTAGATCAAATGTTGTCCCAAATTCCAGATTCCCTTTGGACTAAGTATGGACAGGACACTGGATTAATGGCAAACGTAAGCCCCATAATGGTAAATTTAAAAAGCGGTAGGCAAGCTCCAAAAAATCCCCAGTACCCACTAAAACAGGAGGTAGAATTAGGGGTTTTTCCAATAATTGAGCGACTATTGCAACAGGGAATTTTAGTCCGTACAGCTAGTGTAGCCAACAGTCCCATCTTTCTGGTGAAAAAGAGTGGTGGGAGGGGTTATAGCCGGCTCCTTCGTGCGCATGCGTGAGACCCGCTACGACCGACAGTGCCGGTCGTAGCGGGTCTCTTTCCAAAGGGGGCGAGCTGTTGGTGTTGATTGACAGCTCACCCTGTTTGGAAGGCGTGCCGGGGGGGGTGGCAGCCCAAACGGAGGTGTTCCCATGGGAACGCCTGCTGTTTGGGGGAGGCCCCACTCCGGGGCTTACGACAAGTGAGACCCTACCCTAGGGTCTCATTGTAAACCCCGATGGTCGCGATGGTCTATGACCATCGCGACCATCACCCTAGCGGTCGTTAGAGCTGTGGGTGTAAACTCACAGCCTAATGACCGAAACAGAGGTGGCCGGTCAGGATGCAAGCGGCCGCCTAGTTGTTGAGCGACCGCTTGCATCCTCCGACCGCCTCTCAATGAGGGCCTTAATCTCTTCCTCAAAGCCCGATCGTGTCATACACACAGAGGAATCAGAGCAGGCTTTCCTTAATCTTAAGGATAGTCTGACAAAAGCACCTGCATTGGGAATACCAGATTATGAAAAACCTTTTGATTTGTATTGTACGGAAGCCGATGGTTGTGCTGCAGGTGTCCTTACACAAAAACATGCCAGTAGGCCCGTAGCATACTACAATGCCCAATTGGACACTGTGGTGAGATCACTCCCCACCTGTTTGAGAAGTGTAGCAGCTACCACTCTATTGGTGAGTAAAAGTGAGGACGTAGTATTGGGTCATGATATGATTGTATACACTCCCCACACTGTATCTGCTCTGCTGAATTCTGCTTAAACCAGACACGTTTCTTCGGCTAGGTTTACCAAATGGGAACTAGCTCTAATCGCACCTGCAAACATCACTGTTAAATGTTGCGGCACGCTGAATCCAGCGACATATTTATCATATGTACAACATGATGTACAAAGGGTGGAAGGAGACGAGTTGCTGGCGGGGGTGAATTCAGTGGACATAATGATACACATGATTGTATGGAATATCTGAATCAGACCTTTACTGCTAGACCTGACATACACGACACACCTTTTTAGAGAAGGTAGATGTGACTTTTTACATGGATGGGAGTTGTCATAGACAAACAGACACAGGTGAATTATGTACAGGTTATGCTGTTGTAAATGACACAGACATCATAGAAGCTAAACCTCTTGGTCCTCCTCACTCAGCCCAGGTGGCAGAGTTAGTAGCACTAACTAGAGCGTGTGAACTGGCAGCAGGCAAATCTGCTAACATCTACACTGACTCGAGGTATGCGTTCAGGGTGGTGCACGATTTCGGGGCTCTATGGCGTCTGAGAAATTTTATGACAGCAGCAGGCACACCAGTTGCACATTCCCGACACATAAAACATCTTTTAGGAGCAATCCAACTGCCTAAAGCGATGGCAGTAATCAAGTGTAAAGCCCATACATGTGAGGATGATCCGGTGTCATTGGGCAGCAACAGAGCCGATGAAGCTGCAAAATGGGCAGCAGGGTTAAAAATGTTTTCTCCCACTGAAAAAATTATGTCTTTCCAAACAATTGATATGCTGAAATTAATTGAGATGCAAAATGTGTGTTCAATTCAGGAAAAGTCCATTTGGAAGTCCTCCGGGCTCTGGAGGCATGGAGAAGGTAAGCCAGTAGCCCCCAAGGCATATTACCCCAGCCTGGCTGAGGCAGCACACGGTCTGACTCATCTGGGAAAGCAAGGTATGTGCGAGTTGGTGAGAGCATACTGGTGCGCACCAGGTTTTTCTTCACAAGCAGAAAAGAAAGCAATGTCCTGTCTGACCTGCTTGAGGAAGAACATAGGGAAAGCGATCCCTACCATACCGTCCCACATTTCACCGACTGATGGACCTTTCCAGGTGATACAAATTGATTTCATCCAATGACCACCCTGCAGCAATCTTAAGTATGTATTGGTGTGCACTGACGTATTTTCTAATTGGGTTGAGGCCTACCCAGCGGCCACTAATACTGCTGCGTTTACTGCCAAGAAAATAGTTCAGGAATTTGTATGCAGGTACGGTATCCCTAAAATCATTGAGAGTGACAGGGGTACACATTTCACAGGTGATGTTTTTCAAAATATGTGGAAGCTGATGGGTATTAATAGTCAACTTCACACCCCCTACTGACCGCAAGCCAGTGCCAAGGTAGAGAGGATGAACGGGACTATTAAAAATAAGCAAAGTAAAATCATGGCAGAGACTGGACTAGGATGGCCAGAAGCGTTACCTTTGGTCTTACATAGCATAAGGACCACTCCTAGACCCCCTCTAAATCTGTCCCCATTTGAAATACTGTTCGGTAGACAACCTCATTTGATTATAAGTCCACAGGAAGCCTTGAAGGGTAACAACGAGGTAACTGTAAAGTATCTTATATCAATGAGTAAGTAGTTAAAACAACAGCAGCAGAAACTGAAATTGTTGTCCAATGATATGCCTGAAACTAACTGTCATGATGTTGAACCAGGAGAATATGTTATGATCAGACATTTCTTGTGTTCAGGTTGTTTGACTGATCGGTGGGAAGGTCCGTACCAGGTGCTGCTGACAAGTACTACATCTTTGAACGTGGCTGAGAGAGATACCTGGGTCCATTCCACTCACTGCAAAAAGGTCAACCAACCGGTGGAGAAACGAGTCGGAGACAAGGCTGATAGCATGGACCTGTCGCTCATGAGCTTGTTCTGGGAGAATTGAAAAGGTTGCAGTGAGATACCTGAACTAACAGAAATCTGCAGGTCTTGTTGTGGCAATGGACGGGCTTGCTGTGTACATTTTCATGTTCTCTTTTAGAGTGTTCACCATCCTGGTCGGTTCGGGAATGTCCAGTTTCTGTGAAGGGGGACTGATTGTGGAGAGGGGAGTTGATGGCAGTGCTGATGGAGTGGAGTCAGAAGGAGTGCAATGCCAATCAGGGGAGTATCTGACCAATCTTAGTACTGTTATTGTTAAGAGAGCTGTTATTCCAGATACTCGCGGAAGGTGTGGAGGTTTATCGTTTGAAGATTCCTGTATTTGTGAGCTTTGTGGGTCCCTAGTTGATGAGAATTTTATCCAACGGTGCCAGCCTAAATATAACCCTTACTGGGGTGGGTATCCTTTAGAGGATTATCATAGCATGGTAGGCAAAGTGTTAAATCAAACTGATTGCTGGGTGTGTTCACATGTGCCACAGGGACAGCATAATGTAGGGTTAGTGCCATTTCCACTGAATATCACAGAAATTTTAGAATTACAGAAAGGGAAGACATTGGATGGAAAATTCCTCTCATCCAAACCACCTCATTTCAAACTCTATAAATTCCAAGTAGATAGATCACTTTTGTGTTTAACCATAACCAACCCCAATAAACCCAGGAGTTGGGAAGTGACAGGGAATAATCAGATGATGACCTTCTCACAAAGAGCTGATAATGAGTCCATAAACCATGGTCTGATACACTCAATTAAATCTAGTGGGAGACATTTTAGGTACTGGTATACATTGAGTTCCACCAAAGAAATTATTGGTAAGGTACCAGATGGTTATTGTGCTAAAATAATACTGCCAGAGAGTTGCATGTACCATATGGAAGACCCAGAAATAGGATTGTTTGCAAGGGAAATGTGCTTACCATTCCTTATGTTCTCCCTGATAATGTATATTTTATATGTGGAAGAAAAGTGTATAAGTGGCTCTCCCCGAGTTCTGAAGGTTTGTGTTACCTGGGAAGAGCAGTCCCAGAAGTTATGACCCTCACACATGTTGAAATGCTTGGTATACATAAAAACACACCATCACCATATCTTCGCATGCAATATGAACACAGAGGCAAACGAAATATGATACCTGGTGACATACATAAAGCCACTCAGTTAATTAGTGAGACAACTGGCTTTCAAGTTTTAGTAGCATTGGATCCCACCAGGATTGCTCGGGGTACATTAAATTTTAGATATATTCAGGAACTTGCTAAATTAATAGATAATATCACAGAGATGTACGATGACACATTCAGGTATACAGGGAGAGAATTGCAAGCGTAGAAGAAAGAACTGGTGCAACACAGGCTACTTAACTGCTGTTACTGGATTGTATTGCATAATGTTGGCCACCCAATTTGAAGTAAAATGTTGCACCTATGTCACCAATGATACCTGCGACCCTAAGGAAGTGATAGACCGGAAGATGGATGAAATTCTTCAGCTAAAATGGGAATTTTGTAAGAACCATAATGCTTCAGTGGCTGAAGTAGGGGAGAAGATAGAAGGATAGGTTTCATGGCTGAACCCAGTGAAATGGTTATCAGGTCTAGGGGAATGGGTCCAGGAAGTGATCGCCAGCATAGGCAAATTCTTAATCCTTATACTGATTGTCATCTTAATAATTGGCATATGTGTCCAGTGTGTTCCTATTGTGTTGAAGTGTGGAAAATGTAAAAATAGAGAAAAATGAAAGAACGAAATTATGATGGTGGTCAGTATGAATACTGAGGTAAATACAGAACTGCAGTACAACCCTGAACTAGGAAATACCATCATTTAATGTTTTATATTTAGACAAGCATAGAATATATTATTGAAATGTTATTTTAAAACACCTCAGATAATGTAAAGTCTCAAATTTCCCCTTCAAGACTGCCTTTATAGGACTGGTGTATCCCCACACCTTTCATATGATCTTCCAAGATCCGTGGTGTGCGTATAATAGTAGTTTTATGTCCCCACTCAGAGACACATAATTGATGGATTAAGAACCACCTTGTGCCATCCCATAATAAAACTAAATAGTATATAAATGTAAGCCTAAAGATTATATTTTAAAATCATATTGTGATAGCATGTTGTTCTCTATCAAAGGGTGGACTGTCAAAGCTGGATTATTGGCTGAGACAAGATCAGTTTAAAATTGAATCGCAGTGACACCATTTTGCGACTGGCCGCAAGACGCCATCTTAGAAATGAAATCGCAAGACGCCATTTTGCGAATGGCCACCCAAGCGCCATTTTAAATAAACTCACACTTTAGTACATGTGGCGATATTACTATTAGCATCATGCGATTGCATCTTACACCATTTCTCATACACACATTAATACGCACAATTGCGCAGTTAACTAGTCGCATATTAGCGAATACATAAGATCCTATTTGAAAACACCGAATATTAGCTTCATGCACACGCATCTGCCCCAAGTTAACTAGCGTCTTTACATCAAACCCCACATACTCACACATTACATATTCACATACAAGGTTCCATAAGCTTTAAGGTATAAGATTCAAGTATGCACAGTTACTATAATTGCTATGAAATAAAGATTATTTTGTAACTAAGGTTTTATATGTGATAAGTAAGCCATGTTTGGTATTGTACTGATGCGTACTCTCTCAACAGTATTCCGGTAACATCGATGTAGAGGTCGCAACAGGCATTCTCAACTTATGGACCGCAGAGACTTCAAGCAACAAAATGTACATTATATGACCAACTGTTAGGATTTGCATGAGGCGTGAAACCAGAGACCACCAGTTGTTAGAGGCTGGACTGTGTCTATTTGAACCAACTTGTTAGATGCCTTGTAACATATGCCCTGTACTTTAGGACCAATGGAATAAGCAACAAACTTGTCTATTGTGTTGTCTATTTCTGGGGAATATAAATGTGTGCTCTGACCCTGGGTTTCTAATCTTCGTGCTGAATGCTGATTGACGAGGGGTTTCTTACTGATGCCTACATCTGGTCCAGAGCGCTGCATTTGTATAACTGTACTTGGGTCTGTATAATTCCTTTGCGCTAAATTGTACTTATAACTAGCGTGTAACTGACTACTTTTACTTGAATAATACATTGTGCTTTGGAACCACAGGTTCTAGGTCTGGAGTCTTTATTTACTGTATAACTGCATACGCAAAATAGCGTCATCCTTAGAGGTTTATAGGCAGGATATCAGAAGGTATAGGCAGGGGTGTATAGAGGTTCAAAGACAGTATCGTTAGCTGGTTGGGCCTGAGGGCCAGTAGGATGAGGCGCGGCCTTAGGGCTGGTAGCAGCCTCTGGGCTGGTTGTGGCCTGAGGGCCAGTACTAACAGTCACTGAAAGGAGTCATATCCAGCCTTTGAGGCAGACTCCAAGCTGTGCAGCAGCCTTGAGGGCTGGATGAACTTGGCAAGTAGATGCTAGGGTGTGCTGAGTGCCACCGGGATGACACTAGCGGTTGTACACTGGGTAGTGTACTCTGGATGCTGTAGTGTGCACCGGGATGACACCAGCGATCGTACACAAGATTGCATACTCAGGGCGCTGAAGTGCGCTTAGTGCCGCCGAGATGACACCAGTGATTGTACACAAAATTGCGTACTCGGAATGCTTAGGTGCACTTAGTGCCGCCGGGATGACATCAGCGATAGTACAAAAGACTGCATACTCAGGATGCTGAGGTGTGCCCATGCTGCCTGGATGGCACAAGCAGCAGGAGACAGGAATGCAGACTGAACCACTCAGGTGACACAAACGGCTGGTAATACTTATGGCAGATCGTGCCACCTAGATGACACAAGCAGCTGGTACAATGGGGCTGACTAGACACAGGTAACTCGACTAAAAACAGGAGACCACACTGGAACCAGAAACACGTGGAACGCTACGGGGAATATCCAATTGGGCGCAAGGTTTAGCGAGGTAGAAACCTTGCGCCCAATTTAGAAATACAGCGGGTATGCGTGCTCCCGATACCCGAGGTATTCAATTCCAAAAATACTGATCCCAGGGTTTTGAGTTCTGAAAACCCGAAGGTGTGTATTTTTTACTGAAAAAAAAAACACTTACCTTACAAGGGGTCTCCAGTAGTCTCCGCGGCTACCAGCGGCCTCCCCTCTCTCTTCTTACCGGAGAGGGGGCTGCTGGGAGTCCCAGGGGCTGCTGTGAGATGTAGTTCTCCCATCACCCATATCGGGGGCCACACTAGCTCTGCGGGGGCACAGTGACAGTGGGACACACACTCATACACACTTACATACACCACACACACTGACATACTCACCACTGCTGCAGAAGAGCCAGCTCCCGACACAGGATGAAGAAGACAGCGCTGCTGGAGGTAAGTAATTAAGGACTAATTAAGCTAATTGGATACTTCCAATTGCTTAATTAGTCCTCAGGAGGAGCGCTGCAGGGGTGTCAAAGCAAGTGTCGGTGATTTAACCTAAAATCAACGATTTTAGGAAGAATCACGCTTGCTCAGGAGGTGCGTGGAAAAAAACTCCTGACGCATGTTTATTTAAAAACCACGCACCTAATAGAATAGCAAAAAAAACGCACCTGCAGGAAAAAGCTAGCAGGTGCTGTTTTTTTGCTAATCTCGCAGCCTATTGAATATGCCCCTATGACCGGCATGGAGGGAAGGGCTGGCTGGCATTTAACAGAAACAGAGCCCAACCAGAGCAAGTCTCCCTAATGACAGACCAGTGAGCACCTGGGCTGTGCACAGACAGGAGAATCACTCAATGTGCACCTGATAGTGCACACAGACAGGCAGTAATTAGTGCAGAGGCTCAGTAGCAACCAGGACTGGAACTGCAAACAATATGCTGCTAACCACAGATCCAAACAGGAGGAAGGAGGAGACTTCAGCGAACGCTTGCCCGGCGTTCACCCCGCACAGCATCGGCAGCGCGCCGGCTTGTGACAGATATTTAACTAATATGAATATTCATTACTGAATAGTGCTATAAGATTTATGATGGACATATGCGCATGCATCCTATGAATAAAGACACCGAACGCCGGCACAACACAAGTGTTTCTGCGAAACAAATTTAATATCCTCCATCTCCTGTATCGAGCATGAGTCATGTATATAGTTATAATTATCTAAGATATAATCCAATTGTAGCGTTCTGTGCCAGCAAATGAGTTCATGCTGTGAGGATATAACCTACGGATTAAGAGTAGGCAGATATATATGTGCCCTATGATAAAGGACATCCAGTGCTGGTATAATAGATCATTTCATTTACACATCATTGTACCAGGAGACAGATTAGGGTGCTGGGATACACCTACCAACTCCTCCGCTGTCTTCTCTTATTACAGCTACATGGCAATGAGTAGATATTGAAGACTTGTAGGCTGAACTCCAAAGTCCAAGTAGATACAAACAGCTTGTATATTACGGTTGATGTGGATACTGATATTATCAGGATAGCTTGGCAACATTGTTTATAATATGTGGTTACAATTTTTCTGATTAATTTAGAAACATTATTGCAGTCCACCAAGCTACAAGATAATTCAATTGAACTGTTCCTTTTTCCCTTTCTCCTCAGAGATAATACGATTCGGATTAATCAAACGTGTATACAGAAATAAAGCACATTTATTTATATAAATAAATGTAAACACACAACGGGACCTTTGTTTTAATACACAGCTTATTTTTGAATTTTTGTCTTGTCAACACAGTATATGTAAATTAATGTTTAGGAACAATGTGTTTCTTGAAATATATTTAGCTGTCTGTCAATATATTTTACTGTATATACTTTACTATATACTCCGGGTAAGTATCCTCTGATTTAGAGGAGTGTACGCGGCCCCCAGCTCTCCAGAGCTAGGACCGCTGTTCACTCACCACCTCTCATTACCTGCTGGTATACTCAGACACGCGCACGGACCTAACTCTGGTAACAGGGATAGTGTCCGTGAATGCGTAGTCCAGAGCACCGCAGTGCAGAGTGATCCCGTTGCCAGCCAAGCCAGCCACCACCGTACCATTGCAGCATCACCCCGGACCACGTACACCATCAATAACCAGGACGCTTGAACACTTCATTGAGGTATCTTCTATTGAGAATAGCGGGACGCCGCTATATCTCATTTTCTGAGATCATAGACATTGTATACATCCACACGAAATAGAGGTGTAATACAGGTATCAGGTTGGCACATGACTTAACCCCTTCTATTGTATTATATCAATAGATCAACGGGCGATCTCTCATATTGATTTTGCACGGATTACCACAAGGCGTACAGTAGGGTATACAGTGGTTTTTTGTACTTACCATATTGTATTGATTCGCCTTTGCTATTGATATATTTTTATATATACATACATTGTTGTACTTTACTGCATGTATTTTTCTGAGATCAAGTAAATTATTATATCTATACTCATTGTGTTCAGCATCACTTCCCACACATTGTATATGTTTATTAGATTGGTCAGGTAGAGATCTCTGCTACATCCACTACAATACATTTAATGTATCCTTAGCCTTTCTAGTTCTAAGAAGATATAAGTTGTGCGCAGCACTTTAACCCACTTTTTTCTTGTTTGAATATATGTTCAGCATTTCAATGGACAATACGGGGTTTCCAAGTTATTACAAATAATTAATAATTATATTACACTAGTGCAGCAATCTCCTTTTTTTCTTTTGTTTAACAAGTCTACTGTACAACAATAAGATACTTGTGATTAAAACTATATCATGTTATTTAAACCATGTAGTTTGCACTGAAGCATGCAATATGATTATGGGCAACAGATCTTTAATCTCATAGACAAGTACTCGAGTACTTAGAATAGCTAGTGTTCCAGAAGAAACTGTAATGTTCTGGTTTAGTTGTGGACCCGGGCTGGTGACAGGAGCAGATACAGAAGTGGATTTAAATAAAAAGGTAGAATCTTTAATGAGTGATTTAGCAGACATGGGAATGGCAAAAGTAAAAGTCCAGGTTTAGCACTAAAGTGCACTTGAAAACTGTAGTGAAGATAATGGGAGAATGTCCAGATAGCAGCAGATAAGAACAGTCCAGTATGCAGGTTAGTGAGCTGAAAAAACACAGGCAGAGGTGATGAGTCCAGCTGGGAGCAAAGTGGAGGCAAGGTGCAGGGTGTCAGCAGACTCAGGCACTCAGGCAGGGAAAAGGTAGTAGAGGATGCAGGATAGTCCAGCGGGTTTTTGGAGCTGACAAGCAGGTTGGCAGCTAGCGTTTTCACAGGTAACAAGAGGTGAGCACAGAGAACTCCCTCTCAGCTAGGCTGAGATACACGTTGCACTGGCAATGAAGGAAGGCTCTGAACCTTCCTAAATACCCCATGCCGCACTATGACTGACTGAAGGGAGCACATGACTCACCAAGATTGGGCAGTTGAATCACATGGTCAGAAGGCAAGATGGTGGCGCCCATGCCAAACGGAACGGAAACAATGCCAGGCCCTACCAGCCCTGAGTGACAATGTGCCAACACAGAAACACGCACAGCCAATGCCCCTCGCCAAACACCAGCGTCACCGCCAGACACCCCCCACCATAGTGACCTCACATGCAATACCCGATGACCACCATGCTGAGAAACCCTGGCCGTGACAGTACCCCCCCCTCCTTTTGGGTGGCCTCAGGACACTCACCAGGCTTCTCTGGATGAGCAAAATGGAACTTCCTGATGAGTGCAGGAGCATGGATGTCTCGGGCATTGGTCCAACAGCGCTCCTCCGGACAGTAACCTATCCAATCCAGCAGGTATTGCAAACGTCCTCTGCGAAGACGGGAATCCAGGACCTGGGAGACCTCAAATTCGAATCCTCTTTCCGTCTGGACTTGGGGAGAAGCAGGCAGAACTCTGTGGAATTTGTTCAGCACCAGGGATTTGAGTAAGGAAATGTGAAAGGAATTCGGAATTTTCAGATATGGGGTCAACTGTAGGCAATAAGCCACAGGATTAATGACTTCAATGATGGTGAAGGGACCGATAAAGTGTGGGGCAAACTTCATAGATGGTACTCAAAGACGAAGGTTCCGGGTGGACAGCCAGACTTGGTCTCCAACTTGCATGTGTGGTACCTTCCTATGCTTTTTATTGGCCTGGATTTTATAACGGGAGGATGCCTTCACCAAGTCAGCATGCACCTGAGTTCAGATGGCAGCAAAATCCTGCACCGTATCTTCTACAGTTGGGACATCTAAGACAGGCAGGTTTGAAATTCCAGAATGCGGGGGTGAAGACTGTAAATGATCTGAAATGGAATTTGATTTGTTGAAGAGTAATAGGAGGCATTATGTGCGAACTCGGCCCATGGCAGCAATGCAGCCCAATTATCTTGAGACGATGTCATAAAAATCCTCAGGAAGGTCTCTAGGTCTTGATTAACCCACTCAGTGGAGCCATTGCTTTGTGGGTGGTAAGCCGTGGAAAAATTTTATTTCACCTGAAGAACACCTGAAGGTTCTCCAAAACTTTGCAGGAAACTGAACACCACGGTCAGAGACTATCTCAACAGGAAGACCATGAAGACGGAATATGTGTTGAACAAACAGGTGAGCCAAGTCATGGGCAATAGGCAGCTTCTTTAGGGATATGTAATGGACCATCTTTGAGAATCGGTCTACTACGACCCAGATAGTAGTGAACCCTTGTGAGTTTGGCAGATCTGTGATGAAGTCCATGGAGGGATGCATCCATGGACGTGATGGGGTCGGTAGTGGCAACAATTCACCAGCCGGGGCCTGTCAAGAAGATTTATGCTGGGCACAGGAGGAGCATGAAGAAATTAATTCAAATACGTCCATTTTCATGGATGGCCACCAATAGTTGACCTTTAAAATCTCCAAGGTCTTCTGGGTGCCAGAATGCCCTGCTAAGTGAGAGGAATGTGCCCAAGTGAGGAGCTGCTTCCTTAACTCCGGGGCCATAAACGGTTTCCCATTAGGTGGCTGGACCTGTAAGGTGGCGAACACTCTTGACTCCAAGACAGGGGTATTGTGTTGATTCTCTAGTTTGTCATCACAGAGGAGGGATCTAGATAGAGCATCTGCCTTTTGATTGAGTAACCCAGACCAGAAGGTCAGAGTGAACTGGAACCTGGCAAAAAATATTGCCCATTGGGCCAGATGAGGACTTACACATTGAAGATTCTTGAGGAAAAGAAGATTTTTATGGTCAGTAAACACAGTGAATGGAAACTTTGCTCCTTCCAGCAGATATCTCCATTCTTTTAATGCCAACTTCACTGCCAGGAGTTCTTGTTCACCTATGGTGTAATTTCTTTTGGCAGGCGAGAATTTCTTGGAGAAAAACCCACAGGGATGAACTCGATTGTCCTCATAATGCTGGGATAGGACTGCTCCCACAGCTTCTGATGACGCGTCCACTTCCAAAAGGAAAGGCCTATCCAGATCTGGCTGTCGAAGGACTGGAGCAGAAATGAAGGCCTGTTTTAGGAGCTGGAAGGCAGATTCTGCTTCAGGTGACCACAGGGCAGGATTGGCACCTTTACGGGTCAGGGCTGTAATGGGAGCCAGTAATGACGAGAATCCCTTGATGAAGCATCTGTAGTAGTTGGCAAACCCCAACAATCTCTGGATGACCTAGGATGATTTCTTGAGAAGCCTTTGGTATCACTAAGAACCTTAAAGACTCAGAATGAAGTGCTCCAATTTGGACTACAACTGGTTGAGTCTCCTTGGTGACTATTCCATTCGTTAGAGGACGTCCATCTACAGAGGTGAGGGAAATAGCTTGATTGAGAGGTGTACATGGAATCTGTAATTTATTGATCAAGCTGGAAGTCATGAAATTTCCGGCTGCTCCAGAGTCAAGAAGAGCAGTAACAAAGACAGGTTTAGGTTTGAGATCTAAAGCTAAAGTAATTTAAAATCTTTAGTATTTGAGAACGGGCTCATAACGCCTAACTTGATTCCCCAGGGGTCAGTTAGGATTTGGCATTTCCTGGTTTACGGGGGCAAGAGACTACCAGGTGACCTGACTCTCCGTAGTACAGACAGAGGTTTTTTTGTAATCTTCTCAGCTGTTTCTCTTTGGAGAGGTGGGTATGATTCACCTGCATTGGCTCTTCATCTGTAGGGGAAGGAATAAAATGGGTAGGAAAGGAAGGGGTTAATGACCTTTGCCGGTCAGTTCTGTGCTTTTCAGCCTGACGTTCTCTGAAGCGCAGGTCAATTTTATTACAAAGTGAAATCATGTCGTTTAAGTTAGTAGGAAGCTCCCGGGTGATCAGGTCATCTTTTAGTCAATCTGACAGGCCATGCCAAAAGGCTGAGGTGAGGGCTTCCTCATTCCATTTCAGTTCTGATGCCAAAATTTTAAACTGCACGGCATATTGGCTGACAGGATGGATTCCTTGTCTCAGTGTCATGATGCTAGACGATGCTTATACAGTACATCCAGGTTAATCAAAAATCCTCCTAAATTATGACACAAAGCCTGCGTAGTTATCCAGTAACGGATCTGAACGCTCCCAGAGTGGTGAAGCCCAATCCAAGGCCGGGCCTGACAGTAGAGAGACAATGTAAGCCACTTTGGTTTTTGCAGTTAAAAAGTTATCAGGCTATAGAGTGAAGTGTATATCACACTGATTTAGGAATCCGCAACAGAGTTTAGGATTGGCGTCGAACTTGCTTGGCATAGGGAGATGTAAGCGGGGAGGCAACCTGCCTCCTGTATTCCCAGATGCTGAAGCAGATGTAGTTGCTGGTACTCCAGGGGTGGATAAGGAAGTTTGTAAATTATCCTGTTGCTTAGACATCTCTTGCAGAAATTGAGCCATTTGATGCTGCATAGTTTCCGGGTTTTCTAGACGACCAGAGATGCATCGGAACAAATCCACTCCAGACTCCTGTTCCATGGCCGGATCCATGAGGCCAGTGCAAACTGTAATGTTCTGGTTTAGTTGTGGACCTAGGGTGGTGACAGGAGCAGATACAGAAGCGGATTTAAATAAAAAGGTAGAATCTTTAATGAGTGATTTAACAGACATGGGAATGGCAAAAGTAAAAGTCCAGGTTTAGCACTAAAGTGCACTTGAAAACTGTAATGAGGATAATGGGAGAATGTCCAGATAGTGGCAGATAAGAACAGTACAGTATGCAGGTTAGTGAGCTGACAAAACACAGGCAGAGGTGATGAGTCCAGCTGGGAGCGAAATTGAGGCAAGGTGCAGGGTGTCAGCAGGCTCAGGCACTCAGGCAGGGGAAAAGGTAGTGAAGGATGCAGGATAGTCCAGCGGTTTTTTGGAGCTGACAAGCAGGCTGATAGCGCGATGTGTTTTGGATAATGTTTATAAACCTTACTTATTATAAGAAGAAATTAAATAATTCACACCAATACCAACTCTAAAATAAATAATAATGTTTTACTTAAAAGCAAATTAATTATACATGTATTATTGTCAAAGCAGACTTACAACTTAAAAAAACATAGGTTCAGCAGCAGTAACAAAATGATTATTTGCAATGCCTAGCATAGACTCACAAGGTGACAATCAGCCCTGTTTATACTTACAGCCCAGCGCCCCGCGACTCTCTCGACCTACGATCTCTCCTGCTCAACCCGACTGACCAACCCCTCCCCTATTTGATCAATCTTTTATACTTTTTCCCTCTCTGCTACTGACATATTCTAAAATGATGAATATTAATTAATTAATTCAATATTCATACGCACTAAACATTTCACCGATAATATGTTTTAATCATAACAAAACCTATAATCTCCTTTCTATGTTCCCAAAATACTGGTGACCGCTTATAGGCCAAGGCTATCCCGATTAGCTCCCTTCTTGTTTATACGGATCTGGAACCTACTGTCTCCTAGTCTGTTCATATTCAACTAACCCATTATTCTCTCTTACTAAAGAAGAAATGGGTTTCATCAGTTCTGATTTATAGCTATTTCCGTTATAACACTTATACCTTTAGATTAAACAATAATAACTGTTGCTTCAGACACACACCTGCCTACTTTAGAGAGAGGGTAGACCTCATCTCTAGGCCTGAGGCCATTTGACACATGTGACGGTCCTCCGCAACTTACAACTAATATATATTCTGAATCCATTCTATATACTCTAAATTGCAATGAAAATAATGAAAGACATAAGCATGCATATATTCGTGAATTGCTGAAGGAATATGTACAGTCACATATTCCGGCGTTATCAGGTAGTGGAGGATGCAGGATAGTCCAGCGGGTTTTTGGAGCTGACAAGCAGGCTGGCAGGTAGCGTTTTCACTGGTAACAAGAGGTGAGCACAGAGAACTCCCTCTCAGCTAGGCTGAGAAACACGTTGCACTGGCAATGAAGGAAGGCTCTAAACCTTCCTAAATACCCCATACCATGCTATGACTGGCTGAAGGGAGCACATGACTCACCAAGATTGGGCAGTTGAATCACACGGTCAGAAGGCAAGATGGCGGCGCCCATGCCAAACGGAACGGAAACACCGCCAGGCCCTACCAGCCCTGAGTGACAATGTGCCCGCACAGAAATACGCACAGCCAATGCCCCTCGCCAAACACCAGTGCACCGCCAGGCACCCCCTGCCATAGTGACCTCACAGGTAATACCCGACAACCACCATGCCGAGATCCCTGGCCGTGACAGAAATGGTTAAACAGTCGGATCTTGAACTAACCAAACAACAGAAATTATTTGTAATATGTGCCCTAATTTTTTAGGAAAAATATAAATATAAAAAGGAATTTGTCCTCTACCATATTATATTATAAAATTAAAAAAACAGCTAAAGATCTGTGGCTCATATTCAATACAGATCAAGAGTTTCCCACCTTGCCAAATTCTAAATTACACTGAAGTGCCAAAAGTCATGACCCAATTTAGCCCGGCGAAGTGCAGTAACTCGACGTGGCAAAGATTACAAAAGTGGACGGAAAACCTCTGGAAAGATATTGATCCATGCCATCTGGATAGCTTCCCACAGATCCCTGATATTTGTACTGTAGGTGCAGGATCTTGGGTGAAAATAGACCTCTCCACCACATCCCATAAATGCTCAATTAGGTTCATGTCGGGCTAACATGGTGGCCACACCATTCGTCGGAACTCTCCAGAATGCACTTGGAATATTCCAGCAAGACAATGCACCACGTCATCATTCACAAATTGTCCAGAATTGGTTCAATCATTGTGGTACATGAAGTCAGCTGACCCAACCCATGCCACGTGAACATTCCCCACACCATTATGGAACCACCACCAGCCTGCATGGTGCCTTGTTGACAACTGGGGTCCAATTTAAATGTAAAATTTTTTAAAAAGTGGTCGCGGGGTTTTCAGCTCTGAAAACCCTGCGCTGCATAAAGGAAAAAAAAGAATTCTGCGGCTCTGGGAGTACCGGGGGCTGCTGGGAGGCTCCAGGGGCTGGTGGGAGGGACAAGGGCTGCTGGGAGATGTAGTTCTCCCTGCACCCATTCCGGGGAGGCACACAGTCACTGGGGGTGCCACACAAACCGGGGGTTACACACACTCATGTACACACACACTCACACATACTGACATACTCACCCTGCTGGAGAAGACCCGGCTTACAACGCTGGATGAAGAAGACAGCACTGCAGAAGGTAATTAACTAAGAACTAATTAAGCTAATTGGAAACTTCCAATTGCTTAATTAGTCCTCATAGGGGGTACCACCAGGTTGCCAGAGCAAGTCCAGCTGGTTTTTCCTAAAATTAATGATTTTAGGAAAAATCACACTTGCTCTGGAGGTTCGTGATTAAAAATATCCTGGCGCATAAAAAAAGGAAAAAATTTGCACCTATTTGAATAGCAAAAAACCCGCACCTGCAGGAAAAACCTTGCAGGTGCAGGTTTTTTGCTATTCTCGCACCCAATTAAATATGCCCTTAAGTTATTTATATAGAGCGCACATATTATGTGATGCTTTACAAAGAATACTTAACCAAGATGCGACCACGCCAGGCTGGGCTTTCCCTGTTATGATCGCTTCTGATGCCGGAAGTTTATCCTCCAGCAGCCACCAATCTCAGAGGGACCTCCCACTTCCTCTTCCCCCACAGCTCCACCACCAATTTATGCCGATCATTGTTGGCCACAATGATCGGGCATCCCTGACTACTTCTGCAGTGCAGCCGTGACTCCTGGTAGCCGCAGCTCTGCCCACAGTGTGTCTCAATCACTGAGGCCACAGTGAATGGGAAATTCAAACACACTCCCCACCTGGTGTTGGCAGTGGCTCCGCCTCCAGAGTGTCCCAATCACTGCAGCCACAGTGATGAAGCAGTCCAGCATCTTCCAACTGCAGTGCGCCCACGGCTTCACTCTGCCCCCAGTGTCATGATCACTGCTGGCAGTGTCTCTGCCCCCCATTCTGCCATCCACTCTGTCCTGCCCCCCCTCCCCTGCTTTTCCACAGCCGCTAAATTCCGCCCCCCTTGCTCCATCACCACCACTGACACTGTAGTTTTTTTATTTTTTTAAATTATAACTATTCAATTTAAAAAATATCCCCAAAATGAAAGTTTTATTTCATTAACACAGTATGTAAATAGCAATTTAAACTTGATTAAAGCATTTTGTTTATATATACACAGTCGAGTCACATTATTATGACCACCTCCTACATTTGACGTTGGCAGCGCATAGCCCATGAAGTATGTCACATGCTGTGCGCTGGCTTGGTGGGTATATAAGGTGTGCGATAGGCCATCTGCACACATATCACTTGTTGTCATGGGTAAAAGGGGAGATTTATCAGAGTTGCAAAAAGGGATGATTATTGGCTTTCGAGCCAAGGGTGGCAGTATTTCTGAAACAGCGCAGTTTGTAAACTGTTCACGTGCTGCTGTGATGAAAGTGTATCATGACTGGACAAATGGCGCCATTACGAATAACTGGCGTGGAAACAGTGTCGTCAATGCGAGAGGTGAACATCTGCTACAAAGGTGCGTTTGGGTCGACCGACATGCTACAGTGGAGCAGCTCACCATCAAAAGGAACCTGGGGGCCACCAGACGTGTGTCTAAAATGGCAGTTCAGTAAACCCTGCTGCGTATGGATGGTCACTGCATCTATGCTAACGAAGGTGCATCGGTGGAAAAGGCTTCAATTTTCACGCCTGTATCGAAATTTAACCTCCACTGATTGGCGAAGGGCTGCATTCTCTGATGAGTCACGTTTTCTGCTTCATCGAACGGATGGACGTTGGAGTGTCAGATGAGAAACATCGGAGAACAAACACTATGCAACCATTGCTGGAAGAACACAACCTGGTGGTGGCAACGTTATGGTCTGGGGAATGTTTTCATGGCATTCTCTCGCCCACTCATCCATGTGGAAGGCACTCTCAACCAATTTGGTTATGAATCCATTCTTGCAGAGAACGTACACCCATACATGTCGATTGTCTTCCCTGAGGTGGATGGGATGTTCCAGCAAGACAATGCGACATTTCACACGGCTAGAAATGTCCGACAGTGGTTGGACGAGCACGACCAAGACTTCCAAGTACTTCCCTGGCTCCCTAACTCCCCAGACTTGAACCCAATTGAACATCTGTGGAACTCCACCATGCATCCTCCAGCAGCTGTGGGATGCACTGCAGTCAGCATGGCTCCAGATATGTGCCAAACTACCAGCACCTTATTGAGTCACTCCCAGCCCGTCTAGCTGCTGCCCGTGCTGCACACGGCGGTTACTCTGGCTATTAGCTGGTGGTCATAATAATGTGACTCGACTGTGTGTGTAAATATATATATATATATATATTAGAGGTGAGCAGGTTCAGATCTCAGAGATCCAAACCGCCCTGAACTTAGGGGATCCGAGTCAGATCCGAGCTGGCTCGGGTTTTCCCGCCTGACTCGGCATCATCCCGCTGTCGGATTCTCACAGGTTTTGGATTGTATAAAAGGTCCCACGATCGCCGCCATTTTTCATTCCGGCTGTGGAGAGAAAAGAGGGAGCTGTGTTGTGCTGCTGTGCATAGGGGCTGGCTACAGTTGTTTTGTCACTCAGGGGCTGCCTGCTTAATGCCCATAGAGGCTGGCTCTTGTAAGGTTGTCCTGTCCATACAGGCTGACTGGCTGTTGTCCATAAACCATATAGGGGCTGGCTGGCTGTTCTGCTATGTTATCCAGGGTGTGCTCCGTCCATCAGGGGTGCTCTTCACCCCCAGTGTGAAAAAAATAAAAATATATTTTTATTTCTGTGTGCATTAGCCACACTTCTTATCAGCAACGTAGGTGCACAGGTGTGCTGCCTGTGTCATTTATCAAAGGGCTGCTGAATGATTCAGGGGTCCTCTCCCCCCCCCAAAAAAAATGTAAATAAAAAATATTGTGTGTGCGTGCTAACAATCCGCACTTATCCACAACGTAGCTGCACTAGGGGTGTTGCCCTAAAAAACAAATTTTTGCGTGTGCGCATTAGCCACACTTATCAGCAACGTAGGTGCGCAGCGATGCTGTGCTGCCTGTGTCTCATTTATCAATGAGCTGCTGCCTCGTTCAGGGGTTCTCCCAATGTGAAAAAAATAATAATTTTTTGTGTGTGTTAGCCACACTTATCAGCATTGTAGGTGTGCAGGGGTGCTGTGCTGCCTGTGTCTCGTTTATCAAGAGGCTGCTGCCCTGTTCGGGTGCTCTCCCTCCCAAGTGGCCGAAAAAAATGTATTCAATCAATTTTTTTTGTATGTGTGTGCATGTTAGCCACATTTATCAGCAACGTAGCTGCGCAGGGGTGCTGTCTGTCGTTTATCAAGAGGTTGCTGCCTCGTTCGGGTGCTTACCCCCCCAAGCGCCCCCCAAAAATAATCAATTGTTGTTTTTTTTTGTGTGTGTGTGTGCACGTTAGCCACAATTGCTGGTACCTCGTTTGGGTGCTCTCCCTCCCAAGTGCCCCCCAAATAATAATGAATCAAAGTGTTTTTTCTTTCTGTGTGTGCGAGTTAGCATCACAAACGCCTCTGCTGACATTTGCATAAACAATTTCAAAGGTGAAAATAGAGGATATGGTTTAAAAAATGGAATAAAGCAGCTAAAACTGATTATAGTGTTCCAACTCCCTACCCATGGCCCCTCTACCTGAATTTCAGTGAGTCAGAGGGGCAACTCCATGCAACCATATTCCAGAGTGCAGCTGCTCCACCTGTAGCCCAGATCAGATGATGTGTAGGGGGTGTGGTGATGATATGGACTAAAATGTAGCTCACATCCACTAAAGTGGACAATGAATCCCCAATCTAACAGGGAGTGCAGCTGTAATTTATACACAACACAGGACAGGATGACAATATAGGCTTGGGTGATGATATAATCTGGGGTGATGTATACATCATCTTTTTCACACAATATTAATTTGTCCTCGCTGAAATCCACCATTACAGGTGCCTCTGTAATATTTGCACGTACTTGACAGTAAAGGTCTTTCTTGTAGAATTTGTAGTTAATTTTGATGGGCATCATCTTTTCCACATTTTGGGAAAGTAGGCTCCTAGGCCGATCACTGACCAGGTTCCCAGTTGTGCTGAAAACTCTTTCTGAGTACACACTGGAAGGTGGGCAGCTCAAGTAAAGCAAATGCAGTTTTGTATATGGGCCTCCAAGGGGTATATTTACTAAAGTTTCTAAATATGAAAAGTGTTCATGTTGCCCATAGCAGCCAATCAGATCCTGTCTATCATTTTCTTGAATGCAATAGAGAAATTATATTGATGACTACAATCTGATTGGTTGCTATGGGCAACATGAACTTTTCATTTTTGGAAACTTTAGTAAATATACCCCCAAATTGCCTCTTTTTCCTGCCAGTAGTTATTTACATGCATCTCTTTCTCTTCAGATCTGTGTCCGTTGAGAAGAAAAACAATGTCTTCATCCTTTGTGGGATGAAAATCCACTCCCAGTAAGCAGGCATGGCGCTCAAGACTTGCCAAGAAAGACACAACGTAAGACTTAAACCTTAAATCTGAAATGTGCATTTAATCCTCTGTTCCACTTGTTCACATATCTGATCTGGTTAAGTGGACAGTGGGAACAACGGCAGTTTGAAGGCCACTAAGTAACTATGTTTTTTTTAATGTCCCTGTACAGGTTGGGAAATGCCTTTACGGAAGGTTTGCAAAGGATTATTTAATTCAGTTGTTTTTGGAAAGCACTCTCCCTGGTCCCCTTCTGGGATGAAAATCCACTCCTAGCCGCAAAAGCAGGCGCAGGATTCTCAAGAAAGATACAACGTAAGGCCTTAAATCAGGGGTAGCCAACCTCGGTCCTCGAGAGCTACTAACAGTTCACATTTTCCAGACCACCTAGCTGGTGCACAGGTGTATTCATTACTCACCAACACATTTGGAAAGATCCACAGGTGGAGTTAATTACACAGGTCTGCAAAATTTAAGGTATTAAAAGCTTTTTTTAATAATAATTTTATATTCTTAATTATACTCCTGTGTACATCAAGAAATAGTATATTGAAAAAAATTACCACATTTACCTATAAGGCATATATTTTTAAGAAAAAACAAGAAGTTTAATTGTTTTTGACATATTTATTGTGAAATACAAAGAAGTGTAGATGATATCACTGTTTTTGTCTTAATTACATAATAAAATAACAGTAAAATCAAATAGAAACAAAACCATAATTATTGAAAAAAATCGTAAAAATAACTTGTTTTTTTGTCTTCAAACTTCGTTTTCTCGCTTTTCGCTTATAAGCTTTTTCTGTGTTGTCTCTGTGTATCATCCAGCAGTAGTCAGCCATCATGCTGATGTCCCAACGACCCTGGTATCTTCTTTCTACATCTTTAACGTCTTGGTGGAAACGTTCACCCTGTTCTTCACTGTAGTCTCTAAGATTATTCGGGAAATGCTCAATATGGGAATTAAAAAAAATGTACCTTTGAACTCATATTGCAGGAAATGTTTCTGTAACTATTAAACATTTCCCTGATAATTTCTATATAGTTTGGATCCTTGACATTGCCTAAGAATTTTGAAATCACTTGTTTGAACGAAGTCCACGCCGAAAGTTCCAGAATATACATTACATGCCCGAAATGTTCATTTTCTATTAACTTTCTAATGTCAGGGCCTATAAAAATGCCTTCCGGGAATTTGGTGCAAAGATATTTGAAAGTTTCTCCATCTTTAGGCAGTGCTTTTACAAATTGTGGTGTGTACTGCATATGTACTGTGTGTGGTATGTGGTGGTAGGCAGGGGTTAAAATGAGCCGGCACAGGGCAAAACTGTGTTGCATCTGTTGTATTCGGTTCCACCTGCGCCAGCTCACCTTGTAGTTGTGTGTGTGTGTGCAATGTTCCTTTAGATAGTATGGGGTTTAGGCCCTTTGTAAATTTCAGCTCTGGGCCCATGTGGACCTTAATCTGGCACTGGACATGGGGGGAAGTTTTTTGACGAGAACTGAATTACAACGTTCTATACTACCGACTAAATTCATTTAAGACAATGTTTTATAATAAATGTAGGCAGAATACACTTATTACTTTAAAGAACATGAAAAAAAAATGACATTCATAAATACATGTTTTGCAGAAAAAAGTGATGTGCTATGTAAAATTGGGAGTGATTTTCGTGTTCAGAAGCCAAAAATCTATAAATTATAAATCTATAAAAATCACAAATTCGTTAAACAAACCTTTTTCATCGCAGACCTGTTATTTATTACACTTGTGATTCCGTGAGACCTGGAAAACCTGCACTGTTGGTAACTCTCGAGGACCAAGGTTGGCTACCACTGCCTTAAATCACAGAGCTTACGCTATGTTTTTTTAATGTCCCTGTACAGGTTGGGAAATGCTGTTTCATGTGAAAAGCACTACTAGAAGTCTTCCTGGTCCCCTTCTGGGATGAGAAAATCCACTCCCAGCAGCAGGCATGGCCATCAAGGATTTTTCTAGGGCAAGGACTGATGTGAATGTGTCAAATATTTTTTTGTAAACACATCCTCCCTTCTCCCTCATAAATTTTCTTCAGAATCAAAAAAATTAAATAAAATTTACTACCAATCAACCCTTCCTGTCCCTGCCCTGCCTTCAACTACATACATACTGTACTCCAACTCCCTCAGGCCTCTCTTGCATAATAAAAACGTTTGTTTCCTGATGTGCCATGTTGGAAGTTTAACTGCTACGTTTTACTGCCGCATAGCTTAGTCAGCCAACTAGCTTGGTGCAAATTTTGGGCCTAAACTGGATGAAAACAAAATAGTGAGCTGTGACGTGGTCAAAATTGACAGGAAACGAGTGGAAATAAATGTTATTGAGGTTAATAATACTGTAGGAACAAAAACCGGCCCATTTTATGTTATTTTAGCTGTTTTTATGATTTTTTTTTTTTAAGGAAAAATCCAGATCCAAAACACAGAGGTGAGGTTTGGAAAATACAATTCCAAAACAAAAATACGGGGGTCGGCGCACGAGAGAGCACGCGAATATACATATTCCTTTGGGCTAAGGCTGTGTTATACTTGCACTTAAAGGTTGTTGTGACTGGCTGCGGGCTTGATAATGGTCCTGGTGTGACCGAAACGTCACTATCTATATGCTGTCATAACCTGCTGCTATTGTGCTACTCTAATCATGGAATAAAAGTAATTGAACGGCTATGTCTTCTTGGTTAGTGCGTCCTTCTGGAGAGAGAGAGAGAAAAATCAGGTTTAAATAGCTGTTATTTACATAATTTTGATTTGATGAAAAATATTAGCCAGTTAAATAGTTAATAATTCAGGCCATGCAGAAGTGGAGTTTACAATAAGGGGTCGGCAATAAGCAGGTCTCCAGCTGTTGTTGAACTACAAATCCCAGTATGACTTGCAACAGTTTTAACATGGCCATATAGCAAAAGTGTGGCAGGGCATGCTGGAATGTGTAGTTCTACAACATATGGGGAGGGTTTGCACTTATTGTCTACCCCTAATCTACAGGGTTGATATAGCAAGTAGTGAATATGATAGGTAAAAGGTGAATAGTAGCTACAGTATGGGCAACTTCTACACTGGTCCACTTTCACTGCTTGATACATCAACACATAGGGGTAAATTTACTAAGAATCGTGTTTTGCCTGACTTTGTGATTAAACACAGGTAGGAACAATCATACACAGGGGCTTATTCTTAAATAAATTCGGAAATTTACTAAACTCCTGTGTTTGACAGGATCTCATTTTCCTATGATGTATGCCACTACCCGTGTTTCACTAGCCTAATGGGGGGTATCCACTAGACGATAAAGTTGAACGATAATGATAAAATCGTTCGAACATAGTTTGAAAATTTGGTCTTTTAGACATCTATCATCGTGCAAACATGCTGGTCAACCTGATGATATCGTCAGGCTCAGCATGTTTCCAGATGATGGATGACCCTGCACTGAACGTCTGCTCGTTCAGTGTAGGCTCATCACACGACTGACAAACGACTGCACGATTACAATGTCGTAATCGTGCAGTCGTTTTCAGATCTTGTAGTGGATGCCCCCATTACACTCCCGAAAAAGCAGCCTGCACATATCAGTGAAATAGTTGCAGGCTGCTTGTGTGTATTAAAGAATAAAAGAAAGGGTTCATTTAAAAAAAAAAAAAATGCACCAAAATTAAAACTAGGGGTGTAATGCCACAGCCAGGTGACCCTTTCACTGGGTCACCCCGGTCAAAGCATTAACACCCCAAGCTAGTCTCGAAAAGGAGAAAACTTAAGCGCCCTAAGGACTGAAGTCCCACGGTGCCACCGGAGGAACAAAGGGGGCTTTACATGGAGGACTCCGAATAAATGTCCTAACGTAAGGCAGCAACGCACTCCACCTCCGAAAAAGTACAGAGGGGGCAGAAACCTGAATCTTCAGGGACGAAAGGCGAAGACCCAAATCCAGGCCCACCTGCAGGAAAGAGAACCCGGGAGAGACGAAAAGGACCAAGGGTTAAAGGCCCCTGGCCGAACACCAAGAAAAATAAATTCTCCAAACCCAGTGATAAATCCTAGCTGAAGTGGGTTTGCGGGCACGAAGCATGGTACGAATTACCAACCTGGAACTACCCCTGGCCCTCAGGACAGATGTCTCAATAGCCACCCTGTCAAAGCAAGACAGGCCAGATCCGGATATAAGTACAGGCCGTGAGACAGGAGATCCAAACGTAATGGAAGACACAGAGCAGCGTTGATAGAGAGGGCCTGAAGATCCACATTCCAAGCTCTCCGTGGCCAATCAGGAGCCACAAGGATCAAGGTGTCACCCTCCAGTTTCAATTTGCAGAGGACCCGAGGAATGAGTGAGATCGGAGGGAATATGTACATGAGACGAAAGACCCACCGAACTCCCAAGGCGTCCACGAGGAGAGTTCCCGGATCCCTGGTGCGAGAACCATATCTCGGCAGCTTGTGGTTGTGTCGAGACGCCATCAAGTCGACGTCTGGAAGGCCACAGCGATGAACCAGAATCTGAAAAACATCTGGATGAAAAGAACACTCATCCGAGCCTAAGAAAGTACGCTTCCCAATTCTGGACTCCTGGAATAAAGACCGCCGACAGAGCTGAAAGATGGATCTTTGCCCACCTGAGAATGCAACTCGCCTCCTTCATGGCACAGAGACTGCGAGTGCCACCCTGATGGTTAATGTAGGCAACGGCAGTCGCGTTGTCGGACTGAACCTGGACCGGACGATGTAGGGAGGAGCGGCTGTGCTAAACAGAGCCCGAAAGACCGCTCAGAGCTCCAGAGTGTTGATCAGAAGACAACTCTCCTGAACTGTCCACCAACCCTGAAAAGACTTCTGGCAGGTTACCACCCCCCACCCATGCAGACTTGCGTCAGTGGTAAGAAGGAAGGGCCAGCCCCTGTCCCACTGGGACCTCTGGAGCCACAACAAGAGGGAGAGCCATACATCCCGAGAGAGGATGATGGTCTGCGACCTGATCAGGAGATATGAACGGTTCCATCGGAACAAAACCTCCCTCTGAAGTCAGGAGTGAAACTGGGAATATTCCACCATGACGAAGGTGGAGACCAGGGAGCCCAAGATCCGCATACAGGAGTAAATGGACACTCTCGGTGGTGATGTAAGAATTTGCGCACCTTGACCAGAGGGTCCTAAATCTTGTCTTCCGGAAGGAAAACATTGAGTCTAGTAGGGCCCCCAGGTGGAGTATCTGCTGAGAGGAGGACATTCCCCAATTTATAATCCACTCGTAAGATTGGAGCAGATCTATCGCCAGACGAAGATATTCACCGAGAACATCCGGAGACAGGGCCAGGTTAAGATCATCCAGGCAAGGGAGAATCCTAACCCATCAGCAACGTAAAAGAGCCGCCATAACTTTCGTGAAGATACGAGGAGCTGTGGACAGACCAAATGACCGGGCTCAAAACTGGTAATGTCCGCGCCCCCCCTCCCCCCCCTTGGACTGCAATCCGGGGGAAGCGCTGGCAGCTTAGCCGGATAGACACATGCAAGTAAGCATCCTGAATGTCTAGGGATGCCATGAAATCTCCCTGGCTCCAGCTCCAGAATGGTAGAACACACAGGAGATTCCATGTGAAACCTGGGGACCCGCAAGAAGCAGTTGATAGACTTCAGGTTCATTATTGGCCGAAAAGACCCATTTGACACTTTGGAGGTTAGGTTAGGTGTCAAGAGCTGCCTCGTCCAGCTAGGAAGCCACTTCCTTGACATGCGCCACTAAGGACAACTGGTTCCTGGAAGTACCAGAGGAGACACCCACCTCTAGGGTGTCCGTCCAACTGCTGATGGCCTAAACCACCAAAGCGGAGGCCATAGCTGGATGTGCAATAGCACCTGCATGGGAATAAATCACCTTGTCGCTTGAAAACTGGGGCCTTGAACCTAGGAGTCGGCTCCTCGTCCTTAATCTGCAGAACCAGTTTAACTGCCTTAATCCAGGCCTCTACATCTACTTGAGATGAGGCTTCCCCATGTAAAGCAACAGACCCGACCTCCTCCAGGTCTGAGGAAATCTCTGAAGCATAGGTTAATTTAAGGGGTAGTACCTTCCCTCCTGGATTGTCCTCGTTTGGAAGTACGGTCCTTATCCAGCATCTGCTGGAAGGAGGCGGACACCTGCGCCACACCCTGAACTGACTGGGAGAAGGAACTCATCCATGGCAGTTCCAAAACAGGTGGCTGCAGATTTGACTGCAGAACCGCTGTCGGGTGCGGCCCCATCGGAGGATATGCTGTCAAACGATCAGCAAGCTACGTCATTACCTGTGACAGCGAGGTAGCTCAAGCGGGCTCCTGGATGGACTCTCTTGTTGCGCATCTGTGCAGCAGCGAATATAGAGACCATCCTGGACTGGATCCTGCAGAGAGAGACCAACAGAACAAGATCTATAGGTGTGTAACACAGTAGCTCCCGTCTCCTTAAACACCTCTTTAGGTGTTTTGCCACTGGAATACATAGTACAATCCAAGGCAATCCCCACACACAAGGCTGTAGTAACAGACGTGTGCAACAAGAGGAAAGTGCAATGAATGTAAGGCCGCGCACAGTAATAATAATAAGTGGGGCATAATAAAGAGGTCACAGTGAATCACTCACCCTGTTAATACAAGTTTTAATTGCCAGCACACAGATACTGTACGGTGTTAAACAGGACAGAAAAAATGACAGGCAAAGGGATATAAAATAAAATACCTTTCTATAAGAACAAGCACACAGTACATTCAATGCAAAATAGTATAATGGGTAGTGAGTGCTCAACAGTCCAAGCCCCAGTCGGCTGCAAGGAAATAAACTGGATAACCTAACCTGGGAGGGAGGTATACAGGGAGACCAGCTCTCCAGAGATCAAGCTTCAGCCAGCTGATGTACATAAAATGGCCGCTCAGGAATCTCTTGTGGGAGGGAGAGGAACAACCCTCTGGTGGGAAGCCTCCGTTGAGGACTGCACCAGGTGCCCGGGGGAGGCACTAATGGGGAGAGCTCACCTCCCCTACGGACATGGATCCCCCAGGGCAAATGGTCACCGCTATGCAGTGCCCAGTTACCTTTATATGCTCTGGTAGTAAAGCGGGAGTGTGCGCGGGCAGCCCGGCCCCCTGGTCTCCAGCGTCGGCGGGTGAAGCTGCAGCAATGCGGCTTGTCTGGCTGGGGTCCTCCTTGTGTAGCCACCGGCGCCGGGAGTTGATGGGAAGACAGCCTGAGCGTCCTATAGGACAGACTGCGCTGCCCGCTCAAATAAAGTAAAAAGAAAAGATTAGCGGCTGCAATGGCAGCCCTGCTTCAATGTGCCCGGCTCCTGCCAGCACCACACTTGAACTGGAATGCCTGGGGCTGGGTGTAGGGAAGAAGGAGGCTGCGCTGCTCTGAGTGCAAAAGATTAGCTGGTGCCCAGTCCTCCTGTACAGCCCTATACCCCAGCATTGTCCCGTATGGACAAGAAAACTTATGAAAACATGGGGTGAATAAACAGATAGGGCCCAGGTTGGAATCAAACCCATGCCCTAAAACTGTAATGCAGCAATGCAACTCACTGTGACATCATGCTGACTGTAAATATTAACAGCCCTTCCAAAGAGCTCATCCTTAGCACTGGCCTAGAATGTAAATGTTCCTATATTATATACAGGAGACTGACTCAGCATCACTGGATATGCTTGGAGTCTCTTGATTGAAATATCTGCCATGTTAAATAAATCTCATTTATATACAGTCAGGTCCAGAAATATTGGGACATTGACAGAATTTTCATATTTTGTCCTCTATTCACCACCACAATGGCTTTGAAATGAAACAAACAAGATGTGATTTAACTGCAGACTTTCAGATTTAATTTGAGGGTAATTACATCAAAATCAGGTGAACGGTGTAGGAATTACAACGTTTTCTATATGTGCCTCCCACTTTTTAAGGGGCCAAAAGTAATGGGACAAACTAAACAATCCTAAATCTAACTTTCACTTTTTAATACTTTGTTGTAAATCCTTTGCAGGCAATTACAGCCTGAAGTCTGGAACACATAGACATCACCAGACGCTGGGTTTCATCCCTGGTGATGCTCTGCCAGGCCTCTACTGCAAATGTCTTCAGTTCCTGCTTGTTCTTGCGGCATTTTCCCTTCAGTTTTGTCTTCATCAAGTGAAATGCATGCTCAATCGGATTCAGGTCAGGGGATTGACTTGGCCATTGCATAACATTCCACTTTTTAGCCTTAAAAAACTCTTTGGTTGCTTTTGCAGTATGCTTCAGGTCATTGTCCATCTGCACTGTGAAGCGCTGTCCAATGAGTTCTGAAGCATTTGACTGAATATGAGCATATAATATTGCCTGAGACTTCAGAATTCATTCTGCTGCTTTTGTCAGCAGTCATATAATCTATAAATACAAGGGAACCAGTTCCATTGGCAGCCATACATGCCCACACCATGACACTACCACCACCATGCTTCACTGATGAGGTGGTATGCTTTGGATCATGAGCAGTTCCTTTCCTTCTCTTCTCATCACTCTGGTACAAGTTGACCTTTGTCTCATCTGTCAATAGGATGTTATTCCAGAACTGTAATGGCTTTGTTAGATGTTGTTTGGCAAACTGTAATCTGGTCTTCCTGTTTTTGTAGCTCACCAATGGTTTGCATCTTGTGGTGAACCCTCTATATTCACTCTTGTGAAGTCTTCTCTTGATTGTTGACTTTGACACATATACACCTACCTCCTGGAGAGTGTTCTTGATTTGGCCAACTGTTGTGAAGGGGTTTTTCTTCACCAGGGAAATAATTCTTCTGTCATCCACCAAAGTTGTTTTCCGTGGTCTTCCGGGTCTTTTGGTGTTGCTGAGCTCTCCGGTGCATTCTTTCTTTTTAAAAATGTTCCAAACAGTTGATTTGGCCACACCTAATGTTTTTGCTATCTCTCTGATGGGTTTGTTTTGATTTTTCAGCCTAATGATGGCTTGCTTCACTAAAAGTGACAGCTCTTTGGATCTCATATTGAGAGTTGACAGCAACTGATTCCAAATGCAAATGTCACACCTAGAATCAACTCCAGACCTTTTACCTGCTTAATTGATAATGAAATAACGAGGGAATAGCCCACACCTGTCCATGAAATAGCTTTTGAGTTGATAGTCCCAATACTTTTGGCCCCTTAAAAAGTGGGAGCAACATATTGAAACTGTTGTAATTCCTACACCGTTCACCAGATTTGGATGTAATTACCCTCAAATGAAATCTGAAAGTCTGCAGTTAAAGCACATCTTGTTTGTTTCATTTCAAAACCAGTGTGGTGGTGAATAGAGGCCAAAATCTGAAAATTCTGTTAATGTCCCAATATTTATGGACCTGACTGTATGTACAGCATTTTGAGCATTGCTTTTCTGCTAGACTTTATTTGCACAATATTACTTCTGTGAACATTTTCATCCATGTCCTCCAGTGTCTCGTGGTGTATAACAACTTATGTTAGGATTGTTATATTCCTATAGTAATTGGCCTGAGAAAGTGATGGACAAGGTTACTGCCATTATCAAAACCTGAATATGCAGCACTCCATAGGAAAATAAAAGCAAAGTATATTTCCAAATGACGATAGTTCTTCAAAACGATTGTCTACCAATCCCCATTTTACAACAAAAACCATTTGTGCAAGTCACACATTATTTTATTATAAATTAATTTAAACATTAAAACGCACATGGTTTGCACACTGTATAGTACTACTTTTTAACAGTACTAATTTGTAAAGTCTGCTGCAGTTTAGCAATATTGGCGTCCAAAGCAGCAAGGCCGTTTCTAAACTCATGCTCATCGTGTGATGTAAAGGTGGAGAAAGAGGAGACTGTCCAATCTGATTGCCCAGTTCTACAGTCTAACAGTGAGTGGTTAGTCTGCTGCTCATCGCCGACCTCCAAATTTCTCATCTGCTGCAGGATAAGTGGATATGTCCGAGAATAGTCTTTAGGTAGAAAGGCAGTTTCGATACAGGATTCCATGGTCAGAATTTCAGAGTGAACCTTGGTGATTTGATCTAATGTGTCTGCGATATTTGTTGAATCCTTTGGGACCTCAGGGCATTTTTCTAAAGTGCTGAATATCTCATTAGTATAGGCAGTCTCACTGTCTCTTCGCACATTACAAATCTTAGGCGGGGTACACATCCTCCCCTGGGATGAAACAAAGTTTCCGTTATGAGGGCTGCTTGCTATGGGTAGGTATGTAGTTTCATCTGGCTTATACTCATCACTGGTTAAATAACATGATTCACTCCCTAATTCCAGACTTTGTTTTTGGAGGTTACAAGGAGGTACTAGGTTCTGAGTTTTTTCTGATCTCTGATTAGAAATGTGAACTTTGCCTACTGTAAAATCACTGGGGTCAGATGTTACCCCATTACTGTACTTTATTTGGGCTGTTGTAGTTGGAAGATGTTTATCAGTGCTAGTGAACACTTGGTCAGTCTCTAATCTATGCAGATAGTTCATTATAGAAGAGCTGGCAGGACACTGGTCATGCTGGAGCTGTTTTTCATAGTTGTCCAGTACATCCTGCGTCAGATTGCTCTCACGTTTTGGCTTAGGTTTTTCCTTGCCGAGGTCGCAGAGAAGTTTGGCCATACTGGCTTGAAGAGATCTGTAACGACAGAAACACATAAGAATCAAGTCTGTAGATTATATGGTTCAATAACAGATGAGAATATAAAGATAATTCACAACAACTAGTCAGATTCTGCCTTGTTTTCAGTACAAGTTAAAAATGAAAACAGTTATCAGACTGATTGCTATGTTTACATCACATGTGCAGCTTGCAACCAGTTATTAAATAAGCCTCTTAGAGCAGAGAAAAAGTGAGTACACCAACATATACTAATTTTCCTGTGAAATAAAATATGATTTTAGTACTTACCATAAAATCTGTTCCTCTGAATCCATTTGGGGGGACACAGCTGTACCTCAGGGTATATAGGGTGCTAGTGCAGAACAGGACACTTTCAAAAACATAGGCTTGTCGAATGGTTGCAAATTAGACTGTTTCGAAGCAGGCCAACTTCTCTCATCATAGAAGACCAAAAGAGTGTGGGTCTTGTGCAAGGAGGTATTTCTCTAATTACATCCAAGATATTATGAAAGTGGACACCTCAGACTGATCAGGCAAAAAAGCCGGCATTACAATTTCATGAAGAGATTAAATATGTGTTTGGGTTGACCAGGAGGGTTTGGTGTAAACAACCTGTATTTGTAAATGTGAGATAAGGAGATTATAAAACAAAGCTGCCAGCTCTGACACACTCTTTGCTGATGAGACAGCTAACAAAAAGTAACTTTCCAAGTGAGCAATTTCAGCTCAATTGACTAAAGCTGAGTACACACTGAGAGATACATTGGCCGATCAATTGATCGGCCAATGTATCTGCTGCCCGTCGGGTAGTGTGTACCCGAGATATGTCGGTGAACTTCGGCGTTCACCGACATATCGCATTGGCTGTGCTGCACAGCCGATGGACAGATATGTCTGCAGACCGCCCGTACACGCACACAGCGGCAGCCACGAGGAGGGGGGCGGGACATGCCCCGCTGCTGCCAGGACACGCCCCCTGGTCACCGGGACCCGCAGCAAGACACAGATGATGGCCATTCAGTGTGTATGAACGACCATCATCTGCAGATATATCTGGAGATCACTCGTTCTGCAGATATATCTGTCAGGTGTGTACCTACCAGGAAGCTTGAGTGGAGACTACAGCATAGCAGCGAGTACCTACGAAGTCCTTAGGGTCCACAGGGATACCTTGGGGTATAGGCATGGGCTTGTCTATGGGTTAAAGCTGTCATCCCAGGATGCACCAAGCCCCCTCCTATACCCAGCCGCCTCAGTTTTAGTAGCAATACATAGGCCGGAGGAGGAGAACAAAAAGGTAGAAGAAAGTCTGGAACACACAAGAATCACATTGTGACCAGAATAACACCCTACAGAAGCACAGGGCATCAGGGCGGGCGCCCTGTGGACCCTAAGGACTGGGTAGAAACAGGGATAACAAAAGGTAAGTTCTTACTATATCTCGTTTTCTACTCCAGGGTCCTTAGGGATCCACAGGGATACCTTGGGGATGTCCCAAAGCAGTATCCTTCAAGGGTGGTGATGCTCCTGAGCAGAAACGAGAATCCGCCGCCCGAAGGAAGCGACCTGAGAAGCAAACATGTCAAAGGCGTAATGCTTGACAAAAGTATGGATAGAGGACCACGTAGCCGCCTTGCAAAGCTGAACAGCCGAGGCGTCATGTCGAGCTGCCCACAAAGGACCCACAGACCTCGTAGGATGCGCCTTCACAGAAGGTGGCACTGGATAACCCACCTGAGCTTAAGCTCGGAGATCGCCAGGCAAATCTACTGCGCCAAAGTCTGCTTATTGGCAGGAAAGCCATACAGGACAAACAAGGAGTCCGATTTTCGTAAAGAAGTGGTATGGTACACATAAATCCGCAGCGCCCGTACCACATCCAATGAGGACTCACCAGCCGAGAGATCCGAGGAAATAAAGGCCAGGACCACTAGTTCCCCATTAATATGGAAACTAGACACCACCTTAGGAAGGAAATCAGGGCGGGTCCGAAGAACCGCCCGGTTTAAATGAAAAATCAGAAAACGGGCGACAAGAGAGAGCCCCCAAATTCGACACTCTTCTGGCCGAAGAAATAGCCAGAAGGAACACTATCTTTGTTGTAAGCCATTTCAACTGCACGGAACCCAAAGGCTCGAATGGAGTACCTTGGAGCACCCTCAGAACCACAGCCAAATCCCAAAGGAGCCACTGGAGGAACAAAGGGAGGCTGGATGCGAAGGACACCCTGCATAAAGGTGTGGATGTCAGGCAGCGTAGTAATCCTACGTTGAAACCAAACCGACAGGGCAGAGACATGCACCTTCAGTGAGGCGAGGACCTAGATCCAAGCCCGCCTGTAGGAAAGCCAGCACTCTGGATATCCGAAACTCCTGAGGATCGTACACTCTAGGGCGACACCACTCAAAATAAGTATGCCACACCCTGTGATAAATTCTAGACGAAGCCGGCTCCCTATCTCGGAGCATGGTATTCACCACTGATCTGGAGAAACCCTTAGACCTTAAGAGGGAAGTCACAAGAGCCACGGCGTCAAAGACAGATGACTCAGGTCCGGGTAGAGGCAAGGACCTTGCGACAACAGGTCCGGGTGTTGAGGCAACAGCAATGGAGTGTCAATGGACAGACACTGAAGATCCGAGTACCAATGCAGTCTGGGCCACGCAGGAGCCACCAGCAGGATCTTGCCTCCTTCTTGCTTGAACTTTCAAAGTACTCGAGGCAGAAGGGAGAATGGAGGAAAGAGGTAAGCGAACTGGAAGGTCCACCGTAGACAGAGCGCCTACCTGGAGAGCCTCTGCATCTCTTGTTCGTGATCCGTACGCCCACAGCTTGCAGTTGTGTCTGGAAGTCATGAGGTCTATTTCGGGAAGGCCCCACTTGTCCACCAGGAGTTGAAATACCTCCTGGGGAAGTGACCATTCCATCGGATGTACATCGTGACAACTGAGGAAGTCAGCTTCCCAGGTGAGTACTCCTGGGATGAACACTGCCGAGATGGCTGGGAGATTGCCTTCCGCCCAATTCAGAATGCTGGATACCTCCTTTAGAGCCGCCTGACTTAGAGTTCCTCCTTGACTGTTCATGCAAGCCACCGTGGTGGCGTTGTCTGACTGAATTTGCAAAGGTTTTCCCTGCAGAAAGAGTCTTGCTTGTTGCAGCGCTCTGAACACTGCCCGAAGCTCCATTATATTGATCTGCAGGAGCGACTCCTCTGATGTCCACCGGCCCTGGAAAACGTGTGGGCCCGTCACAGCACCCCTGCCCCGCAGGCAGGCATTCGTTGTTAGAAGGACCCAATCTGAAATCCAAAACGGACGTCCCCTGTTGAGATGAGACTGTTGTAACCACCAAGTCAGAGACAGGCGTACCTCCGGAGAGAGCACGATCATCTGTGTCTTTATCAGACGGGGAATTCCGTCCCATCTGGAGAGGATCAACATCTGCAGAGGCCTGGAATGGAAATGGGCATATTCCACCATGTCAAACGTCGACACCATGGAACCTAGTAACCTCATTGCCGAGTGAAGAGACACTCGACGACTCTGTAGACAATTGTGTATCCTGGACTGCAGCAGGGCTATCTTTTCTTCCGTCAAGAAGATCCTCTGCTGCTGAGAGTCCAACATTGCTCAGAGAGCAAGGGAATAGATAGATTTAAGGCACACTTCCACCTTACGGTCTGTAGCGTCCGTCAGAGAAGACATTGACGGCATAGGTAGAGTCGCGCTCTTTACTAAGCGCGTCACATGAGAATCCACCTGAGGGGGAGATTCCCATTTAGTGAAATAATCCTCCGCAAAGGGGTATGCACGTGCCAAGCGCTTTTGAGGCTGAAACCGGAGATTTCCACTCCTCCTCCAAGTGATCCACTAGCTGACCAGATAGGGGAAAACTGCTGCAGCACCTCTAACATCCTTAAAATAAACATGTGTAGGTGTTGCAGGTAGGTTGTCGTCTGTAATCACCATGGCCGTACGGATAGCCCGTATGAGAACTGGAATATATATTTTGGACTTAACCTTCGCCCCTAATTGAGGAGTGTCAGTGTCAGACAAATCCAGAATCTCTCCATCATCAGACGACCCGTCATCATCATCAAACTGTGTAGATGGAAATGACAGTAGCGGTCTCTTAGCAGGCCTTGGATCCTGCTCTGTAATATTCTTCTGTCCCAGAACCCCTAATACGGGGGAAGGGACAACTGCATGCTGCGCAAACCCTAATTGGGGAAACGCAGGGGGGGCTGCTAACCTATTCACAAATTCAAGGCTTGTGCAAAGGAAGCCCATGGGAGTTCCTGTGCGGTGCTGGGTACAGCAGGGGCACCAGGAAGGGTCAAACATGCAGTACATATACCATCCTGAAGTACCGTCCCCTCCCCCACACCTGCCTTACGCCTACAGCAGGAAAACAGGAGAGGTGCACCCATAGACACAGAGTCCTCAGTGGACATATTTTTTATGTGACCTTCCCACCGTAATAAACACTTGAAACTGTGAGGTAACTTCCCACCCTGACAGTACTGGCACCGAGAGGGCTGAACAGGAAAAAATAAGGATAGTAAAAATGGCTGATAGAAAGTTATCAGACACACAGTGCTAGCATGATAGTCACATACAATGCAGAAATTGCCTGGACTAATTGCACTTCAACTACACAGACCAGCATTCCAGTAGTGATAGCGCTACACACGCTGACCTAAAATTATGGAGGAAAGGTATGTAAGGGGGACCCAGGCTCCGCACAGGCACCAGCTACAAAGCGCATCCAAGATGGCCGCCGGAGTAAGCAAAGGAGGCGGGCCCGGGAGAGGATCGTTCCCTCAGCCCGTCAAGCCTCTGTGGAAGGTGCTGAGAGCAGCAGGGGGGTTTCTCCTGTACTAAACAGGGAGGCCGCCTTCCCCTGGCAGGCCATTAACCCCCAGGATGCAGCTCCGATGGGTAATATATCGGTAGCGGTATTAACCGTCGCTGCCAGCATCGGCAAGTGTTTATGCACTTGCCGATGCAGACACCCCTGCCGGGTCCCTACGCTAACTAGGTTGTACACACTAGACATAGTCTAGGGTGTACCGGCCTTAAGAAAGACAGGAGTCTCAAATCAAAAAGAACCAGGAACTCCATTCTTTGTACACCATACAAGGTACACCGTCCACACACAGTGATAATCTAAAAGAGGTTTGTTTGCAAGTCTACATGATAGTCTGAATGACCTGCTCTAACAACCCTTTTGTTCGCAAGATCATGGCCTCCACAGCCATACTGTCAAATCTAGATAGGTCAAGTCCTGATGGGAAAAAAGGGCCTTGACTTAGCAGGTCATTTTTACTGGCAGCCACCACAGACACTAACTAGGATTTAGATATAAAGGACTGTCATGGTGTCTTTTAATTACACCAACCGGTCTTGAGATAGTGTACAGTAGCAATGCAATTTGTGGTTTAGCTGAGAGGTCATCATGTCGAGCTCTAGCTGTGCCAACCTTCTGTTATTTGCTAAAAAATTCTGGGTGAAAAGACCCCTCTCCAGGGTGCATGGTATGCCAACTGAGGAAGTCTACTATGCAGAAGTCCACTTCTGGAAAGAAGACGGACAAAATGGCTGGAGCATGATGCTCTGCCAAATGCATGATTTTGATTTTTAGACTCTGACCACTGTATTGTTGACTGAGCATCTGTAGACGACTTGATTCAATGGTCTCAGAAGCGTAGCAGACAGGACACCTCAGAGGAGACTGGGTGGGGTGAGATCCCTTAATGCAGATTGTTTGCAGGCTTGCATCCTTGGTGCTTGCCTGACCACACATCTTCCTTTACATGAACCGTTCTGGAAGAAGAGCTTTGACCCTTGTAAATTAACCGTTCATCCTGTCTGACTGTCAAAAGGACTGAAGTCTTCACCCTTAGCGTTTGGGTGTATTAACAGGAATTAATTAACTTTCTCCTCAGTGACTTAAGATTTTTGTTCAGTTCTGGGACAAAAAAACACTAATCCGCCATACGGTAACACCTCCAGGGTCTTTTTTAACTCTGAATTTGCTTCTGGGAAAAACATAGAAAGACCCAGGTCAGTATCAAGAATAAAGTCACCTAAGTATTCTGATGCTTTCTTGGTATAAACCAGTGGCGGGGAGCCTTTTTTCTGCCGAGGGCCATTTTGATATATACAACATTATCTGCGGGCCTGGTGCAGGCCACACCCCCTCCATGTGACATCACATGGGGCGGGGGCACAAATGCGGTCACCTTACTATAGCAGTGGCGGGTGCTAGGGGGCACTGGGGCAGAGCGGATGCCGGGCAGTCCTGTGGTTCTCATGTTTAAATGTGTGTCCTTAGCAGTTTTTCCTCTTACCTGATATATGCATGCGCAGACATGAAGAGAAAAAAAAAAAAATAGGAGAGTTACGGTAGACTTACCTTTGTTAACTCTTTCTTTGAAGTCCATAGGGTCCACAGGGGAGACAATGGGGTATAGGTGGTCATTAGGAGGACCAGACACCAAAACTTTTCTGTTCCAGGATGCTCCTGTCCTCGCCCCCTATACCCCACCCAGAGCCTGAGGCAATTCAGTTTTGTCACAAAGCCCAAGGCAGGAGCAAGATAGGAGAGAAGGAAGACTGGTACACTTAAGATACACACTCTCACATAATAGAGAAGGAAACCAGTGACCAAGAGAAGAAACCCATAGAAGCCAGGTGCGTCAGGGCACCTTCAAAGAGCATTAATGGTCAGTTTACCATAACTCTCGTTTTCTTCTTCAGGGTCAATAGGGCTCCACAGGGGAGACAATGGGGGATGTCCCAAAGCATTTGTTCAAGGGCGGGGACGCTCCAGAGCTGAGAGGAGAATCCGACATCCAAAGGAAGCATCCTGAGATGCAAATATATCAAAGGCATAGAACTTAAGAAAGGTGTGGACAGAAGACCACATGGCCGCCTTGCATAGTAGTTCGGCAGACTCATCACGGCAGGCTGCCCACGAGGGACCCGCAGAGCGAGTAGAATGAGCAGATACTGTATCCAGCACAGGAAGGCCAGCCCGTATGTAAGCCTGTCAAACAGTCATGCGAAGCCATCTGGCCAGAGTCTATTTGTTAGCTGGCCAGACCTTCTTTTGGAAACCATATAGGACAAAGAGGGAATCCTCTGTGGAGTAACCTGCGCACTCGTTGCTGAAGTGCAGAGATTTTGTCTGCTGTCAGGAAGAATTTCTGAACTTGAGAATCCAGAATGGTTCCCAGATGTACCATCCTTTGGGAACGGGTCAGGAAAGACTTTTTCCAGTTGATCAACCAGCCGTGTTTTTGTAGAAAGGCCATGGTTATCTGAAGATGGCGGTGAAGAACCTCTGGAGAGTATGCCAACGACAAGAGGTTGTCCAAGTATGGGAGTAGTCTTACCCCCTTACGACGAAGGTCGGCCGCCATAATGGTCATGATCTTGGTAAAGACCCACAAAGCTATAGCAAGCCCAAAAGGCAGTGCTTGAAATTGGAAATGTTGCTGTAGGTGTAGGACTACAAACCGGAGATATAGCGGATGAGAGGGCGATACAGGCACATGTAGGTAAGCGTCCTGAATATCCAGAGACACCATAAAGTCCCCAGGTTTCATAGCGATGACAATTGAGCTGAGGATTTCCATGTTCAGAGACTGGAGATTGTGGGTAGGCCGATGAAACCCATTGGGCTTCTGAACCAAAAAAAAGGGTAGAGTAAGAACCGGTCCCTCGCTGTGACAACGGGACCAGCAGAATTATCAACCCCGAGTGCAGCAAGGACTGAATGGCCATCTGGAGGAGCAGGGCTATGCTCGAGTCTGATAGAGGACCTGTGTAAAAGAACTGCTGGGGGGGGCCGTTTCAGGAATGAGAGGGCGTACCTGTGAGAGACCACCTCTTGTACCCAGGCATCTGTGGTGGTCTGACGCCAGAACTGGGTGAACCGAAAAAGTCTGCCTCCCACCCTGGGATCCCCAGAGCTTGTCCTCGGATTTGGCAGCTGGACGTCTAGTGGCCCAGGCCTGCTTGATCCTGGGCTTGGAGGCATTTGTGGTAGCTGACTACCGTGGAAAGGACTGACCTTTAGGTTTTTCCCTGGGGACAAAGGACCTAAAGGATGACATCTGAGGCCTTGGTGTAGATGCTGAGGGCAGGAAAGCAGTCTTAGAAGCTGCCAAGGTAGCCACAATCTTGTCCAACTCTGGGCCAAACAGGATCTCCCCAGTGCAAGCCAGTGATTCCAAGGCCTTCTTAGAGTGCGTGTCAGCCTTCCATGAACGAAGCCAAATGATACAGTGGGCTACCACAGAAGTAGCAGATGCCTTTGAAGGTAGGAGACCAGTATCCAAATCAGTTTCTCCTAAATAGTAGGCTTCATCCCTGATGTGCGAGATGTAGGTCAGCTGTTCCAAAGAAGCATCAGAGGGAAATGAGTCCTCAAGAGCACAGGTTCTCAAACTCTGTCCTCAGGACCCCCAAACAGTGCATGTTTTCCAGGTCTCCTCAGAGAATCACAAGTGAAAAAATTAGCTCCTTCAGTGGAACTTTTAAAATGTGTCGGTGAGTAATGAATACACCTGTGCAGCTTCTAGGTGACCTGGAAAATGTGAACTGTGTGGGGACCTGAGGACTGAGGACCTCATTCAGAGTTGATCGCTTGCTGCAAGCGATCGCTCTGAATGAGGGCGGCCACTTACTTTAAGTGCCGCCTTCTGGTCGATCGCTAGGCTGTGGGTTACCACCCACAGCTCTAGCGACCGACCAGGGTGATGGTCGCGATGGTCATCACCATCGCGACCATCGGGGCTTACGACCAGACCCTAAGGTTGGGCCTGGGCTCTCGTAAGCCCAAGGGAACTTCCTGCTCTGTTTGAGCAGGAAGTTCCCCACTGACATCAATTATGTAAGTGGGGCCAGCCCCAAACGGCAAGCGTTGCGACTGGAACGCCTCCGTTTGGCCGGGCACGACCCCGGCCCGCCCAGCAAACGGGGCGAGCTGTCACTCAACATCGACAGCTCGGCCCGTCTGCTAAGAGACCCCTAGCAACGGAGCGCCCGACGCTAGCCGGGTCTCCCGCATGCGCACGACGGAGCCGGCTCCGTCGTGTGAATGCTCTGTGGGGACCATCGACCCGGTTGCGAGCCCATCGGCGCTTGTGACCGGGTCTGAATGAGACCCTGAGTTTGAGAACCACTGCTCTAGAGCATCTGCCCAGCTCTAAATGGCAGTAGCCATGGCTGGATTAGTAATAGCTCCTGTAAGAAAATACATAGATTTGACGCAAGCTTCAATCCGTTGATAAGGAGAATGCTGTAGAAACAGGTAAAGTAGAGCTTTTAACTAGACATGTCATGTGGGGATCCACAACTGGGAGAACTTCCCATTTAGCTCAATCAGCTGCTGGAATAGGATTACAAGAAACCAGGCGTTTTGGCAACTGGAACTTTTTACTTGGAGTATTCCATGCCTCGCTCATGAGTTCAGAAAGCTGATCAGAGTGAGGAAACTCCACCAAAGCCACTTTGTCGCTTAAAGAGTGTCTCTTTTGCCTCAGGAATGGGCTCTGCATCTTCTATTTGAAGAATTCACTTGAGAGCACTGACTAGTGCAGGTACATTCAATTTGGACTGAAACTCCTCCACCCGAGGGGGACTCAGTGAGAGATCTGCGTCTTCTGCCTCCCCAGATGATACCTCAGAATCTGAGAACAGTAAGGATAATACAGCACGTTTAGTAGTTTTACTGGGTAAGGGCCTCTCACTTTGCAACATTTGTTGAAAAGCTGTAGAAGTAGCTGCTAGACATGGAGGAGGCATAGGAGTTACTGGTATCGGTGGGTGTACCTGTTGTAGCAATCCCATAGAGGGAGCTACCGCTGTGGCTGCTAGGTGTACTGCAAATTCTGCCAACACCTGTAAAAAGGAAGCCCAGGGGGGTTCCTGAGCAGGGGCTGGAGGGGCCGACGGGCCTGGGGCAGTATAACAAGATGCACATAGACCATCTTGAATTAAATCCTGCTGGGTTAATCCTGCTGACCAGGACCTGTAAGAGACCAGTATAGGAGCAGCAGCCTGCTTGTTACCCTTGCCTTTGCTAGACATAGCTGCAAGGACAGTATAACACACAATACAGCACTGAGCAGCGTGCAACAACACGCAGTAACAGCCTTCACAAATACAGGTAGATGTGAAGTACAGTGAACCCCCTATACACCAGTATCCCAGGGTTATTGTGAAAGAAAGGGAAAGGTATAGCTGACAGAGAAAAAAAAAAAAAAAGACAGCAGCGCTAGCACAAGTCACATACAATGCAGAGTATGAAATATAACTGCAATGGGCACTAGATTCAACTACACAGACCACAGTGGCTGGTAGGAAATACTGTAGCACTGTATAACCTGGCTCCTAGGAGAGGTATACAGGGGAGACTGGACCCAGCGTTTCCAGAGACCTGTGACTGCTTTGAAGAAAATGGCTGCCGAGCAGGGGGAGGATGGAAGAGGAGCAGCTCAGGGGTGGCAAAACCGCAGTGGAATGGCGCCTTGAGCTGTGGGAGGGGTTGCAGGGAGAGGGCTGACCTCCACTATGCTGACATCAACTACCGGGTCCCGGCCTCTGTTTATACCCTGCACCAGTATAATTGTATGCCCTGGTGATCTAGTGGAGTCCCGGACGAACCAGTGTCTACATGAGCACCTCCAGGTCTGTCTCCTGAGACCGAAGGTAAGACTGCACATAGACGCGGATTCCCGCGAGCGGGGACCCGCCTTACCTGTCCCCCTGTGTCCCGGCTGCAGTCTGGGGTCCTCCCATGGAGTCACGCTGGCCAGGCCCCCCCGTAAGTACCAAGCCTGGGGCTGGAACTGCGGCACCGCAAAGGGGTGATGGGGCAGCAATGTTGGCGACCAGAGAACTGCCTAGCGCTGCCTGCTCTTCAGTAAAACCAAATAAAAGAAAACATTAAATAAAGCTTGGGCTGCTTAAAAGCAGCCCCACTGTGTAAACGGTGATCCAGCTCATGTCGGACACCAACGACAAACTGAATTGCCTCAGGCTGTGGGTGGGGTATAGGGGGGGGACCAGAGCATCCTGGGACAGAAAAGCTTTATCTGTTGATGTCCAGTCCCCCTAACCACCACCTATACCCCACTGTCTCCCCTGTGGAGCCCTATGGACCTTGAAGAAGAAAAAAAAAAAAGTTAAGTCAATAAACTACAACAAAGACCCAGGACCGGATTATAGGTGGGGCGGTCACCCAGGGGCCCCTAATGCTGCAAACATTGACAGGAACCTGGCCGACTCAGCTGCATCACACAGCACATTCATTCACTGATGGACCTGACCGTCACTGACTATGGAAGCCCAGCCCCTCGCTGACGTAATGGCGTGCTTTACGGGTGTATGGGTAGGGGGCGGGGCCTAATGCCTCTATCACTCCTTGTCCCTCCCTCCCATATATCAATATTAATAGCCGGTATGCAGCTTCCTCACATTCATAGGGAATTAGTATCCATGCATATATGTCCTCAACTAAAATAGGAACACTATTCAGCCTCAAGTGTCCAAATGTTTGCACCAATGTCCTAATGTTCAGACCGCTGCTCGGGTAAACAAACTGTCAAAAGAGAACAAGGGGTGCTCCATAGAGTAAAAAATATTTAATTCAAAGTACACATTAAAAATTAAGGTGTCTATGTACTAAGCAGTGATAAGTGACAAAGTGAAAAGTGATAAGTCTGTGATAAGTGCCAGCCAATCAGCTTCCAACTGTCATCTCACAGGCTGTGTTCGAAAAATGACAGTTGGGAGCTGATTGGCTGGCACTTATCACAGACTTATCAATTTTCGTACAATTTAGTACATAGACCCCTAAGTCTCCATGAGCGGATGTCGGAGTGTGTTGTGAACCCGAGATTCAAGCAGCGGAGATGATCCAGTTCGCCAGTGGAGTATTTATCATTTAAACCATGGGGTAACCAGTCCATCCTCTTTAACACTTGATTCGTGTCCACATTACCTTGTCTGCATTATTTTTTAGTGTGTACTTTGAATTAAATCTTTTATGCACTGTGGAGCGTCCAGTTTGCTCTCTTTTGACATATAGATATCTATATCAGGGTGTCGGAGCGATTTTATGCTGGGGGGCAATCTAAAATCGTTCCTGCGCCTCTCTTACCTGTTGCTGGGCTCGCAGGGATTGTAGCAGTGGCCGGTCAGGTGCTATGCTTTATGGCAATAGGCTGCACAGCCCCTGCACTGCACGGAGGAGGGCTAATGTGTGGTGTTGTAACTTAAACACCGCACATTAAGCTGATGCGATCTATAGCGGAAATTAGCAATTCTGTACCACACATCTTCATGAATAGACCCACAGGGAGAAGTGGTTAGGTGATTTTGGCAGGAAACGAACAGCAGCAGCAACTGCCAAAGTGGAGAGCCAGGAGCCCATTGGTGGAGAGCCGGGAGCGGCAGAACGTCAGCTATCAGTGCCGGAGCCCATGCTCTCAATGCAGGTGTTCAGTTGAAGACCTCTAATGTAGTGAATTAAATGTAAAATATCCTACTTAGAAGAAAAGCTGTGCCCTACTCTATGTGCACAAATTTAAAACTTAAGTATTTCCAGGAAATGGGCATAAAGGGGGGGGGGGGGGGGGGGGAGGAGTCGCAGACCAACAAGTCTGTAGTGTAGTTGTGCCCGCTCCAGCACTAGCGCCCTCTATACTCCAAGATACAGCAGTGACTCCTAATATAAATGGAAGATCAGATGCGAAAAAAAATAATTAAATCGCCCCCTAAGAATCTAAGGTAGCCCTAGATCCATGAGTTCAGTATTACTCAGTAATAGACTGAAGCTCCTGAGACATATTCAGCACAGTGCACCGATAATCTCCATGGTTTCACCAGAGTTGCACTGATATCACTGGCCCTACACCTTTGTAAGACCCAACCAATTCATGCATCTGTGCACAGTGTCAGTCTCTGTGGGCTAAGGTAGACAAGCAGAGTCTTATAAAATTGCAGGAGGCATACAACACTGAACAGCAAGGACACTGGCGGAAGGTTCAGTTAGCTTTACTTTAATTATTACTAAACGTATAGTTAAAAAGAAAGGACAATAGACAGTGCAGATAGAATGATTTAGATTAAATCTTATAGATTAAAGGGTTAGGGAAAAAAATAGTCTACCGTGTAATTTCTCGGAGTCGACTGACTTCCATATCGCGCTGCCTCAAAGATATCTCCAGAATCTGATTCTCTTTTTCTGAAGCCTCCAACTTAAACTGGACCCTCTTCATCTTCCCCGCAGCCTCTTCTACTTCTGAAAGAAAGATAATTTTCTAAATTTACCAACACACTCTCTACATTACTCAACCAGAGATCTGTATTTACACATTGAAAGTACAATAAAAATGTATTGTGATACATGCTCGAGTGACCATGCTTTCATTATTTACCAGAGTTTCGTAGCACCATACATAGGGGATAATGAGAGATATGGTAAGAACTTACCTTTGTTATCTCTCTTTCTTCGAAGTCCATAGGGTCCACAGGGTTGACCTTGGGGTATAGCTGGATCTGGATCCACGGGCAACACGCAGTTAAAGCTTTAGCTCCCAGGATACACTGGGTCCATCCTCCTCTATACCCCGCCCCCGAGCCACAGGCACCTCAGTTGGTAAGTAGCCAAGGCCGGAGGAGGAAAACAGAGAGAAGAAAGACTAGAACACCCGAGAATCACACTCACAGAAAGGGAGACTGAAAACCGGTGACCAGTAACACAGCCCATATGAAGCCAGGTGCGTCAGGGCGGGGTCCCTGTGGACCCTATGGACTTCAAAGAAAGAGTTAAAGGTAAGCTCTTACCATCTCTCATTTGCTTCTACAGGGTCCATAGGGGGTCCACAGGGTTGACCTTGGGGATGTCCCAAAGCAGTTCAACTAAGGGCGGGGACGCTCCTGTGCAGAAAGGAGAATCCTGCGCCCGAAGGATGCATCCTGAGAGGCAAAGGTGTCAAATGCATAGAACCTCAAAAACGTCTGAATGGAAGACCAGGTGGCTGCCTTACACAGCTGAACGGCAGAGGCGCCACGGCTAGCAGCCAAAGAAGGACCCACAGACCGAGTGGAATGAGCCTTAACAGAGGCTGGAACAGGTAAACCTTCCTGTGTATAAGCCTCACAAATAACAGAACTAAGCCAACGGGCTAAAGTGTTTTTGTTGGCAGGCCAACCCCTCTTGTGAAAACCGAAGAGAACAAACAACGAATCAGACCTCCTAATGGAACCCATCCAGTCCACATAAACTCTGAGAGCCCGGACAACATCTAAGGAAGCCTCTCCAGCCGAAAGATCAGGTGACTGAAAAGCTGGAACAACAATTTCCTGATTAATGTGGAATTTGGAAACTACCTTAGGCAGAAAATCAGGACGAGTGCTAAGCACTGCTCTGTCCTGGTGAAAAACCAGAAAAGGAGGGCGACACGAAAGTGCCCCCAATTCTGACACCCTCCTGGCTGAAGCAATTGCCAGGAGGAACACAGTCTTGAACGTTAGCCACTTGAGCTCCACAGACTCCAAAGGCTCAAAAGGAGGACCCTGCAGGGCCCAAAGAACCACCGCCAAATCCCACGGGGCCACAGGAGGCACAAAGGGTGGCTGGAGTCTTAGAACACTCTGGAAAAAGGTGTGCACGTCCGGTAAAGTAGCAATCATGCGTTGAAACCAAACCGACAAAGCAGACACATGCACCTTCAGTGAGGAAAGACGTAATCCTAAATCCAAACCCGACTGAAGAAAAGCCAGAATCCTTGAAACCCTGAACACTTGGGGATCATAGTTTCTGGACTCGCACCACTGAAAGTAAGTGTGCCACACTCTGTGGTAAACCCGTGCGGAAGCAGGCTTGCGTGCCCTCAGCATGGTGGTAATAACGGAGCTAGAAAAGCCCCGGGACCTTAGGATGGCTGTCTCAAGAGCTACGCCGTCAAAGACAGTCGACCCAGATCCGGGTGAAGGCAGGGCCCTTGAGACAACAGGTACCGCCGCTGAGGTAGAAGGTACGGAACGTCGATGGACAGACTCCGCAGATCGGAGTACCATGGGTGTCTTGGCCACGCTGGGGCCACCAGTACCAGAGTGCCTCCGTCCTGTTTGAACTTGCACAGGACCCGAGGTAGCAGGGATATCGGAGGGAACAGATATGCCAACTAAAACGTCCATTTTACCGACAGAGCGTCCACCAGGCTGGCGCCGGCGTCCCTTGTCCTTGACCCGTACACTGGCAACTTGTAATTGTGACGAGAGGCCATCAGGTCCAGCTCTGGCAGCCCCCATTTGTCCACGAGTGGTTATAATACCTCTGGATGAAGCGACCATTCCCCGGGATGCACGTCGTAATGGCTGAGGAAGTCCGCTTCCCAATTGAGGACTCCGGGGATGAAGACTGCCAAAATCACTGGAAGGTAGCACTCCATCCAAGTTAGGATGTGAGACAACTCCGCCATCGCAGCCCTGTTGCGAGTTCCTCCCTGGTGATTGATGTACGCCACCGTGGTGGCGTTGTCGGATGCACCTGTATTGCCCTTCCTTGAAGAGCGGTGCCGGACGACTGTAGAGCCCTGTACATGGCTCTCAGTTCCAGAATATTGATGGGAAGAGCGGCTTCCTCCGCTGTCTAGCGGCCCTGAAGTGACAACGAGCCTGTCACCGCCCCCCAACCCCGGAGACTGGAATCCGTCATGAGCAGAACCCAGTCCAGGATCCAAAAGGGGCGCCCTTTGAGGAGATGGGCTGTCTGCAGCCACCAAGCCAGGGACAGCCGTACCTCCGGAGCCAACACCAGCATCTGAGACTGGATCCTGTGTGGTAACCTGTTCCATTCCGATAGAATCAGCCTCTGCAGGGGCCTGGAATGGTACTGGGCAAATTCCACCATGTCGAATGCCGACACCATGGACCCCAGAACTCTCATTGCGGAGTGTACCGACACTATGCCACTGCTCAGGCAACTGTGTATCCGTAGCTGTAGTGAGGAGATCTTTTCCGGAGTCAAAAAGATCCGTTGCTGACGAGAGTCTAACAGGGCCCCCAAATGAACCATCCGCTGTGATGGAATCAGGGAGGACTTTCTCCAGTTTATCAACCATCCGTGCGCTTGCAGACAAATGATTGTCAGGTGGAGATGTTGAAGCAGTACCTCCGGGGAGCTCGCCAGCAAGAGGAGGTCGTCCAAATACGGTAACAGCCGTTCACCTTGGCTCCGAAGGTGGGCAGCCATAACTGCCATCACCTTGGTGAACACCCTCAGTGCTGTGAAGAGACCAAAGGGTAGAGCCCTGAACTGGTAGTAATGGTGTAATATAGCGAACCGCAGATACCACTGATGTGAAGTTGGTAGGCATCTTGGATATCCAGGGAGACCATGTAATCCCCCGGTTCCATCGCCAGAATGATGGAACGCAAAGTTTCCATCCTGAACTTGGGAACTCTAAACTTGTTCAGAGACTTCAAATTGAGGATGGGGCGATGGGAGCCATTGGGTTTCTGCACCAGAAACAGCGTAGAGTAGTACCTCTTCCCACATTGAGGCTGTGGCACGGGTACAATGACCCCTGCAGTCAGCAAGGACTCTATAGCTACCTGAATCTGCAAAGCCTTGGTTTTGTCCTGAGAAGGACTCGTGCAGAAAAACTGATGGGGCGGTCTATGCCGAAAAGACAGGGTGTACCCCTGGGAGACCACTTCTCGAACCCAGGCGTCTGGTGGTACTTAGCCAGCACTGGGCGAATTGAAGTAGTCGGCCTCCCACTCTGGGGTCCCCAGAGGGAGGCCCGTCCCATCAGGCGGACTGCTTATCTTCCTGTTTGGAAGAAGGGCGCCTAGCACTACAGGCTTCCTTTTTGGGTTTAGAGGTGGTCTTAGCCACCGACTGCCTCGGGAAGGATTGACCTTTTGCCTTACCCTGAACCTGAAAGGAACGAAAAGCCGAGCTCCGGACCTTGGCAGGTATTGCAGCTGAAGGCAGGAAAGCTGACTTGGATTTAACCAGAGTATCCACTATTTTGTCCAAGTCCGGACCAAATAGCAATTTTCCATTAAAGGGTAAGGCCTCCAGGCCTTTCTTTGAATCAGCATCCGCTCTCCAGGACCTCAGCCATAAGAATCGGCGGGCAGACACTGCTGCAGCCGATACTCGAGAGGTCAGCAGACTAGCATCCAAAGAAGCTTCTCCAATGTAGGAAGCAGCGCCTCTCATCTGTCCTAAAAACGCTCTCTGGACATCCGGAGCATCGTCCGGAAAGGTATCCTCTAATGCGTTGGCCCAACCGTCAATGGCCTTGGCCACCCAGGAGATGGCCATGGACGGGCGGGCCACCACCCCTGAGAGGGAGTAAATGGACTTTAAGCAAGTCTCAATTTTTCTGTCCGTGGGATCCTTCAGCGAGGATATAGATGGTAATGGCAGAGTAGCGCTCCCGATTAAGCGGGTGACAAGGGAATCCACCGCCGGTGGAGTTTCCCATTTTTTACAATGTGCCTCAGGAAAAGAGAATTAGCAGCCAACCGCTACTGAGGCAAGAATCTCTTACTGGGCGCCTGCCAAGCCACTGCCATATGATCCGTCAATTGATCAGACAGGGGAAACACCACAGAAGCCACCTTAGCCTTTTTGAAACTAGGATACTTCGACTTAGGAGCTGGTGCCTCATCCTCTATTAGAAGAATGGCTCGCACATTAATGGACGACTTGGTATCTACCTCCTGGACCGAGGTGTCCGTGTCAACATGTATCTCCCCATCACCCGAGGACCCATCAGTGTCTGATAAATTCGCCGCCTGCACCATTAGTGTGCGTTTTGACGCCCTTGAAGGCATGCCACTCTGCAACATTGACTGAAAAGCCGAAGACGCGTCTCTGGCAGCAGTCCAGGGAGGTCCCCAGAGTCCGGCTAGTAAGGAGTCTGGTCTCCCGCCACAATCCCCAGTGCAGTACTGGCGTCGCGGCGCCAGCGGAGAGTAGGAGCGGCAGCGTGGACGTCTGTATAGACAGTCCGTCACTGCCGCTCTGAAGAGCCAAGTCCAACAAAAAAAATGTATTAACTGACTCTAAAAAAAAAAAAAAAAAGCTTTTTGGGGGCTGCTCCTGCAGCCCCCTAAACTGAGGTGCCTGAGGCTCGGGGACGGGGTATAGAGGAGGAATGGACCCAAGTGTATCCTGGGAGCAGCTAAAGCTTTAACTGCGTGGTGCCCGTGGATCCAGATCCAGTATACCCCACGGTCAACACTGTGGGCCCCCTATGGACCCTGAAGTAGAAATCCTAACAACAGGGAGACTAAGGCACCACTCTAGAACACTTCCGGTGAGTGGACCCAACCTAATGGCCACATTTTAAAAGAGCCCCCCACCCCTGTGAGAGACAAACATCTGGGGATAAGTCCTGGCAAAGTGCAAATATATACACTGGCTTCCAGCTAACCCTTGCCAACAGCTGAAAAACGGACGACCATCTGAGAGGACTACAGAACAGTACTACCCTCTGTGGCTACCGCGCTGGCCGCTGCTCACAATTTGGGAAAACGCAGACAAAAGGGTGGAGGGATATACAACCCCCCCATCCATATACGTGCTCAATCTGTTGCCCTCTCTAAGGTAACCAACAATTCCCTGCTCCAAGGCTGCTGACTCTGACTAACACCACGCTCTCCATCCCCTCTACCGTTCTGGGTGTAATATACAGCAATTCGGTGTCTATATCTACAAGTGGCAACGTCGTCTAATTCACATACCACATTTCTATTATATTATCTCTATTTCTCATTGACAGACCTTTAGTATCCATACACGAAACCATGGAGAAACAGGTTGGGAGAATGCCTCGTGGTCCTAAAGGCTCTCAGAACGTCAAGTCCAAAGCTGGAGAAGAGATAAAGCTACAACTTCTGACTCATCTCACTCCCCAGCCTCTCCCAAGGGAGATGACTCGGTAGATGCATTATTCGACACTACCAAATATAGCTCTCTGTCTGTGAAAAGGGCCAAAGAAATATCTGAAATAATCTCCCCTCTTCTGGATATTAAACTAGCCCCTCTGACAGAGGCAATCAATTCTGCCACCATGCAGATTTCACAACACACTAAACGGTTAACTGAGGCCGAAGATCGTATCTCTACCCTGGAAGATTATTTACATGAGGCCAAATCACAACTGCAATCTCAAGACTCAAACCTAGCCGCTCTAAATGACAAAATTGAAGATTTGGAAAAACGCAACAGAAGAAACAATCTTCGCCTCATTGGTCTCCCGGAAACGGTGCGATCCAAAGATCTTCTTTCCTTGGTCTCTAACTGGCTCCGAGACCCTGGGAGTCACATCAGTACCGTCAACATGCATGGTAGAACGGGCACACCGTATCGGACCAGAACGCCAGTCCTCACAACAACGACCCAGACCAGTCATTTTTAAGCTACTAAACTACCTTGACAAGGTGAAACTTCTGGAAGCATATAGCAAACAAGTTAATCTCTGCTATGATGGATACAAATTACTTCTTTTTCAAGACTTTTCTTTCCAAGCATCATCAAGACGACGAGAATTTTCCCCAGTATGTAAGGAACTCTTCTCGAAAGGAATCCGTTTTGCCCTACTGTATCCCGCAAAGCTACGGGTTATAAACCCCGGAAAGCCATACTACTTTGACTCCCCGACACGGCAAAGACCTTCCTTACTTCTTTGAATTCTGCTTCTCCTGGTTCACAGATGGATGACAATGACTGACCACATAGAAGATTGATAAGTATCGTTTAGATATCTGTCTTTTATAGTTACGTTCATGCCTATAATATTGCTATTGCGGCTTAATACGGTATTCTTAATATTATTGATGTTGTTGAGATACAATGTTTTATATTTACCCTGGGTAATTAAGTGGAGTGGGTCCATTCTCTCACTCGTGTTCTTTTCTCACTACTTACTAATTTTCTCTAAACAAGAAATTTTTCTTTTTATGTAATGACGATATTTGAAATAGTCCTTTTGGGTTAAAAAAAAAATTGTAAAAGTTTTGACAGGTCACAATTTGTTTGAATTACTGGTAACATTACACACACTGAGGTACACAATTATATATCACAAAGTTTAACGTTCATGTTTCTTAAAATTCTAAACGACTTTGCTAGCTGGGACGGGCGGATCGTGTTTATAATGTGGCTTCGCCCTTCTTACTTCCATAGACTGGGTATTGGTTGATGTCAGTGACACCTGATGGTGCTGTTTCTGACACAGTTGCCAAAAATACTTTCAAACTAGTCTCTTGGAACGTGGAAGGGTTGAATACCCCAATTAAAAGAAAGAATATTAAAACATTTAAATAAATTTCGCCCTGATGTGGTGTTCTTGCAAGAGACACATTGGAAAGCGGATGATCCTAACACATTAAAAGACACCTGGATTAGTGAATACAAATGCGCATCTTTTGTCACAAAATCCTGTGGCGTACTTATTTTATTTGGCAAATCTTTACATTAAGAGATTAAAGATGAATGGATAGACTCTGAGGGAAGATTTATATTCTTAAAAGTTGATATTGAACACAAAATGTTTACTTTGGCCTGTGTTTACGCCCCTACAGGCCCAAACGCCACCTTTTTTTCAGACATATTTGTTCATTTACAGTGCTGGATAGAGGGCTTTTTAATTTTTGGTTGCGATCTAAATGCTATTCTTGACTCTTCCTTAGATACCTCAGGTGGTCCTAGACAAATGGAATTCTCGTAATGCTCCACCCACATTATCTTTAATGATTGAGTCACTGCAATTATTAGACCCATGACGATTTTTACACCATCTTTCTAGAGAATTTTCTTTTTTTTCACACCCACATAAATCTTTCTTTAGACTAGACTATTGGCTCATATCAAACTCATTGTTACATAGTGTCAAAGATTCAAAGATCGCCGAAATCCTCCTCTCTGACCACACACCCATTAGTCTCACAATATATTTAAATTCACCATGCTACAGCTATTTCAATTGGAGATTTCCTGACTACCTAGCCTCCTCTGACGACATTAAAAATCATCTACTCCAATCTTTTCATAATTACACACAAAATAACCAAGCTCATACTGAGAACAAAAAGAGATATAGTAAGAACTTACCTTTGTTATCTCTGTTTCTACGAAGTCCATAGGGTCCACAGGGTTGACCTTGGGGTATAGCTGGATCTGGATCCACGGGCACCACGCAGTTAAAGCTTTAGCTGCTCCCAGGATGCACTTGGGTCCATCCTCCTCTATACCCTGCCCCCGAGCCACAGCACCTCAGTTGGTAAGCAGCTAAGGCAGGAGGAGGAGACTAAACAGAGAGAAGGAAGACTGGAACACACAAGAAACCATACTCACAGAAATGGGAGACGGAAAAACCGGTGACCAGCCACACAGCCCATTTGAAGCCAGGTGCGTCAGAGCGGGCGCCCTGTGGACCCTATGGACTTCCTAGAAACAGATAAAGGTAAGTTCTTACCATCTCTCTTGTTTTCTACTTCAGGGTCCATAGGGGGTCCACAGGGTTGAGCTTGGGGATGTCCCAAAGCAGTTCAACTAAGGGCGGGGACACTCCTGTGCTGAAAGGAGCACCCGGCATCCGAAGGATGCATCCTGAGAGGCGAAGGTGTCAAACGTATAGAACCTCAAAAACGTTTGAATTGAAGACCAAGTGGCCGCCTTACACAGCTGAACAGCAGAGGCGCCACGTCTAGCAGCCCAAGAGGGACCCACAGAACGAGTGGAGTGAGCCTTAACAGAGGCTGGCACAGGTAAACTCTCCTGTGCATAAGCCTCACAAATAACTGAACGAAGCCAACGGGCTAACGTTTGCTTGTTGGCAGGCCAACCCCTCTTGTGAAAACCGAAGAGGACAAACAATGAATCAGACTTCCTAACCGAAGCAGTCCGGTCCGCATAGATTCTAAGCGCCCGGACTACATCTAAGGAAGCCTCACCAGCTGAAAGATCAGGTGACTGAAAAGCTGGCACAACTAGTTCCTGATTAATGTGGAATTTTCAGACCACTTTGGGCAAAAACTCAGGACGAGTTCGGAGCACCGCACTGTCCTGGTGAAAAATCAGAAAAGGAGGGCGACAGGAAAGCGCCCCCAACTCAGACACCCTCCTGGCAGATGCAATTGCCAGGAGAAAAACTGTCTTAAACGTTAGCCACTTGAGTTCCACCGACTCAAGCGGCTCAAAAGGAGGACCCTGCAAGACCTGTAGCACCACCGCCAAGTCCCAAGGAGCCACAGGAGGCACGAAGGGAGGCTGGATCCTGAGAACACCCTGGAAAAAGGTGTGAACATCTGGCAGTGTGGCAATCCGTCGCTGAAACCACATGGACAAAGCAGACACATGAACCTTCAGAGAGGCAAGGCGTAAGCCAAGGTCCAAACCCGATTGAAGGAACTCCAAGATTCTGGAAACCCGGAACACTTGAGGATCATAGTTTCTGAATTCACACCACTGAAAGTAAGTGCGCCACACCCTGTGGTAAATCCGTGCGGAAGCAGGCTTGCATGCTCTAAGCATGATACCAATGACCGAACTGGAGAAACCCCTAGACCTCAAGACGGCTGTCTCAAGAGCCACGCCGTCAGAGACAGCCGACCCAGATCCGGGTAAAGGCAGGGCCCTTGAGACAACAGGTCCCGACGCTGAGGAAGAAGGTATGGAGCGTCGATGGAGAGGCACCTCAGATCGGAGTACCAAGGACGTCTGGGCCACGCCGGAGCTACCAGCACGAGCGTGCCGCCGTCCTGCTTGAATTTCCGCAGAACCCGAGGAAGTAGGGATATCGGAGGAAACAGATACGCCAGGTGAAACGTCCATTTCACCGACAGTGCGTCTACCAGACAGGCGCCTGCGTCTCTTGTCCTTGACCCGTAAACGGGCAACTTGTGATTGTGACGGGAGGCCATCAAGTCCAGCTCCGGCAACCCCCACCTGTCCACGAGTAGCTGAAACACCTCTGGGTGACGCGACCATTCCCCGGGATGCACGTCGTGACGGCTGAGGAAGTCCGCCTCCCAAATGAGGACTCCGGGAATGAAGACTGCCGAGATCGCTGGAATGTGACACTCCGCCCAAGCAAGGATGTGAGACACCTCCGACATCGCTGCCCGACTGCGAGTTCCTCCTTGGTGGTTGATATATGCCACCGTGGTGGCATTGTCGGACTGCACCTGAACCGCCCTTCCGTGAAGAGTGGGACCGGACGACTGCAGGGCCCTGTATACTGCCCGCAGTTCCAGAATGTTGATGGGAAGAAGTGCTTCTTCCGCAGACCAACGACCCTGAAGCGACAACGAGCCGGTCACTGCCCCCCAACCCCGGAGACTGGCATCCGTCGTGAGCCAACCCAGTCCGGGATCCAAAAGGGGCACCCCTCGACCAGATGAGCTGTCTGAAGCCACCAAGCCAAAGACTGCCGAACCTCCGGGGACAACACCAGCATCTGAGAGCGGATCCGGTGAGGTAACCCGATCCATTCCTATAGAATCAGCCTCTGCAGGGACCGGGAATGGAACTGGGCAAATTCCATCATGTCGAATGTCGACACCATGGAGCCCAGAACTCTCATAGCCGAATGGACCGACAGGCGGCAACTGCTCAGGCAACTGTGTATCCACAGCTGTAGGGAGGAGACCATCTCCGGGGTCAGGAAAATCCTTTGCTGACGAGAATCCAGCAGGGCTCCCAAATGAACCATCCGCTGAGATGGAATCAGGGAGGACTTTTTCCAATTTATCAGCCACCCGTGCACTTGCAGGCAAGCGATCGTCAGGTGGAGATGCTGAAGCAGTACCTCCGGGGAGCTCGCCAGCAACAGGAGGTCGTCCAGATACGGCAGCAGCCGTTCATTCTGGTTCCGAAGATGTGCAGCCATGACTGCCATAATCTTTGTGAATACCCTCGGTGCCGTGGAGAGGCCAAAGGGTAGCGCCCGGAACTGATAGTGGTGTTGAAGGATAGCGAACCTCAGATACCGCTGGTGCGAAGGTGCTATCGGAACATGGAGGTAGGCGTCCTGGATATCCAGGGACACCATGTAATCCCCAGGCTCCATCGCCAGAGTGATGGAACGTAACGTTTCCATCCTGAACTTGGGAACCCTGAGGAATTTGTTCAGAGACTTCAAGTTGAGGATAGGGCGATGAGAACCATTGGGTTTCTGCACCAGAAACAAAGAAGAATAGTACCCCGTCCCTCGTTGTAATTGAGGAACGGGAACAATGACCCCTGCTTTCAGCAAGGACTCTATAGCTTCCTGAATCTGTAAAGTCTTGGTCTTGTCCTGAGAAGGACTCGTGCAGAAAAACCGGTGGGGCGGTCTGTGCCGAAAAGACAGGGCGTACCCCTGGGAGACCACTTCTCGAACCCAGGCATCCGTGGTGGTATTGTGCCAGCACTGGGCAAATAGAAGAAGTCGGCCTCCCACTCTGGGGTCCCCCAGAGGGAGACCCGTCCCATCAGGCAGAAGGTTTATCTTCCTGTTTGGAAGAAGGGCGGCTGGCACTCCAGGCCTGCTTCTTGGGCTTAGAAGCGGCCTTGGTCGCCGACTGCCCCGGGAAGGACTGACCTTTGGCCTTGCCCTGAACCCGAAAGGACCGAAAAGCAGAGCTCCGTACCTTAGAAGGTGCAGAAGCCGAAGGGGGGAAGGCAGATTTAGATTTAGCCAGAGTATCCACTATTTTGTCCAAGTCCGGACCAAATAGCAGTTCTCCATTGAAAGGCAAGGCCTCCAGGCCCTTCTCTGAATCCGAGTCCGCTCTCCAGGACCTCAGCCATAAGGATCGGCGGGCAGACACCGCTGCAGCCGATACCCGAGAAGTCAGCAGACTAGCATCCAAAGAGGCTTCTCCGATGTAGGAAGCAGCGTCCCTCATCTGTCCCAACAACGCCCTCTGGACATCCGGAGCGTCGTCCGGAAAGATATCCTCCAAGGTGTTGGCCCATCCCTCAATGGCCTTGGCCACCCAGGAGATGGCCATGGATGGTCGGGCCACTGCACCTGAGAGGGAGTAAATAGACTTCAAGCAAGTCTCCACTTTCCTGTCCGTGGGATCCTTCAGCGAGGATATAGACGGCAATGGCAAAGTAGCGCTCCGTATTAAACGGGTGACGTGAGAATCCACCGCCGGTGGAGTTTCCCATTTCTTACAATGTGCCTCAGGAAAGGGGTAATTAGAAGCCAACCGCTTCTGAGGTAGGAATCTCTTACTGGGCGCCTGCCAAGCCACCGCCATATGATCCGTCAACTGATCAGACAGGGGAAACACCGCAGAAGCCACCTTAGTTTTTTTTAAAACTAGGAAACTTCGACTTAGGAGCTGGGGCCTCATCCTCTATCAAGAGAATGGCACGCACCGCCCTAACCAGTGCTCGCACATTAATGGACGATTTGGTATCCACTTCCTGGACCGATGTGTCCGAGTCCGTGTCGTCATGTACCTCCCCATCATCTGAGGACCCCTCCGAGTCCGATACTTGTGCTGCCTGCGCCATTAGTGGGCGTTTTGATGCCCTGGAAGGCATGTCAGTCTGCAACATAGACTGAAAAGCCGAAGACGCGGCCGCCAAATTTTGTACGGAGCTGGAGAGCACATCCACCCAGGGTGGAGGAGCCGCCAGAGGGGCCTGGAAAGGCACCACAGACTGCTGCGTCACCGGGGAAGCCTGTACATACATAGGCAACCCCACATAAGGTCCAACCGACTGAGACCCTGGGGGGCTGCGCAATAAGTGCGGAACACCCGGGGAATGGGGGATGGCCGGCTGGGACAACGCCCTAACAGGAACCGCAGTCGGTACCGACAGACGGTCTGCAATAGACGCCAGCACCTGAGAAAACATCGCCCATGGTGGCTCCTGCGCTATAGGAGGTTGTGAGGGGCCAGGAATCACCTGGCACCGTCTACACAGGCCATCCAGTGACAAAACCTCCTTATCCACTCCTGCAGAACTGCGTCCACAAGAGACCAACATCGGAGCCACGGAGTGCTCAATCTCCTCGTCCGACATGACAAAATATATTTTACAAATAAATATATCTGGCAACAGAGCCGAAACAAGCACACTCACCAGTGTGCTGAACAACAGCCCACAATATGGTACTGTGTAGCGTACAACTGTATGTGAAGGACCTCACAAATACGTGATTTATATAGGTCTGTAGAAACGCCCCTCCCCCACAAATAAGCACAGGCAGCACTAGCAAAAGTCACATACCATGCAGAGAAGATATATTCACTGCACCTTTCCACTATAATCAACCTGCCCAGATTCAGTGTCTGGGAGGGCTATAGTGCTGTGTACGCTGTCCTTGATCAGGGGAGAGGTACACAGGGGGACGGGTCCGCGTGCTCCCTGCGAGAATCTGCGCTGCCACAAGAAAATGGCCCCCAGAGACCTCAGAGGAGGAGTGGCCAAGTAATTTGCAGCTCAGCGACGCCAGACTACGAGCTGAAAGGCGCACTGAGCTGAGGGGAGGAGCCGCTATACAGGGAAGGCTTTCTCCCCTGGCTAGCCATTAACCCCCGGGTTGCCGGCAGCCAGCTTGCCAAGAATTAACCCTGGTGGTCTAGTGGACTGACGGGGTATTCCTCATTAGAGGGGGAGCCCGCCGCCACCGCTAGCGGCCCCCGGTCTGTCCCCTAGAACCGGGGGCAAAGGACTGCATAGTCTGGCAAGACCCGCGAGCCGCCGCTAATCGGCGACTCGCGGCTTACCTTGTCCCCGGCAGCAGTCCAGAGAGGTACCCAGAGTCCGGCTAGTACGGACTCTGGCCTCCCGCCGAGATCCCCAGTGCGATACTGGCGTCGCGGCGCCAGCGGGGAAGAAGAGCGGCAGCGTGGGCGACTGTATAGACAGCCCTTCGCTGCCGGTACAGAGCCAAGTTACAAGAAAAAAAACTTAACAGGCTCTTTTTTTTTTTTTTTTTAAATAAATGAAAAAGCTTTTGGGGACTGCTCCTGCAGCCCCCCTGCGCAGGGTGAGCCGACTCCGGCCGGGCACCAACTAAAACTGAGGTGCTGTGGCTCGGGGGCGGGGTATAGAGGAGGATGGACCCAAGTGCATCCTGGGAGCAGCTAAAGCTTTAACTGCGTGGTGCCCGTGGATCCAGATCCAGCTATACCCCAAGGTCAACCCTGTGGACCCTATGGACCCTGAAGTAGAAATTAACCTGTTTTGGCAAGCGTCAAAGCCAGTATTGAGAGGTCATTTACTGTCCTATGTGGTTTCAAAGAAGAAACAATTCCGACAGAGGCTTTCCCAAGCCACCCGTGAGGTAACAAAGGCATACTCAAATTTATTGAGTAACCCCTCAGAGGCTCATAGATTGCTATATAAAGATGCTAAATCTGTCTATGACACACTATGTACTGAACAAGCACAACTCCGTTCATCATACCAGAAAAATAATTTTTTCAGATGGGGTAATCGCCCAGGGAAGGTATTAGCTGGTTGGGCGAGGCCCTCTAATGTTTATAAATGTATATCTTCCCTCTGGAATGCTCAGGGTGTGACTAACTGACACAGTACACATTAACAAATTATTTTGGGAATTTTTTGAATCTTTGTATACAGCTCCTTCTGATTACCCTATTCAAGTTTTAACATTTCTGAAACAAGCAGAACTCACAACACTCACTACGGCAGATAGATAATTACTCATATCTCCAATCACTGAAATGGAAATAAACACTATTATTTAGTCTTTACCCACCGGGAAAACACCAGGTCCTGATGGCCTTTCGGCCTCTTATTACCAAATCCTCTCTTCCCAGATACAACCCTATCTCTCTACACTATTCAACTCTATTCTCACCGGCAACCCTGCTCCACCAGATTTTAACACTGCCAGAGTAATATTGATTCCCAAACCGAACAAAGATTCAACACTCGTTTCCTCATACATGCCAATTTCCCTGTTAAACCAAGATTTCAAAATCTTTACGAAAATTATGGCCTCTCGTCTACAGTTGATATTACCTAGACTATTGCACCCAGCTCAAACAGGTTTCCTTAAAAACAGACTGTACATAATGTTTGCAATTTACTGGCAGTCATGCTCCACACATAATTAACTAGAACAAGAAAACATCCTTATCAGCTGTGACGCTGATAAAGCGCTTGACAGAGTGTCCTGATTCCATCTAACCAGAATTCTCCATCTTCAGGCCCTGAGTTCCTACATGTATTTCACACAATATACCAGACACCAATGGCTTTCCTGATCATAAATGCTCAAAATCGTTATTTTAATTTATCCCGAGGCACGAGACAGGGATGCCCACTGTCCCCACTATTAATTTGGTGCTTGACCCCTATTTCGACACTTTCTAAAGAAGGATAGATGGCAAGGTATCCGACTGAAACCTTTAGAAATTAAATTTTCGGCATTTGCCTATGATATACTGCTTTACTTCAGGAATGCACGGGCCGCTATTCCTCATCTATTAAAGATATTAGAAATGTTTAATTTGATATCTGGATTTAAAATTAATTATAATAAGACAGAAGAACTAGCCTCTTTTCCATCTGCAAAATTGAGATGGGGTACCTCCTTTCCATTCCACTGGGCCACTGCTAATTGTCTTACCTACTTGGGCATACAAATTCCTAATCACCCTTCCAAAATATACACTCCAAAACTACTTGCCTCTTTTTACCAGAACTTATTCTGACTTTACAAAATGGGCCCATCTACCTCGGACACACACAGGCCAATGTAATTTATATAAAATGATCTGTTTTCTGAGATTCTTATATGCACTACAAATGCTTCCTATTTACCCATTCTCAGATACAGGAGAAATATCCTTCACTAACTATCCCATTATTTCAATTCTTACAAGCAAATAGTTATATTTCAACTATCCTTTCATCCTTAACTGATGAAGACAGAGATTGTTGGTTGGATGGGATGGTGCGACGTAAAACGAGGACTTCCTTTACCACCTCTCTTATCTACACTCACTCCGGTCCAAACAATTAGTTTCTATTTCCTTACACTGAAATGCATCGAAAAATTCTACATAGATCCTATTTCAAACCCAAATTAAAATTCCTTATTGACAACGCTCCCAACTCTAACTGCTACAAATGTGGATCACCAGAAGCAGATATTGTACATTGCTTGTGGACTTGTCCACAGGTACAGACAATATGGGAATCGCTTCAAACCTATGTCACTGGTGAATTAAAAATCCAATTCACTATCAATAAAACTTGGGCTTTCTGGGGAATCTATCCCAATACACACTCTAATACCTTGACAAAAAGCAACTGCATCTTGCTTAATAAGTTAGCTGCAGCCACAAAGAAAACCATACTTTCCCAGTGGATTACTCCTGAACCAATACCCATCTCACTAATGTATCCTAGGCTTTCATTCTTATTTTCAATGGACTGGACAAACACCACAATACAAAAAGAGAAATTAGCAAGGAAATTTTTCGACATCTGGCTTCCTTATATACACACCCTATCAGCTACACTAAGAGAAGCCTCACATCCTGGTATAATATGGAAATACTGAGCTCTGGGAACCCTTTTTGAAAATTTAAATCTCCTTTGGAATTGTTTTTGAGTAACTTGTTTAACACCGATTTTGCAAATTTTTTGACGATTATATATATATGACCCGCTTATATTTGTTTTGAATGTTTTCAACACCAATCTGAAAATATAGACCTGTTGTTCTTTCTATTATGATGTAACATTATTGTTATATTGACGTACTTTGGTTGTGTACTCTGTACCTTGTGATAAATACCGGTCAATAAAAAATATTGAAAAAAAAAAAAGAAGTCCAGGAGCAGAGCATTTTGTACCTAATGTAACGGGTCATGTTGGAGGGTCTGCATACGGTACTGGCATACTTCATATAATTGAATGAAGGATGAAAGGAAAAAAAATTACCATTATTGATAAAAATCTGCTGCTATCTACCAGGATGCTGAAGATGAAACAAGGGTGGACATTTCAGAAAGACAATGATCCCAAACACACAGCCAAGGACACTCAATTGGTTTCAGAGAAAGAAAATACAGCTGCTAGAATGGCCCAGCCAATCACCTGACTTGAATGCAATTGAAAATCTATGGCAAGAACTATAGATCAGAGGAGCCGATTCAGACCTGCTCGCTAGGATGCGTTCGGTTGTAGCTGGCCGATTGACGCTTTCTGCGCACGAGTACACATCGCAATGCAGGTCAAGCAGCTTGTGGGTTGTAACAGGCCACTAGAAACGGGGGAGTGTCTCAACGCAGTTTCAGAGGCGTTCATAATTAACAGGCAGCGTCATTGTACACGTCACCTGATTGAAATACACACTGAAGTGATCGCAGTGCTTGCGGCAGGGTATAGTCAACCTCAAGCGCTGTGATCGCATCCGATGGTGCTCAATGTACCAATGGTTTCATGCACTTCCATGAGATGACGTGCGCAAGTGGGCGTTTTATGAATGGCTGGTAGGTGTCTTCATTCACAAAGTGATCGCACGCCAAAACATAGCGGGCGTGCTAATGCCTTGCTGTGTGATCACCTGCCTTGTGCTGGATTTGCATATGCAAGGTGCGAGCAAACGCATCTAGCGAGCGGGCCTGAATGAGCTCCAGAGTTCATAGAAGAGGCCAACAGAACCTTCAAAATTTGAAGATTATTTGTGTGAAAGAATGGGACAAAAATCACACCTGAGCAATCCATGCGACTAGTTTCTCCATACAGGAGGCGTCTTGAAGCTGTCATTACCAAAAGTAAAGATTTCAATATCTCAGTCATGCTAAAAATATTCCGTATTTCGGAATATTTGGATATGGGAGACTCAACCTGTACTGATAAAAATGTTGATGTGTTCATGTTCAATACTTATTTTACCCGCTGTATATATATCAAATATACTATATAAAATATACTATATAAAACACCTATATACTTACACGCACACTAATATATATATATATATATATATATATATATATATATATATATATAGATATATATACACACACAGAATTTTCATATTTTGGCCTCTATTCACCACCACAATGGCTTTGAAATGAAACAAACAAGATGTGCTTTAACTGCAGACTTTCAGATTTCATTTGAGGGTAATTACATCCAAATCAGGTGAACGGTGTAGGAATTACAACGGTTTCTCTATGTGCCTCCCACTTTTTAAGGGGCCAAAAGTAATGGGACAATCTAAACAACCCTAAATCTAACTTTCACTTTTTAATACTTTGTTGCAAATCCTTTGCAGGCAATTACAGCCTAAAGTCTGGAATGCATAGACATCACCAGACACTGGGTTTCATCCCTGGTGATGCTCTGCCAGGCCTCTACTGCAAATGTCTTCAGTTCCTGCTTGTTCTTGGGGCATTTTCCCTTCAGTTTTGTCATCATCAAGTGAAATGCATGCTCAATCGGATTCAGGTCAGGGAATTGACTTGGCCATTGCATAACATTCCACTTTTTAACCTTAAAAAATTCTTTGGTTGCTTTTGCAGTATGCTTCAGGTCATTGTCCATCTGCACTGTGAAGCACCGTCCAATGAGTTCTGAAGCATTTGACTGAATATGAGCATATAATATTGCCCGAAACACTTCAGCATTCATTCTGCTGCTTTTGTCATAAGTCACATCATCAATAAATACAAGGGAACCAGTTCCATTGGCAGCCATATTTGCCCACGCCATGACACTACCACCACCATGCTTCACTGATGAGGTGGTATGTTTTGGATCATGAGCAGTTCCTTTCCTTCTCCATACTCTTCTCTTCCCATCACTCTGGTACAAGTTGATCTTTGTCTCATCTGTCCATAGGATGTTGTTCCAGAACTGTAATGGCTTTTTTAGATGTTGTTTGGCAAACTCTAATCTGGTCTTCCTGTTTTTGAGGCTCACAATGGTTTAAGTCTTGTGGTGAACCCTCTATATTCACTCTTGTGAAGTCTTCTCTTGATTGTTGACTTTGACACATATACACCTACCTCCTGGAGAGTGTTCTTGATTTGGCCAACTGTTGTGAAGGGGTTTTTCTTCACAAGGGAAATAATTCTTCAGTCATCCACCACAGTTGTTTTCCGTGGTCTTCCGGGTCTTTTGGTGTTGCTGAGCTCTCCGATGCGTTCTTTCTTTTTAAGAATGTTCCAAACAGTTGATTTGGCCACACCTAATGTTTTTGCTATCTCTCTGATGGGTTTGTTTTGATTTTTCAGCCTAATAATGGCTTGCTTCACTGATAGTGGATCATCGTTTTGAGAGTCGACAGCAACTGATTCCAAATGCAAATGTCACACCTAGAATCAACTCCAAACCTTTTACCTGCTTAATTGATAATGAAATAACGAGGGAATAGCCCACACCTGTCCATGAAATAGCTTTTGAGTTGATAGTTCCATTACTTTTGGCACCTTAAAAAGTGGGAGGCACATATAGAAACCGTTGTAATTCCTACACCGTTCACTGATTTGGATGTGATTACCATCAAATTAAATCTGAAAGTCTGCAGTTAAAGCACATCTTGTTTGTTTCATTTCAAAGCCATTGTGGTGGTGAATAGAGGCCAAAATATGAAAATTCTGTCAATGTCCCAATATTTATGCACCTGACTGTATGATATATAGATATATATATATATATAGATAGATATATATATATATATATATTCATTCTATCTATCTTCCCTCTGGCATGAGTGTGCACCCATGCACTAGTAAAGGAAGGCGGCACTCCGATTGGTGAAAACGATGAAAGTGTATTCAAACAAGCGAAATCATCATGGCAAATACATGTGTCGGCATTACAAGGCACATAAACTGTTTATGTCCTGATGAAAAGGCCTATGTCCTGATGAAAAGGCCTATGTGCCTTGGAACGTCGACACGTATTTGCCATGATGATGTCGCTTGTTTGAATACACATCTTTTTCACCAATCGGAGTGCCGCCTTCCTTTACTAGTACATGGGTGCATACCCATGCCAGAGGATTTCTTTATACATTACCATTAGGAGGGCACCCGCTTTTTTAGCTGTACCATCCTGAGTGGCGGACAAATTCTACTATTAGTTCAATATATTATATATTTAATACACTAAGGGTAATGTGGATGGATGGATGTATTATATTTTTTTATATAGCATTCTATAGCTACTCACATTTAGGGCCCGATTCAGACCCGCTCACACGGTTGGAACCTGGAGATTTGCCAGATGTAATACCACACGGAGGTCCCTGGAGAAAAGCTACTCATAGGTTTGGGAATACTACAAAGAAAAGCTGGCTTCCTTGAAGGTCTGGTGAGCTCATTCTGATATATTTCCGGCTAATATACTACTGGCCAATGTAAGGATTACATGCACCCCCTGTGAGGAGTCATGGAACGGTTTTAATAAAGTCTGAAGAATTTTAAACATACATCTAATGATTTGGATTTGAATATAAACTATGCTTCCCGATATGTGCTATAGTACTTTGTGGAGTGATGGAATTTTGATATGAATTCTGTTTCTATAAAGGGAGGTGTACCTTCTTGAACTGTGTGTTCCGGACAAGGATATTTTATGGGCAGTCGGTCTCTGGAAATTATAGCAGCAAACCATAGATTAAATCTCTGAAATTTCTACCTCAGGTGTGGAAAATGCGTATGAAGAGGAATATGAACAGCGCTGGCAGCGCTGTTCATTTTCATTCTTTATATTTTGAGATTTGCCAGCAAGGTTCCCACCTCGTAATAGACTTGAGAAAATATGAGCAGTTGTTTTGGGTGTATTTCTTGGGCCATGCTGCTGCTAATTGTCAACTTACCTCTGTACATATGCAATGTGATATTGCTTATGTGAATCGCAGAATATCTTTCTTTGCTTAGGTAGCCTGTACTGCAGACCAACAGACTGAGCCAAATAAACAAATGTGCAAAATCACTGTAGAGAGCAAACGGGTAGAGGCTCTGAGATTCTTGTAGCCTGCTGAACCCCTCAAAACATCAAGGAAAAACTGATGTACCCTATATACACGGGGATACTCAAAATTATGTTACTGCTGAAGTGAACATAGAAACAGTGTGGTCCTAGTGTAGTCACTGTGGGACTAGTTCCTTCTTTGATGTGTGATGCTATATTGGGAAGAGATTTTTCCCACTTCGGGAAGCTGTGGAAAACCCAATTTATTACAGAAGTAAATGACCCACACCAATTTGATAAGGTTGCCGATAAAGTGGCAGTGGGAATGTTCCCAGAGTCTGAAGTGTTCCCTTTTCCAAGCATAATTGGGGAGTCAGAAAACAACGAGAGCAGCAGTGGAGCTCAAAATGATGTACCCCCCTAATGAAGTAGAAAATATTGTTGAACCAGTTGACTGTATGCCTGATCTTGAAGTAAGAAAAGAGATCTTTGCCTCGGAGACATTAAAGACCCTACTCTGGAAAAGGCTAGAGAGAATGTAAAAGTGTTTGACGGAAACCCAGTAGTGTCATACCCACACATGGCAGTATATAAATAGTTTTTCTATCAAATGTCTAAAAAGATAGAAAAAAAAAAAAAAAAAAGAGACAAGAGATAGTGGAACAATTGATAGCTCATAAGGCATATAGAAGAAGGGTGATGGATCTGGCTCATGGTCACATAACTGTGGGACATCTAGGGGTAGAGAAAACCTCGGAGAATTTTGTAGCGCTTTTTGTAGACAGGGGGCCATATAGATGTATCTGACTACAGTGAATCCCGCCCTGAGGCCACATTATAGAAGTCGACTTGCCCATTATTGAGGTCCCGTTTGAGAGAATAGCTATGGATTTGGTTGGACCTCTAATAAAGTCAGAGCAAAACACAAAATCAGGCGCTCCAGGAAAAACTGAAAAATGCAAATCTAAATGCAGCTCACCACTTATGGGGTAGGCAAACCCCAAGAAAACTTACAAGAAATATAGAAACAAATGTGGGAGCGCTTAATGATTTGTTGCTGTAGCACACATGTAAATAATGAAAAAAATAAACTCACATTTATTGTCTCAATGACATAAAATAAATCAATAAAATTATTTGAAAGATGTATCTATACAAATCAGCAGATAAATCGATCACATAAAAAATAGGATAGGAAGGTAATATAAAACGGTAATGGAATATGATTATAGATACGAAATATGATATGTTCTCATAATAGAGTGAAAATGTCTCAGAGTAGTCCTTGATAACCTCTGAAGTTTATTTGCAGAAAGTAGTCTTACACTTAGGGGCATATCCAATTACCCGCGGGACATAGTCCCGCGAGTAATTGGGGCTTGACAGTCCCGCGGCGCGGGGTTAAGCTATTCAATAAAATAGCTGTTTCCCCGCGCCGTTAACTCCTATGTCGCACGCGGGAACACACTGTTTCCGCGAGTAACGCGGAAACAGTGTGTTATAGCATCTAGCGCGAGCCCTATTAGGACGGCTATACGCATATTTTACCTCGCACCTACATGAGGTGCGATGTACAGGCCGACAGCGGGGACTCGCGCGCGGGGTCTCGGGGACAACCGCGCGTGCAATCCCCGCTAATTGAATTACGTCAAGCGCGATAATTAGCCGCAGGGTTTAATTGAATATGCCCCTTAGTCAGTTATTTGATCATCCAAAAATAATATAGGCAACAACTGTATTAGAATCAGATAGCCATCAAGACATTTGAGAACTATCTGATTCTAATACATTAAGCGCTCCCACATTTGTTTCTATATTTCCTCTAATAAAGTCTGCCTAGGGTCATACGTATATTTTGGTGGTAATGAATTACAATACGAGATACCAGGAAGACATACCATTGCGCAATACGGCAACAAAGCCAATTGCGAGGGAACTAGTACATGTCTTTACACAGAGTGGGAATACCTAAGGAAATACTAACTGATCAGGGTACCCCATTTATGTCATTAATCATGAAAGAGTTGTGACGCCTGTTTAAGGTTGCTAATCTGGGGGACCTCCAAGTATCATCCTCAGACTGATTGTTTAGTGAAGAGGTTTAACAAAACTTTAGAGAATATGCTAAAGAAAGTGGTGAAAAAATGAGATATGGTAAGAACTTACCTTTGTTATTTCTATTTCTACGAAGTCCATAGCACAGAAGACCTTTGGGGTATAGACGATGGCGGAGACATCGGACACCTCACAGTTAAACTTGTCATCCCAGGATGCACCGGGGCCCCTCTCCTATACCCCACCCCCAGACCAAGGCACCTTCAGTTACGTAATAAGCCAAAGGCCGGAGGAGGAGAACAAAAGAGAGAAGAAAGTCTGAAACACACAAGAATCACATTCAGAGAAGGAGACGGAAAACCGATGACCAGAGAAAAGCCCATCTGAAGCACAGGTGCGGCAGGGTGAGAGTCCTGTGGACCCTATGGACTTCGTAGAAATAGAGATAACAAAAGGCAAGTTCTTACCACCACTCTTATTTTCCACCTCAGGGTCCATAGGCCTCCACAGGAGGACTTGGGGATGTCCTAAAGCAGTCCCGTTAAGGAATAACGTTAATCTGCCGCCCAAAGGAAGCATCCTGAGAGGTGAAGGTATCAAATGCATAATACCTCACAAAAGGTATGGACAGAGGACCACGTGGCCGCCTTACAAAGCTGAACAGCCGAGGCTCCACGGGGAGCTGCCAACGAAGTACCCACAGACCTAGTAGAATGAGCATTAACAGAGGGCGGCACAGGAAGGCCCTCATGAGTGTAAGCCTCAGAGATTGTCATACAAATTCACCTAGGCAAAGTTTGCTTATTGGCTCGCCAACCCTTCTTGTGGAATCCATAGAGGACAAACAATGAGTCAGACTTCCGAAGGGAACTGGTACGGTCCACATATATCCTGAGAGCACGTACCACATCCAATGAGGCCTCACCTGCCGAGAGGTCTGGAGAGTTAAAGGCCGGTACTATAATTTCCTCATTAATGTGGAAACTAGACACTACCTTAGGAAGAAACCCAGGGCGAGTCCGAAGCACCGCCCTGTCCTGGTGAAAAATCAGAAATGGAGAGAGCCCCCAAATGAGACACTCTTCTGGCAGAAGCAATAGCCAGAAGAAACGCAGTCTTAGTCGTAAGCCATTTGAGGTCCACTGAGCCCTGGGGTTCAAATGGATGGCCCTGGAGAGCCCTAAGTACCACAGCCAAATCCCAAGGAGCCACAGGAGGGACAAAGGGAGGTTGAATGTGAAGGACCTCCTGTAGGAAAGTGCGGATATCAGGAAGAGGAGCAATCCTTCGCTGGAAACACACAACACACTGAAAGGGAAGAGACATGCACCTTCAGTGAAGCAAGGTCCAAACCTACCTGCAGGAAAGCAAAAACTCTGGATATCCGAAACACCTGGGGGTTGTAACCTCTGGGACGACACCATTCAAAGTAGGTATGCCACACCCTGTAAGTCCGCTTCCCAGTTGAGTACTCCTGGTATGAACACTGCTGATATGGCAGGAAGATTGCCTTCCGCCCATTTCTGAATGCGCGACACCTCTGTCAGAGCTGCCTGACTTCCAGTTCCTCCTTGAAGGTTGATGTAAGCCACCGTAGTGGCGTTGTCTGACTGAACCTGCACGGGCTTTCTGTGAAGTATGAGTATGGCTTGCTGTAGAGCCATGAAGACCGCCCGAAGTTACAATATGTTTATTGATAGGGCAGACTCCTCTGCAGTCCACCTTCCCTGAAAGTGTGGACCTGTCACTGCGCCCCAACCCCGGAGACAAGGGTCCGTCGTCTGGAGGACCCAGTCCGGAATCCAAAAGGGGCGCCCCTTGGTGAAGTAACCCATCGGAAACTACCAAGTCAGAGACAGACGCACCTTTGTTGTGCCTGTTGGTCCTGTTCCAAGTGCTCTCACACTGTCTGCACCACTGCAGCTATTCTTTCCTGCATCTAAGAAACATGCTCCATAACAGTTTAATAAGGCAGGGTTACCCATCCCATGTCTCTTTTGCAATATCAAGCAATCCCCATGGGTGTATCCCATACAGCAAATCAAAAGACAAGAACCCCGTGGATGATTGTGGAACCTCTACAGGGGAGAGAGCACCATTGTTTGTATCCTTATCCGATGTGAAGATCCATCCCACCTGGAGAGGATCAATGTCTGCAGAGGCTGGGAACGAAACTGGGCATACTCTACCATGTCAAAACCACGGAGCCCAGCAACTGCATTGCCGAGCGAATCGACACTCGGCGACTGTGCAGGCATCTGCGTACTCGCGTCTGTAAAATAGAGATCTTGTCCTTGGTCAGGAAGATCCTCTGCTGTTGAGAGTCCAACAGTGCCCCGAGATGGAGCATCCTCTGGAAGGGAGTCAAGGAGGACTTCTTCCAGTTGATAAGCCAAACTTGAGTCTGCAGCACTTAGATTGTAAGCTGTAGATGGTGGTGAAGTACCTCTGGAGACCCAGCTAGCAGCAGAAGGTATCGTTGTTTTCTGACTCCCCAATTATGCTTGGAAAAGGGAACATTTCAGACTCTGGGAACATTCCCACTGCCACTTTATCGGCAACATTATCAAATTGGTCTGGGTCATTTACTTCTGTAATAAATTGGGTTTACCACAGCTTCCTGAAGTGAGAAAAATCTCTTCCCAATATAGCATCACACATCAAAGAAGGAACTAGTCCCACAGTGACTACACTAGGACCACACTGTTTCTATGTTCACTTCAGCAGTAACATAATTTTGAGTATCCCCGTGTATATAGGGTACATCAGTTTTTCCTTGATGTTTTGAGGGGTTCAGCAGGCTACAAGAATCTCAGAGCCTCTACCCGTTTGCTCTCTACAGTGATTTTGCACATTTGTTTATTTGGCTCAGCCTGTTGGTCTGCAGTACAGGCTACCTAAGCAAAGAAAGATATTGTGCGATTCACATAAGCAATATCACATTGCATATGTACAGCGGTAAGTTGACAATTAGCAGCAACATGGCCCAAAAAACACACCCAATACAACTGCTCATATTTTCTCAAAGTCTATTACGAGGCGGGAACCTTGCTGGCACATCTGGCAAATCTTAAAATAAAAAGAATGAAAACGAACAGCACTGCCACCCCTGTTCACATTCCTCTTTATACGCATTTTCCAACAACAGTTATTAGACATTACATAATCACTGACCCTGGGGTTGAGTTCAACCTAAAGCCCTATAGAATTCCAGAAGCCCATTGGGAATCAATGTATAAAAACAAACAAATGTTAGAATTAGATATAATTCAAGAGTCATATATAGTGAGTGCTCAAGCCCCTTTGTACTCTTCCCGAAATCAGAAGGGACACTACGCTTTTGCAATGATTTCCGTAAATTGAATAGTATGTCTAATGCCTTGTGTATATGAACTTGTTGAAAGGCTGGGAACAGCACAGTACTTAATCACTCTAGACTTAACCAAAGGTTACTGGCAAGTGCCACTGACAGACAAGGCAAAAGAAAAAAGAGCTTTTACTGCATCGGAGGGTCTGTTCCAATACAAGAGGTTGCCATTTTGATTACAGATAGTCCCCCCACCTTTCAGAGGATGATGGATAAAATTCGAAGGCCCCATTATACAGTATGCTGCTGCTTATCTCGATGATGTAGTCATCTATAGTCCTGATTGGAAGTCTCACTTGCCCCAGGTACAAGCAGTGTTGGACTTCATCCGTGATGCAGGATGGACAGCCAACCCAAAAAGAGTGTTGCTTAGGGATGGAAGAGGTGAAGTATCTTGGATACACCATAGGCAGAGGTTTAATAAAGCTCCAACTTAATAAAATTGAGGCAATACAAAATTGTCCATGACACCTAAATAAGGTGAGCTTTCTTAGGAATTACAGGGTATTCTAGAAGATTTATAACCAGTTTTGCCACCATTGTTGCCCCTTTGACTGACCTTACCAAGAGTAAACAGTCAGTTATAGTTAAGTGGAATCCTAAGGCAGAAAAGGCTTTTCATGCATTGAAGGTAGCGTGCACTCAACCAGTATTGATGACACCTGAAATTTGTTGTGTAGACAAATGCAACAGATGTAGGGATAGGTGCTGTGTCTTAAAGCAAAGGAGGTAAAGATCATCCATTTAAGTAGGAAATTGAGTATACATGAGAGAAATTCTACCACTGTCGAAAAAGCAGCATTGGCAATTAAGTGGGCATTAGAAACACTGAATGTACTACCCTTTATGGCAAAAATGTATATTGATTACAGGTCAAGTTTCGTTGAAGTGAATGGCTGAGAATATAGAGACAAAATGAGAGAATAATTAGATGGTTCTAGGCATTGCAACATTTCAGGTTTTCAGTAGAGCAGAGGCCAAAAAGCCAGATGCTTTGTCCTGTCTTTTTGCTTATGGGCCACAGACCAAAATAATATGAGATATGGTAAGAAGTTACCTTTGTTATCTCTATTTCTACGAAGTCCATAGGGTTCCACAGGATACCTTGGAGTATAGGTGATGACGTCAGGCATCGGGCCCCATAGAGTTAAGTTTTCAGCCTCCCAGGATGCACTAGGGTCCCCCTCCTATACCCCGCCCCCGAGCCAAGGCATCTCAGTTACGTACCAAGCCATAGGCCGGAGGAGGAGAAGGAAGAGAGAGAAAAAAAGAAGATCTGGAAACACACACACGAATCACATTCTCACCAGAGGGAGACGGAAAAACCGGTGACCAGAGCAAAGCCCATCTGCAGCACAGGTGCGACAGGGCGGGAGCCCTGTGGAACCCTATGGACTTCGTAGAAATAGAGATAACAAAGGTAAGTTCTTACCATATCTCATATTTTCTACTTCAGGGTCCATAGGGTATCCACAGGATACCTTGGGGAAGTCCCAAAGCAGTATCCTTTAAGGGTGGGGACGCTCCTGTGCTGAAAGGAGAATCCGCCGCCCGAAGGAAGCATCCTGAGAGGCGAAGGTGTCAAACCTGTAATACCTCACGAAGGTATGGACAGAGGACCACGTAGCAGCCTTGCAGATCTGGACTGCAGAGGCACCACGTCGAGCTGCCCACGAAGGACCCACAGACCTAGTGGAATGAGCCCTCACAGAAGGTGGAACCGGCAGGCCTTCATGAAGATAAGCTTCTGAAATTGCCATACGGATCCAAGCTGCCAAAGTTTGCTTTGAAGCAGGCCAACTCTTTTTACGGAAGCCATATAGGACAAATAAGGCGTCCGACTTCCTAAACGAAGAAGTGCGGTCAACATAAGTCCTTAAGGCCCACACAACATCCAAAGTGGCCTCACCCACTGAAAGGCCAGGTGAGTTAAAAGCCGGCACAACGATTTCCTCGTTAATATGAAACCGGGAAACAACTTTGGGAAACAATTCAGGATGAGTGCGCAGCACTGCCCTGTTCCCATGAAAAATCAAGAAAGGGGGTCTACAAGAGAGAGCCCCTAAATTAGAAACACGTCTGGCCGAAGCTATGGCCAGAAGGAAAACAGTCTTAGCTGTTAGCCATTTAAGATCCACTGAGCCCAGTGGTTCAAACGGCGGTCCCTGGAGAGCCTTCAGGACCACAGCCAAGTCCCAAGGCGCCACAGGTGGAACAAATGGCGGCTGAATTCGCAGAACACCTTGCATAAAGGTGCGCACATCAGGGATTGTAGCAATCCTATGATGGAACCAGACAGACAGGGCAGAAACCTGCACCTTCAAAGAAGCAAGGCGAAACCCATGGTCCAGTCCCGCTTGTAGGAAGGCTAGCACTCTAGCACTCTAGACAGACGAAACTCCGGAGGTGCATAACCTCTTGGTCGACACCACTGGAAGAACGTATACCACACACGATGGTATATTCTCGCGGAAGACGGTTTCCGAGCTCTTAGCATGGTTCGCACTACAGAGCTGGAAAACCCCCTGGACCTTAACATGGCCGTCTCAACAGCCATCCCGTCAAAGACAGCCGAGTCAGGTCCGGGTGAAGACAAGGACCCTGTGACTGAAGGTCCGGTCGTAGCGGCAACCACAGAGGACTGTCCACGGACAGACCCTGAAGGTCTGAGAACCAGTGCCATCTGGGCCATGCGGGAGCTATCAACAGGAGCGTCCCTCCTTCCTGTTTGAATTTCCGGATTACCCGAGGAAGAAGGGAAAACGGAGGAAACAGATAAGCGAACCGGAACCTCCACCGGACGGAGAGCATCCACCAGAGACGCCTTTTCGTCTCTTGTGCGAGACCCGTACACCGGCAACTTGTTGTTGTGCCGGGACGCCATGAGGTCGATCTCTGGAAGACCCCACCTGTCCACCAGCAGTTGAAAAACGTCCGGGTGCAGGGACCATTCCCCCGGATGAACGTCCTGGCGACTGAGAAAGTCCGCCTCCCAGTTTAGCACTCCCGGGATGAATACTGCTGATATGGCCGGGAGATTGCGCTCCGCCCATCCCATGGATTCGGGACACCTCTACGAGAGCCGCCCGACTTCGGGTTCCTCCTTGCCGATTTCTGTAGGCCACGGTGGTAGCGTTGTCCGACTGGACCTGCACTGGGTGACCTTGGAGAACCCGATGTGCCTGCTGGAGAGCATTGAACACCGCGCGGAGCTCCAAGATGTTTATTGGAAGCTCTGTTTCCCCCTGAGTCCACCTGCCCTGGAACAAGTGTGGACCCGAGACTGCTCCCCAGCCCCGAAGACTGGCGTCCGTTGTCAACAGGACCCAATTCGCCACCCAGAATGGACGACCCTTGTTGAGATGGATCGTCTGCAACCACCAGGCTAGGGACAGGCGAACCTCCGGAGTGAGAACCATCGTCTGGGATTTTAGACTCTGAGGCAGTCCATTCCATTTGGACAGGATCAGGTGCTGCAGAGGTCTGGAGTGAAACTGGGCATATTCCACCATGTCGAATACCGACACCATGGAGCCCAGTAACCTCATCGCCGAGTGCAGAGACACCCGGCGGCTCTGCAGACAACTGCGCACCCTCAACTGCAAGGCAGAGATCTTTTCCTCCGTCACAAAGATCCTTTGCTGTCCAGAGTCCAATAAGGCTCCGAGGTGCAGAATCCGCTGAGACGGGATCAAGGTGGACTTCTGCCAGTTTATCAACCAGCCGTGCCGTTGCAGTACCGCAATGGTCAGGTCCAAGTGGCGTAGAAGGAGCTCTGGAGTTCCTGCCACCAACAGAAGGTCGTCCAAGTACGGCAACATGCGGACTCCCTGCAGTCGCAGAGAAGCCGCCATGACCGCCATCACCTTGGTGAAAACACGTGGTGCTGTCGCCAGGCCAAAAGGTAACGCCCGAAACTGAAAGTGGTCGCTGCGGATCGCAAACCTGAGGAACTGTTGATGGCGCAAAAGAATAGGGACATGCAGGTAAGCGTCTTGTATGTCCAATGACACCATGTAGTCCCCAGGTTCCAGCGCCAGAATGATGGACCGTAGGGTCTCCATCCGAAACTTCGGCACCCGCAAAGACTTGTTGAGAGCCTTGAGGTTGAGAATCGGACGATACGACCCATTGGATTTCTGCACCAAAAAGAGATTGGAATAGAAACCCTGGCCCCTCTGGGAGAATGGAACAGGCACTATAACTCCAGCCTGGAGCATAGTGTGCAAGACCTTCCGCAGCTCCGTGGCCTTGTTCCGGTCTGATGGTAGACCTGTGGTGAAAAATCGAGCCGGGGGTCTGTGCCGGAAGGAGAGGGCATACCCGAGGGAGACCACCTCGAGAACCCAAGTGTCTGTCGTGGTGACCGACCAACACCGGGCAAACTGCAGCAGGCGGCCTCCCACTTTGGGATCCCCCAAAGGGAGGCCCGGACCGTCAGGCCGCAGGCTTGTCATCTGGCTTAGGGGCCGGACGTCTGGTACTCCAGGCTTGCTTCCGGGGCTTGGCCGATTTTTTGGGACTAGTCTGTCGGGGAAAGGACTGCGCTTTAGGCCTACCCTGGGCCCTATAAGGCCGAAAAGGACGACATACCTGAACTGGAAGGAGCTGCAGCAGACGGGAGACATGCCGATTTGGCTGCCGCCAGTGTGGCTACAATTTTGTCCAGGTCCAGACCAAATAGAACTTCTCCATTAAAAGGCAACGCTTCCAAGCCCTTTTTGGAATCAGCGTCCGCCTTCCAAGATCGCAACCATGAGGTGCGACGAGCAGCTACAGCTGCCGAAGAAATCCGAGACGCCAGGGTACTGATATCCAAGGCCGCTTCGTTGATATAAGTGGCCGAATCCCGGAGATTGCCGATCAACTCTGTCTGTTCAGCCGAAATCGAAAGACGCCTCCAAAGTTTCAGCCCAGCGCTCCATAGCTCTGGCAACCCAACAAATGGCCAGAGCCGGCCCAGCTGCCCCCCCCCCCCCCCCGCAAGGGAATAAACGGACTTTAGGCAGATCTCCACCTTGCGGTCCGTAGCATCCTTCAGGGAAGACATGGAGGGCATGGGTAATGTGGCACTACAAACTAGGCGTGTCACATGAGAATCCACCTGTGGAGGGGATTCCCACTTAGAAAAATAATTATCCGCAAAAGGATAGGCCACCGCCAAACGCTTCTGTGGCTGGTACCGTTTGCCAGGCTGTTTCCACGCCTCCTCTAAATGGTCCACCAACTGACCCGAAAGAGGAAACACTGTGGCGTCACCCTTAATATCCTTACAAAAAGGCATATTTAGATTTGGACACCGGAGGATCTTCGTCCTCAATCACCAAAGCTGTGCGGACTGCCCGAATAGGTCCAGGAATATACACCTTGGACCTAGCGTCAGCGTCCTTAGTATGGAGAGGTTCCTGGTCCGAAAGATCCAGAATCTCCCCATCATCAGACGTCACATCGTCATCCTCATAAGGAGCAGACAGAGACGCCACTGGCCGCAACACAGACTCCCCTTGTAACACATCCGACAAGTGCTGTACAGAACTAGTCAGGGAATTAACCCAAGCAGGCTCCTGAGAGACCTGGGGAGGGGAAATAGGGAGACTTTGGGGTTCCATCAATTGCCTCGGGAAACCCTGCATGGGTGACGACACCACTGATTGCTGGGACAATCCTATCTGTGAGATCGCAGGCTGCGGAGCTAACTGGCCCACCAGGGTTGTAAGCGCTTTGGCGAAACAAGCCCAGGGCGGCTCCTGTACCGGTGCTGTGACAGTAATTAGCCGCGCCAATAAATAACACTGCCGGCATAGCCCCTCCGCGCTACCCTCCCCCTCCGCTATAGGTACTTTACACGTAGTACACAGAAGCTGGAGAGGAAAGTCACTCTCAGACATGATGGTAAGTATGTGACCCCCTCTCACCAATACTTGTTAGTATAGCGAGAGACCACCCTGCAAGCACCGCACGGGCTTTAGCAGAAAGAACAGGGACAGTGATAAGGCTGACAGTAAGAAATTAAAAGTACAGGCAGCAGCGCTAGCACAGTCACATACAATGCACAGAAAATTAAATCCTGCACTATCAGCGCTGATACTCAACTACGCAGACACAGAGTCTGGTTGGACACAGCGCTGCATACACAGACCTGACCAAGCGGAGGAGAGGTATGCGGGGGGACCCAGACCACGATGCCTCCGTCTTAGGCTTCCAGCAGCGTTCACCATGCGTTTATTGAAGATGGCTACCGAGGAGCATAGAGGAGGCTGGCCTGGGGGAGGAGCGCTGCCACAGGGCCAGTCAGCGTGTGCAGAGAGTGCTGTGTGCAGCGGGGGAGGCGCCAGCTGTGAGACAGGGAAGGCGCGCTCCCCTGGCATGCATTTAACCCCTGGGACGCCGCAGTGCTACCGCTCTGCCGCAATCCGCTGTCCCAGGGGGTAGTGGAAGCGCAGGTTAATACCTGGCTCCACGCTGCAGCCAGTCCCCAGGGAGCCCCCTGCCTGGGGACTTTGGCCCATGTTCAGCAGGGTCCCACCGCGGGACCCCTGCTGCTTACCTGTTGTCCCCCTTAGATCCGGCCATGGCCCAAAACATCTGGGGTCACCCCTAGCTGATCAGTACCGGCGTTCTGGTACCGGCGGGGGTGTAGGGAAGACAGCACGGACGTCAATACTGACTGTCCATGCTGTACTTCCAGATGTGCAGCCACAGCTGCAATGAAGAAAACTTCAGGGGCTCTTCTAAGCCCCCCTTCTAGCAGGTGCATCAGACTCCGGCCGGGCACCAAACGAAACTGAGATGCCTTGGCTCGGGGGCGGGGTATAGGAGGGGGACCCTAGTGCATCCTGGGAGGCTGAAAACTTAACTCTATGGTGCCCGATGCCTGACGTCATCACCTATACCCCAAGGTATCCTGTGGATACCCTATGGACCCTGAAGTAGAAAGAAGGGGGTGATATGCAACCAAAACTTTGGAAAGGTTGTCAAGGGGAAATATATATGCCCCAGGTTTTTAGCTTCCGTCTGGTAGACAGAAGCTGATTAGTAGTCTTGATTACCAGACCACCTGCAAGAGGCTGATAAAGAGTGTGTCAGTCTCTATTGTCAGTCACTCACTGCCTGAAAAACAGGTCAGGGGCCTGTTGAGAGAGACTGTGATTACTGTAAGTGCTTGCTAAGTACTTCTGTTTTGTGAGATGGAGGTTAGGTCCCACCACTCAGAGAGGGAATAATTTTGATTAGTTTGAGTCGGAAAGATCAGGATTTACTTTTCTGCTTTATTTTAGTGCTGCTAATAAAACTAGCTGCCAAGGCCCTGAACTGGTGTACTACTACTTAGCTGCTGCAGGACAATTGCAACCATTTACCTAGAAGGCAGCACCCTTACTCTGATCTTGTCACAATAAACGGAAGTTACATAACTATGTAGGAGACTATAGGAAAGAGATTACAATCTAGAGGGGATTTAGGTGGACACAAAGAAAGGAGAGGAGAACAGCAGGAAGAGGGATGGTAGGCTTGAATTAGGTTTGAATTAAGAGCTAAGTTTTAAAGGCATGTTTAAAGTTTGGATGAAAGTCTAAATAGGTGAGGGAGGGCATTCCAGGAGTTGGGAGTAGCACCATATATAAAAGGGGGCTGTGACCTAAATATGAACAAACGCCACACAAAACAGGAACGTACCCGTTTTCATTTTAGCATAGGTTATGTCATTCTGCTGCCTAATTTTAAGTATTTCTTGTTCCTTTTCTTGGATGATTTGTGTCAACTTCCCATTTTCATCCTTTTGGAAGTCGATAATTCTCAGATGCTCCTCATTTTTACACTGTAGAGACCGGAGACATGTCTGAGACTCTTCCAGTTGATGTTGTAGTTTCTCATTCAGCGACTGGAGTGTAGTCACTGAAATAGAGGATAAGAAGTTACATGGCTGCAGCTCACGTGTGTAGGTTACAGGTCAAAGCTTAAAGTCACTTAAAACCCAATTAAAATAAACAAGAGATATGGTAAGAACTTACCTTTGTTATCTCTGTTTCTACGAAGTCTATAGGGTCCACAGGGTGACCTTGGGGTATAGCTGGATCCTGGATCCTTGGGCACCACGGAGTTAAAGCTTTTAGCTGCTCCCAGGATGCACTTGGGTCCATTCTCCTCTAAACCCCGCCCCCGAGCCACAGGCACCTCAGTTGGTAAGCAGCCAAGGCCGGAGGAGGAGACGAAACAGAGAGAAGGAAGACTGGAACACACAAGAACCATACTCACAGAAATGGGAGACGGAAAACCGGTGACCAGTCACAGAGCCCATATGAAGTGAGGTGCGTCAGGGCGGGTGCCCTGTGGACCCTATGGACTTCGTAGAAACAGAGAGAACAAAGGTAAGTTCTTACCATATCTCTTGTTTTCTACTTCAGGGTCCATAGGGGTCCACAGGGTGACCCTGGGGATTTCCCAAAGCAGTCCAACTAAGGGCGGGGACGCTCCTGTGCTGATAGAACCCGGCGCCCAAAGGATGCATCCTGAGAGGCAAAGGTGTCAAACGCATAGAACCTCAAAAAGGTCTGAATGGAAGACCAGGTGGCCGCCTTACACAGCTGAACAGCAGAGGCACCACAGCTAGCAGCCCAAGAAGGGCCCACGGACTGAGTGGAATGAGCCTTAACAGAGGCTGGAACAGGTAAACCCTCCTGCATATAAGCCTCAATAATAACAGAACGAAGCCAACGGGCCAGAGTCTGTTTGTTGGCAGGCCAACCCCTCTTGTGAAAACCAAAGAGGATAAACAAAGAATCCGACTTCCTCACAGAACTAGTCCGGTCCACATAAACCTGGAGTGCACGGACAACGTCTAAGGAAGCCTCCCCAGCCGAAAGATCAGGCGACTGAAAGGCTGGTACAACAATTTCCTGATTAATGTGGAACCTGGAAACCACCTTAGGCAGGAAATCAGGACGAGTGCAAAGCACCGCTCTGTCCTGATGAAAAGCCAGAAAAGGGGGACGACAGGAAAGCGCCCCCAAATCCGAAACCCTCCTGGCAGAAGCAATTGCCAAGAGGAAAACAGTCTTAAAAGTTAGCCACTTGAGCTCCACTGACTCCAAGGGCTCAAAAGGAGGACCCTGTAAGGCCCGAAGAACCACCACCAAATCCCACGGGGCCACAGGTGGCACAAAGGGAGGCTGGATTCTTAAAACACCCTGGAAAAAGGTGTGTACGTCCGGCATAGCAGCAATCCTGCGCTGGAACCACACCAACAGAGCAGACATGTGCACCTTCAGTGAAGAAAGACGTAATCCTGAATCCAAAGCCGACTGAAGGAAAGCCAGAATACGCGAAACCCGGAACACCTGGGGATCATATTTTCTGGCCTCGCACCACTGAAAGTAAGTGTGCCACACTCTGTGGTAGGTCCTCGCGGAAGCAGGCTTGCGCGCCCTCAGCATGGTGGTAATAACGGAGCTAGAAAAGCCCTGAGACCTCAGGACGGCTGTCTCAAGAGCCACGCCGTCAAAGATAGTCGACCCCAGATCCGGGTGAAGACAGGGCCCCTGAGACAACAGGTCCCGCCGTTGAGGTAGGAGGTACGGAGCGTCGATGGACAGGCTCCGCAGATCGGAGTACCACGGCCTTCTGGGCCACACTGGGGCCACCAAGATCAGTGTGCCTCCGTCCTGCTTGAACTTGCGCAGGACCCGAGGCAGCAGAGATATCGGAGGGAACATGTATCAGACTTGCACCTGATCCCTTGTCCTTGACCTGTACACGGGCAGCTTGTGATTGTGATGGGACGCCATCAGCCCCCACTTGTCCACGAGTAGTTGGAATACCTCTGGATGAAGCGACCATTCCCCGGGATGCACGTCGTAACGGCTGAGGAAGTCTGCCTCCCAATTGAGGACTCCCGGGAAGAAGACTGCCGAGAGAGCTGGAAGATAGCGTTCTGCCCAAGCCAGGACGCGGGACACCTCCGACATCACAGCTCGACTGCGAGTCCCTCCCTGGTGATTGATGCACGCCCCCGTGGTGGCGTTGTCTGACTGCACCTGAACGGCCCTTCCGTGAAGAGCGGTGCCGGACGACTGCAGCGTTCTGTACACTGCCCGCAGTTCCAGGATGTTGATGGGAAGAATCGCTTCCTCCGCCAACCAACGACCCTGAAGTGACAAGGAGCCTGTCACAGCCCCCCAACCCCCTGGAGACTGGCATCTGTCGTGAGGAGAACCCATTCCGGGATCCAAAAGGGGCGCCCCTCGAGGAGATGAGCCGTCTGTAGCCACCAGGCCAGGGACAGACGCACCTCCGAGGACAACACCAGCATCTGAGAGCGGATCCTGTGTGGCAATCCATTCCATTCCGAAAGAATCAGTCTCTGCAGGGGCCTGGAATGGAACTGGGCAAACTCCACCATGTCGAATGCCGACACCATGGACCCCAAAACTCTCATCGCTGAGTGCACCGACACTCTGCCACTGCTCAGACAATTGTGAATCCGCAGCTGTAAGGAGGAGACCTTCTCTGGAGTCAGAAATATCCGTTGCTGACGAGAGTCCAGCAGGGCCCCCAAATGAACCATCCGCTGTGATGGGATGAGGGAGGACTTCTTCCAGTTGATCAACCACCCGTGCGCCTGTAGACAAGCGACCGTCAGGTGGAGATGCTGAATCAGTACCTCCGGGGAGCTTGCCAGCAAGAGGAGGTCGTCTAGATACGGTAGCAACCGTATCCCCTGGCTCCGAAGGTGAGCCGCCATGACCGCCATCACCTTGGTAAATACCCTTGGTGCCGTGGAGAGGCCAAAGGGTAGAGCCCTGAATTGGTAGTGGAGAATAGCAAACCGCAGAAACCGTTGGTGCGATGTTGCTATAGGCACATGGAGGTAGGCGTCCTGGATATCCAGGGAGACCATATAATCCCCTGGTTCCATCGCCAGAATGATAGAATGCAAAGTTTCCATCCTGAATATGGGAACCCTGAGAAACCTGTTCAGGGACTTCAAATTGAGGATGCGGCGATGAGAGCCATTGGGTTTCTGCACCAGAAACAGCGTAGAGTAATACCCCATCCCACGTTGAGATTGTGGTACGAGTATAATGACCCCCGCCGTCAGCAAGGCCTCTATGGCTTCCTGGACCTGCAAGGCCTTGTTTTTTTTCTGAGAAGGACTCGTGCAAAAAACTGGCGAGGCGGCCTGTGCCGAAAAGACAGGGCGTACCCCTGGGAGACCACTTCTCGCACCCAGGCATCCGTGGTGGTATTGTGCCAGCACTGGGCGAATTGAAGAAGTCGGCCTCCCACTCTGGGGTCCCCCAGAGGGAGGCCCGTCCCATCATGCAGAAGGCTTATCTTTTTGCTTGGAAGAAGGGCGCCTAGCACTCCAGGCTTGCTTCTTTGGCTTTGAGGCGGTCTTGGTTGCGGACTGCCTCGGGAAGGACTGGCCCTTTGCCTTGCCCTGAACCCGAAAGGAGCGAAAGGCCGAGCTCTGGACCTCAGCAGGTGTCGTAGCTGAAGGGAGGAAGCCTGACTTGGATTTTGCCAGGGTATCTACTATTTTGTCCAGGTCCGGACCAAACAGTAACTCTCCATTAAAAGGTAAGGCCTCCAAGCCTTTCTTTGAATCTCCAAGACCTCAACCACAAGGATCTGCGAGCAGACACTGCTGCCGCCGAAACCCTAGAGGTCAGCAGGCTAGCATCCAAAAATGCTTCTCCAATGTAGGAAGCGGCATCCCTCATCTGTCCTAACAACTCCTGATGAGGCGTGTTACATGGGAATCGACCGCAGGCGGAGTTTCTCATTTCTTACAATGCGCCTCCGGAAACGGATAATTGGACGCCAACCACTTCTATGGCAGGAATCGCTTACTAGGCGTCTGCCAGGCCACCGCCATGTGATCCGTCAACTGATCAGACAAGGGGAACGCTGCAGATCAGACAAGGGGAACGCTGCAGAAGTAACCTTAGCTTTTTTAAAACTAGGATACCTCGACTTGGGAGCGGGTGCCTCATCCTCAATCAGAAGAATGGCCCGCACATTGATGGAAGACTTAGTGTCTACCTCCTGGACTGAGGCATCTGAGGCTGAGTCATCCTGCACCTCACCATCATCCGAGGACCCCTCAGAGTCCGAAAAATGCGCAGCCTGCGCCATAACTGAGTTTAGACGCCCTGGAGGGCACGTCACTGCGCAACATCGACTGAAAAGCCGAAGATGCTGCCGCCAAATCTTGGACAGTGTGGGAAAGCGCATCCACCCGGGGTGGAGGAGCTGCCACAGGAGCCTGAAACGGCACCACAGCCTGCTGCGCCACAGGGGTGGACTGTATATACATTGGCAACCCCGCATAGGGACCAACAGGCTGAGACCCCGGGGGAGTCTGCAATAATTGTGGGACACCCGGGGAATGGGGGATGGTAGGCTGGGGCAACGCCCTAGAAGGGACGGCAGTCGGGACCGATAGACGGTCCGCGATGGACACCAGCACCTGGGAAAACATCGCCCATGGTGGCTCCTGCGACATATGAGGTTTAGACGTACCAGGGACCGCCTGGCAACGTCCGCACAGGCCGTCCTGTGACAAATCCTCCCTATCCACTCCTGCAGAACAGCGCCTGCAGGAGAACAATACCGGAGCCACGGAGTGCTCAATCTCCTCCTCAGACATGACAGACTATATAATTAAATATACAGTTATGACATAGGAAGAAAACGTGCGCACTCACCAGTGTGCTGGACAACAGCCCACAATATATCCCTGTGTAGCACACAACTGTATGTGACGGACCTCACAAATACGTGATCTATTTAAGTGAGGTCAGTAGAAACACCCTTCCCCCGCACACCTGTAGGGCTTGTAGGAGAAGGAAAGGGATAGGTATAGGCTGACAGTAAGTAGAAATTAGCACAGACAGGCAGCACTAGCAAAAGTCACATACCATGCAGGAAGATATACTCACTGCACCTTTCCACTACAATCAACCTGCTCAGATTCAGTATCTGGGAGGGCTATACTGCTGTCTACACTGTCCTTTTGCAGGGGAGAGGTACACAGGGGGACCGGTCCGCGTGCTCCCTGAGTATCTGCACTGCCACTGGAGAAAATGGCTGCTGGAGACCTCAGAGGAGGAGTGGCCGAGTATCTGCAGCTCAGCGACGCCAGACTACTAGCTGAAAGGCACGCTGAGCTGAGGGGAGGAGCCGCTAGACAGGGAAGGCTTCCTCCCCTGGCTAGCATATTAACCCCCGGGTTGCCGACATCCCGCTTGCCGCGTTATTCACCCTGGTGGTCTAGTGGTCTGGCAGGGTATGCCTCCAATGGAGGGGGAGCCCACGCCACCGCTAGCGCCCCCGGTCTGCCCCCTAGACCGGGGGCATGGGACTGCGTTTAAAAGGAACCCGCGCACCGCCGCTAATCAGCGGTGCGCGGCTTACCTTGATCTCCCCGGCGTCTCCGGCAGCAGTCCCGGGGAAAACCAGAGTCCGGCTAGTACAGACTCTGGCTTCCTCCGCCCCGATCCCCAGTTCAGTACTGGCGTCGCGGCGCCAGCAGGGAGGAGCGGCAGCGTGGGCGTCTGTACAGACAGCCCATCGCTACCGCTCTGGAGAAAAAACCGGTAGTAAAAACAAGAGATATGGTAAGAACTTACCTTTGTTATCTCTGTTTCTACGAAGTCCATAGGGTCCACAGGGTTGACCTTGGGGTATAGGTTGGGAACCAAATCCGGGCACCACGCAGTTAAAGCTTTTAGCTCCCAGGATGCACTTGGGTCCACTCTCCCTATAACCCCACCCCCCAGCCAGAGGCACCTCAGTTTGTAAGTAGCCAAAGGCCGGAGGAGGAGAGAAAAAGAGAGAGAAAACTGGAACACTCTAGAACCATACTCACAGAAAAGGAGACGGGAAACCGGTGACCAGTAACACAGCCCATATGAAGCCAGGTGCGTCAGGGCGGGCGCCCTGTGGACCCTATGGACTTCGTAGAAACAGAGATAACAAAGGTAAGTTCTTACCATATCTCTTGTTTTCTACTTCAGGGTCCATAGGGGGTCCACAGGGTTGACCTTGGGGATGTCCCAAAGCAGTTCAACCAAGGGTGGGGACGCTCCTGTGCTGAGAGGAGAATCCGTCGCCAAAAAGGAAGCATCCTGAGAGGCAAAGGAAACCAATGCCTAGAACCTTAAAAAAAAAGGTTTGGACAGAAGACCACGTGGACACCTAGTAAGGCAAAACAGCCGAGGCGCCACAACGAGCCGCCCACGAGGGTTACATGACCCGAGAAAAAACAAGCCTCAACGACAGAAATGCCTACCTATGGGTAGGCCCCTGAGGAAGACATACGAGGCCATCCAGCCAACATTTCATTATAGGCCGGCCATCGTTTCCTGTGAAAACCAGAAACCGCAGACCACCAATAAGGAGTCCGATTACCATAAGGAACTTGAACGGATCATATAAAGCCAAAGAGGCCGGACCACAGTCAATGAGGCCACACCAGCCGAGAAGACTGGGGACTGAATGGCCGTACCATAAGTTCCAGAATAATATGGAACCTAAAAACCACTCTAAGAAGAAATACAGGGCGAGAGCAACTCACACCCTGACATGATGCCCTCCAGAAGAGGGAGCCACATGAGAACGCTCCCAATTCAGACACTCTCCTGGTTGATTTAAACACCCTGAGAGAGAGAGAGCTTAAACAATAGACCATGTAATGGCTATCACAACCAGCAGTTCCATTGACTGTCCCCGGACGGAACAAAGAACCACTACTAACTCCCCAGGAGTCCCTAGGGAGGACAAGTGGAGGCATAATCCAGAAAACACTCCAAAGGATGAACTGGATACCAGAGCGGAGCAATTCCATATCTTAACCATACCGACAGTGTAGAGATCCGCACTGTCAGGAAGGCCAGGCCAAGGGTGAAACCCAAGCCAGCCGGAAGGAATGCCAGAATATCTGAAAATCCTGGACACCGGAGGATCGTATCGACAGGTACGATACCATAAGAATTATGTGTGTGCCACAGTCCGTGGCAGATCCCAGCAAAGTCTGGCCTATCTGCTCTAAACATCTCAATGAAGACAGAGCCAGGGAAGCCCTAGGACCACAGTAGGGGCGCAGTCAAAGACAAACGATCCAGGTCCAGGGAAAAACAAGGACCCTGAGACAACAGGTCCAGATAGTGAAGCAGTAGGAACGGAGTATCGATGAGGAGACTCCGAAAATCTCAGTACCAGTGATGTCTGGGACGAACTGGAGCCCCCAGAAGGAAAGCCCCTCCGTCTCGAATTAAACTTCCGAAGACCTCGAGGAAGAAGGGAGACCGGAGGACACAGGTACACAAAGTGGAAGGACCACTTCACTGACAAAGAGTCACTGAAGGTAGCTTCAGTACTCCTGGAGCTGGACTGTAACACCGGTAATGTGTGATCAAGTCAGAAGGCCATGAGGATCAATCCCCTCAGGGAGGCCCCCTCTGCTCACCAGGAGTTGAAACCTCTCTTGGAGAAGAGACTAGTCCCCGGGATGCACGTCGCAACAGCTGAGGAAGCCCGCTTCCCAATGGAGAGCTCCGGGAATAAACACTGCAGAGTTAGCCAGGAGAAGACCCTTGGACTATGCCAGAATGGATGACATACCTGACATTGCCACCCAACTACCAGTGTTGCCTAGATGGAAGTCACTGTTGTGACACTGTCGGACTGAACCTATTCAGGTTTACCGTGACATATGGGTTAGGCCAGAGTGAAGGTCCAAGACAGCCTAAAGCATCAACAAGTTAAGTGGCAGGACAGAAACGACAGACGTCCAACTGCCCCGAAACGAATGCGGACCAGACACTGTCTGTAGCAAAGAACACCCTGGACGAGATGGCCATAGCCACCCGGACAGAGACCAACTCGCCTCTGGAGAAAGTATCATCGTTCGAACATCGATCCGATGGGAAAAACTCGATCCATCTGGAGGGGAGTCAATTATGGCAAGGTCTGGAATGGAACTGAGCACATTCCACCCTACCAAAAGGTAGACACTCTGGTAGACCGCGCATCACAAAGAGTAATGACATATGTCGAATGCGTAGATATCCGCACACTCCAAGTTGAAGAGTGGAGATCTTGTCTTACGCCAGAAAAATTCTCAGAGTCTGAGAATCCAGCAGTGCTCCCAGATGAAGAAAACCCTGTGAGGGATGTAGGGAGGACTTTTTCTCCGTTGACTAATTATCTGTGCCGAGAAGAAGCCACGGTTATCCTGACCTGGCGGTAAAGTACCTTGGTGATCCTGCTAAAAGCAGGAGACCGTCCAGAGAAAGGAGCATTCGGATACCCTGAACAGGTGAACTGTCAGAAAATCCATAAGGCTGGTAAACCCCGGTGGAGTTGAGGACAGTCCCAAAAGGCAGAGCCCGAAACTTACAAGTGTTGCTGTGGCACAGCAAACCTGAACCCCTGCTGATGAGATGGCTCTGTACGTACCCGTAGGTACGTATCCTGAATACTCAGATATACCCTAAAATCCCCAGGTTCCAAACGTCGGATGATGGAGCATGGACGATTCCACCTGAGTCCAGGCACCGTTGGAATCTGATTCAGGGATTTGAGACAGAGTATAGGCAAATGAGGACCAGTCGGTCACCGCCCCAGAAAGAAAGTAGAACAACCAGTCCCTCACTGAGATAGTGAGGTTGGCCGAAATAGCTCTGCTTACCACAAAGACTGTATAGCTTTCTGGGACTGTAAGGCCCTGATCAGGTCTGAAGAAGGGCCCGTGTAACAATGCCTGTGAGGAGGCTGCCTGAGCAATGAGAGGCCGTTGAGAATCAGTACCTCACTCTGGAAATTCCCCAGATGTAGACCTGTCCCGTCAGGCTGAGGGTATATCCTCAGGTGTAGAAACAGGGTCGTCCGGAAGTCCAGGACTGCTCGGTACTGGATATGGTGGCCCCCATGGAGGCCGACAGCCTAGGAAAAAAACAGGCCTTTAGGCTGACCCTGAGGACAAAAAGACTTAACAGAGTTAGTCCGAATGTAGTGGGAGTAGCTAAAGACGGTATCTCCCCATTAGTGATACTGCCAATGATGCAACGATCTTGTCAAGGTCAGGACCAAACAAGATCTTCCCCATGGAAGGAGTGTGCACCTCTGCTTTCCCATAACGCAGCCATAGGGTACTGCGGCGGATACAGACGCCGCCGAAACCCTGAAAGTTAGAAGACCGGCATCCCATGAGGTAATCCCACATATGACCACTGCATATTTTATGTGAGCGGCAAAAGATATTTGAACCTCAGGACGTGTTGGAGGGGAAAAACGTCACAAAAGCATCACCCTGCGATGGCCATGGTAGGACGGGCAACAGGCCCTGAAAACGAGTACATTGATTTCAGGCAAAGTTACCACCTACGGATCCGTAAAATCCGTCCAGGCCGGGATGGGAGGCGTATTAATGCCTGTAACCCGATGATTAACATACAAATCCATCCCAGAAGGGGATTTCCATTACTTGTGAGGACCCTCAGGGAATGGGAAACAGGAGGCCTTTGTGACTCCTCGTATCTGGCGACAGCCAGACTCCCGCTATGAGATCCACCCGCTGGGCAGAAAACGGGAGATGTATGATACTGGTGCAGGATCGACATTCTCTATATCTAGAATGAGCCTGGCTACCAGCCCCAAAGCAGGGATAATAATACTTGAAATCGGCTCCCCCCATGTGAGAGGGAAAGAGCCGAATATACCATCCAGTTCACGGCAGAGCCACTGGTCAGTAACCACAGGGCATATATCACGCCAATTAGTATTTCTATAAAACAACATCCACCAGGGTGGCCGTTGTGGTAATCCCTGCAAGGGGAATGACAGACCGATGTGGTATCGGAGGTAATTCATGTACTGTGAAAAACCCCGGCGGGGAGCGACAGTCTGTTGCACAGGGGTAAATTGCAAGAAATTGCAAGATACCCCGAGTTCAAAAGGGCAGTATGGTGAAGTAACTCCAAGCGAGTGACGACAATGGGGCCCGCCCGGCGATCCTCAAAGGAGAGGATCCTGAGAAATAAACCGCCCTTTAAGGGGGTCGTGCAAGGGGCCCGCCACCAGATGGCGCCGCATACATAAACCTTTCTGAGTTAAAATCCTCCGCACTAATTCCTGCAGGCTATGACTTGCAGGATAGCAATAATGGGTGCAGTATCGTGTGCAATCTCCTGGTCAGATATATCTGACTATCTTGACGGAAATATTAAGCAGCGCCATACCGGTCCTGACTGACGCTAAGATTAGCTGCAGGGACCCATTATCAGCGTATGCAACTCACAGTTCCATCTAAAATATGGCAACGTGCAGCACGCAACAGTATGTGACAAACCTCACAGATATTAACAAATATATATATGTGAGGTCTCAGAACCACCCCAGGTACACCTGTATTAGGGCAGATAAAGAAAAGGGATAGATATACACTGACAGGTGAGAGAAAAAGCAGACAATCAGCACTAGCAAAAGTCACATACAATGCAGAAAAATATATATACATACATAAGCATGACATATAATATACTGCACAATGTCGCTACATTCAACTGCCCAGATTCAGTGTCTGGGAAGGCTATAGCGCTGTGTACACTCACCCAAATGGCCAGGTACGCAGGGGGACTGGGCTCACTGTCCTCCTAGGAGTTCTGCAGCACCACCGAGAGATAATGGCCGCTGGAGACCTCAGAAGAAGCGTGGCCCGCGCAGGAAGCAGCTCAGCGACGCCAGACTGTAGTATTGAAAGGCGCGCTGAGCTGAGGGGAGGAGCCGCTAGACAGGGAAGGCTTCCTCCCCTGGCTAGCAATTAACCCCCCGGGATGCCGGCTCCCGCTGCCGCTATAATCCCTGGTGGGCTGTGGACACGCGGGGTATGCCTCCATGGAGGGGGAGCCCGCCGCCACCGCTAGCGCCTCCGGTCTGTCCCCAGAGACCGGAGGCATAAGGCTGCATATTCACACGTGGATCACCGCAAGCGGTGACCACGCGACTTACCTGTCCCCGTCGATCCGGCAGCAGCCCAGGGATTCCTCCAGAGCCCGGCTAGTACAGACTCTGGGGTCCCGCTGCGATCCCCAGATCTGTACTGGCGTCGCAGCGCCGGCGGGGTGTAGGAGCGGCAGCTCAGACGTCCATTGGACAGTCTGATGCTGCCGCTCTGAAGAGTAGTAAAAAATAATAAAATAAAACTCTTTTAAGCTTAGGGGCTGCTAAGCAGCCCCCCTGCAGTAACGGTGACCCGACTCCGGCCGGGCACCAACTTAAACTGAGGTGCCTCTGGCTGGGGGGTGGGGTTATAGGGAGAGTGGACCCAAGTGCATCCTGGGAGCTAAAAGCTTTAACTGCGTGGTGCCCGGATTTGGTTCCCAACCTATACCCCAAGGTCAACCCTGTGGACCCCCTATGGACCCTGAAGTAGAAAATAAATTTAACTAAGTTAAAAAATAAAAAGTTTCCCGACTCCGGCCGGGCACCAGCTTAAACTGAGGTGCCTGTGGCTCGGGGGTGGGGTATAGAGGAGGATGGACCCAAGTGCATCCTGGGAGCAGCTCAAAGCTTTAACTCCGTGGTGCCCGAGGATCCAGCTATACCCCAAGGTCACCCTGTGGACCCCTATAGACCCTGAAGTAGAAAGGACAATAACTGTCCTGCTCCTTTTCTTACTGTGCTAACGCAGACAGTTTATTTATAACCCCTCTTGGCTCATTCAGTTGCTTAGTTATATGCAATTTGGTGTTCTCCAAGGAAGCTTTCCATGACTGACTACATCAGAGACATCATACAACAGCAACATAGAAACCGCTCCCAAGAGAGATCTAGGTTGCATCAATAACTGAGCATTGGGGTCATGCAGTAAGAGTACTTTGCAATAAATACATTGTTTATTTCTATGGTTAAGGTTTTTGATTTTCTTTCATAACTTCGCAACAACACAAAAGAGAACAGTTGTGTGGATGCAGAGATTCCCCAATAACTCACATTCGTAGTTCTGCTCGTCAGATCTCATTACCCTCTCCCGATCTCGAAGCTGCTGGTTTAAAATTCGTAGTCGCCTGAAAAATTGTTACTTGAAATAAGTGATTGGCACAATGGTTTACTCTGCTTTATTATCACTGAAAAATCCTTGTATCCAATGTGACATATCCTTCTTTTACAGTAATAAACACAGTATATCCATTACACACACCTACTGGGTCAGATTAAGTTCCCCAGAAGAAAACCATTTTAAGGATATCATGAGATTTCATACCGCCAGCAATAATCATTGTAGACCAGTAATCTTACTTAGTACAGAATAAAATGTAGCTGTCACACAGACTTGGTTAAGCACATAATATTAAGTCTGTGATATAACATTTGGTTGTACTAAAGATCAGTTACCTCCGAAGCTGAGCATTCTCACTTCTCAAGGGCTGCAGAGCAATAGCAATCTCCGCATGTACATTGCTGCTTCCGACTACATCAGGCAGCACAGACATGTGTTCCAACTCCTCAACCAGTCGCAGCGCCTCCCCGTCATCTGTAAGCACAGAGAATTGGGAGACAGAATTGACATAATAAACAAACTATTCTTTGAGAAAACAAAGCTACAGAAATACAATGAGGCTTCCCTCCAGAATAATTGTTTAAGCCCTTATTTTCCTGGGACATTCAACAGCTTCTTCTAAAAGTCATAATTTGCCTTCCACATGAGAAAAGTTGCCAGATCTGCCATATAACATCTCAGTTGGATATCAGAAAGGTCCTGCCCTACCCATCATATTGTTTCACTTTCTGTCTGTGTTGATATGCAATTCCCACCTATTTCTATTGATCAACTCTCTTGTAACAGCCTGAGATCCGGGACAGTGACATAAGGTGCTTTGGATGAGTAGGATCACAAAATAGAATGTTTGATGAAGTGTCATATTGCTTCATCTAAATTATTCCCGCTTGTATTGGCTTACAACCTTCTCATACCCAACGTTTACATATGACTTCACCCAAATAAATACGTTTATAATGCTATAGGGGAATATTATTACACTATTCTATTTATAACAAAACCTTCTCCGTACCTTGATCTGCCACTAATGCCTTTATCTCTCCCAGCAGATATTTCACAGTTTTTATTTTTTTTTCTGTTCTCTTTGGGCTTTTTTTAGACTTGATGATGCTGGTCTGACAACTGGTATCTCTCACAGGAGCCACGTTCATATCAGAGTTACCCTCCTCACTAGATGTGTTATCGGTCTCTTTTGTCATGTGTTCTCTCACACACACATGTTCCAGTTGGTTTGGGGCAGAGTTCTCAGAGCATTGCAGCTGGGCCAAGTGAGCAGCCACACATTGCAACAAATCAGAGTCCCGGATCTGATTTTTGTAGTTATTAAGCTGCGTCAATAAATCAGAGTTATATTGCACAGTTGGTTTTATATTGTGCATTGCAGAGGGGGCAGTGTGGGCCGCGGATGTTGTAGTCATGGGAGAGTGAAGGCGAGATGCTCCTCCTGGTGGCAGAGTCTGGTGGTAATACAAAATATAGAAATAAACTGCGCTGGTATGTAATTGGGAAAGCTGCTCAGTTAACGTGATCTCATGGTAAAAATTTGTAAAAACGAGCGCTCATGTTCATGGTTAGGAAAGGGTGGGAATAAAAGTAGCTGGGAGAAGATAAAGGAAAAGAAGACAAACTGAAGGGATAGAGAAAAATAATACAATTAAAGAATGGTAGGAAATTTTTTTTAATAAAAATATGCACATCTGATACCAATAATGAAAAGATACCTTTGTTAACTCTTTCTTCGAAGTCCATAGGGTCCACAGGGAGAATTTGGGGTGTAGTGATGGGAACCAAATCCGGGCACCACACAGTTAAAGCTTTCAGCTCCCAGGATGCACTGGGTCCACTCTCCTTACACCTCGCCCCACCTCAGTTTGTAAGTAGCCAAAAGCCGGAGCAGGAGAGAGAGAGGAGAGAGATAGAGATGAGAGAGATAGAGAGAGAAAGAAGACTGGAACACTCAAGAATCACACTCACAGAGAAGGAGACGGGAAACTGGTGTCCTGTAACACAGCCCATAAGAAGCCAGGTGCATCACGGAGGGTGCCCTGTGGACCCTATGGACTTCTAAGAAATAGAGTTAACAAAGGCAAGTTCTTACCTTAACTCTCATTTTCTTCTTCAGGGTCCATATGCTCCACAGGGAGACCTTGGGGATGTCCCAAAGCAGTCCTTCCATCCAGAAAGGTCTGGATGGAAGACCACGTGGCTGGCTTACAAAGCTGAACAGCCGAGGCGCCACGGCAAGCTGCCCCACGAGGGGCCCACAGAACGAGTAGAATGAGCCTTAACAGAAGCCGGAACAGGCAGGCCATCCTGCGTGCAAGCCTCTGAGATAGTCATACGAAGCCATCTAGCCAATGCTTGTTTATTGGCTGGCCATCCTTTTTTGTGAAAACCAAGGAGCACAAACAAGGAGTCCGATTTCCGAAGGGAAGTGGTATGGTCCACGTATATCCCGAGAGCACGGACCACATCCAATGAGGCCTCACCTGCCTATAGGTCTGGTGACTGAAAGCCCAGTACAATAATTTCCTAATTAACATGGAAATTAGAAACCACTTTTAGGAAGAAACTCAGGGCGGGTGAGAAGCACAGCCCTATCCTGGTGAAAGATCAGAAAAAGAGGATGACAGGAGACAGTTCCCAGTTCCGACACCCTCCTGGCTGAAGTAATTGCCAGGAGAGAGAGAGAGTGTCTTAGCTGTTAACCACTTGAGGGCCACCGAATCTGGTGGTTCAAATGGCGGACCCTGGAGGGTCCGAAGAACCGCCAAATCCCAAAGAGCCACGGGGGGAGGGACAAAGGGTATTTGAATCCGGTGAACACCTTGAAAAAAGGTGTGAATATCCGGGAGCAGAGCTATCCTTCGTTGGAACCACACTGACAGTGCAGAGACATGTACTTTCAACGAGGCCAGACGTAGGCAGAGGTCCAAACCAGCTAAAAGGAATACCAATATTCTGGAAATACGAAACACCTGAGGGTCGTAATCCCGAGAGCGACACCACAATCTGTGGTAGATCCTTGCTGAGGCAGGTTTACGCACTCGAAGCATTGTACTGATGACTGAGCCAGAGAATCCCCTGGACCTTAGGATGGATGTCTGAAGACAGACGACCCAAGTCCGGGTGAAGGCAAGGACCCGGAGATAACAGATCCGGACGCTGGGGGAGCAAGAACGGAGTGTCGATGGAGAGACTCTGAAGATCTGAGTACCAATGACGTCTGGAGCCACCAGCAGGACCGTGCCTCCGCCCTGCATGAATTTCCAAAGAATTCGAGGAAGCAGGGATACAGGAGGAAATCGGTACGCAAACTGGAAGGTCCACTTCACTGACAGAGCCACCAAGCTTGCATCGGCATCTCTTGTTCTGGACCCGTACACTGGTATGATTGTCACAGAAGGCCATGAGGTCCACCTCTGGGAGGCCCCATCTGTCCACTAGGAGTTCAAACACCTCTTGGTGAAGAGACACCATTCCCCTGGATGCACGTCGTGATGGCTGAGAAAGTCCGCTTCCCAATTGAGAACTCCCGAAATGAACACTGCCGAAATGGCCGGGAGGTGACACTCCGGCCATGTCAGAAAGTGGGACACTTCTGCCATTGACGCCTGCCATCTGTTGATTGGGAGAATTGCTTCGACTGCTGTTGCACGCCCCTGAAAGGAGTGAGGGCCGGTCACTGCGCCCCAGAGAGACTGGCATCCATTGTTAGGATTACCCAGTCCAGGATCCAAAAGGGGGCGACCCATGATTAGACGAGGTGTCTGTAGCCACCAAGATAGAGACAGACACAACTCTGGCTAAAACACCATTGTCAGAGCTTTGATCCGATGGGGTAACCCGTTCCACCTGGAAAGGATCAGCCTTTGCAAAGCCCTGAAATGGAACTGAGCATATTCCACCATGTCGAAAGTGGACACTATGAATCCCAGAACCTGCATTGCTGAGTGGATCGACACTCGGCGACTGTGGAGACATCTGCGTACTCTTAGTTGAAGTGTGGAGATCTTATCTGATGTCAAAAAGATTCTCTGATCCTGAGAATCTAGCAGGGCTCCCAGATGAATCACTCTGTTAGGGATTCAGGGAGAACTTTTTCCAATTGATTAACCATCCGCGCTTGTGCAGGAAAGCAATGGCTAACTGCAGATGGCGGTGAAGCACTTCTGGAGATCCTGCTAAGAGCAGGTAATCCAGATATAGTAACAGTCGGACACCATGACCACGTTGTTGGGCCACAATGATAGCTATAATTTGGGTGAAAACCCGTGGAGCTGTGGATAGTCCAAGGGGCAGAGCCTGAAATTGGAAGTGTTGCTGTATAGCAAACTGGAGATATTGCTGATGTGAGGGCGCTAAAAGGTACGCATCTTGAATATCCAGAGATACCATAAAGTCCCCCAGACTCCATTGCTAGGATGATGGGGCGTAGGGTTTCCATCCTGAAACTGAGGTCCCTGAGGAATTTGTTCAAGAATTTGAGGTTGAGGATAGGAAGTCATCCCATTCGGCTTCTGAAGTAAAAATAGTAGAATAACCAGTCCCTCACTGAGATAGTGGGCCGGCACAACTCCACCTGCTTGCAGCAAGGACTGTATTGTAAGGCCTTGTTCCGGTCTGAAGGAGGGTCTGCGTAAAAAAACTGGTGGGGAGGCAGTCTGAGAAATGAGAGGGCGTACCAGTGAGAGACCACTTCTCTTACCCAAGCATCTGTAGTGGTTTGACACCACCACTGGGCAAAATGAAGAAGTCGGCCTCCGGCTCTGGGATAGCCTCGGGTTTTGAAGCAGTCTGGTGTTCCAGGTCTGCTTGGTTCTGGGTGTGGCGGCCCTAGTGGAAGCCGACTGCCTAGGAAAGGACTAACCTTTAGTCTTTCCCTGAGGACGAAAGAACTTAAATGATGTAGTCCGAGGCCTAATAAATGCAGTTGCTGAAAGCAGAAAAGTAGTTTCTGATGCTGCCAACATGGTTACAAACTTGTCAGGGACTGAGTCAAACAAGATCTCCCTATTGTAGGTTCTAGGCCTTTCTTGGAATCCGCATCTGCGATCCATGAGCGTGGCCACAGGGTACGGTTGGCAGACACAGCCGCGGCCGAGACTCTGGAGGTTAGGAGACTGGCAACCACCGACGCTTCTCCAATATAGGAAGCTGCATCTCGAATGTGAGCAACAAAAGACATCTGATCCCTAGAAGCATCTGAGGGAAAAAAGTCTTCAAAGTGCGTCAGCCCAGTTCTCTATAGCTTTAGCCACCCATGAAACAGCCATGAGTGGACGGGCAACGTCCCCTGGAAGAGAGTATATTGATTTCAGGCAAGCTTCCACTTTCCTATCCGTAGGATCCCTCAAGGAAGTAAGCCTAGGAATAGTCAACTTAGTGCTTTTAATTAAACGCGTAACATGTGAATCCACTGCAAGGGGCGTTTCCCATTTTGCACAATGAGCCACAGGAAAAGAGAAACATGAGGTTAGTATGAAACCTCTTACCAGGCGAATGCCAGGCTGCAGCCATGAGTTCAGCTAGATGATCAGATACAGGGAATTCTGCTGAAGTTACTGTCGATTAAACAGAGGGTGCTTGGATTTAGGGGCTGGCTCGTCATCTTCTATTATTAAGATGGATCTGACAGCTCGCACCAAGCAGTAATAACAATTTCTGACCGACTCTCATCCTCCTCCAGAGCGGAGTCAGGGTTAGAGAGATCAGCATCTGTGACGATAACACAGGACGTGTAAAGGGTTTACTGGGTAGAGGTTCCCCACCTTGCAACATGGTTTGAAAGGCATGAGATGTAGCCATCAGACTCTGTACCGAGTTAGAGAGTGTGTCTTCCCATGGTGGCTGTACAGGAGGGACCTGTATCTCCTGAACTTGATGTGACAACCTCAAAGAGGGCATTACATCCTGCTGTCATAACCCCCTCGGGAGACTTACAGCGCCGGATTCTATATATATTATACACAGTCAGGTGCATAAATATTGGGACATTTACAGAATTTTAATATTTTGGCCTCTATTCACCACCACAATGGCTTTGAAATGAAACAAACAAGATGTGCTTTAACTGCAGACTTTCAGATTTAATTTGAGGGTAAGTACATCAAAATCAGGTGAACGGTGTAGGAATTACAACGGTTTCTATATGTGCCTCCCACTTTTTAAGGGGCCAAAAGTAATGGGACAAACTAAACAATCCTAAATCTAACTTTCACTTTTTAATACTTTGTTGCAAATCCTTTGCAGGCAATTACAGCCTGAAGTCTGGAACGCATAGACATCACCAGACGCTGGGTTTCATCCCTAGTGATGCTCTGCCAGGCCTCTACTGCAAATGTCTTCAGTTCCTGCTTGTTCTTGCGGCATTTTCCCTTCAGTTTTGTCTTCATCAAGTGAAATGCATGCTCAAATCGGATTCAGGTCAGGGGATTGACTTGGCCATTGCATAACATTCCACTTTTAACCTTAAAAAACTCTTTGGTTGCTTTTGCAGTATGCTTTGGGTCATTGTCCATCTGCAATGTGAAGCGCCGTCCAATGAGTTCTGAAGCATTTGACTGAATATGAGCATATAATATTGCCCGAAACACTTCAGAATTCATTCTGCTGCTTTTGTCAGCAGTCACATCATCAATAAATACAAGGGAACCAGTTCCATTGCAGCCATACATGCCCACGCCATGACACTACCACCACCATGCTTCACTGATAAGGTGGTATGTTTTGGATCATGAGCAGTTCCTTTCCTTCTCCATACTCTTCTCTTCCCATCATCACTCTGGTACAAGTTGATCTTTGTCTCATCTGTCCATAGGATGTTGTTCCAGAACGGTAATGGCTTATTTAGATGTTGTTTGGCAAACTCTAATCTGGTCTTCCTGTTTTTGAGGCTCACCAATGGTTTACATCTTGTGGTGAACCCTCTATATCCACTCTTGTGAAGTCTTCTCTTGATTGTTGAATTTGACACATATACACCTACCTCCTGGAGAGTGTTCTTGATTTGGCCACCTGTTGTGAAGGGGTTTTTCTTCACCAGGGAAATAATTCTTCAGTCATCCACCACAGTTGTTTTCCGTGGTCTTCCGGGTCTTTTGGTGTTGCTGAGCTCTCCGGTGCGTTCTTTCTTTTTAAGAATGTTCCAAACAGTTGATTTGGCCACACCTAATGTTTTTGCTCTCTCTGATGGGTTTGTTTTGATTTTTCAGCCTAATGATGGCTTGCTTCACTGATAGTGACAGCTCTTTGGATCTCATATTGAGAGTCAACAGCAACTGATTCCAAATGCAAATGTCACACCTACAATCAACTCCAGACCTTTTTGCCTTGATAATGAAATCAATCTCTCTCTCTCATATATATATATATATATATATATATATATATATATATATATATATAATCCTCCTCCTTAAGCCTGCAGCCCATAACTTGCCTGATAGCTGTATGGGGGCAGATGCCTTTTGATACTCCTGCCTTTGCTAGACATAGCTGCAGACTAAATGGCATTGGGTATAATGCAACCACCGTGTATGTAGGATACTAGTAGGAAACAATATACAGGTCCTGTATTATGCCTGGGTAAGCTGCAGGAGCACACTTCCTAAGTATGCAACACACCGGTCCTGTCTGACACTTTGGTAAGCTGCAGGAGCCCTTTGCCTAAATATGGCACAGTGCAGCACACAACAGTATGTGTCAGACCTCACAAATATTATCTTTTATATATGTGAAGTAAAAGAACCACCTTAACTACACCTGTATTAGGGCAGAATTAGAGGTATAGATATATGCTGACAGTTAGGAAGAGAGACACAGACAGGCAGTGCTAGCACAAGTTACATACAATGCAGAAAGTATACTGCAAAGTGGAACTACATTCAACTACCCAGATTCAGTGTCTGGGAAGGCTATAGTGCTGCACCTCAACCCAAGGGATAGGTATGCAGGGGGACTGGACCACACACTGCGATAAGCCACCAGAGAAAATGGCCGCCGAAGACCTCAGAGGGGCTGTGGCCACAAGAGGAGACAGCTCAGCAAAGCCATACCGCAGTGGAAAGGCACACTGAGCTAAGGGGAGGAGCCACTACAACAGGGAAGACTGACTCCCCTGGCTGAATATTAACCCCTGGGATGCTGGCTTTCCGCGCTGATACTGTCCCTGGCGGTCTAGTGGAAGCGTAGGGTATGGGGGGCCTGCGTCCACCTCAGCGCCTCCGGTCTGTCCAGAGACCAGAGGCAATGACTGTTAATACCTGCCTTACCTTGTCCCCGTACATCCGGTCGCAGTCTGGGAAGTCCGCGGGGCCCAGCTAGCCAGGACCCCGGGGTTCCGCCGAGATCCCCAGATCGGTACTGGCGGCGCGGCAGCACAGACATCCAATGTACTGTCTGTTGCTGTGCGCTCTGAAGACAGTTAAAAAAAAAAAAACCATCAAATCAGAAAATAAATAAAATAGCTTTAGGGGTTAATAAGTAGCCCCTCTGCGTTAACAGTGACCCAGCTCCTGCCAGGCATCAACTCAAACTGAGGTGCCTCTGGCTCAGGGACGGGGTGTAGGGAGAGTGGACCCAGTGCATCCTGGGAGCTGAAAGCTTTAACTGCGTGGTGCCCAGATTTGGTTCCCATCACTACACCCCAAGGTCTCCCTGTGGAGCCTATGGACCCTGAACAAGAAAATTGTTTAAGCTCTTTTGAGTGAGGTATGAGGCAGGTCCAGATACTGTTGGTAAATGTCCTGATATGGACCAATAAACCTACACTGTCCCTACCTTTTCCTTTGTTGTCAGCACTTGATCCCGGTAGGGTAGCGGTGGCTGTCCACGGCGGCCGAGGATGACGTCACTTATCTGCAGGACTAGTGACGGCTGGTCTGCTGGTAGTGTCCGCTTCTTCCTCCCCTTGTTCAGTCTTTGTCCAACGCGTTTCGTACCTGGCTTTGGTACTTTTTCATGGATAAGATTGCTTCAGAAATCTACTTCCTTTTATATGGAAAGCTTTAGGAAAAAAATATTAAAAAACTAACGGAAATGTTCCAAAAAGAGCGGAAAGCTCATGTGCTGATATTCATTTTGAAATCACAACGCTCCGTTTTTTTATATTTTTTAACAGCTTTCCATACAAAAGGAAGTAGATTTCTGAAGCAATCTTATCCATGAAAAAGTACCAAAGGTAGGTTGGACAAAGACTGAACAAGGGAAGGAAGAAGCAGACACTACCAACGGACCAGCCATCACTAATCCCACAGATTAGGGACGTCATCCTCGGCCGCCGGGGACAGCGACCGCTACCCCGCTGTGACCAAGTGTACGTCTCTGCACTTGACAAGCAAAGCGAAGACTGACATCAAGCACTTGCAACAAAGGAAAAGCTAGGGACAATGTAGGTTTATTGCTCCATACCAGGACATTTACCAACAGTATCTGGACCTGCCTCATACCAATAAATGTTTAAGCTCTTTTGAGAAAGGTATCAAACGTGCATATTTATTTTTATTTCAATTTATTTTCCTACCATTCTTTAGTTTTATTATTCTTCTGTATCCCTTCAGTTTGTCTTCTTTTCCTTTATCTTCTCCCAGCTACTTTTATTCCCACCCTTTCCTAACCATGAACATGAGCGCTCGTTTTTACAAATTTATACCCAGAGTCTGGTGGTATCCTTCATTGATACAGTTCTACAATACAAGCATGGTTAAGTTTAGAGAACACATCAAATGATATACAGTATATGACGCAGATCAGAACGATATATCGTACACACTGTATAGTGTGTACGCTCGATCCATCATTCCCGGCCATCGTTCCATTCAATTAACGATGCAATGTAGTTACATACAGAATGTAACGATACATTCCGCCATCATACGGCAGACTGTGTGTACTGAACATGAGGTGTATCGTTACACCGCTCGCCGCATCGTTGGGTTGCACAGTCATAACATGTGTACCCAGTTTTACAGTATGCATACAAAAGATTCAAATAAAAAATTAGATATGGTAAGAACTTACCCTTGTTATCTCTCTTTCTTCAAAGTTCATAGCATAGGGTCCACAGGGTTGACTTTGAGGTATAGGTTGGGAACCAAATCCGGGCACCACGCAGTTAAAGCTTTCAGGATGCACTGGGTCCACTCTCCCTATAACCCCGCCCCCAAGCCAGAGGCACCTCAGTTTGTAAGTAGCCAAAGGCCGGAGAAGGAAAGAAAGAGAAAAGACTGGAACATTCAAGAACCATACTCACAGAGAAGGAGACCGGAAATCGGTAACCAGTAACACAGCCCATATGAAGCCAGGTGCGTCAGGGCGGGTGCCCTGTGGACCCTATGGACTTCGAAATAAGAGAGATAAGGGTAAGTTCTAACTATCTCTCTCATTTTCTTCTTCAGGGTCCATAGGGGGTCCACAGGGTTGACCGTGGGGGAGGTCCCAAAGCAGTCCTTGTAAGGGTGGGGACGCTCCTGCTCTGAGAGGAACATAGAACCACAGAACATAGAAAGGTCTGGACAGAAGACCACGTGGCCAGCTTGCAAGGCATAACAGCCGAGGCGCCACAGCAAGCTACCCACAGCCCGAGTAGAATAAGCATCAACGGAAACAGAAAGGCCTTCCTATGTGTAGGCCCCTGAATAAGTCATACGAAGCCATCTAGCCAATGTCTGTTTATTGGCCAGCCATCCTTTCCCGTGAAATCCATAGACCACAAATAAGGAGTCTGATTTCCTGAAGGAACCTTAACGGACCACGTACATCCTGAGAGGCCGGTCAATGAGGCCACAGCAGCCGAGAGGACTGGAGACTGAAAACAATAAGTTCCTGAATAATATGGAACTTAAAGACCACTTTAGGAAGAAACACAGGTCAAGTGCAACTCACAACCCTGTCTTGGTGAAATATCCAGAAGAGGGAGCCACATGAGAACACTCCCAATTCCGGCACTCTTCTGGCAGATGCAAACGCCAAGAAAGAGAAAGTCTAAGCCCTAAACCACGTAAGGGATATCAAATCTAGTGGTTCAAATGGAGGCCCCAGGAGGGCACGAAGAACCACTGTCAAATCCCAAGGAGCCCCTAGGGGAGATAAAGGGAGGTAGAATAAAGAAAACACCCTGAAGTAGGGTCTGGATACCCGAGAGTGGAGCAATTCCACATCCGAACCATATTGACAGTGCAGACCTGCACTTTCAGGAAGGCCAGGCAGAGGGCTAGACCCAAGCCAGCTGGAAGGAGTACCAGAACTTCTGGAAATACTAAAAACACCTGGGAGGTTCGTAGCTACTAGTACGATACCATAAGAATTATGTATGCCATATTCTGTGGTAGATCCCAGCGAAAGCTGGCCTACGAGCTCTAATTGTCCCAATGATGGCAGAGCCAGAGAAGCCTTAGGACCACAGTAGGGACTCAGTCAAAGAAACGATCCAGGTCCAGGGAAAGGCAAGAACCCTGAGACAACAGGTCCGAATATTGAGGTAGCAGGAATGGAGTGTCGATGGAGAGATTCAGAAAATCTAAGTACCAGTGACGTCTGTGTCAATTTGGAGCCACCAGCAGGACAGTACCTCCGTCTCTATTGAACTTCCGAAGAACTCGAGGAAGAAGGGAGACCGGAGGAAACAGGTACATAAATCAGTACCTCTAGTTCTGGACCCTAACACCGACAGTGTGTGATATAGTCAGGATGCCATGAGGACCATCTCTGGGAGGCCCCCTCTGCTCACTAGGAGTTGAAACCTCTCTTCGAGAAGAGACCAGTCCCCAGGATGCACGTTGTGATGGCTGAGGAAGTCCGCTTCCCAATGGAGAACTCCCGGAACGAACACTGCAGAGATGGCCGGGAGGAGACCCTTGGTCTATGTCAGAATGTGTGACATTCCTGTCATTGCTGCCCAACTACGAGTGTCTCCTAAATGTAAGCCACTGTTGTGACATGGTCGGACTGAACCTTTACAGGTTTACCGTGAAGTATGAATTAGGCTAGAGCAAGGGCCCAAGACAGCTTGTAGTTCCAATAAGTTGATTGGCAGGGCGGTATCAACAGACGTCCAACTGCCCTGAAAGGAGTGCGGACCGGTCACTCCGCCCTAGAGACTGGCGTCCGTTGCAAGGATTACCCAGTCCGGAATCCAAAAAGGGGCGACCCCTGGTTAGATGAGATGGCCATAGCCAGCCAGATAGAGACAGACGCACCTCCGGAGAGAGAATCATCATCTGAACAGTGATCCGATGGAGAAACCTGTTCCACATGGAGAGGATCAGTTTTCGCAAAGGCCTAGAATGGGGCATATTCCACCCTTCCTAAAGTAGACACCCTGGATTCCAGAACCTGCATTACAGTGTAATGCACTCGTAGTTGAAGAGTGGAGAACTTGTCTGACGTCAGAAGGATTCTCCGATTCTGAGAAACCAGCAGGGCTCCCAGATGAATCATACCCTGTGAGGTATTCAGGGAGGACTTTTTCCCAGTTGATTAACCATTCGTGCTTGTGAAGTAAAGCAATGGTTAACTGGAAATGGCTGTAAAGTATATTGGTGATCCTGCTAAGAGCAGGCGGCCGTCCAGATACAGGAGCAGTCGGATACCCTGAACAGGTGGGCTGTCATAAAAGCCATAAATCTGGTAAACCCCGGTGGGGCTGTGGACAGTCCATAGGGCAGAGCCCGAAAATAGAGCAAGAAGTTCACTACTGACATCACTGGTGCTGTCAGTAGGGCCACCCACAAACAGCAGGCGTTTCTTCAGGTTTGTCCAGCCACCCCCCCCAGCACGCCTACAAAACAGGGCGAGCTGTCAATCACAACCGACAGCCGCCCCGTCTTGTAGTGAGTCCCGCAGCGAGTGAAAAGTCACTCGCTCTGGGGGGATCACGCGTGCGCACTGCCTGGCCATCGACCCGCTTGCGAGCGGGTCTGAATCAGGCCCTTAGTCCGAGGCCTTGTAGTGGGAGTAGTTGAAGGGGGCAATTTGCAGTTAGTGATACTGCCAACGTTGCTACAATCTTGTCAAGGTCAGGACCAAACAAGATCTCCCCAATATAGGGTATCCACTTTAAGGCCTATCTTGGAGTCCACCTTTGCCTTCCATGAGCGCAGCCATAGGGTAATGCGGTGGATACAGTCGCAGCCGACACCCTGAAAGTTAGGAGACTGGGATCCAATGCTGTTACTCCAACATATGAAACTGCATTTTGAATGTGATCAACAAAAGGGATCCCCAGAAGTTTTTGAGGGAAAAAGTTGTACAAATGCATCAGCCCAGAAGTCAATAGCATTAGCCACCCATGCGATAGCCATGGTTGGATGGGCAACAGCCCATGAAAGCGAGTATATTGATTTCAGGCAAAGTTACCACCTAGTGTTTCGTAGAAACCGTCCGGGCAGGGATGGGAGGCGTAGTAGCACTCTTAGTGAGACGAGTAACATGAAAATCCACCCCAGGAGGTGATTCCTATTACTTGCAATCACTCTCAGGGAATGAGAAGCATGAGGCCAAAAGCTCTTGTGATACCGCTCATCTGGCGATAACCAGACCCCCGCCATGTGATCCACCCGCTGGTCAGAGAAGAGGAAAACAGCCGAACACACCTTAATGCTTAAACTGAGGGCGATTTGATTTAGGTGCAGGTTCGGCATTCTCTATAACTAGGATGGACTTGACCGCCAGCACCAAAGCAGGGATAATAATACGTGATTTAGGCGTGTGAGTGGGATAGGAGTCCGATATATCATCCAGTTCACCCTTGGCTAACGATCTATGTTAGACAGTGCAGACTGGGAAGTAACCACAGGGCATTTATTATGCTATTTTGTGTTTCATAGAAACAACATCCACCCAGGGTGGCTGTTGTGGTAATCCCTGCAAGGGAAATGACAGACTGTTGTGGTACCTGAGGGAATTGCATGTACTGTGAAAAACCCCAGTAGGGAGAGATAGTCTGTGTCACAGGGGTAAACCGCAAGAAACTGCGAGATATCCTGAGATGGAAGGGTAGCATGTTGAAGTAACCCCAAGTGAGTTACAACAATGGGGGCCAACAGGCGATATGCAATGGAGGCCAGGGTCTTGAGAAACAAACAGCCAAAAGTAAGGGGTACGGCACATGATGGCGCTGTATACAGAACCCTTTCTGAGTCAAATCCTCCGTACTTATACCTGCAGTACATGACTTGCAGGATAGCAAAAATGGGTGCAGCATTATGCTCTATTTCCTGGTCAGACATATCTGACTAACAATATACTGGTCCTGACTTACGCCAAGATTAGCTGCAGGGACCCACTATCAGCATATAAAACACACAGTTACATCTAAAATATGGCAACGTTCAGCAGGCAACAGTATGTGACAAACCTTACATATAGTGACAAGTACACAGAGTCAGGTGCATAAATATTGGGACATTGACAGAATTTTCATATGAAATAACAAGGGAATAGCCCACACCTGTCCATGAAATAGCTTTTGAGTTGATAGTCCCATTACTTTTGAAAAGTCTGCAGTTAAAGCACATCTTGTTTGTTTCATTTCAAAGCCATTGTGGTGGTGAATAGAGGCCAAAATATGAAAATTCTGTCAATGTCCCAATATTTATGCACCTGACTGTATGCGTGAGGTCTCAGAACCACCCTAGGCACTCCTGTATTAGGGCAGATTGTAAAGAAAAGGCATAGATGTGATATACACTGACAAATGAGAGAAAAAGCACAGTCAGTCAGCGCTAGCATAAGTCACACAGAATGCAGGATATATATATACACACACACACACACACACACACATATATATACACACACACACACACACACACACGCACATTACATACAATATACTGCAAAAGGCACTGCATTCAACTGCCCAGATTCAGTGTCTTGGAAGGCTATAGCGCTGTGTACACAGACCCAAAGGAGAGGTACACAGGGGAACTGGACCAACTGCCATCCTAGTAGATCTGCTGCACCAGAGGAAAATGGCCGTCCAGAGACCTGAGAGGAAGTGTGGCCCACGGAGGAAGCAGCTCAGGGACGCCAGACCTTGAGCTGGGAAGGCACGCTGAGCTGAGGGGAGGAGCCGCTCAACAGGGAAGGCTGCCTACCCAGGGCTGCTATTAACCCCCGGGACGCCGGCTCCCGCTACTGATAATTAAGACCCTGGTGGTCTAGTGGACACGCAGGGTATGGGGGGAGCCCGCCGCCACTGCCAGCGCCTCCGGTCTGTCCCCAGAGACCGGAGGTAACAGACTGCAGAAATGCGCGGATCACCGCAAGCAGTGATCCGCGACCTTACCTGCTCCCCGTTGATCCGGCCGCAGTCCTGGACGCCCGCAGAGTCCGGCTAGCACAGACTCTGGGGTCCCGCCGAAATCCCCAGATCTGTACTGGCGTTACAGCGCCGGCGGGGTGACGGAGCGGCAGCTTGGACGTCCAATGCTGCCGCTCAGAAGAGTCAAAAGTAAAAATAAACTTATCACTCTTAAAATAAAAATTAGCTTAGGTGCTGCTAATCAGCCCCCCCTGCGATAACGGTGACCCGACTCCGGCCGGGCACCTACTCAAACTGAGGTGCCTCTGGCTTGAGGGCGGGGTTATAAAGGAGAGTGGACCTAGTGCAGCCTGGGAGCTGAAAGCTTTAACTGCGTGGTGCCCGGATTTGGTTCCCAACCTATACCCCAAGGTCAACCATGTGGACCCCAAATTGACCATGAAGAAAAAAAAAACAAAAAAAAAACAGTATAAAACATACATAAGTAGAAGAAAATTTTTTTGCATGATTCCTAGTTGCTCAGGCCACTGTAGATGCATTGCTTCTATTACTGAACACTGCAGAGCAGTTGGTAGAAGGTGAATAAAACCTACTTTGCAGTATACATAGAGTACAGTACACAGTAACCGGTATCCAGTGCCACCTAGTAGAGGCTTCAGATTTGGAATGCGGTCAGAGAACATCATATATAGCGTTCCCGCTAGGCTGTTTTAGCGAAGCGCAGCGACCCTGCCCTATTTCTAAGGCACCCTGCCCTCCGGCGCGTCGCCCCGCTGAAACAGCCTGCGGGTTCAGACCCGCGGGTGGGGAAAAACTGCAGTATAGTGGTCACCACCGGTGAATGGATGCCTGGCACATGCATCCATTCACACTGACAGCAGCTCTTGGGGGCAGCCCAGCGTAAGTGCCAGGCATGCCCACAACAGTTACGAAAAGGGGACGTGCCCGGCGCCGGACCTAGAGTGAACATTAATATTTTACATGGATTTCATACCTGAAGGTTTCCTGAATATTGAGGGGATAAGGCCGGGGTGGATGTGGGCAATCGGCAGTTATATGGTGCCGCAGCTTCAGGACCTATGGTTAATGGAATAAGAATGAGTGCTGGTATCAGACCATTAGGATATCACTTGGACAGTCCTGTGTCACATGGGGTTATACATACTCTGCTCTGACAGTGATGGCACCTGTGAAGATGTTCTGTGAAGATGTTGCATTTGAGTGTGTACATAGTCGCAGTTTGTAGTAGGCATCACCGGAAATTGCACACTAACAATGGGTTTCTGTACATCCATGTTACAGCTCCTCACAGGTGCAGACTTTCTCAGAAATCCTACAAAGGTGAATCAGTTTAAATTAAATGGAAATACAGGACATAAGGACCAGCAAGATCACTGATGTATTTCATGACTAGGAGCAAATTCCCAAAAATCTGGCAAATTATATATTCATGAAGCCCTGTTCAGGGAATAGGTGCTCCAAGCCCTCCGTAAGTAGTTTTTATAGGGTCACCTTAATATGTGACTAGGGTGGACACCTCAATTTATGTAAATTATACCAACCATGCAGCACTCACCTCTCTCCTTATACACATAAGGCGTGGTGGTCGGCTTCTTCAGAGCGCTCTTCTTCCCTTTCGCAGTAGACAACCTCACACTGCCTTTAGAAATAGTCATTTTCTGAGACTTCAGTGTTTTCTCTATATCGATATAACAAAAGGAAGTGTAAGTGTGCCCAAGAATATGCAGAACGCTCACAGCAACTAGAAGTCTTTATTACCAGTCACATCAGTCTGCAAGATGTCGTGTAGCAATGCAGCACATTGATCCAGCCCTTTATTAATGACCAACACCTGGAGCAAGAGCAACAGATTACATTATATTAGCATAAAGCACAGTCATGTGGAGAATGCAACCCATCTGTATCAAGAACATATCTTTGAAATTACACCAAATAATATGTGTAAAAGGGGGGTTAGGTCATTCATTTGACAAAAAAAGATTAAGGTGCCTGCACACTTACCGATTTATTTACACGATCTGGCCGATTCCGACGAATCGGAACGATAGATCGTGTAAAAAATGCCCAAATTGTGAGTCCCCACTCACGATCACAACGCAATGCGTCTCCCCTCTAGTCGCACATCGCATCGTCAGATCTGCCGTGCTGTAGGGCAGATCTGCCAATCTGGGACACAAATGCACTGGAAAGGCACGATAGATCATTTGTAAATTGGACACTTTAAACACCAAATCGTGTGCAGAGCTGCCGTGGAGGAGTTTCAAGGGATATCTTACACAATGTCGGATCGTGTGCAGATCGGTAAGTGTGTAGGCACCTTTAGTACCGTCTCCATTTTAAAGGACTTTGTTGAAAATTTACATATCATTATTTAAATGGAGCTTTTATATTCTTATAACAGTAGTTAGGTTTGCATATTTTATATATTATATACAGTGCCTTGCAAAATGTATTCACCCCCCTTGGTTTTTACCTTTTTTGTTACATTACAACCTGTAATTTATTTATTTTTTTAATCTGAATTTTATTTGATGGATCTGCACAAAATTGTCTAATTTGGTGAAGTGAAATGAGAAAAATATATATAAAAAAAGAATCTTTATAATAAAAAATTCTGAAAATTGGCATGTGCATATGTAATCACCCCCTTTGCTATGAAGCCCCTCAAAAGTTCTGGCGCAACCAATTACCTTCAGATGTCATAATTAGTGAAATGAAGTCCACCTGTGTGAAATCTAAGTGTCACATGATCTGTCAGTATAAACACAGCTTTTCTGAAAGGCCCCAGAGGCTGCAACACCACTAAGCAAGAGGCATCACACCATGAAGACCAAGGAGCTCTTCAAACAAGTCAGGGACAAAGTTGTTGAGAAGTACAATTCTGGGTTGGGTTATAAAAAAATATCCAAATCTTTGATGATCCCCCGAAGCACCATCAAATGGTACATGGTACCACAACAAACCTGCCAAGAGAGGGCTGCCCACCAAAACTCACAGACCAGGCAAGGAGGGCATTAATCAGAGAGGCGGCACAGAGACCAAAGGTAACCCTGAAGGAGCTGCAGAGTACCACAGCAGAGACTGGTGTATCTGTGCATGTGACCATAATAAGCCGTACACTCCATAGAGCTGGGCTTTATGGAAGAGTGGCCAGAAAAAAAGCCATTACTTAGTGATAAAAATAAGAAGACACGATTTGAGTTTACCAAAAGGCATGTGGGCGACACCCCAAATATATGGAGGAAGGTGCTCTGGTCAGATGAAACTAAAATTTTACTTTTCGGCCACCAAGGAAAACTCTATGTCTGTTGCAAACCCAACACATCCAATCACCCCAAGAACACCATCCCCGCAGTGAAACATGGTGGTGGCAGCATCATGCAGTGGGGATGTTTTTCAGCAGTGGGGACTGGGAAACTGATTTGAGCAAAACCTGTTTCAGTCTGCCTGTGATTTGAGACTGGGACAGAGATTCACCTTCCAGCAGGACAATAACCCGAAGCATACTGCTATAGCAACACTCGAGTGGTTTAAGGGGAAACATTTAAATGTGTTGGAATGGCCTAGTCAAAGCCCAGATCTCAATCCAATTGAGAATCTGTGGTCAGACTTGAATATTGCTGTTTACAAGCGTAAACCATCCAACATGAAGGAGCAGGAGCAGTTTTGCCTTGAGGAATGGGCAAAAATCCCAGGGGCAAGATGTGGCAATCTCATAAGAGACTTATCCAAAGCGACTTGCAGCTGTAATTGTCGCAAAAGGTGGATCGACAAAGTACTGACTTTAGGGGGGGTGAATAGTTATGCATGCTGATATTCAGTTATGTCGTCCTAAATGTTGTTTGATTCACAATATAAAAAAACACAACTTCACAGTTGTAGGCATGTTCTGTGAATGAAATGATGCACACCTTCAAACAATCCATTTTAATTCCAGGTTGTGAGGCAACAAAACATGAAAAATGCAAAGGGATGTGAATACTTTTGCAAGGCACTGTAGATATGTTTATTAGGTGACCTTTGTATAGACTCCATAGTATTACATTGTTATTTATAATGTGAATAAGCCAGCAAACATGTATTCATGAGCCATGTGGCTCTTCTCACAACAAACACAACAGTCCTCAATAATGTGTTCAGGGATATCCCTAATTCACATAAATTTTACTGGATTAACATCACAATGTGACACCTTTATCTGTAATACCAAATACTTCCAGGAAATATTATTAGCCTCTTTGTACCTGGTCTTCAGAATCAGTGGAGCATAATGAGTAACCAGAATCTAGAGATGTGGTAGATATTTTCCTTACTGCAGCCCTATGAAGACGACAGAGTTGTTTAGATTAATGTTATAGGGACAGATATAGGGCATAAAACTAAATAGATATAATTATTTACACTGTGAGTGGGAACAAGTCCGTACCTTGAGCACACAATTTGTATACTATGGGCCTGATTCAGAGATGGACGGAATTGCACAGCAGCACACAAGTGGATGTGCAATTCCGTCCATTTAAAATGCAAATGCAGAAGGAGGTGTCACATACGTTCTTGCTGCATTTGCGTGATCCCAGCACTGCGACCGACTTCGCAGCCTGGGGTCACCATCGGAACAATCACGACCATCGGTCACGATTGTTGTCGATGTTCCTTTTGCCAGGGAACACCTCCACTCCGCCTCCCAAAAGCCGCAGTCTGTCAGTCAGGCTGTGGCTGGGAGACACTGCAAAAGGAATCGCAGTTGGATGGCTGCACATGCGCAGTACACCTCAGTAGGCGGGCTGCACATGCGCAGTTGTTGGAATCTGTCTAAGTATGCCTCAGAGACGTGACCTGTTCTGTCCCTGCTCCAGGCCCCGCTCCCAGTCCAGTTACCTCTTAGCACTATATTGGTATTTTGCATGCATGCGCAAATCATTTCACTAGATGTTTCTATCTAATACTTTTGATGCAATGGTTACTTAACATTGCATTGAAAGTTTTGATGGCGGAAGCCCAGCCATCATTTGATGGTGAGCTTCAGATGTCCATCCCTAGTCTGCACTACTGTTAGGATGTTCGAAGTACTGAGTACTAAGGGCCTGATTCAGCAGTGCATGCAAGTGCACTGCTGAACGCAGATTCCCGATGTTTGTGAATCTGTGCAGACACCAGACACGTTCTGCGCATGTGCAGAACGGGTCTGCGAGGCTGCACGCAAACTGGCAGCAGACTGTCAGTGATTGACAGTCTGCTACCGTTTGTGAGTGGGGAGGGGGCAGCGATGCCCTTCGTTTCCTGAAACGGAGGCGTCGCCACCATTGCGTGGAAGGGAAGAAGCCAAGATCTCCGTCGGCTGACTGAGATTTCCTTTTCCCCTAAACTGCGGCAGTCGGCTGCGGTACCCCATGGGTCACCGCAGCTGGCCGATGGTACGCAGATTAACTGATGCTGCGTTGGACAACGCAGCTCAGTTAAGTAATGCACGGGAGGCGTGATGCCTCCTGCTGCATTACCATAATTGCAAGGATCGTAATTGCAAAGCTTTTTGCAATTGCAGTCCTTGCTGAATCAGGCCCTAAGTACATCTTCTCTGTGACCAAACCCCTGGTGTGTGTATTATTATTATCTGTGGATGAAGGAGGTGTATTAATGCGTGTGGGGGTATATTAACATGGTCTGTGGATGGAGGTAGAATATTAATGTAGTGTGTGAGGGCATTAATATTAGGTCTTATAAGGCAATCACAGATGTTCTCTGTGTTATATGATGGTCACAGATGTCTAATGTTCACTTTAGGCTACCACAGAAGAGCGCTCATCTGCGCGTGTGCCCGAAAAGGAGACTGGTCACTCAGAAAGGGAGCGTGGCCTTGAGGAGCGCCCCATTTTCACCACTACAGGGGGCATGCCCAGCACAAGCTCTCCTTACAGTGTGAATAGATGTGCACAAAATCTATTTACTTGCTTGCATCAGCAGGTGGGTACGACTGTTTCAGCTGGGTGCCGCCGTAAGGGTAGGGTTCATGTCAGCAATTCAAATTGGTCAGGATGCGGCGCGGCGCTGAAACAGATGTTCTCTGTATTATATGGAGGTCACTGGTGTTCTCTGTATTATAGAAGTAACAGATGTTCTTTGTATTACATGGAAGTCACTAATTTTCTCTGATTTATGGTAGTCACTGACATATTCTCTGCATTATATGACAATCATTGATACTGTCCGATTTATCTAGTCAAGGTAATTTTCTGAGCCAAGTTTCTTCCCTGGGTAACAGAAATCCTAGCTTCAAACCTGTACCCACTTACCTTTTCTTACAAGACATCTGTCTCACAGGGACTGTCAGGTGCCCAGAAGGTATAACCTATAGCAACAACAGATCAATAAAATATTAGCACAATATCCTCTTTCCAGCTGCATGTCTCTCTCCCCACCAACAGTCTGCATATCACTCTGCTCGCAGTCACCAGTCGGCATGACTCTCTGCTCTCTCCCCCAGCAGTCTGCATGTCTCTAAGCTCTCTCTCCCTACCTCCAGTCTGCATGTCTCACTGCTCTTTCACTACCCCCCCAGTCTGCAAGTCTCTCAGGTCTCTCTCTCCCCCCAGTCTGCATGTCTCTCAGCTCTCTCTCTCCCCCCAGTCTGCATGTCTCTCAGCTCTCTCTCTCCCCCCAGTCTGCATGTCTCTCAGCTCTCTCTCCCCCCAGTCTGCATGTCTCTCAGCTCTCTCTTCTCCCAGTCTGCATGTCTCTCAGCTCTCACCCCCAGTCTGCATGTCTTAGTTGTCTCTCTCCCTTCAGTCTGCATGTCTCTCAGCTCTCCCTTTCTCTCCCCCAGTCTGCATATCTCTCAGCTCTCCTCCCCCCAGTCTGCATGTCTCTCACCTCTTAAGGTGCGTATCCACTAGCAGATATTGTAATCGTACAGTCGTTCCTCATAAAGTGCAGTGCCTACACTGAACGATATGTCATTCAGTGAAGGCACCCTCCTCCCTCATCCCCGAACATTCCCAATCTGTCGATATCGGCAGACTGACCTGTATGTTCAGATGATAATTGATGTTGGAAACGAGCAGCGGAAGCGCGCATCCCTGGTCGATTCCGACATTATAGTGCACGATTAATGCACGAGTAAGAGGTCGTAATCGCTCATTTAAATCGCCTAGTGGATACGCGGCATTACTTTCCCCCAGTCTCCATGTCTCTACCTCTCTCTTCCCAGTCTGCTTGTCTGCACCCACGCAGACTCTGGCCTCGTCTCCCGGAAACCGGGGCGACACGCCCCCGTTTCCGTGAACGCTGCCAGGGAACACCCCCACTCCGCCTCCCAAAAGCCGCAGTCTGTCAGTCAGGCTGTGGCTGGGAGACACTGCAAAAGGAATCGCAGTTGGATGGCTGCACATGCGCAGTACACCTCAGTAGGCGGGCTGCACATGCGCAGTTGTTGGAATCTGTCTAAGTATGCCTCAGAGACGTGACCTGTTCTGTCCCTGCTCCAGGCCCCGCTCCCAGTCCAGTTACCTCTTAGCACTATATTGGTATTTTGCATGCATGCGCAAATCATTTCACTAGATGTTTCTATCTAATACTTTTGATGCAATGGTTACTTAACATTGCATTGAAAGTTTTGATGGCGGAAGCCCAGCCATCATTTGATGGTGAGCTTCAGATGTCCATCCCTAGTCTGCACTACTGTTAGGATGTTCGAAGTACTGAGTACTAAGGGCCTGATTCAGCAGTGCATGCAAATGCACTGCTGAACGCAGATTCCCGATGTTTGTGAATCTGTGCAGACACCAGACACGTTCTGCGCATGTGCAGAACGGGTCTGCGAGGCTGCACGCAAACTGGCAGCAGACTGTCAGTGATTGACAGTCTGCTACCGTTTGTGAGCGGGGAGGGGGCAGCGATGCCCTTCGTTTCCTGAAACGGAGGCGTCGCCACCGTTGCGTGGAAGGGAAGAAGCCAAGATCTCCGTCGGCTGACGGATACGCTAGTGGATACGCGGCATTACTTTCCCCCAGTCTCCATGTCTCTAGCTCTCTCTTCCCAGTCTGCATGTCTCGGTTCTCTCTCTCACCACCCCCCCAGACCATGTCTCTAGCTCTCTCTTCCCAGTCTGCATGTCTCGGTTCTCTCTCTCTCTCTCTCTCTCACCCGCCCCCCCAGACCACGTCTCTCAGCTCTCTCTCTCCCTCCAGTCTTGAGCAATCAGTATGAATGATCAGATCCTGACAGTGAAAATCCCAACAGGGGATTTAGGTAAGTATAACTAACCCTACCCCCCCACCCCCTCTGAACCCCCCTTAGGGATACCTAACCCTAACCTCCCCCCTAGTGCCTTACCCCAACCCCCCTCCCCCATCCCCGCAGCCTACACCTAAGTCTCCCGGGGGTGCCTAACCCTAATCCACCCGAGGGGGGGGGGATCACCCTAAGTCCCCCCCCGGGAGCCCCTAACCTAACCCTCCCCCCCGGCGGCTGTCTGCGCCCACCGCCCGGCTTACCTTCGTTCGGTATGCCAGGCTCCCAGCGTAGGTATAATGACAGGCGTCAGGATTTCGACGCCTGTCATTAGTACCCTGGAGGGATTTGACAGTCGGGAAGCCGGCAATCGGCATTTCGACCGTCGGCTTCCTGACTGCATCCCTGTCTTGATGTCTCTCAGCTATATCTCCATCCCCCCCAGTCTGCAGGTCTCTCAGCTATCTCTCCATCCCCCCCAGTCTGGAAGGTCTCTCAGCTATCTCTCCATCCCCCCCAGTCTGCAGGTCTCTCAGCTATCTCTCCATCCCCCCCCAGTCTGCAGGTCTCTCAGCTATCTCTCCATCCCCCCAGTCTGCAGGTCTCTCAGCTATCTCTCCATCCCCCCCAGTCTGCAGGTCTCTCAGCTATCTCTCCATTCCCCCCAGTCTGCAGGTCTCTCAGCTATCTCTCCATTCTCCCCAGTCTGCAGGTCTCTCAGCTATCTCTCCATTCCCCCCAGTCTGCAGGTCTCTCAGCTATCTCTCCATTCCCCCCAGTCTGCAGGTCTCTCAGCTATCTCTCCATCCCCCCCAGTCTGCAGGTCTCTCAGTTATCTCTCCCCACTCAGGCTGCATGTTTCTCAGCTTTCTCTTTCCTCTACTCCACCCCCCCCCCCCCCCAGTCTGCATGTCTCTCAGCTCTCCCCTCCCCAGTCTGCATATCTCTTAACTCTCTTTCCCCCAACCTGCATGTCTCAGCTCTCTCCCCCCCCCCCAGTCTGCATGCCTCTCCGCTCTCTTCCACAGTTTGCATGTCTCTTAGATATCTCTCCCCCATTCTGTATGCCTCAGCTCTCTTCTTCCCCCCAGTCTGTATGCATGTCTCTCAGCTCTCTCTCCCCCAGTGTGCATGCCTCTTAGCTCTCTCCTACCGATTGTCCCTCTGTCAGCCTGGACCCCTAGCATCCCTCACCCTGCCTCCGGCTCTCGCCATTCCTCTGTTACTCAAGCTGAATGAATCTGAAGAGAAGAACTTCGACTCACGGATCGTCTCCTTTGGATTCTCCTGTGCTATCTGTCCCGCGCCGGAAGTGTTGCCTTGGCAACAAACGACTGCCGAAAACAGTGAGCGACGCGGCAGGAAGTGGCGGGAAAACGCTGCTATTGTTGTACTAGTAGTAAAAGTCTGAGACGGGTTGGCTGATGATGCGTCCATATTTTTTCAGGGCAGCAGATGCTGGTGTGAGCGCTAGAGTTTCCATACCATTCGTTCTGACTTCCACGTTATAATCCCATCAGCACTGACTATTCTATATAGGCATCTGCTCTGACAAGCAGATTCCTATTACAGACTCCTTAAACTGGGTGCACACTGACAGACATATGGGGCCAAATGTAATAGGGTGAGAGTTTAGAAAAGTGAGAGTTTCTGACGAGGCTGAAGTTGGCTTCTTATTAATTTCTTATTCACTTCTTATTCAAGCTCCAGCTTCTTATTCAGAAAATGTTACATTAAAACATTAAAGTAAAGTTAGATCACTAAACTAACACTATGTAAACAAAGAATTGTGTCCCTCACACAGTTTACAATTATTATTTTCCTGGTACAATAAGGATTTTGGCATGAATAGGGCAGTAAAGCGGGCACAGGCACCACATTTTGTCATTTTGAATAAGAAGCTGTAGTTGTGCAGGGGTTAACTAGCTTCGGTCATCAAATGTTACACTTGAAACCCACAGAGGGTGGTCTGATACATATGACCCACTTGCCATTTCACTTGACCAACAAGGATTTTGGCATAAATATGGCAGTACAGTGGGCACAGGCATCAGATTTTGTCATTTTGAATAAGAAGCTGTAGTTGTGCAGGGGTTATCTAGCTTCGGTCATCAAATGTTACACCTGAAACCCACAGAGGGTGGTCTGGTACATATGACCCACTGTCATTTGCCTTGACCAACAAGGATTTTGGCATGAATAGGGCAGTAAAGCGGGCACAGGCTCCATAATTTGTCATTTTGAATAAGAAGCTGTAGTTGTGCAGGGGTTAACTAGCTGCGGTCATCAAATGTTACACTTGAAACCCACAGAGGGTGGTCTGGTACATATAACCCACTTGCCATTTCACTTGACCAACAAGGATTTTGGCATGAATAGGGCAGTAAAGTGGCACAGGCACCATATTTTGTCATTTTGAATAAGAAGCTGTAGTTGTGCAGGGGTTAACTAGCTTCGGTCATCAAATGTTACACCTGAAACCCACAGAGGGTGGTCTGGTACATATGACCCACTTGTCATTTGCCTTGACCAACAAGGATTTTGGCATGAATAGGGCAGTAAAGCGGGCACAGGCTCCATAATTTGTCATTTTGAATAAGAAGCTGTAGTTGTGCAGGGGTTAACTAGCTTCGGTCATCAAATGTTACACTTGAAACCCACAGAGGGTGGTCTGGTACATATAACCCACTTGCCATTTCACTTGACCAACAAGGATTTTGGCATGAATAGGGCAGTAAAGTGGCACAGGCACCATATTTTGTCATTTTGAATAAGAAGCTGTAGTTGTGCAGGGGTTAACTAGCTTCGGTCATCAAATGTTACACTTGAAACCCACAGAGGGTGGTCTGGTACATATGACCCACTTGTCATTTGCCTTGAGCAACAAGGATTTTGGCATGAATAGGGCAGTAAAGTGGGCACAGGCACCATATTTTGTCATTTTGAATAAGAAGCTGTAGTTGTGCAGGGGTTAACTAGCTTCAGTCATCAAATGTTACACTTGAAACCCACAGAGGGTGGTCTGGTACATATGACCCACTTGTCATTTGCCTTGACCAACAAGGATTTTGGCATGAATAGGGCAGTAAAGCGGGCACATCCTCCATAATTTGTCATTTTGAATAAGTAGCTGTAGTTGTTCAAGGGTTAACTAGCTTCGGTCATCAAATGTTACACTTGAAACCCACAGAGGGTGGTCTGGTATATATGACCCACTTGCCATTTCCCTTGACCAACAATGATTTTGGTATGAATAGGGCAGTAAAGTGGGCACAGGCACCATATTTTGTCATTTTGAATAAGAAGCTGTAGTTGTGCAGGGGTTATCTAGCTTCGGTCATCACATTTTACACTTGAAACCCACCGAGGGTGGTCAGGTACATATGACCCACTTGTCATTTGCGTTGACCAGCAAGGATTTGGGCATAAATAGGGCAGTAATGTGGGCACATGCACCAGATTTCTTAATTTTGAATAATTACCTGTAGTTTTTCAAGGGTTAAATATCCTTGTTCAACAAATTTGACAATTGGGGTCTTTCCCTAAATTAGTAAAAACCCCACACCTCTGAGCATGGTCTGGTATTGGAATACAGGAAAAAAAAATCTGTGTGGGGTTCACCTTTTATACCGATAACCAGCCCTAGGTTGGTTATAGGGAGGAAGGGGGTAACACTATAGCAGGGAGATACACTTAGCGTGGTGACCTCCTGCCATCACATTATCCAGCACTAGGCTGGTTATAGGGAGGAAGGGGTAACACTATAGCAGGGAGATACACTTAGCGTGGTGACCTCCTGCCATCACATTATCCAGCACTAGGCTGGTTATAGGGAGGAAGGGGTAACACTATAGCAGGGAGATACACTTAGCGTAGTGCCCTCCTGCCATCACATTATCCAGCACTAGGCTGGTTATAGGGAGAAGGGGGTAACACTATAGCAGGGAGACACACTTAGCGTAGTGCCCTCCTGCCATCACATTATCCAGCACTAGTCTGGTTATAGGGAGAAGGGGGTAACACTATAGCAGGTAGACGCACTTAGCGTGGTGCCCTCCTGCCATCACATTATCCAGCACTAGTCTGGTTGACACACTTAGCGTGGTGCCCTCCTGCCATCACATTATCCAGCACTAGTCTGGTTATAGGGAGAAGGGGGTAACACTATAGCAGGGAGACGCACTTAGCGTGGTGCCCTCCTGCCATCACATTATCCAGCACTAGTCTGGTTATAGGGAGAAGGGGGTAACACTATAGCAGGTAGACGCACTTAGCGTGGTGCCCTCCTGCCATCACATTATCCAGCACTAGTCTGGTTGACACACTTAGCGTGGTGCCCTCCTGCCATCACATTATCCAGCACTAGTCTGGTTATAGGGAGAAGGGGGTAACACTATAGCAGGGAGACGCACTTAGCGTGGTGCCCTCCTGCCATCACATTATCCAGCACTAGTCTGGTTATAGGGAGAAGGGGGTAACACTATAGCAGGGAGACGCACTTAGCGTGGTGCCCTCCTGCCATCACATTATCCAGCACTAGGCTGGTTATAGGGAGAAAGAGGGTAAGAATATAGCAGGGAGACACACTTAGCGTGGTGTCCTCCTGCCATCACATTAACCAGCCCCAGACTATTCAGCGCGTTTCTGGAATCTCTCGGAAAGCTGGTACACCGGCAGTGGCGTAATAAGGGGGTGCGTGTGGGGCACTTTGCCCTGGGCACCATCTGACAGGCCCAGCAGAGGGGGGAGCTGATGTCCAGTGCTCAGTGGCGTAACTAGGGCAGGGCCGCCGCGGCCAGTGACGCCCCCGCACCGCCGGCCACGGTACTGGCCCATCCTAGTTAAACAGTGTAGTGCCGACCGCAGTGAGAAGCTCATTCAGAGTCGGTCGCTGCTGGCGGCCGCTCACTCTGCATGTGGGCAGGTGTTTTTTTTTTTAATCTCCGGACGCTCGCAAAGCTGTGGGTGACCGTCGAGACCCTGGGGTAGGGTCTAGCTGCCGCAAGCCCGAGTGTACTTCCTGCTCTAATAGAGCAGGAAGTTCGCTACTGACATCACTAGTGATGTCAGCAACCCCTCCTAAAAACGCCAGATGTTCCTAAGGGAACGCATTCTGTCAGTCAACATCGACAGCCGTCCCGTCTTGTTGTGAGCCCCGTAGCGACTGACCTTCAGTCGCTCAGCTAGTCTCGCACATGCACCTGCTTTACGCGGCGCATACTCAAACATCGAGCCGCTTGCGAGCACTGTGCGCTCGTGACTGGCTCTGAGTGAGCTCCTGAGTGCGGTCAGCATTTACTCAGGATCGGCGCTAGGCTTCCCTGCGCCCAGCACTGTGCTGCACAGCCGCGCCCCTTCTCTCCCCCTGAGCGCTTACCTAATAGCGCCAGGCAAAGGGTGGGAGGTGGGCTCAGGATAGCCCATAGAGCCGCCAGTGCATTTACAGCAGCCAATGAGAGTCAGACAGACTCTCATTGTCTGCTGCTGCTGGGCCCACTGCAAGAGCTGGGCTGGAGCTCACTCATGAGCTCCGCCTTCCAGCTCCTGTAGTGGGTTATGGGAGAGATGTCATGACGTCTCTCCCATAATGCAGAGTGCACCAGCCCGGGAGGACTGCGGTGGTGCGGACGGCGGCATGAGCAGGAGCGGGGATTCAAGTTAGTTTTTTTTTTTTTACTTGAGTGTTTGTCTAATGGGGGTACTGCATCAGGGGGGGAGGTGACCTCTACTAGGGACTACTACTAACGTATGGAGGTAACTACTATTGGGGGCACTGCATCGGGGGAGCTCTACTGGGGACTACTACTGGATAGGGGGATCACTACTGGGGGCCTGCATAAGTGGGACCACTACTGCGATCTGCATAAGGGGGACCACTACTGGGGGCACCGTATAAGGGGAACTAATGGCGGGCTGCATAAGAAGGACTACGACAGGGGGAACTGTGTAAGGGGCACTGCATATGGGGGACCACTACTAGGGGTACTGTATAAGGGGCACTACTAAGGGCCTGCATAAGAGGGATCACTACTGGGGACATTGTATACTAGGGGTACTGTATAAGGGGTACTACTGGGGGCCTGCATAAGAGGGACCACTACTGGGGGCACTGCATAGGGGGGACTGTATAAGGGGCACTGCATTAAGGTGCATATGGAATGGAAAGGAATGTTCAGAGTATCGAGATAGGGATGTGTGTCATGTTGACACGCCCCATTTTTAAGTGTCCGCACCCATTTTTTGTCACACGCACATAAGGGGGGTCCATTTTTAAACTTGTCCTGGGCTCCATATACCCTAGTTACGCCACTGCCAGTGCTGTGACCAAATGCTTGATCCCAGCGCCTTAGTCCTGCAGTCCGGTGAGATGTATCCCCAGCAGGACACATAAGTGTCCGATGCTGGGACAGTATGTCTGTTTTCAGTGCTGGTCAAGGCCCAGCAGTGGCTGACATGTGGCGCCAGCTAATAGCTGAGTGCAGCTCATTGACCGCCGGCCATTGAAGAGGGGTGACAATTTGAAGTTGAGAGAATCACAGTGGTGACAATTTTGACATTCTGAGCCAATCACGGCGTGCACCGGCAGCCAATAGAAATCGGCCACAGTGAGCCATTCGTTGTAAGCCGCATCATGGCTGGCTACGCCCGTGGTGTCTAGCGTCAGATGTCTCTGGGAGGAAGAGTCAATTTGGCGGTAATGGGTGAAGAGTTCCAGCGGCCGTGGAAGAGTCCAGAAGACACCGGGCTCAAAAGAGAAGAGCTCCGGCGGCTGCAGAAAACGTTAGGAGACACCGGGCTCAATAGAGAAGAGCTCTGGCAGCGCCGCTACTGGCCAGAATGGGCCAGCAACAGAAGAATGCGGCTGAGGACCGGAGAGTACTGCGGTGGTTGGGAAGTAAAAGAGCAAATGAAGATCCTCACTGCATCCTCTCCCACCCGACAGGTAGACCCTCTTTGAGGCCTTACCATCATTAACCCCTCCCTAGACCATCAGATTGTTAGGCAGTAGGCACGTAGGGATCATGAGGCCTTCAGCCTGTGGCAAAAATAGGCGGGCATTAGGCCCGTGCTCCTAAAGCTATAATTGACCCTGGGCAATAGGCCCAGGTCATATAAATAAGCGAGGTGCCAACTTGTCATCTTGCCCTGGGCACCAAACACCATAGTTCTGCCCCTGGACCTTGGTCACTGCTACCTGGGTGAAGACTGCTGTGGCAGTGGGAGTTTGCCAGCTCAAGGTGAAGACTACAGGAAGCACTGAGATCGTGGGAGTTGGCCCACCTCGGGTGAAGAACACATAGTAATTGTGGATGAACTAGGCTTAGTTCAGCCAAAGACTACTGGACTGGTAAATCTAATTGCATTGTATTTTCATTCAATTGCATGCTATTTTAATTGTCAGGCATTAGGCCCGTGGCCACTGTGGGCGTTAAGCCCTAATCAGCAGGGACGGCCTTTGTTAGGCGGACAATAAGCCTGAGCCAGAAAGGGCACTAGTCCCACAAGGTATAAGGAGCATTAGGCCCTATAGGGTTAATTTGGGTTCCACATCATTAACCCATTGTTAGGTGGGCAATAGGCCCTACATAGTGTCATTGATCCCCTAGAAGGCAGGCACTAGGCCTGAGGCAGCAGAAGATGATTAAGCCCTGTAGTACTGTTTGATTTGATAAGAATGTATTGAGGTTTGTAACCTTGTTACCTCGTCATCTCAGCTACTACAATCAGACCTCCATTAAAAGGTAGGCTGTAGTAAGGTACCTGTTTGTGATTATTGTAACTGCATTATTCCCTTGTCCTGTAACAATTATTGCATTATTGGTGTAGATGCATTGTTGGGGAGCATAGGGGTAGCATGGTGATATGGAGTGCACTACATCCACCCTGTATTGCTTTTGGCAGGGTGCTGATGTATGTATGAGCAGTCAAGTTGGTGTGTGTGGTCAGAGGCGTCACCTACCTTGGTGTCACCTGGTGCGGATGCTCTGAGTCCTCCTGCGCGCCATAGGCGTGCGCTCCCAGAGGGGCATGGCTTCGCAGGAAGGGGCGTGACTTCGCCTGTGAAGCGACACCCCTTATGTGAGCCGATCTTGGCTGCGTTACCGCCTCCCATTCTCGTCACACAGTGGGCTTCCCCAGTCCTCCTGCAGCTGTTGGAGCAGCCCACAGTCTCTCCCTGCCTCTCTCCGCGTCCTGGCATCACGGTGACACCATCCGACCATGGTGACGCCAAAATAGCAGAGCAGCTCTGCTATTTTGGTGTCAAACCCTTCGGATGGTGTCACCCAGTGCGGCCCGCCCCCATTGGCGGTTCTAGGGGCGGGCTAACAGGGCAGTCGCCCATAGCGTCGGCCCCTAGAGAGCGCCACTGATTCCCCAGGAGGGCAAAAATAAAAATCCCATAAGAAAAAAAAAAAAAACAGCGCCTGTCCCCCCCGCATTGATATTTGTTATCAGCGGGCACCCGGCTCCCTCTCTGCAGCAGCAGTCGAAGCTCACTCCAGAGCTCCGGCTCCCGCATAGAGCACTATGGGAGGGACGTCATGACATCTCTCCCATAGATCCGTGGTGGAGCCGCGGTCGGACCAGACGGCAGCGGACGCAGGAGCGCGGCCTAAGGTAAGTATTGTGTTTGTATTTTTTATTTTTCAGAAGGGAGACATAGGGCATTACTACTGGGGGCATGTCTATAAGGGGGCATTACTACTGGGGGCATGTCTATAAGGGGGCATTACTACTGGGGGCAGGTCTATAAGGGGGCATTACTACTGGGGGCATGTCTATAAGGGGGCATTACTAAAAGGGGGCACTAATATAGGGGGCACTAATGGGGGCATTCCTACTGTGGGCACTACTATAGGGGGCATTCCTACTGTGGGCACTACTATAGGGGGCATTATTACTGGGGGCACTACTAATGTGGGCACTACTATAGGGAGCACCACTATTGGGGGCATTACCAATGGAGGCACTACTATAGGGTACTTTACCAATGGGGGCATTAACACTGTGGGTACTACTGAGGGCACTGCATTGGGGGGCACCAATACTGGGGCCATTGTGTAAGAGACACCACTGCTGTGAGCATTCTATAAGAGGCACCACTACTGTGGGCATTGTATTAGGGGCACTACTACTCAGGTCTGTGGACCTTGTGTATAAGGGGCACTAATTTGAGCATTGTGTAAAAGGGGCACCACTGTGTGTCATAACATGAATAAGGGACTAATGTGTGGCGTAATTTGAATTGGGGATACTGTATTATAGAGGGAATTAATGTGTGTGGCACAATGTATTATACAGGGCATTACTGCGTGTGACGACATGTATTATACAGGGCATTACTACGTGTGGCATAATGTTTTATACAAATTCTTACTGCGTGTGGCATAATGTGTTAAACAGGGCATTACTGCATGTGGCATAATGTGTTTATAAAGGGCATTACTGCATGTGGCATAATGTGTTATACAGGGCATTGCTGCATGTGGCATAATGTGTTTATACAGGGCATTACTGCATGTGGCATAATGTGTTTATAAAGGGCATTACTGCATGTGGCATAATGTGTTTATAAAGGGCATTACTGTGTAAGGTGCATTACTGCACATGGCAATTAATCGTCACGAGGGGAGAGCTTGAGGGGAAGCCCAGCACCTTCGTAAGTGCTGGGCACGCCCTACAGTGTGATGAATTCGGGGTGTTCCACAAGGACACACCCCCTTTCCGGAAGTGCGTACGCTTTCAGCGCAAGCTCAGGAACATCTTCTAAATAAAGTTGGCAACTGTGAACTTTCGCCCTAAGCTCCACAATGTCTAGAACCGGCCCTGCCCGCACCCCCCTTGTGACGCCAGTGTGTGTGGTAAACACCAAAGAAAGAAGTCAGTATAGTGAAGCCGTGTAGGTGGCGGTTGTTTTGTGTTTATGCGCAGGTACCAAGATACGGATCATTTGTCCATTGCCCAAATTATTTATGCCAAAATCCTTGTTGGTCAAGGGAAATAGCAAGTGGGTCATATGTACCTGTGGGTTCCAAGACTCAAATTTGTTGACCAAAGATATTTACCCCTTGCACAACTACAGCTACAAAGCAAGAGAAAAGAAAAAGAACTCTCTATTTGGGGTCACTCTTAAAATCCAAGTAAATTAATATATAACATTTAATAGATATGCATTAAAATGGTTGCCACGTTACAGTTCCTTGATGGCAATGGACAATGACATACAGGAACGAGACAAAACGAAACATATAACAATGATATATAAAAAAAGCAGGGTGAAATAATTAGCAACGGGGTAATGTCAGAAAAAAAGATTTAAACATGTAATCTTTTATTACACCATATATATACAGTGTTTATATTACATTATCCTGTGCTCATCTAAACCCCTCCGTTCCCCTTCCCTTGGCATTCTTACAACTACAGCTACTTAGTCAAAATGACAAAATCTGGTGCCTGTGCCCGCTTTACTGCCTTATTCATGCCAAAATCCTTGTTGGTCAAGGCAAATGACAAGTGGGTCATATGTACCAGACCACCCTCTGTGGGTTTCAAGTGTAACATTCGATGACCGAAGCTAGTTAACCCCTGCACAACTACAGCTTCTTATTCAAAATGACAAATTATGGAGCCTGTGCCCGCTTTACTGCCCTATTCATGCCAAAATCCTTGTTGGTCAAGTGAAATGGCAAGTGGGTTATATGTACCAGACCACCCTCTGTGGGTTTCAAGTGTAACATTTGATGACCGAAGCTAGTTAACCCTTGCACAACTACAGCTTCTTATTCAAAATGACAAAATGTGGTGCCTGTGCCCGCTTTACTGCCCTATTCATGCCAAAATCCTTGTTGGTCAAGGCAAATGACAAGTGGGTCTTATGTAGCAGACCACCCTCTGTGGGTTTCAAGTGTAACATTTGAAGACCGAAGCTAGTTAACCCTTGCACAACTACAGCTTCTTATTCAAAATGACAAAATCTGGTGCCTGTGTCCACTTTACTGCCCTATTCATGCCAAAATACTTGTTGGTCAAGGCAAATGACAAGTGGGTCATATGTACCAGACCACCCTCTGTGGGTTTCAAGTGTAAAATGTGATGACCGAAGCTAGTTAACCCCTGCACAACTACAGCTTCTTATTCAAAATGACAAATTATGGAGCCTGTGCCCGTTTACTACCCTATTCATACCAAAATCCTTGTTGGTCAAGGCAAATGACAAGTGGGTGATATGTACCAGACCACCCTCTGTGGGTTTCAAGTGTAACATTTGATGACTGAAGCTAGTTAACCCCTGCACAACTACAGCTTCTTATTCAAAATGAGATAATCTGGTGCCTGTGCCCGCTTTACTGCCCTATTCATGCCAAAATCCTTGTTGGTCAAGGCAAATGACAAGTGGGTCATATGTACCAGACCACCCTCTGTGGGTTTCAAGTGTAACGATTGATGACCAAAGCTAGTTAACCCCTGCACAACTACAGCTTCTTATTCAAAATGACAAAATCTGGTGCCTGTGCCCACTTTACTGCCCTATTCATGCCAAAATCCTTGTTGATCAAGTGAAATGGCAAGTGGGTTATATGTACCAGACCACCCTCTGTGGGTTTCAAGTGTAACATTTGATGACCGAAGCTAGTTAACCCCTGCACAACTACAGCTTCTTATTCAAAATGACAAATTATGGAGCCTGTGCCCGCTTTACTGCCCTATTCATGCCAAAATCCTTGTTGGTCAAGGCAAATGACAAGTGGGTCATATGTACCAGACCACCCTCTGTGGGTTTCAAGTGTAACATTTGATGACCGAAGCTAGTTAACCCCTGCACAACTACAGCTTCTTATTCAAAATGACAAAATATGGTCATGTGCCCACTTTACTGCCCTATTCATGCCAAAATCCTTGTTGGTCAAGTGAAATGGCAAGTGGGTCATATGTACCAGACCACCCTCTGTGGGCCAATCAAAAGTTTTCTCTGGCCTTTATTAAAACTGTTTGTTGTTAAAAAAATCATTGCCATCATGAGAGCCTCCGCATTTACCACACGGGAGCTGTTGGTCCTCACCGAGGTCATGGACCGGAGGATCACCAGCCAGCCTCCCTCCATCACCAACCGGGCCAAGCGATCAGCCTATGTGGAGGTTCGCCACCACCTGCGCTCCTTCGGCTCACGCCGTAATATCGGCCAATTAGAGCGCAGGTGGATCGCTGCAAGTAAGTTTTTTTTTTATTTTTTTAGGATTTGTTTTCGTCCCTATCTGCGTGTGCTTGTTTCCAGTATATCCCTGTTTGTTTATTGCGGCCCTATCTGCGTGTGCATGTTTGTTTACAGTCTAGCCCTGTTTGTTTTATGCGGCCCTATCTGCGTGTGCATGGTTGTTTTCAGTATAGCCCTGTTTGTTGATTTTTGACATGTCTGTGTGTGCATGTTTGTTTTCAGTATAGCCCTGTTTTGTTTTTTTGGACATGTCTGTGTGTGCATGTTTTCCTTTTTTGGAATGTTTGTAATTTTTTTGTCTTGTAAATTTGTGTTCCACCCCCCCCTCCAAAAAAAACCCAAAAACATTTTTCATTAATCATTTGGGGGCTGAACGCAGAAGCCGCCCTCGCTGCAGAGTTCGTCGCCGGGCTCGGCCCCTGACGCCGATGACCAGTCCCAGCCCATCTCCCCAACCTTCCCCCAATTCCCCCTCCACCCCTGCCTGGCCAATAGCTGAGTCCCCTCCATCTCCCAATTTGCACCCCCCCAAAATTCCCCCTCCCCTCCACCCCCCCTCTCTTTTCTTCCCCCTCCCCTCCACCACCCCCTCTCTTTTCTTGCCCCTCCCCTCCACCACCCCCTCGATTTTCCGCCCCGTCAACCCTTTCCGCCATCTCCCCTCCCTCAACCCACCAGCACTGGCCCACCTCCGAGGAGGAGGAGGATGGAGGGGCTCCAAGACCATCAAGCCCAATGACCGGTATGTTTCCCTTTCTTTTGTTGTAAAAATAAATTTTGAATAGGATATACAATGTCTTGGTTATTTTCCACTGATACATATCACACATGTGAAAACACTCATTCTTGGGGTTTTTTGGTTTACCCTAACAAGGGTACTTCGTCCTTTTTGGCTCGCCTTTTTGTGTGTTCATTTATAATTTAGTATTGATACCATCTTTGCATTTGCCAGTACTTGTTTTTTTTCGGCAAAACTGGATCTTGTTTGCAACTAGATTTTTTTGTTTTGTTTGTTTATTAAACTTATAATGTAAGGTGTCATTTCATTAAAGATCCCTTTTTTTTTTATACCAACAGAGGACCAGAGGCGGATGCATGGTATGCAGGAGGGCTTGGCCGCCTTGCGTGGCCACGTCACTGCCATGCTAGTGGTCCTGGACCACATGGCGGCGCTCCTTCGGAGTTGATTTTATTTTGGGGGTTAATTCTGTTTTGTATTATTTGTATAATAAAATAGCGTTGTATGTTAACGAGTCTCATTTCTTGCCTGAAAATATTACATTGTTTAACCTTCCATAAGTCCACTATTTGGTCATGTTCTTTAAAGTAAGGTAAATTAGATTGTACAAAGCGCTAGAAAGTATGTAAGCTGCCACATTAAACACCTCACCATACCAATAGGTTGGTTGAAAAACCAACAATTTGTTGTTTTTCTTGTGGTGGGAAATGTAAATAGAATCTGAAACCTGCTTAGGCCTATTTTTAAGAAACTACTGATTCACCCTAATACCTTTGTTGTTTTTTCTAAGCCACAAAGCATGTTCAAAGAATTAACCATTTCACACATTACAGGATTCGGCATTATGAAAGGTGGCATTTTTTGAGCCAGGTTACACGTGCTTGTAAGGTGTAAATAAACAGTCTTTTTAACGGAAAAGAAAACTTTAATACACAGCAAACAGAAAGTGAATTGTGACAAGCAATTCACACAGTGAAAACACACTACAAAAAACAACCTACACCAAACTCAAAAAAAAAAAAAATACACTCAAGAACTGATGAAATAAGTAGCAGGCCAACATGAATCCACAAATGAGGCGATGAAATAATTTTTCAAAAAGTTAGTTCCAATGTGGCCACATGTAGACAATTTAGTGGATCAGGTAGTAGGCATCGTTTTTACATGGTTTGAAAAGGAGGACAAGAAAAATAAAATAAAAACAAGATTAAAAAGGCACATTACAATCGTACATGTAGACATTGGGACAATTAAGTAAATGTTTGTCAATAATTACCTGAAAAATCGGGCCACCACATCATCGCGTATGGCCCCCCCACATACTGACCTCCGACCAACCTCGGGGGGGCCATCCTCAGGTAAGGCATCCTCTGGCTGCATTGTGACACCACTCCTTATGGCGATGTTGTGAAAGATCCCACACAGGACCACAATTTTCAAAACCATAGCCGGCAAATACATGAGTTCGCCACCAGAGCGGTGGAGGCATCTGAATCAGCATTTTAAAAGGCCGATACAGCGCTCCACCACCTGCCTGGTGGCTGTAAGTGCGGAATTATACTCACTTTGTGGCCCTGGTGTGGGAGCCAAATAAGGAGTGAGCAGCCAGGGTGTGCAAGGGTAGCCACTGTCTCCTGTGAAAAAACAAATACAACAATCAGGATCACTGTGTATCAAGCTTTGCATTGGTTTCAACTAAAGGGCTCCACTTACCCAGAAGCCACGCATCACCAGCTTGTAGGTTGTCTAATTTACGCCAAATCCCTGATTGCCGGATGACGAATGAGTCGTGCACTCCCGGGTAATTTTGCATTCAGGGACAGGATCTGGAGGGAGGCATCACATACCACCATTACATTCAGTGAGTGATAGTGCTTGCGGTTCCTAAAAATTGCCTCCAGCCGTGCTGGAGGCTGAAGTGGTATGTGAGTACCATCCACAACCCCTATGATGTGTGGGAAGCCAGCTATTTGGTAAAAATTGGCCTTCGCCACACTAAGGGAACCCATATCCAATGGCATGTTAATAAAATGATGGAGGTGCTTGAAAAGGGCCATATTTGGACAGTAATGTCCAAAATATATGCGCAAACGAACACATCAAAATTGGAAAACCAGGAAAAAAGATAAACTACAGAAATTCGACTAAGAAGTCACAGTCCAAAAACTTCAATGGGGCCCAGCCAAAATAACTGTAAAAAAGTAAATATTAATTAAAAAAATAAGAACATTTGGTTTGTCGATCCCTTATTTTTTAAAGGAGTAGTAAAAAATACTTACTCCAAAAATAACCAACAAAGAAAATAACCGCAATAAAAAAAAGCGAACGGAAATGGTAAGCCAGCTAGTTAATGTTTGTTGAAAATGATCTTTCAAAAAAATACTTATCTTTGCCGCAAAATCCAAAGATGCTTACATGCCGGGGTATTGTCATGAGTGCAACAACCTACAGTTCAAAATTAGAAATTTGTATTAGAATTTTGGGGGGCCAAATTTGAATTTTTAAAATTTGGCTAAATGCGTTCAAAGATAGGGTGGAGCACACATTATTTGGAAAATGCACCCTACATTGAGAGGTCAAACAAAAATGCCCAAATTTATAATATAAAAATAATTCTGGCGCTAAATCGTTCGCATTTTTACATGGGGAATAAGGAAACATTAGTGCGCTAAATCGTTCGCATTTTTACATGGGGAATAAGAAAACATTAATGCGCTAAATCGTTCGCATTTTTACATGGGGAATAAGGAAACATTAGTGCGCTAAATCGTTCACATTTTTACATGGGGAATAAGGAAACATTAGTGCGCTAAATCATTTGCATTTTTACATCGGGAATAAGGAAACATTAGTGCACTAAATCGTTTGCATTTTTACATGGGGAATAAGGAAACATTAGTGCGCTAAATCGTTCGCATTTTTACATGGGGAATAAGGAAACATTAGTGAGCTAAATCGTTCGCATTTTTAAGGGATAAACAAAGGAAATATATTTGGCTAAACATTACGCTATATTTAGTGTTAATACATGATTGTTAAACTTAGAAATAAAACAGTAATGTCCAAAATATATGCGCAAACCAACACAGATAAACTTACAGAAATTCGACTAAGAAGTCACAGTCCAAAAACTTCAATGGGGCCCAGCCAAAATAACTGTAAAAAAGTAAATATTAATTAAAAAAATAAGAACATTTGGTTTGTCGATCCCTTATTTTTTAAAGGAGTAGTAAAAAATGCTTACTCCAAAAATAACCAACAAAGAAAATAACCGCAATAAAAAAAAGCGAACGGAAACTAAGGAAAAAACAACAACAACCAACTCCGACTCCAAAAACCCGCCTCAATCCACTAATCCCGCCAACAATCCACTACTACACACGAAACCTCCAACAATCATCACCCGCCACCTCGACTCGAGTCGCCCAAAGCAATAAATAGTCTTTATTTTCCCGCTCCAATTAAGGACGGATCATAGGAGCGCACAATCAATGATGCGGACGAATAATACGGACGCATGTATAAATACGTCACGGAAAAATCAAAACGGTCTGCTGTAGTTCAAGTTGGTGTTCTCAAAATGGCTACAGAGCAGCAAAACAATGGCCAAGAGGCGCCCGGTTAGTATTTGACTCTTTTGGCTTAAATGATTTTTTAGAACCAGAATTTAGTGAAAACTGAACATCTAAATGTAATCAATGTTTTGGCAAAAAGGTGTTGAGGATGCCATGGAAGAGGCTGCTGAGCCGAGTAGGCCCACAAAAGAAGCCCAAAAAAAAAGGCAGCCCAATTCACAAGAAAGGAGATGGAGGTTTTGGTCCAAATGTGTGTTGACATCCTGCCACAGGCAGATCAGAATATGGGTGCAAGCCAGAAGTGGAAAATGTGGGATGAGATAGCCAGTGCTGTCAATAGGGTGGGTGAGTTTGAACGTCTACCCCGGGATGTCAAACGCCGGTACGTAAAAACTACATTTTTGGAAAAAGTGGTTACAGGGCCAAATACTGCAGGAATAATGCCAACTTTTTCACCCACAGATGGACCGATTATAAATCTCAGCTGAAACAAAAACTGGCAGAGAGGGCTAGGCATGCAAGGGGGACAGGTGGGGGTCCCACCCCTGTGTCATTGGAGCTGAATGACTTGGAAGAGCTGGCACGGGTGTGTGCAGTATGAGGAGGTGTTTGGCGTGTCCAACATGGATACGGACATGCCAGACTTTGCGGCTCCTCATGTTGTCCCAGGTAAATGTTGTTATGTTACCAACTCTGAAATGTGTTTGTGACAATATGGAGATTCTAATGTTACTCTTTTCTCATTTTTCGCACAGAGACACAGGCGGATGAGTCTGCTCCAGAGGGGAGCCTTGGCCGCAGAATTTCTGCAGGGGAGGAAGCAGTAGATCCGGCTGGGGACCCTGCAGAAGCCAGTCCAGGGCAATCCCCTCGCAGGCAGTGGCCCTCCTCACGGATCTCAATTTTAAATCGGATCACCACACGGAGATTCTGCTGAGGATGGACGCCAGTCTGCTACGGGTGGCGGAGGCCATGGAGCAAAATGCTGCGGCCAACGTGACCATTGGTCAGGCCCTGGCGGAAAATACCAGGGCCAACATCCGAATTGCCAATGCCCTGGAGCAGCTCGTTCGCCAGCACATGGTGGAGCCGCCCTCCCTTCCTGCCGGAACATCAGGATCCTCCACCTCTGGCACAACAACAGCCATCCCTTCAAATGTGCCTAGCACTCTGCCTACACCAGAGGCCCCAACATCTGCCTCTGGAGAGGCCAGCCAAAGGACATCCCGGACCCGTTCAGACTCCCACCCTACCCCAGCCAAATGGGGCAAAAAGTGATGACAGCACTGGCTAATTTTCTCACAATCCTTCTGTGCTTGCCCCATATTCCTTAAGGGCCAAAACTTCCCTCTCCTTTCTTGTGGATTGTTTTTAATGTGTGTTATTTTATTTTTGCAAAATGCCACTAATTTTTTGTTTTCATTTGTTGGCACAATTATTGATGTAAGCCAGACATGCAAACTGGAAAATGCACATGAAATTATGAAAATATGTGTAAAAAATAAAAACAATTCAAAATCTGCTCCATTGTAATGTGACATTATTCTCAATATGGTTTTTAGGTAATCCCGGCCCCAAAAAATAAATAATAAAAAAAAAAACAGATTCCAAAGGGTTAAAAACCATTTAGGAGTTTAAAGGAACACTTTGCCCAAACCAAATGGATAAGAAATTTCCGGGACCATTAAAAATGTTGCTAAAACACAAACATGATGCCAATATTGTTGCAATAACACAAAACAAAAAAAATGAAAAATTGGTACGCTAATTGATTGTCTAAGCCAGAAATTAGCAGCTGAGTACTTCACCTGCGTACGGTTTTGTGCTACAAAAAAAAAACTAGTTGCTAGACACATTCCAAACTTGTTTTCAATTCTAAGTTGATTGCTTTTCTGGCCTGAAATGACAAATCGAAAAAACATTGAAGAGGCACGGGAAGGAGGACGAGACCATCGACATTGTGGTAGAGTATACCAGACCACAAGCTGTGCGAGCAGTTTGAACGAAAAGTGGATCAGACAGTGATGTATGATAACATTTGCCGTTCGCATGAGATATTTAGGGACGCCCACAAAATGCCTCGCCACGCCTGCGTTTTCGCATCTCCACCCCCGTCACCGCCCAAAAATGGGCTGTTCTGTCAATCACATTTGACATGTCACTTCCTGTTCGCTATTCGACGAACGACTTAAAAAAAGCTCGCAATCAGCCGTACGCACATGCGCAGTGTAACACCGGCGCATGCGTGGTTTCACAACATCGGAACGCTACGAGCGTACTGCTGCTTATGAGCGGCTCTGAATGAGGGCCTTAGGCCCTCATTCAGAGCCGTTCGTTAACAGCAGTACGCTCGTTGCGTTCCGATGTTGACTAACAGCGCATGCGTCGGTGTTACACTGCGCATGTGCGTACAGCAGATTGCGAGTTTTTTTTGTCTCGTTCGTAAAATAGCGTACAGGAAGTGACATGTCAAATGTGATTGACAGAACAGGGCGTTTTTGGGTGTTGACGGGGTGGAGATGGAAAAACGCAGGCGTGGCGAGGCGTTTTTGGGGCGTACATACATTATCAAATGCGAACGTCAAATGTGTTCGTACCAACTCATACGTCACTGGATGATCCTCTTTCCCTTCAAAATGCTCGCACAGCTTAGGGTCTAGATTACTCGACCACATTGGCGATGGCCTTCTCCTCCGTCCCGGCACTCCACGATGTAGCATCGATTAATCACGGCTTGTCAGAAAATCAATTAGTGTTGGATTGAAAACCGGCTTGGTATGTGTTTGGAAATCAGTTTTTTGGGTTAGCACAAAACCGTACGCAGGTGGAAATCATAGCTGCTAATGTCAGGATTACACAATCAATTTGCGTACATTTGTGGGGGTTTATTTTGGCCTCACTTTTTGGTTTTTGGCCTATTGTAACAATAATGTCATCATGTTTGTGTTTTTTTGGCCATTTTGTTTTTGCCTGGTGAATTTGCATCCTTATGTAAATTTTTAAACGTTCCTTAAAGAGCCCTTTTTTTTTTCATGTAAAATGTTGTTGTTGCACGTTGTTGCCTTGTGGGCCAGGGTTAAATGTAACCCATTTTTACAATAATGTCAGAATACAAAGTCGTACATTTTTTGAAAATTTATTGCTATAAAAAAACAATTTCATGCACATATTTTACACAAACATTTTTTGCAGTGTTCATTCCAAAATATTTAATAATTGTGCAAACATAAAAGTTTTTGGAAACGTAAAGCTAAAAATTAAAAACAATTCATAAGAAAGGAGAGGGAAGTTTTGGCCAGAAAGGAATATGAGGCAAGCACAGAAGGAGTGTGGGAAAAGTAGCCAGTGCTGTCAACATTTTTTCCCCCGTTTGGCTATGGGAGGGACGGCGCCAGACCGGGTCCGGGATGTCATCGGGCTGGCCTGTCCAGAGGCAGATGTTGTGGCCTCTGGACTAGGCACAGGGCTAGGCACATTTGGAGGATTGTGCCAGAGGCGGAGGATCCTGATGTTCCGGCAGGAAGGGAGGTCGGCTCCAGCATGTGCTGGCGAACAAGCTGCTCCAGGGCATTGGCGATGCGGATGTTGGCCCTGGTATTTTCCGCCAGGGCCTGACCAATGGTCACGTTGGCCGCAGCATTTTGCTCCAGGGCCTCAGCCACCCGTACCAGACTGGCGTCCATCCTCTGCAGAATCTCCGTATGGAAATCCGATTTAAAATTGAGTTCTGTGAGGAGGGACACTGCCTGTGAGGGGGATTGCCCTGGACTGGCTTCTGCAGGGTCCTCAGCCGGATGTACTGGTTCCTCCCCTGCAGAGCCAGCAGAAATTCTGCGTCCAAGACTCCCCTCTGGAGCAGACCCATCCGCCTGTGTCTCTGTTGGAAAAATGAGAAAAGACTCACATTAGAATCTACATATTGGCCCAATAACATTTCAGAGTTGGTGACATCACAATATTTACCTGGGACAACATGAGGAGCTGCAAAGTCTGGCATGTCCGTATCCATGTTGGACACGCCAAACACCTCCACAGCCTGCACACACCCCTGTGCCAGCTCTTCTAAATCATTCAACTCCAATGACACAGGGGTGGGACCCCCACCTGTCCCCCTTGCATGCCTAGCCCTGTCAGCAATTTTTTGTTTCAGGCGATATTTGAAGTCTTGCCATCTGTTGGTGAAAAAGTAGCCATTATTAATGCATTCTTTCCCCCAGTTTTTGTGGGTGGTCAAGTTTTAACTTACCGCCATTTGACATCCCGGGCTAGACGGACAAAATCACCCACCGGATTGACCGCAACGGCTACCTCCTCCCACCTTCTCCACTTCTGGCTTGCACTCATATTCCTGTCTGCCTGTGGCAGGATGTCCACACACTTCTGAACCAAAACCTCCATCTCCTTTCTTGTGAATTGTGGCTGCCTTTTCTTTTTGCCAGCTTTGGCCGGAATACTGGGCCCAGCAGCCTCTTCCATGTCATCCTCCTCACCTATTTTTTTAAATGTTGAGAATTGTAAACTTCACAACTTGCACTATATTATGTTACAAATTAATCATTGTTTACAAATGCCTGAAATACTTACCGCCAGACTGTTGCCCATTGTTTCCCTGGTCTGTAGCCATGTCTTAGCTCAAAACAAGAAATACACCAGAATTTTTGGTATGGCTCATGACGTATTTATACATGCGTCCTTATTTTTCGTCCGCATCATTGATTGTGCGTTCCTATGATCCCTCCTTAATTTGTGCGGGAAACTAAACACTATTTATGGCTTGGGGCGTCTCGAGTCGAGGTGGCGTTTCTGGATTGTTGGAGGTTACGTTGGTCGGAGTTGATTGTTGGCGGGTTTTGGAGTTGGCGTTGGTGGGAGTAGTTTTTGTTTGCTATATTTGCTTTTTGTTTTTCCGTTCGCATTTTTTCTGTTGGTTTTCTTTTTGGCATTTCTTTATTTGGTAAGTTTTTGGCAGTCTAACTTTTGATCAATTTGAGTCTCCTTCTTTTTCTGATTTTTCTAAAGTTTTTTGGCGTAATTTCATCTCTGTTAGGTTTTTTTTTGGCATTGCCCCAAAGACCTTTTGATCCGGAATCTTATATATTATCTCTTGGTAAGTTCATTTTTTCACTTGGTTAGTAAATGTTCATGTTTGTCTTTACGCAACTTTGTTGGACCTTACACTTGTAACCTTTGTTTTTCTTATTCAGAAATGTTTCTAAAATATTGTGTTTTTCTAGCTGCGTATTTTTTAACTTGTATTTGCGAACTAATTAGCGCATTTTTATCTGTTTCTATTGTGACTTGTATTTGCAAACTAATTAGCGCATTTTTATCTGTTTCTATTGTGACTTGTATTTGCAAACTAATTAGCGCATTTTTATCTGTTTCTATTGTGTCTTGTATTTGCAAACTAATTAGCGCATTTTTATCTGTTTCTATTGTGACTTGTATTTGCAAACTAATTAGCGCATTTTTAAATGCTTATTCATCCCGTTAAATTGTTTGTGTTTTCCCTTTAGCATTTGTTGCTTACATTTGGCCCCAATTTGACGTAGTGTGCGCAATGTCGTTTTGCTCTTTGGGCAAATGTGTGTTTCTCCCCTTTTATGTTTTGTCTTGCACAAAATTTTGAAACAGAAATGCCCAGCATAAATTGATGTATTTTTATATTGTGATTATTTACAGTTTGCACGTATCATGACAATACCCCGGCATGTAAGCATCAATGGATGGTATCATCAAGCTAAGTTAATTTCTTTTTTGGGGGGAGTTAAAAAGCCTTACATTCAAATCTTGCCATTTCAGGTTGATCTGGGTCGGATTGTTCTGGCCATGCTCCCGGAAGCCGACCAACCTCAATCTCCTCCCAGGCGTAGGCATCGTAGGCGTGCAAGGCCCCAGATATTTCGAACATGGGTCACCCTTTTTGGAATGCCCGATGATGAGGTTTTAAGACGCTACCGTCTTCCTCCCAAAATCATCATAGACACTCTCTCATTAATAGAGAGTGATCTTGAGCGGCAAATTGACAGTCCTACAGCAATACCACCACTTACGCAATTTATGGTGGTGTTACATTCCTGTGCCTCAGGATCGTTTCAAACAACGGTGGGAATAGTGGCAGGTATCTCCCAATCCTCCTTTTCCCGGATCCTGAGGGCAGTGATGGAGGCACTTTTCAAGCACCTCCATCATTTTATTCAAATGCCTTTGGATATGGGTGCCCTTAGTGTGGCCAAGGCCAATTTTTACCAAATAGCTGGCTTCCCACACATCATAGGGGTTGTGGATGGTACTCACATACCACTTCAGCCTCCAGCACGGCTGGAGGCCATATTTCGCAACCGGAAACACTATCACTCCCTGAATGTAATGGTGGTATGTGATGCCTCCCTCCAGATCCTGTCCCTGAATGCAAAATTACCAGGAAGTGCACATGACTCATTCGTCATCCGGCAATCAGGGATTTGGCACAAATTAAACAACCTACAAGCTGGTGATGCGTGGCTTCTGGGTAAGTGGAGACCTTTAGTACATAACAATGTTAATCTTGATACACAGTGATCCTGATGTTGTCTATTCTTTTTCACAGGAGACAGTGGCTACCCTTGCACGCCCTGGCTGCTCACTCCTTATTTGGCTCCCACACCAGGGCCACAAAGTGAGTTTAATGCTGCACTTACAGCCACCAGGCAAGTGGTGGAGCGCTGTATCGGCCTTTTAAAAGGCCGATTCAGATACCTCCACCGCTCTGGTGGCGAGCTCATGTATTTGCCGGATATGGTTTCGAAAATCGTGGTCCTGTGTGGGATATTTCACAACATTGCCATAAGGAGTGGTGTCCCAATGCAGCCAGAGGATGCCTTACCTGAGGATGGCCCCCCCGAGGTTGGTCGGAGGTCAGTATGTGGGGGGCCATACGCGATGATGTGGTGGCCCGATTTTTCAGGTAATTATTGTCAAAACAACAGTGTTTATACCCAATGTGGTACGGTTTGTTTGAGAACATCTAATTAATTGTTTTTTTTTTCTCCATCTTCTGTTTGTTTGCATAATCTTTGGCACTCCAACGATGACTACTTCCTGCTACCCTTGAAAAACCTTCATGTGGAAACTTTGGGAATATATTATGGAACCCATATTGCAACGCCACATTTGTGGAATCATGTTGGCATGGTCCTTCGTCAACCAGTTCTTGATTTGTTGTGTGTTTTTTTATAGTTTTTGGTATGTGTTGTATTTATGATTATCACTGTGTGTTTTGTTTGTGAGTGACCACTTTGTTTTTTTAGTTATGTTGTGAATAAATGTCTTGAGAGTGTAATTTTGTTCCTTTTTTTGCACGTTACTAGCAAGTGTAACCAGGTTCACACACGTTACATTTGCCTAAGGGGTAATCCAGTAATGACGCAAGTTGAGCTAAAATGTAATATGTTTTCTGGGTCCAAACCAACACCCAAAGGAATCCTGTACAATCAGTTGGCTTCGTAATATCGGCCTAAGCAGCTTGCCCCCCAAATAGGAACCTGTAAAATGTAGTAATATATAATTTTGACAACACCAAAAAAGGGAAATGAGATTGTTACTGTTAGGTGTTTCTTGTGCCTGTTTTCCTTAAAAATACAACACAATCTTAGTGACAATAATTGCAAATCCTTGCTGGAAGAGTCTACTTATGTCAGTGTAAACAATCTCTGATTTTGAAACAAGGAATGAGACAGAACGTTAAATTGAAAATATTAATTTATTTACATTTTGAAAAATAAAACAAAAAACTAGTTCCTAAGGAGGACCCACATATGGTCAAGGACCACCAGCAGACCGATGATGTGTTTCCGCATACGGCCCACACAGCCGGCTAATTCAGCCCTACGCCTCTGTTCCTCTGTGGGTTAGAAAAGTGTGGGGATTAATACATCAATAATGAAACCACATTAAAAAACAAGCAAACCAAAAATGAAAATATTGGGGCACAAAGCATAATTACACCGATAAAACCCAGCCCCCCAAAATGGTCTAGCCCAAAAATACAAGTCCAAAAAACAGATTCCGACAGGTGTGATATGTGTATGATGAAATCAGCAGTAACAGGTAAAGACAACCCAAAAATTCCCAAAAAGTCTACCAAAAAACACAAAAAAAGGGAACGACACATGATTACATACAAACAGTTTGTGGCGCAAAAAAAACAAAATAAAAAACATACCGTTCGAAAAAACGGCAGCTCCAGAAGGCACTCCCTCGTCCTCCTCGGAGGTGCCTCCATTCCCCAAAGATCTTGGCGGGGTGATTTCTGATTCTGGGGAGGGGGTAGTTCGAAGAGAGGTGGTTGGAGGAGAGGGGGAATTGGGATGGAGGGGAAGGAGCCCCGAAATATCCACAACAGGGTCTTGGCAGGCTGGGGAGGAGGGGGAAATAGGGGAATTTGGTTTTGTGGAGGGTTGGCTTGGGGTTGGGGAGAGTGGGCGAGAGCGCCGTCTTGGATGACGATGACGCCGTAGTCTTCGCTGTGCCCCTAAAAGATGTGAAACAAATTGTGGTTAGTTTCAACCTAAATCCGAGAAAAACACTATTTTATGACAACACAAATCGGAAAACATGGCCATGCAGATATGAGTACAATGAATAAATAGGACATACATGAAAACATGGCCATGCAGATATGAGTACAATGAATAAATAGAACATACATGAAAACATGGCCATGCAGATATGAGTACAATTAATAAATAGGACATACATGAAAACATGGCCATGCAGATATGACTACAATGAATAAATAGGACATACATGAAAACATGGCCATGCAGATATGAGTACAATGAATAAATAGGACATACATGAAAACATGGCCATGCAGATATGAGTACAATGAATAAATAGGACATACATGAAAACATGGCCATGCAGATATGAGTACAATGAATAAATAGGACATACATGAAAACATGGCCATGCAGATATGAGTACAATGAATAAATAGGACATACATGAAAACATGGCCATGCAGAGATGAGTACAATGAATAAATAGGACATACATGAAAACATGCACACGCAGTTAGGGCCACAAAGATAAACATGAAAACCACAGTCCCTAAAACTCACTTTCAGCGATCTGCATGCGAAAGCATGCCAGCAAGCGGGGCGTCCGCCGTTGCAGGTCCGACCACCTGCGCTCCAGCTGGCCGATCTGGCGGCGTGAGCCGAAGGAGCGCAGGCGGCCACGTACCTCCGCATATGCGGAACGCTTCTCGCGATTGGTGATGGGTGGAGGCTGGCTGGTGATCCGCCTATCCATCACCTCCATTAGCACCAGCAGCTCGCGCCTGGTGAATGCCGAGGCTCTCATGATGGCAATGGTGTATTTGTTAAAAATCATTTTTAATAAAGACCCGAAAATAAATTTGATTGGCTAATGTATTTGGGTAATTAACAGGACCAATTCTATTGGTTTGTGTATGAGTCATGTGTTCGACAGGGCCAGAAATCTCTTGAGAGTTATGATAGGCTTGATGCAGTGACATGCGTAAGCAAATTTAAATAAAGAAATGAACCCCGGGAAATATGCGGGGATAAAAACAAATAAAACAATTGTTTAATTGGGGCTAACATGTATTTTGACAAATAAAAGCGAATGTTTAAGCCGTACGTATTCTGCGGGTAAACACAAACACGGACAAGATTAAAGTTTATTGCATTGTGTTAAAAAAAAAAAAACAATTAAGCTAATTGATATATTGATTGGCATGATACGATTGAGGGAGGTAGGCAGAATAAACGAGCAGTTAATCGAAATCTGACAGTCCCACTTCCGGTTTGTACTTGTGCGTGCGTTCCCTTCAAGCCATTTCGGGGATGTACGCTCGCTATTTGGCACGCTCGTTAGTTAGAGGAGGGGTCGGTAGAGTCTGGGGAGGATGTTTGTCTGCGTTCGAAATACGAGCGAGTGCTTCAATTTACATATTTTTTTACGTACGCCGAACGTACGAACGGCCACTTGCGTCCGGGTCTGAATGAGGGCCTTAGTTAGTTGGAGGAGAGAACAGGGAGAGAGAAGTTGAAGGAGGAGAGAGGTCAGCACAATGTAACACAGAGTCCAGAAGAACATAAAGTTTGTGCAGGAGGAAGTACGGTAACTAATAATACTTGCAAGTATATAATCTATGTTGTTATTGTCTAAGGCCTTCATTCAGAGCCGCACGTTAACAACAGTACGCTCGTTGCATTCCGATGTTGACTAACCGCGCATGCGTCGGTGTTACACTGCGCATGTGCGTACGGCAGATTGCGAGCTTTTTTTCTCTCGTTCCTAAAATAGCGTACAGGAAGTGACATGTCAAATGTGATTGACAGAACAGGGCGTTTTTGGGTGTTGACGGGGGTGGAGATGAAAAAACGCAGGCGTGGCGAGGCGTTTTTGGGGCGTACATACATTAGCAGATGCGAACGTCAAATGTGTTCGGACCGTCTCATACGTCACTGGAACATCCGCTTTCCCTTCAAAATGCTCGGACAGCTTAGGGTCAGGATTACTCGACCACATTGGCGATGGCCTTCTCCTCCGTCCCGGGACTCAACGATGGTGCTGCGATTAATCGCGGCTGGTCAGTAAAGTAATTAGTGTTGGATTGAAAACCGGCTTGGTATGTGTTTGGAAAGCAGTTTATTGGGATAGCACAAAAGCGTACGCAGGTGGAAATCAGAGCTGCTAATGTCATGATTACACAATCAATTAGCGTACATTTTTGGTGTTTTATTTTGGCCACAATTTGTTGGTTATGGCCTATTGTAACAATAATGTCATCATGTTTTAATTAGCTCCCCTTTTTTTTGGTTTACTGTGGAATTTGCATCGCTATGTGATTTTTGAAACGTTCCTTAAAGAGGCCTTTTTTTTTTTTTAAGAGGGTCAGTTTTTGCCTTTAGGGCCAGGATTAAATGTAACCCATTTGTACAATAATGTCACAATACAATGTCAGTTTTTTGTTTTAAATTTATTGTTTAAACACAAACAAATTGGCCTAATATTTTGTTGCCTTTTTTTTGTGGCAAAGATATTTGTAAAAAAAAAAAAAAAAGCCATAACTGGTAACATAAACGTAAATACCAAAATTAAAAACATTTCACAAGAAAGGAGAGGGAAGTTTTGACCAGAAAGGAATATGAGCCAAGCACAGAAGGAGTGTGGGAAAAGTCGCCATTGCTGTCACCGTTTTCTCGCCCGTTTGGCTGGGTGAGGGTGGGCGCCAGACCGGGTCCGGGATGCCATCGGGCTGGCCTGTCCAGAGGCAGATGTTGTGGCCTCTGGACTAGGCACAGGGCTAGGCACATTTGGAGGATTGGCTGATGTTGTGCCAGAGGTGGAGGATCCGGATGTTCCGGCAGGAAGGGAGGTCGGCTCCACCATGTGCTGGCGAACGAGCTGCTCCAGGGCATCGGCGATGCGGATTTTCCGCCAGGGCCTGAGCAATGGTCACGTTGGCCGCAGCATTTTGCTCCAGGGCCTCAGCCACCCGTATCAGACTGGCGTCCATCCTCTGCAGAATCTCCGTATGGAAATCCGATTTAAAATTGAGTTCTGTGAGGAGGCCCACTGCCTGCGAGGGGGCACGCCCTGGACTGGCTTCTGCAGGGTCCTCAGCCGGATGTACTGGTTCCTCCCCTGCAGAGCCAGCAGAAATTCTGCGGCCAAGGCTCCCCTCTGGAGCAGACTCATCCGCCTCTGTCTCTGTTAGGAAAAATGCGAAAAGACTCACATTAGAATCTACATATTGGCACAATAGCATTTCAGAGTTGGTGACATCACAAGACTTACCTTGGCCAACATGAGGAGCCGCAAAGTCTGGCATGTCCGTATCCATGTTGGACACGCCAAACACCTCCACAGCCTGCACACACCCCTGTGCCAGCTCTTCTAAGTCTGTCAACTCCAATGACACAGGGGTGGGACCCCCACCTGTCCCCCTTGCATGCCTAGCCCTGTCGGCAAGTTTTTGCTTGAGACGATATTTGAAGTCTGCCCATCTGTGGAATGAAATTGGAACCATTATCCTTTTTTTTACAATGGGGTTTGTTTATAGGATGGGAAAGTGTTTACTTACCGCCGTTTGACATCCCGGGCTAGACGGACATAATCACCCACCCTATTGACAGCAACGGCGACCTCCTCCCACATTCTCCACTTCTGGCTTTGGCTCATATTCCTGGCTGCCTGGGGCAGGATGTCAACGCACTTCTGGATCAAAACCTCCATCTCCTTGCTTGTGAAATGTGGCTGCCTTTTTTTTTTGGCAGCTTTGGCGGGTTGACTGGGGCCAGCAGTCTCTTCCATGTCATCCTCCTCACCTATTTGGGTAAATATGCAGATTTAGCCACTTCACAACTTGCACAATATTATGTTTTAAAAGAATCATTGAGACAAAATGCATGAAGGCCTTACCGCCGGAATTTTGGCCATTGTTTCCCTGGTCTGAAGCCATGTCTCTGCTTCCAGAATGAAATCAACCAGAAATTAAATGTGATTTCGTGACGTATTTATACATGCGTCCTTAGTTTGCGGCCGCATCATTGATTGTGCGTCCCTATGATTCATCCTTAAGTTGTGCGGGAAAATAAACACTATTTATGGCTTGGTGTGTGTGGAGTCGAGGTTGCGTTGTTGGATTGTTGGCGGTTAAGTTGTTTGGATTTGGTTGTTTGCGGTTGGAGGATTTGGCGGTGTTTGTATTTTTTTTGGTTTGCTACAGTTGTTTTGGTTTTCCGTTCGCATTTTTTTGGTTTATTTTTTGCCATCGTTTCCTGATTTGGTAAGTTTTGTGCAGTCTAATTTGTGGCCAATTGGTGTCTACTTCTGGTTTTTTGTTTTATTTTTTTTTTTTAACACTAATTTCATCTATTTTAGTTTGTTTTGGCTTTCGGACCCAAAGACCTTTTTGAGGGAAATCTTATATATTCGATTTTGGTAAGTCCATTATTTTTCTTGCATTTGCGAACTAATTAACGCATTTTTGACTGTTGGTGTAGTGACTTGCATTTGCGAACTAATTAACGCATTTTTGACTGTTGGTGTAGTGACTTGCATTTGCGAACTAATTAACGCATTTTTGACTGTTGGTGTAGTGACTTGCATTTGCGAAATAATTAACGCATTTTTGACTGTTGGTGTAGTGACTTGCATTTGCGAAATAATTAACGCATTTTTGACTGTTGGTGTAGTGACTTGCATTTGCGAAATAATTAACGCATTTTTGACTGTTGGTGTAGTGACTTGCATTTGCGAAATAATTAACGCATTTTTGACTGTTGGTGTAGTGACTTGCATTTGCGAAATAATTAACGCATTTTTCGAGGCTTATTCATCATGTAAACCAGTTTTGCTTTTCCCTTTTCCATTTTTGGGGTCCATTTGACCCCTATTTGACGTACGGTGTGCAATGTCGTTTTCATCGATGGCCAAATGTGTGTTTCGCCTATTTTATGTGTTGGCTTGCACCAATTTGACAAACATAAAATCACCCTCTATATTTTTGATGTCTCATTTTTGGCTTTTTTACAGTTTATACGTATCATGACAATACCCCGGCATGTAAGCAGCTATGGATGGTATCATAAAGCTAAGTTGTTTTATGTTACTTTTGGGGTGGCTCAAAAGCCTTACATTGTAAACTTTGAATTTCAGGTAGATCTGGGGCGAATTGTTCTGGCCCTGCTCCCGGAAGACGACCAACCTCAAACTCGTCCCAGGCGTAGGCATCGTAGGCATGCAAGGTCCCAGATATTTCGAACACGTGTCACCCTTTTTGGAATGCCCGATGATGAGGTTTTAAGACGCTACCGTCTACCTCCCAAAATCATCATAGACACTCTCTCATTAATAGAAAGTGATCTTGAGCGGCAAATTGACAGTCCAACAGCAATACCACCACTGACGCAATTTATGGCGGTGTTACATTTCTGTGCCTCAGGATCGTTTCAAACAACGGTGGGAATAGTGGCGGGCATCTCCCAATCCTCCTTTTCCCGGATCCTGAGGGCAGTGATGGAGGCACTTTTCAAGCACCTCCATCATTTTATTAAAATGCCTTTGGATATGGGTGCCCTTAGTGTGGCCAAGGCCAATTTTTACCAAATAGCTGGCTTCCCACACATCATAGGGGTTGTGGATGGTACTCACATACCACTTCAGCCTCCAGCACGGCTGGAGGCAATATTTAGAAACCGTAAACACTATCACTCCCTGAATATAATGGTGTATGTGATGCCTCCCTCCAGATCCTGTCCCTGAATGCTAAATTACCAGGAAGTGCTCATGACTCCTTCGTCATCCGGCAATCAGGGATATGGCAGAAGTTAACCAACCTACAAGCTGGTGATGCGTGGCTTCTGGGTAAGTGGAGACCTTTAGTACATAACAATGTTAAGCTTGATACACAGTGTTCCTGATGTTGTCTATTTTTTTTCACAGGAGACAGTGGATACCCTTGCATGTCCTGGCTGCTCACTCCTTATTTGGCTCCCACACCAGGGCCACAAAGTGCGTATAATTCCGCACTTACAGCCACCAGGCAAGTGGTGGAGCGCTGTATCGGCCTTTTAAAAGGCCGATTCAGATGCCTCCACCGCTCTGGTGGCGAGCTCATGTATGTGCCGGATATGGTGTCTAAAATTGTGGTCCTGTGTGGGATATTTCACAACATTGCCATAAGGAGTGGTGTCCCAATGCAGCCAGAGGATGCCTTACCTGAGGATGGCCCCCCCGAGGTTGGTCGGAGGTCAGTATGTGGGGGGGCCATACGCGATGATGTGGTGGCCAGATTTTTTAGGTAAGTTGTAACAAAACTACAGTGTTTATACCTAATGTGTTTGTGTTTGTTTGCGAACATCTAATTTTGTGTTTTTTTTCTCACCATCTTCTGTTTGTTCACATAATCTTTGGCACTCCAACGCTCACTACTTCCTGCTACCCTTACCAAACCTGGATCTGGTCCTTTTGGGCATATATTCTGGAACCCATATCGCAACGCCATGTTTGTGGAATCATGTTGGCATGGTCCTTCGTCAACCAGTTCTTGATTTTTTGTTTTTATTTAATTATTTCTTGGTATGTGTTGTATTTGAATTTATCACTGTGTTCTTTTTTTGGGAGTGACCACTTTGTTTTCTCTGTTATGTTGTGAATAAATGTTTGGAGAGTGAAATGGTCTTCCTTTTTTGGGACGTTAACAGCAAGTGTAACCAGGTTAACACAAGTTACATTTGACTAAGGGGTAATCCAGTACTGACGCCAGTTGAGCTAAACTGAAATATGTTTTCAGCTTCCCAACCCACACCAAAAGGAAGCCTGGCCCAACCTTGGGATTTGTAAGATTGGCCCAACTAGGAACCTGTAAAATGTAGAAATATGTAATTGACACTACACCCAAAAAGGGAAATGACATTGTTACTGTTATGTGTTTCTTGTGTCTGTTTGACATACAAAGACAAAACACAATCTAACTTTTAAAAAAGGGAAATCCTTGCAGGAACAGTCTACTTATGTCATGCTAAACTATCTTGGTTTTGGATTTAAAAAATGAGCCAGAACGTATATTTGTCTGAATAAATTTATTTTGAAAAGTTAACAAAAATAAAAAAACTACTGGCGAAGGAGGCCAGACAGCCGGTCGAGGGCCACCAGAATGCCAATTACATGTTGGCGCATCTGGCCAACACAATCCGCCACCTCTTGCCGACGCCTCTGTTCCTCTGTGGGTGAGAAAAGTGTGTGGGTTAATACAACAATAGGGAATCCACATTAAAAAAACAAAAACACAACGAAATCACTCCTAAACCTAAAAAAAAAAAAAAAAGGGGGTGCTGGCAAAAATACAAGGCCTATGTACAAATTCCCACAGGTGTGATATGTGTATGTTGAAATCACCAGGAAGAGGTAAAGGCAAACTGCAAAATCACCAAAAGTCAAGCCACAAAAACACGAAGAAAGGCACGACACATGATTACATACAAACAGTTTGTGCTTTAAAAAAAATAAAAATAAAAACATACCGGGAGCCAAAACGGGAGCTCCGGAAATGCCTCCATGATCCTCCTCGGAGGATCCGTCATTCCCCAAAGAATGGGGAGGAGTTATGATGGACTCCGGGGAGGGGGTAATTGGAAGAGGGGTGGGTGGAGGAGAGGGGGAAGTGGGACGGAGGGGAAGGAGGCCCGACATTTCCGGGAGAGGGTCTGGGAAGGATGGGGAGGAGTGGGGAATAGGGGAAAGATTTGGGGTGGAGTGTTGGCTGGGGGTTGGGGATAGTGGCCGGGAACGCCGTCTGGACGGACGGTGACGGCGGAGTCTTGGCTGTCCCCCTAAAATATGTCAAAGAAATTGCGGTTAGTTTATGGACAAATCCGGGGACCAAAACTAAAAAAAAAAAACAACCCAAAAAATAAGCCAAATAGGAGTAGAATGAATAAATCAGAAATAGAGGGAAAACATGCACACGCAGATATGAGTACAAATAATAAATAGGACAGACAGGAAAACATGCACACGCAGATATGAGTACAAATAATAAATAGGACAGACAGGAAAACATGCACACGCAGATATGAGTACAAATAATAAATAGGACAGACAGGAAAACATGCACACGCAGATATGAGTACAAATAATAAATAGGACAGACAGGAAAACATGCACACGCAGATATGAGTACAAATAATAAATAGGACAGACAGGGAAACATGCACACGCAGATATGAGTACAAATAATAAATAGGACAGACAGGAAAACATGCACACGCAGATATGAGTACAAATAATAAATAGGACAGACAGGAAAACATGCACACGCAGATATGAGTACAAATAATAAATAGGACAGACAGGAAAACATGCACACGCAGATATGAGTACAAATAATAAATAGGACAGACAGGAAAACTTGCACACGCAGATATGAGTACAAATAATAAATAGGACAGACAGGAAAACATGCACACGCAGTTTGCCCCACAAACACAAACATTAAAACCACAATACATAACACTTACTTTCCAGGATCTGCATGCGAAAGCATGCCAGCAAGCGGGGCGTTCGCCGTTGCAGGTCGGACCACCTGCGCTCCAGCTGCCCGATGTTGCGGCGTGAGCCGAAGGACCGCAGGCGGGACCGTGCCTCTGCATACGCGGAGCGCTTCTGCCGGTTGGTGATGGGTTGAGGTTGGCTGGTGATCCGGCGATCCATGACCTCCGTAAGCACCAGCAGCTCGCGCCTGGTGAATGCGGAGGCTCTCATGATGGCAATGGTGTTTTTCTTAAAAATCATTTTTGATAAAGTGTGTAAAAATTTTCTGATTGGCTAATGTATTTTGGAAATTAACAGGAGCAATTTTATTGGTTAGTGTATGAGTCATGTGTTCGACAGGGCCAGAAATCTCTGGAGAGTTATGATAGGCTTGATGCAGTGACATGCGTAAGCAAATTTAAATAAAGAAATGAACCCAGGGAAATATGCGGGGATCCACAGCAATAGAACAATTGTTTAATTGTGGTTCACATGTTTTTGGAACAATAAAAGCGAATGTTTCATCCGTACGTATTCTGCGGGTAAACACAAACACGGACAAGAGTAAAGTTTCTTGCATTGTGTTGAAAAAAAAAAAACAATTAAGCTAATTGATACATTGATTGGCATGATACGATTGATGGAGGTAGGCAGAATAAAGGAGCAGGTAATCGACATCTGACAAGGCCACTTCCTGTTTATACTTGTGCGTGCGTTCCTTTCAAGCCATTTCGGGGATGTACGCTCGCTATTTCGTACGCTCGTTAGTTAGAGGAGGGGTCGTCAGAGTTTAGGGAGGAATTTTAGATGCGAACGAAAATACGAGCGAGCCATTGAATTTAAATATTTTTGTACGTACGCCTAACGTACGTGCGCCCGCTTGCGAGTGGGTCTGAATGAGGGCCTAAGTTTGTTAATTGTTTATTAAGTTTTATGTCTTATGAAGCATAAATATACTAGTATATATGTCACTACTGTGTATATCTCATTCTGTATAATTTGAATTGCCTGTAAATAAATATCAGAAATCAGAGCTTGAACTTCACGTCTGAACTCACTGGAATCATAATATCATTATTTCATACGTATGCATGTATTTGCAAATATATATATATATAACGTATGTTAATTGAACTTTATCTATATTTATAATATCTTTATAAATATAGTAAAGAAATAATAGAATTGGAGTCTCATCTTCAATGATTGGCACCCATGGTATAAATATATAAAATATAGAAACGATTCCTCAACAGAATTGGCGACCACGAAGGGACGTGTTAGATTCCGGTATCTGATTGTAATATTTATATTAAGCAGTAGCACATGCTGTAAGCTAGCTACCAAATTTGCAGAATCACAGTGGGGATATATTTAAGCATAATAATATAAGACTTATCATTGTGTTTATCTTATTTTGTATACCTGTAATAGATGTATTAGTGAAATAGAGCTGGTTATAAAACTATATGATACCTTATCAATATTTGGAACCAGACATGGAAATATTCTATATTCTGTTTTAACTAAATACAATAGTTATTTGGAGCAGCGTAAGGCTATAAGCTGGCTGGCAAACTATAAGATCACTTTGGAATAAGTTGTAATGAATAGAAAATACTTTAGAAAGGCCTAGGATAAAAAGAAATGAATAATGATTAGCGGATATTAGAGTTTAACTCATCAGGCTAGCGAACAGATGAGGGAGGATATCACGCTTAAAAATTATTAAAAATATTGAAATTGAATATTCCCAAATAAATTAATGTAATTACCATATATTACAGTAACCATTAAGATACTGGCAATCTTATGGGGAGGATATATGTGTAAAACAAAGGGAATAAATATAGCATTGTAAAATTAATGCTAATTCAAATATGCACAAAATTATTGTGGCATATAGTAAAATACACCGAAGTGCTAATTCAGCCAAAGAGGCTAAACAGAAATGTAATGAGAAATCAGGCTCAAGTCTTTATAAAGTATGCCTGACTGTTAATGCAAAAATGCATTCATTGTTAAAATGCCTCAAGGGCAAAGGGAAGAGAAATAAACAGAAAAATTTGGAAGCAAAAAGCCTGTCAGTTTGTACTCAAACTGTCAAGACCTCTGAGGAGGAGATTATAGAAACACCCAAAACTACAAAAGAAAATATTTATTGTAGAGACTTTGTACACGGAGTCTACTGGAGTCAGGATTAATATAATCAATCAGGTTCCTGTAATTGAGAAAGAGAGAATCATGGTGCAGGATGTATTAATCCAAAAAGAGCAAATTGATGCAAAGAAGGTAGGAGCAATGTCAAATGTCTCCTATACAATTTTTGCTGAAGTGAGTGATCAATGGAGCTCAGATTATGAGAAGGAGAGTGATTCTACTGAATACACACTCACAGGCCCCAATAAGATGGAAGAATTAGTTGCACCATTAGGAAAAATGGAACAGACAGTCTTAAACACAGAAAAGAGCAAAGAAGTGCACACAGGGGTAGATACATTTTCTAAAGTACAGATACCTGAAATGAGTTCAGCTACAAAAATGTTTAAAAAGCTGAACAATGAAATTAATTCAGGAGTGCAGACATCTAGTCACACAAACAGCTCCAATAATATCTATGTAAAACCCACACTGCACTTAGAGCCATCTTGTGGTGGAGCAAATGTTTGCAGTCTCTCAGACAACATGCAGAGTGTCATTTTGAAAACACCACACCAAATTACAAAAATGACAAAAAGAATCACCAGTGGAAAAATATTTTTGGGCCAAAATCATTTCATTGCGGTTCTTGACAAAACCCTGGAACCATCAAATGATATATGGCCCAGAAAAACAAGTTTTTCCCCGCATGAGAATATTTTCGAGGACATCCAAAATTTGTCATGGCTAAGGAGTCCCTCTGACAAGAAAAATCCACGACTGGAGAATGGCTGGATCGTGACTAATCCACAAGGGAGTATGTCCACAAGGAAGGACGGTAGTATTACTTCTTTACTTGTTTTTCTTGTTACATCAAATGCAGCCACCATGGGGATTGAAATTAGAAATTTCCCTATAGATATCCCACATGGTAAAATAATCTCTCATTTCATGATTGAATCCAACCTGCAGACTATCTGCAGCAAAGTTTGTTTTGTCAATGACACACAATATTACAGAGATAAAAGAAACTGGATGTTAGTAAATCTTTAAATACCCAGATATGTAAATTCTGTACCTCATATAACATGCAGGAGACATAGCATAGCAAGCAATGCTAAATCGCTTTGTAAATAGCCATTATATTTATTGTATTTCTTTGTTAGAATTTTAGTTTACAAATTCAGCTTCGCTGCAGAACCCACGATGTCGGTGATTGGCGACACAAAAGAAGATCATTAGCACAGCAGCCAATACCTGCCATAAATATTGACACGTGGACAAATCCCAAAAGCAGTTTTCAGTTCCAGGAAGGGGAAGTTTCCGTTAACCCTTTCTTCACTACAATCGTTTGAAATTGTCTATGTCAAATTGTTTTCAACTCATACATGTAGACACAGTGTACATTTCATCACTGCAATTATACAAAATTGTTTTATTTTTACATATACCTTTGGCATCACATGCCAGTACACATGTCCGATGTACATTTTATATCAGATCATACCTTGTAAATAGTTTATTTTGTGTATTACACAGTAGTATATTTATGCTTCCGTCTTAAAGGCTTCAAACATAAATTAAGTATCTAGTGAAGATGGTATACCCCGTTGGGACAAATTTATTAATTGGGAGAAATTATTATTCTCTTAATACAGATCGCATGGAGTCTTCGAGAATTTAATCTTAGCACAAAAAGGGTCATTGTAATCATATGCACATTGCGGCATATGGCAATGCTGAATGGGGTAACACATACCTGAAAGCCAAGATATTTAATGCCTGTATGGAGCATATATGTATAGTCATTTATTTTATTGATAGGATATAATAAACACATCAAAGCATTCCAAAAATAGTATTGCTAATCTTATTTTAGGTTAACGATAGAAAGCCATTGAATAGGGTCTTTCTGGTGTAGGGTTATTTTAGTTTTAAAATAAACAAGAATAAAAGTAGTCACACCTTATTTTAGTTTTAAGTTAGAAAATAGATATTATATAGGAACATTGTAAGTATGTGAACTTACGGTATGGAAGTTTATTCAGTGAGGAAAATTATATAGAATAAATACAATATGGTAGACATTATCTACCCAGTCATTTGGAATGCCATTGGCCAAAGAAAATTGAGATGGATTATTTACAGCCAAGAAAGGAGAAGAGACTTTGGCCCTCATTCAGAGCCGTATGCTCTGAGCAGAGCGCACGCTCTGAATGAGGTCCGCCCTCCATAATTATGGAGCGTCCTCCTGGACGCTCGTATAGTTGTGGGTCACCACCCACAGCCTATACAAGCGTGCAGTTTGATGGCCGCGATGGTCTTGACCATCACGACCATCGCCACTGCGAGCCGGAGCCTGCGGTTGAGTTTTTCAACTGCAAGGCCCGGAGTGATTTTGGCTCTATCAGAGCCAAAATCACTCCCTCTGACATCACTAGTGATGTCAGTGGGCCGGCTTCTGATGGTAGGCGTTCCCTTGGGAACGCCCCCGTCAGGGAGGCACGCCCACCAAAGGGGGCGTGCTGTCAATCAACATCGACAGCACGCCCCCTTTGATCAGACACAACGAGCGAAGGAAAGTCCTTCGCTCGTCGCGTCTGTCGCATGCGCACGACGGAGCTCCTGCCGTCGTGCGCATGCGCAGTGCACAACATCGACCCACTTGCGAGCGGACAGATGCTTGCGAGTGGGTCTGAATCAGGCCCTTTATTTCATATTTATACACCTACTCTCTATTCAACACCAAAACCTTAAAAGACTATTATATGGACACTTGTCATAACTGCATCATTGGATAATCGTAAAGGACGCACAATGCACATCTGCGAAAGACTATTACAAAGGGTGACACTGAATGTACTGAGTGTTACAGCATTGTGGTGAAAAGGAAATAATGAAGAAAGACCACAGCACTCAAAGTGCCTGATTCAGAACCGGACGCTATCTGCGCTCCCTCGTTCAGAAAATAGGGGTGGCTATTCAAATGTACCGTTCGCTCTTTGCGGTCTGTTCACGCCTCTATGTCTGAACGAGCGAACAAAACTTGCGGTCGTTTTTTGGAAAACTATGCCCCCTGGCCGCTCGCATCCTACGTCATGTCCGCTATTTATTAGATTAATCGAGTACATCGACCAGGGTATGAACTGCTCGCTATTCTTGTGGTTGGTTTTTGCTACCACAATTTTGCGAGCAGTTCTGGCTATAAAATAACCCAGTGACGTGGTCAATGACGCTGCTGTATTAATTATGCACACCCATAAAATGCCCATTTTGACCTTTAAGCACCCCTGCATTCAGATCTCCACTCCCTGTTTTCATGCACCTTCCCCTGTTACCACCCACATACGCCTCTTTCTGTCACTCAAATTTTCAGGCATTCACTATTTTGCGAGCACATTAATTTCGACCGCACTGACTGGTTCGCGCATGCGTATAACGATCCGTACACATGCGTAGTTGGGCAAACACCTCTTGGAGCGAACGAGCGGCCGCTTACGAGCGGCTCTGAATCAGGCCCACAGTACACAGCCCTCTGCACAGCAAACGAAATGGCAGCTTCCACAAAGAATTCTACTGCCTCATACTGCAAAGGTAAAGCGTCTCCAATGGCATGCAAGACACACAGATGACAGTCCAAACAGGAGCAAAATTGTTCTGGGCACAGGACAGAAGATGTATCTTAAAGATATCAGCACAGATAGAGAACAGGATATTGTATCTACAATCAAGCTACTGTATGCTATGGTATTTTAAATGACTGATCAAATATTTTCCTCATGAATACTGAATAAAACCGCAGTAATTGTCATATTTAATTACAATAGGGTAAATAGAGTAGTTTAGCTATGTTAAAGACTTCAAAAATATATGCAACCATTACAATGGTTATTACGGTTATCTTTATGGTTTAAAATAATGATTAGTGAAGGAAAAGTATGGTTTGAAGAAATATTTCATAATGTATTGTGAATAATTACGTTAGATTAATGTGTGGCCTATCAAATTAATTTCTCATGGCCACAAGGGGGCAACTGTTGACATTTCAGTAATTATTCATATTTTTGGAATATCAGGATTAAAAGGAAATTGTTTAAATCAAAATGTCATTAATGGTTATTGTAGATATATATATATATTTTGTAGTGAGAAGTTCAGTAAATGTGTATTACAAGTATGTATACATGTATCAAATACTGTAGGGAATGATTTAAATAATCAAGTTTATATGTCTGATGTACATCAAATGTAGCACTGTTGTTAGGACAGTTTGAACAAGTTTTCCTGTTTATGTCATAAACAAGGAATGGGCACTGGTATGCACAGGTGTGTAATCATAAAACCAGTTCATCCATTGTCCAGACCAAAGGGCTTTAATGACAGGGGTCATTTATCTATTATATCATCAAGAGGTCACATCTATTGATGCTAGCACCTTAGGCAATATAGATCTGTTTGCACATCAAATAATCAAAGGTAAATCGTTTGATGAATAAACAAATACCAAATTTTATAATCCCAAAATACCTTTCCTACTGCCCACCTAAGGGGTAAAAGCCAGCTGACACTTTTTACAACACTTCAGAATCTGGTTTTAGGGAAACCCGTAATTATCTGCCACATTGGACAGAATGGGACATGGCACAATTGTATTGACAGATTTTGGGATAAAAGACAGCACTGGAAGTACAGCTTAGTTAGTTGGAGGAGAGAACAGGGAGAGAGAAGTTGAAGGAGGAGAGAGGTCAGCACAATGTAACACAGAGTCCAGAAGAACATAAAGTTTGTGCAGGAGGAAGTACGGTAACTAATAATACTTGCAAGTATATAATCTATGTTGTTATTGTCTAAGTTTGTTAATTGTTTATTAAGTTTTATGTCTTATGAAGCATAAATATACTAGTATATATGTCACTACTGTGTATATCTCATTCTGTATAATTTGAATTGCCTGTAAATAAATATCAGAAATCAGAGCTTGAACTTCACGTCTGAACTCACTGGAATCATAATATCATTAATTCATACGTATGCATGTATTTGCAAATATATATATATAACGTATGTTAATTGAACTTTATCTATATTTATAATATCTTTATAAATATAGTAAAGAAATAATATAATTGGAGTCTCATCTTCAATGATTGGCACCCATGGTATAAATATATAAAATATAGAAACGATTCCTCAACAGAATTGGCGACCACGAAGGGACGTGTTAGATTCCGGTATCTGATTGTAATATTTATATTAAGCAGTAGCACATGCTGTAAGCTAGCTACCAAATTTGCAGAATCACAGTGGGGATATATTTAAGCATAATAATATAAGACTTATCATTGTGTTTATCTTATTTTGTATACCTGTAATAGATGTATTAGTGAAATAGAGCTGGTTATAAAACTATATGATACCTTATCAATATTTGGCACCAGACATGGAAATATTCTATATTCTGTTTTAACTAAATACAATAGTTATTTGGAGCAGCGTAAGGCTATAAGCTGGCTGGCAAACTATAAGATCACTTTGGAATAAGTTGTAATGAATAGAAAATAATTTAGAAAGGTCTAGGATAAAAAGAAATGAATAATGATTAGCGGATATTAGAGTTTAACTCATCAGGCTAGCGAACAGATGAGGGAGGATATCACGCTTAAAAATTATTAAAAATATTGAAATTGAATATTCCCAAATAAATTAATGTAATTACCATATATTAGAGTAACCATTAAGATACTGGCAATCTTATGGGGAGGATATATGTGTAAAACAAAGGGAATAAATATAGCATTGTAAAATTAATGCTAATTCAAATATGCACAAAATTATTGTGGCATATAGTAAAATACACCGAAGTGCTAATTCAGCCAAAGAGGCTAAACAGAAATGTAATGAGAAATCAGGCTCAAGTCCAGAAGAACATAAAGTTTGTGCAGGAGGAAGTACGGTAACTAATAATACTTGCAAGTATATAATCTATGTTGTTATTAATTGTCTAAGTTTGTTAATTGTTTATTAAGTTTTATGTCTTAGGAAGCATAAATATACTAGTATATATGTTACTACTGTGTATATCTCATTCTGTATAATTTGAATTGCCTGTAAATAAATATCAGAAATCAGAGCTTGAACTTCACGTCTGAACTCACTGGAATCATAATATCATTAATTCATACGTATGCATGTATTTGCAAATATATATATATATATATATATATATATAAATAACGTATGTTAACTGAACTTTATCTATATTTATAATATCTTTATAAATATAGTAAAGAAATAATATTATTGGAGTCTCATCTTCAATGATTGGCAACCATGGTATAAATATATAAAATATAGAAACGATTCCTCAACAATAGGCACAGCTGGTTAATCAACTGGAAAAAGTCGTCCCCGAACCTTTCACAAAGGATGGTCCATCTGGGGATTACTTTGCAGTCGCGGAGTCTCAGTTCATTCAGCAATGCAGATTTTGGGATCCATGGTATCCACCCTCGACATTGTGGAGTACCCTCAGTTCCATTCCAGGCCTCTGTAACACCTAATGCTCTCCAAATGGAACGGGTTACCCCATCCGATCCCAGACAATGATTCTCTCCAGAGGTTTGTCTGTTCCTCTCCTGGTTGTTACAGATGTCCTACCTAGCCAAGGGTCGCCCCTTTTGGATCCTGGAGTGGGTACTCCTTACAATGGATGCAAGCCTCCGGGGCTGGGGCACAGTGGCCAGTCAGTACTCCTTCCAGGGCCATTGGACATTGGTTGAGTTGACCCTGACAATCAATGTATTGGAGCTCCAAGCCATCTACAGGCCTTCACTCTGGCTCAGGACATTCTTCAAGGCAAGCCTGTACAAGGGCAATCCGACAATGCCACAGCAGTGGCCTACATCAATCACCAAGGAGGCACTCGAAGTCGGTCAGCAATTGCAGAAGTGCCACGCATTCTTGCATGGGCCATAGGTCACCTCCCAGCCATCTCCACGGTGTTCATTCTGGGAGTTCTCAACTGGGAAGCGGACTTCCTCAGCCGTCACGACGTGCATGCCAGTTAATTGTCTCTCCACCCAGAGGTCTTTCAACTCCTGATCATTCATCAGTACAGGGCTGTTCTTCGAACTCGTCCTGACTTCCTTTCCAAGGTTGTTTCTCATTTCCCTATTAATGAGGAAATCATAGTCCCGGCCATCCAATAACCAGACCTCTCGGCAGGTGAGGCCTCCTTGGATGTGGTCCGTGCTCTCAGGGTCTACGTGAACCATACAAGTTCTCTTCAGAAAACAGATTCCCTATTTGTCGTCTATGGATTACATAAAAAGAGATGGCCAGCTAACAAACAGTGTCTGGCCAGATGGCTTTGCATGACTATCTCACAGGCTTACACACACATGGGCCTTCCTGTGTAGTCTACTGTCTCTGCTCATTCCACTCGCTCTGTGAGACCCTCGTGGGCAACTCGCTGTGGCGCCTCAGCTGAACAGCTTTGCAAGGTGGCCACGTGGTCTTCTGTCCACACCTTTCCTAGGTTTTATGCCTTCGATACCTTTGCCTCTCAGGATGCTACATTTGGATTCAATACAAAATTACCAGCGCTATATAGTGAACATAAAAATAGATAAAAACTAATGATGAAAGTGGATGGTTAAATAAAAATCACATATTTATTATCATCAATTAAAATATATAAATCACCGCAGGTGAAACAATAGACGATATAGCAATATATGGTTATTATGACCTATAGCTCATGGATTATAGTCCTGGATATGAACAAATCCGTATTGAGTGGACTAGAACTTTCCTTTGAGGCAACAAAGATTTACCGGATCCAAGTAAGATAGATGTAACACAATCCCTGGGCAGCGTAATTTGCACAGAATGGGTTAATGTGTACTGCACCTTCTCACAGATGATACGTCCCTTAGCAGCGTTATAGTTGCATATGAATGGGTTCTTAGTGAAAAGTCCAGATCTCCGTTATTCCTGCCGATTCCAAGGAAATAAAGGGCTCTTATGTCCACAAGGTATATAGCAGCAAACTTCCAGAGCTTGGTCAGCATATACAGATGGCGCTCAACGCATTTCGCTGGATATATTATCGCCCAGCTTCCTCAGGAGCATATGATTGAATGAGCCTCCGTGGCTTGTATATATACCTGGTCTAATCTAATAGATTGTAAACACCTGTGTACAATTACATTGAATATGCAAAACAACCATCCACTTTCATCATTAGTTTTTATCTATTTTTATGTTCACTATATAGCGCTGGTAATTTTGTATTTTATTTGTGGATATTATCAGATGTTGACACCCTCTTTACCAGCTGCTTCTTGTCAGCGCTTGTAGGGTTTTTTGTATAATTAATTTGGATTCAGGATACTTCTCTCAGCTCAGGAGCGTCCCCACTTTTGAATACTGCTATTGGTCATCCCCATGGTATCCCTGTGGATCCCTATGGACCCCAAAGAAGAAAATGAGAGTTATGGTAAAACTTACCTTTTGTTAACTCTCTTTCTTCGAAGTCCATAGTGTCCACAGGGCACCCATCCTGACGCCCCTGGCTTCTCTGGGTTGGGTTTCCTACAGTAGTCACCAGTTTCCTGTATCTTTGATGTGAGAGTGTGATTCTTCTGTGTACCAGTCTTCCTTCTCTCCTCTCCTACTCCTGCCTTGGGCTTGTTAACAAACTGATTTGCCTCAGGGGTGGGGTTTAGGGGGGAGGGACCATTGCATCCTGGCAGTTAAAATCTTAACTGTTTGGTGTCTGGTGCTTATCCACCACCTACACCCCATGGAATCCCTGTGGACCATATGGACTTCGAAGAAAGAGAGTTAACAAAGGTAACTTTACTATAACTCTCATTTCTACGCATGTGAAGTGGAGCTGTGCTGTGCACACGATTCCAGGTGTCCATAGCTGAAAACACATAATTAAACATTATATGGCAAGTATCTGATAGTGGCAACAGGGGCAGAACTATGGGAGACGATGGAGGCGCCAGGCTCCAACACTGAAGGGCACCTCCTCCATTGCCCACAATATATTCACCCCATTTAGGGCAGTAACTATGTACCCGGAGTGTACCGTCATGGCCACCAAATGCATGGCACCTCTTCCCAGCACCTGAGAAGCCACCGGGGGGGGCGCATTTGTATAAACTCACAGACAGGCGACCACTTATAGATGCTGCTGCTTGTAGATTTGTGTACGACTCAGAATAAGGCCCTAAAGAGTCAGAGCAGCAGATGTATCACTGTGCAAACTGCTGAGTGTTAGCCCTCCCAGACAGAAGACCTGAAAGTAGGGGTTGGCAATAAGCAGCCCTCCAGCTGCTGTCCAACTACATATCCCAGCATGCCTTACAACGGTTTTAGTATGGCTAAATAGCAAAACTGACAGGGCATGCTGGGATGTGTAGTTCTGCAACAGCTGGGGCACCGCTTATTGCTCACCTGCGACATACTTGTGCTGATGATGCTATTAGCTCTAAATGGTGCCATCGTAGCCCCGCCCCCATTTTACAATTCCCATGATTTTGGCACTGTATAGTGCCCACCTGTGCCGACCAGGCTGCCCCCTCCTGGAGAGAGCAGCCAGAAAGTTGGCAAGTATGGCCTGGTAGTAATATACAACTCAATAGGCTGGAACTGAAGTAAAGTGGATTATGGACCCGATTCAGACCCGCTCGCTAGATGCGTTCGCATGCAGCCGTCAGCTGCCAAAGTATGCAAATCCTATCGCACGGCAAGGCATTAGCGCGCCAACTATGTCTTGGCGTGCGATCACGGTGTGTATTCAGATGCCCACCAGCCTGTCTTAAGACGCCTGCTTTCCTTTAATGATACATGTCATCTCCAGGAAGTGTATGCAACAATCGGTAACATCGAGTACCAACGGACTCGTACGCAGCACTTGTGGCTGACCATACCCTACCGCAAGCACTGCGAGTACTTCAGTATGTAATTAAACCATGTGACGTGTACTATGATGCTGCGTTTTAATTATGCACGCCTCTGCAACGGCGTTAAGACACTCAGACACGCCTGCGTTCGCACCACCGCTCCGTTTTCATTGACCAACCCATTACCACCCACAAACGGCTCATCCTGTCACTCAATCTAGTGAGGTGGCTATGCGCTGCGTATGAACGCTTCCCGATTGCATGGACTGGTACGCGCACTGCATCTTATATGCATGTGCACTGCGTCTTATACACATGCGCACATTGCAAACATCGGCAGGCTATGTGCGAACGCAGCCTAGCGAACATGTCTGAATCAGGCCCTATAGTCCAATGTTAGCACAGTTGAACGACTACCGGTGGTTTGCTTATGTGTCACAGCCACATTGTGCACGTGCTGAGAATGAATTGCGATTGTGCTTGCTGTGAGTATTCACTCGCATTTGAGTGACAGGAAGAGACCATTTTGTGTGTGGTTACAGGGAGTTCGGGCAAAAACGCAAGCGTGTCAGGGCCATTTCCTAGGCCTATACTAACCAGCGTCTGCGATCACGCATGCAGTTCCTTTCTGAGTGACCACGGCGTCATTACCCTGAAAACGTTTGACCTTGACCAATATATTGTTTTGCAGTTATGCTGTCTCTGAGTGCCATTTTTTGTGGAAGATACACTACATATATATATATATATATATAGGTGTAACAGTATATATGTAGTGTAACTCTCTCGGTTTACGTGAAACTGCCCTCTCCTGGCTTTCCTCCTACCTCTCTGATCGTTCCTTCGCTGTGTCCTCTCATGACTCCTCTTCCCCTCCACTTCCACTAAAGGTAGGAGTTCCCCAAGGTTCTGTTCTTGGACCTCTCCTTTTCTCCCTATATACATCCTCTTTAGGTGAACTCATTAACTCCTTTGACCTCCAATATCATCTCTATGCAGATGATACTCAAATTTACCTTTCCACCCCTGAGCTCTCCCCCTCGCTCCTTACCCGTATCTCCAACTGTCTCTCTGCTGTCTCTTCGTGGATGTCCCAGCGCTTTCTTAAACTTAACATGTCTAAGACTGAGCTGATCATCTTCCCACCCTCTTCCACTACATCACTTTCCACAATTTCGTTATCTATTGATGGCACAACTATCTCCTCTAGCCCCAAAGTGCGCTGTCTTGGAGTTATCCTAGACTCCTCCCTCTCTTTTAAACCGCACATTCAGCACATCTCGCAGTCCTGCCGTTTTCACCTAAAAAATATCTCCAGGATTAGACCCTTCCTCACCCAGGATGCCACTAAAACCCTCATCCACTCACTGGTCATATCCAGATTGGACTACTGTAACCTTCTCCTAGCTGGCCTCCCAGTCTCTCACCTCTCTCCACTACAATCTGTTCTCAATGCTGCTGCTCGGCTCATCTTCCTCTCCAGACGTTCTATATCTGCTTCCCCTCTCCTTCAAGCCCTACACTGGCTCCCCTTCCCCTTCAGATGCCTATTCAAGGTTCTTACATTCACCTACAAAGCCCTCACCAAATCCTCTCCCGCATACATTTCTGACCTTCTCTCCCTTCACACTCCCACCCGCCCACTTCGCTCAACTAATGCATGCCGCCTCTCTTGCCAACTGATTACTTCCTCCCACTCCCGCATCCGAGATTTTGCCCGTGCTGCTCCCTACCTTTGGAATGCTCTCCCTCTCCCTATCAGACTCTCCACCTCTCTACAAATCTTCAAACGGGCTCTCAAGACCCACTACTTCATCAAGGCCTTCCAGCACTCCTCCTAACCCACCTCATGCTCTTTCCTTCCTATCTTCCCCTTCTGTGTCACGCCTATCTGTCTGCCCCTCCCCTTAGAATGTAAGCTCTCATGAGCAGGGACCTCTTCCCTCATGTGCTTCTCTTTACATTTTCTTCTACTATCTACTCCCCATTAGGGCACCTAACACGGGACCGCCAACTCCCGGCAGCTTATTGTGAGTGCTTTAATCACTATTTCAGCAATGTATATAAGTTGTGTCCCTGTCCTGCACTGTAATGTACTGTAAGTTACTTGTTTCTTGTTCACTTATTAGTTCTATGTACTATGTAAGGCGCTGCGGAACACTTGTGGCGCCATATAAATAAAGGATAATAATAATAATAATAATAACAATGTCAGGGGAACAGGTACCATCTCCTGGGGTAGATGGCAGGATGCAGCAGCTGAGAGATCACACAACAGTCCATTAGTTTTGTGTAACTGGTCTCAGCCAGTTTTATTAAGCTCTCTGCAGAACCAACAATACTCCTGGGGTTTTAAAACACAAAAGAAATCTGGGGCAAATATACTTGCCTTCCATCACTATACCAGTATTCTTGTCACATATTCCCTTCCCTGTTTCAACCTAGGAGGTGGAACAGTTGTAGCCCCTAAACAGAAGATGTGCGACAATGCATCCGCATTGGCTAGTTGTGCCCCGGGTCTATGTTCCACCATAAATGTAAAGTCTTCCAAGGCTAAAAACACCTTGTTACTCTTGCATTTTGCCCTTTATTTACAGACATCCATTTTAATGAAGCATGATCAGTTACTAGTTTAAACTAGGGGTGTGCACCGGCCACTTTTCGTGTTTTGTGTTTTGGTTTTGGATCTGGATCTTTCTTCGTGTTTTGGATCTGGATTGGTTTTGCCAAAACCACCCTTCCGTGTTTTGGGTTCTGGGTTTTGTGTTTTGGATCTGTATTTTTTTGAAAAAAAGCATAAAAACAGCTAAAATCACAGAATTTGTAGGTTTTTCTGCTCCTATGCTATTATTAACCTCAATAACCTTAATTTCCACTCATTTCCAGTCTATTCTGAACACCTCACACCTCACAATAGTGTTTTTATGTCCAAAAGGTTGCACCGAGGTAGCTTGATGAATATGCTAAGCGACACGAGTGGGCGGCACAAACACGTGACCCATCTAGGCGTGATACTGCAGTGGCAGACAGGATGGCAGTTAGAAAAACTAGGCCCCAAACTGTACATAATGCAAAGATAAAAAAGAGGTGCAAGATGGAATTGTCCTTGGGCCCTCCCACCCACCCTTTTGTTGTATAAACAGGACATGCACACTTTAACAAACCAATCATTTCAGCACCAGGGTCTGCCACACAACTGTGGCTGAAATGATTGGTTCGTTTGGGCCCCCACAAAACAAGCTGGCAATTAATCTGTCCCTGCACAAACTGGCTCTACGGAGGTAAGATGTCATCCTCATCCTCCTCATCCACCGATTCCTCACCCTCTTCAGTGTGTACATCCTCATCCTCACAGAGTATTAACTCGTCCCCACTGGAATCCACCACCACAGGTCCCTCTGTACGTTCTGGAGGCTGGTCTCCCTGGAAGAGCTGATAATTCATTTTGATGAACATCATCTTCTCCACATTCTGTGGAAGCAACCTCCTACGCCTTTCGCTGACATGGTTCCCGGCTGCACTAAACACTCTTTCGGAGTACACACTGGAGGGGGGGCAACTCAGGTAAAATAGAGCCAGTTTGTACAGGGGCCTCCAAATTGCCTCTTTTTCCTGCCAGTACAGGTATGGACTGTCTGACATGCCTACTTGGATGCTGTCACCGATGTAATCCTCCACCATTCTGTCAATGGTGACAGTATCATATGCAGTGACAGTAGACATGTCAGAAATTGTTGCCAGGTCCTTCAGTCCGGACCAGATGTCCAAACTTGGTCCTGCCTGCCCTGCATCACTGCTAGCGGGTTGCTTAGGATAGCTAAGTTTTTTCCTGGCAGCCCCAGTTGCGGGAGAAAATGAAGAAGGAGCTGTTGACGTGTCACGTTCCGCTTCAGCTGACAGTGTGTTCACCAGCAGGTCTTTGCACCTCTGCAGGCTTGTGTCGGCCAGAAAGAGAGACACCACATAGGCTTTAAACCTAGGATCGAGCACGGTGGCCAAAATGTAGTGGTCTGATTTAAACAGATTGACCACCCTGGAATCCTGGCAAAGCGAATGAAGGGCTTCATTCACAAGTCCCACAAGCCGAGCGGAATCGCTCCGTCTTAGCTCCTCCTTCACTTTCTCCAGCTGCTTCTGCAAAAGCCTGATGAGGGGAATGACCTGACTCAAGCTGGCAGTGTCTGAACTGACTTCACGTGTGGCAAGTTTGAAGGGCTGGAGAACCTTGCACAACACTGAAATCATTCTCCACTGCGCTTGAGTCAGGTGCATACCCCCTCCTTTGCCTATGTCATAGGTGGATGTATAGGCTTGAATGGCCTTTTGCTGCTCCTCCATCCTCTGAAGCATATAGAGGGTTGAGTTCCACCGCGTCACAACCTCTTGCTTCAGGTGATGGCGGGGCAGGTTCAAGAGTGTTTGCTGGTGCTCCAGTCTCCGGCACGCAGTTGCTGAATGGCGAAAGTGGCCTGAAATTTTTCGGGCCACCCAAAGCGTCTCCTGCACGCCCCTGTCGCTATTCAGAAAATTCTGCACCACCAAGTTTATTGTGTGAGCAAAACATGGGAAGTGCTGGAATTTGCCCAGATGTAATGCCCGCACAATATTGGTGGCGTTGTCAGATATCACAAATCGCCAGGAGAGTCTAAGTGGGGTAAGCCACTGGGCGATGATTTCCCTCAGTTTCTCTAAGAGGTTGTCGGCGGTGTGCCTCTTACTGAAACCGGTGATACACAGCGTAGCCTGCCTTGGAACGAGCTGGCGTTTCTGAGATGCTGCTGCTGGTGACGCTGCTGCTGTTGCTGCGTAAGGTGATACATCTACCCAGTGGGCTGTCACAGTCATATAGTCCTTAGTCTGCCCTGTTCCACTTGTCCACATGTCCGTGGTTAAGTGGACATTGGGTACAACGACATTTTTCAGGACACTGAGGACACTTTTTCTGACGTTTCTGTACAGTCTCGGTATCGCCTGCCTAGTGAAGTGGAATCTAGACGGGATTTGGAACCGGGGACACACTACCTCCATCAATTGTCTAAATCCCACTGCACTAATGGCGGATACCGGATGCACGTCTAACACCAACATAGCAGTCAAGGCCTCAGTTATACGTTTTGCTTCAGGATGACTGCTGTTGTACTTAAAGGACTGTTGGAGGGTCAATTGTTTAGTAAAATTAGTGGTGTTCCTACTTCCTCTCTGGGATGATGAACGACTCCCAGCAGCAGCAACAGCAGCAGCGGCAGCAGGAGGCGTAGCAATGCAGGATCCTCCGGAGGAATCCCGGATAGGAGAGTCAGTCATGCCAGCGACATGGCCTGCAGGACTACTTCCGATCCTGACTAAGGAGGAAATTGACGAGGAGGGAGTTGACGGTGTGGTTTGCAGGCGCTTGGATACAACAGGACAACGGGATTTAGGTGTCCCTGGACTGCTTACGGTCTTAGCCAAAGTTTCTGAACTTGACAGTAACTTTTTATGAACGCGCTGCAGGTGCCGTATAAGGGAGGATGTTCCTAGGTGGTTAACGTCCCTACCCCTACTTATTTCACGTTTACATATGGTACATATGGCAAGACAGTTGTTGTCTGGATTTGGATAGAAATATTGCCAGACCAAAGAGGTGGAATGTTTGGTCTTCTGCCCAGGCATGACCGTGATGGGCTTTTTCATCCCACGGACAACAACTATCTCCCCCGGAGCCTGATTTAAACAAACCACATCACCATCAGAATCCTCCTTGCCAACTTCCTCCTCAGCGCCAGCTACACCAGTATCCTCATCCTGTTCTACTTCAACAGTGACTTCTGTGGGTGCTCCTTTCAGCACTTGCAGGGGGCGTGCAAATGGTGGAAAGAGCCACCTCTTCCCGTCCAGTGCTGGGAAGGTCAGGCATCGCAACCACCACCACACTTGGACTCTCCTTGGGGATTTGTGATATCTTCTTAGAACGCACAGTTCTTCACTGTGCTTTTGCCAGCTTAACTCGTTTGATTTTTTTAGCGGGAGGAGGGCTTCCATCGTCATGTAAAGCTGAACCACTAGTCATGAACATAGGGATCGACCTTAGCCGTTCCTTGCCACGCCGTGTCGTAAATGGCATATTGGCAAGTTTATGTTTCTCTTCAGATGATTTAAATGTTTTTTTCAAGGTCATTTTCCTGAACTTTGTCATTTGGGATTGTATGTGCCCTCTACTATGACATTGGGCATCGGCTTTGGCAGACGACGTTGATGGCATGTTATCGTCTATGTCATGACTAGTGGCAGCAGCTTCAGCACTAGGAGGAAGTGGTTCTTGATCTTTCTCTATTTTATTTTTATCGGAGAAAGTTTGGTCCTCCATTTATGTTATATCGATTTGATATATACGTGCGGCTAAACACAGAAAATATTTTTTTATTTTTGCTGGAGAGTAGTGCACTTTGTGGGTTACACCACCCTTTAAGAAATGAGCCAGCCGGCTCTTTACTTATGGGACACAGGCGCACGCTTGGCGCTGCTCCTTTGTTGATGCACGTGCGGCTACTGCGCACACAATTCACAAACACAGAAAAAATATTTTGTTATTTGGTTTGGAGTGTACTTTGGGGGTTACAGCACCCTTTAACGGTCAAGCCAGCCGGCCCTTTACTTATGACACAGGCGCACGCTTGGCACTACTTTGTTGATGCACGTGCGGCTACTGCGCCCACAATTCACAAACACAGAAAATATTTTGTTATTTGGTTTGGAGTGTACTTTGGGGGTTACAGCACCCTTTAACGGTCAAGCCAGCCGGCCCTTTACTTATGACACAGGCGCACGCTTGGCACTACTTTGTTGATGCACGTGCGGCTACTGCGCACACAATTCACAAACACAGAAAAAAATTTTGTTATTTGGTTTGGAGTGTTCTTTGGGGGTTTTAGCACCCTTTAACGGTCAAGGCAGCCGGCCCTTTACTTATGACACAGGCGCACGCTTGGCACTACTTTGTTGATGCACGTGCGGCTACTGCGCACACAATTCACAAACACAGAAAATATATATTTTTTTGGTTTGGACTGGAGTGTACTTTGGGGGTTACAGCACCCTTTAACGGTCAAGCCAGCTGGCCCTTTACTTATGACACAGGCGCACGCTTGGCACTACTTTGTTGATGCACGTGCGGCTACTGCGCACACAATTCACAAACACAGAAAATGTTTTTTTTTTTGGTTTGGACTGGAGTGTACTTTGGGGGTTACAGCACCCTTTAACGGTCAAGCCAGCCGGCCCTTTACTTATGACACAGGCGCACGCTTGGCACTACTTTGTTGATGCACGTGCGGCTACTGCGCACACAATTCACAAACAGAGAAAAAATATTTTGTTATTTGGTTTGGAGTGTACTTTGGGGGTTACAGCACCCTTTAACGGTCAAGCCAGCCGGCCCTTTACTTATGACACAGGCGCACGCTTGGCACTACTTTGTTGATGCACGTGCGGCTACTGCGCACACAATTCACAAACACAGAAAATAATTTTTTTTTTGGTTTGGACTGGAATGTACTTTGGGGGTTACAGCACCCTTTAACGGTCAAGCCAGCTGGCCCTTTACTTATGACACAGGCGCACGCTTCGCACTACTTTGTTGATGCACGTGCGGCTACTGCGCACACAATTCACAAACACAGAAAATATATTATTTTTTTAGCACTTAGGGGGAGCACCCCTGATGGACAGAGCACCCCCTGGACAACACTACAGCACCCCTTTAGGACTGGGACACTGCACAGGACTTTGGAGTGGACACAGCCCCTATGGAGAACTGACTGCACAACACAGTCCAGCCAGCCCCTATGGACTTTGAAGTAGTGGACACAGCCCCTATTAACAACAGCAGCACAACACAACACAGCCAGCCCCTATGGACTTTGAAGTAGTGGACAACAGCAGCACAGCGCAGCACAGCACAACACTACTCTGCACTACACTACACTACACAGCCCAGCCAGCCCTAACTCCCACCCTCCCTCTTCACTGTCCACAGCCGAGTGAGAAAATGGCGCTGACGCGGGTACCTTATATAGGATCCAAAACCTGCAAGACTCGGAAGGCGGGATGATGACGTTTTGCCTCGATTTCAGATCCGAGTCAGGCGGGAAAAGTCAAGCCTGACTCGGATCGGCCTCGGATCGGGAGGGCTCGGGGGGGTTCGGATTTCAGAAATCCGAACCCGCTCACCCCAAGTTTAAACCATCTGCCCAAGAGGTAATACCTCAAGGCAGTGCTCGAAGTGTGCCGGTATGCAACGGTATAACATACCGGCACTTCCTTCAAGCACTGAATTTTTTTATTGTGTCAGGGCACTGACTTCTCAGGCGGCCAATCAGCGACCGGAGGGGGAGGCTGCTGATTGGCCACCCGACATGCGGCAAGAAGCTCTAGTACAAAGGAGCTGGGCTGAGATGAGCAGGAGGAACCGAGGGGCAGAGCGATGCTGCAGCTGTATTACATGCTCTGGGAGATGGGAGCGAGGAGGCAGAGTATGTAATGTGAGGCTCTTTGCTGAAACTGCTGAACACCCGGCATAACATCTGGCAGATGTTATGCCGGGTGTTCAACAGCTTCAGCACAGAGCCGCACGCCATGGCCAGTCTCTCAGTACCCAGACTCTGGCTGCACGCTGACAATGTGAAGTACAGTACTGTACTGTACTTCACATCGTCAGCGTTCAGCCAGAGTCTGCTTGCAGTCTCCTCTTCATCAGCAGCACTGCCCCCGGCCCCCGGCCACATTCCTCTGATGAGCCAAATTGTTTTTATTGAACCGGAGCTGCCTGCAGTTAAGCCCCGCCCCTCCCGATATTTGGCTCCACCCCCTTTTCAAACAGCCACGAATTGGGACAATGAACTGGCCCTCCCCCTGAGTCCCCTTCTTCCTCCTCTCCTCCCTACCTGACCTGGCTCTCTTCCCCTCCCCATCTGACCTGGCTCTCCTCCCCACCTGACCTGGCACTCCCCCCCCACCTGACCTGCCTCTCTTCACCTAGCCACCTGACCTGGTTCTCCTCCCCACCTGACCTGGCTCTCCTCCCCTCCCCACTTTAACATGGCTCTCCTCCCCACCTGACCTGGCTCTCCTCCCCACCTGACCTGACACTCTTCCCCCACACACACACCTGACCTGGCTCTCCTCCTCTCCCCACCTGACCTGGCTCTCTTCACCTCCCCACCTGACCTGGTTCTCCTCCTCTCCCCACCTGACCTGGCTCTCCTTCCCCCCCACCTGACCTGGCTCTCCTTCCCTCCCCACCTGACCTGGCTCCCCCCCACCTGACCTGGCTCTTCTCCCCTCTCCACCTAACCTGGCTATCTGAATAAAGGCAGTCTCCAGTGCCAATGGCGTCCAGCCGAAGAGGAGAATTTGAAAAGGAGTGGAGAAAACAGAAGAAGCAAATAGTTGCAGAAAAAAGGTAAGTGTTTTATTTTAAATGTTTATAATGTATCTATTTAATAAGGTTATATGTGTATTCATTTAATAAATAATATATGTAATATTTTAAATGAAATATACACAGTGTATATTTATTTAAAAATATTAAATATAGTATTTATTATTGATGCAGTCATATTCCTGACTGTGGGGATTCCGGCGGTCAGAATGCCGTCGCTGGAATCCCGACACTTATCAGAATACCGGAGGTAAGTACTGGGGTGAGGGAGAAAGTTAGCTGTAGGCACTAAGGAGAGGGTTAGGTTTAGGCTGCGAGGGGGGTGATAGATTAGGTTTAGACACTAGGGGGGTTAGGTGTAGGCTGCGGGGAGGGAGGGTTAGGGGCATGGCCGGCGCAACGTAATCAGCCGGCACTGTGCCTCAGGGAGGCGGCAGCCTGGAGAGGCACCGCCGCTGCCTACTCCATTTCCTGGGTGCCCGCTGAGATTTTGTTAGCAGCGGGCGCCCAGCAGCTCCTTCTCTGAAGTGGCAGCCGGAGGCTGGAGCTCACTCCTGAGCTCCGGCTTCCGCAGTGGGTGAAGGGAGATATGTCATGACATCTCTCCCATATTGCCCAGCGCGAGGACTAAGGACAGAGTAGTTAGACAGTGGCGGCTGCAGGAGCGGGGCTTCAGTTAAGTATGTTTTGTGTGCGTCTGTGACTTTATGTATAAGGGGCACTTTTACTGTGGGCACTGCGTAAGCGGCACTAATACTGGTGACACTGAGTAAGGGGCACATAAACTAGGGGCACTGAGTAAGGGGTACTAATACTTGCGGGCACTGCATAAGGGGTACTACAGGGGGCATTGCATAGGGGACACTAACTATAGGGAGTATTGCAAAAGAGGCACTATTACGACAGGGGGGCATTGCGAAAGGGGCACCACTACTACTGTGGCCATTGCAAAAGGGGCACTACTAATGTGGGCATTACATAAGGGGCACTACTATGGGCATTGTGTATAAGGGGCACTACTGTGTGTCGTAACGGGAAAAAGGGACGCTACTATGTGGTGTAATGTGAATCAGGAGGAGCACTATGTGTGATGTAATGTGAATAAGATTGTGCTACTGTGTGGTTTAATTTGAATTGGGGATACTATTGTGTGACCATGCCCCCTTTTTGTGAGACCACACCCCTTTGTGCCCAGAACGCCTACGGCACGCACTGTCCCTTTGGACTGGAAGGAAGGACACAAATTTAATAGTTTGCAGGAGGGCGCCAAACACTCTAACACCGTTCCTGACAGTACAGCTCAGGTGAGGCTGCTCTGTGTACTGTACTGTAGCAATGTGTGAGTGTATGGGGGGAGAGGGACGGCCTTTAGATATAAGACACGCAGCAAGATGTTCAATAGTTCTCATAAACTGGGATCATTACCCCTGTGGGAGATTACCCTGATTAATCCCCTGCTCAGCTGCACCTGTCCTGAAACACAATGTAAATGTGACCTCTTTATAGAGCAGGTGTCAGTGAGTTATGATTCTGCAGCAGAGCAGGAACCACAAGTCCCCCCACTCCCAACCGGCTTCCTTATTCGATGACAAGTATGTTTTGTACTTAGGGAGGAAAGGAATGCTCTCAGAGTTACAAGAAATGGGTGGCGTGTCATGTTGACACGCCCATTTAGAGTGGCTACGCCCCTTGGGAATGCCCATTTTTTGCCGCGCCTTTGGCGCACACTCGTTTTCATTCTGACCCCTTCTATATATTCCATACCCCCACTTCAAAATTCCCACTTCGACCACTGCCTCAAGGTGAATATACAGGTAGTGATTCACAATGGCGCTTATCAAAAAAAGATCAGAGTTCAAAAAAGGCTCTTACTCTATAGTCACTCAGCCTTATTTTTCCTTTTTCATGAAGTTTCTTTTATTTTCTTCAATGGTTTTCCAATCATATATGGTTCCCAGACTTTTCTTTCTCAAATGAAAAAGAACCAGAGAAATACGTAGTGCAATATTGTCATACACCAAAAACATCAATTTATTTGCACATTGCACTCACATTTAAAATTATTTTTACAGGCATATCACACCAAACATGGTGGTAAGGGATATCCACACATTCAGTTACCCTCCTGGATGGTATAGGAAAAACGGGGATGTTCAGAGCTCCGGATTTCTGTTCTCCCTCTTTCTCCCAAAGATCAGATAAAAGATGTGTGGTACTTATGTCACCAGCTTAACGCGTTTCGGAGCGTATGTCCTTCATTAGAAGCCTGGTGACAACCTTCTCCAATCCACTTATTTATACCCCTAACAATTAAACTAATAGGAATAGTTCCCAACAGAATCATCCCATTTTTCCCACCAAAACTCCCAATCCATGTGGTGGAGAATGATGCCATCAGTACTCGACATGTGTTCCAGCCGTTTCCACCAGAAGTGGTCATTGCGCATATTGACAAGGAGACAACAAGACTTAATGTGCATTCCAGCAGTCTCGACCGGAAGTAATTACTAAGCGTAATCCTCCAGATTCCTCCAACAAACAACCAGGAAGTTGTCGCTCGTCAGACCAGAAGAAGCTGGCCACTGGACAGGAAGTTGTATGGCTTGCATTCCAAAGTGCATCAGTATAAAGTGTATCAACGTATTTTTGTCCATTATTAAATGTCTATAAATATATATAAATAAAAAGACAAATATAAGATTAAACCGGGTCATATAAAACAAAGAAAATTTATATCCTTATACCCAATTGATCATATGTGATAAAAATGGTTTGAAGCAGAGATAATAAAAAATATATCATAACAGAATATGTAAGATCACAAGATAATAATATCAGTATATACCTCAAGGTGTCTAATGCCCACTTAATGACCAAGGACTCTTTTTCAACAATAGAATACCTCTTCTCGTTCATTGAGTTTTCTACTCAAATAAATAATGGGGTGCTCCTCCTTATCTTGGTTTAGGGACAACACGGCACCTATCCCTACCTCTGAGGCAACCGTTTGAACCACAAATTCTTTAGAAAAGTCAGGTGTTATCAACACCGGTTGTGTACATAGTGCTACTTTTAACACCTGAAAGGCTTTTTCTGTCTCAGGGTTCCATTTCACCATATTTGTTTGTTTACCTTTGGTAAGGTCTAATAAAGAAACTGCAGTGGTGGCAAAATTAGGAATACTCGGTGATCCCCAAAAAGGCTCTCACCTGTTTTTTATTTACCGGACGGGCCCAGTATTGGATAGCCTCAATTTTGTTCAGTTGGGGCTTAATCAGACCTCTACCTATGGTAAACCCCAAGTATTTTTCCATCGCTATACCGCATTTCTTTGGGTTGGCCGTTAACCCTGCCATTCTAATTCTGTCTAACATTGCTTGTACTCACTAAGGCCTCTATTTACTACAATCCGCATTTTGAATGCAGATTGAAGTGTGATATTATGGACTGAATTCGCATTGCGAATTCAGCCAATATCACAGGGATTTACTAAAAATCCCTTGCAGGGACAGAGCTTGCGATGAAGCTCTGTCCCTGCGAAATCCCCTTCGCACACTTAACACGGTATTTTCACAAACAATACAGCGACAAGTGCCTGCGCATGCACCGACCGGCAACCGCTATGCCCCGCCCCTGCCACTAAGCCCCGCCCCACGTGATTGCGACCCTTACCCTCCCCCCGCTACCCACCCTCCCTTTATTACACTTACCTCTGGTGATCAGTGCTCCGGTGATGTCCTCCGTGGCTCCGGTCAGCTGGCATCCCATCCTGCACTGGGACCTGGTCATCTGATGAATGGGTCCCAGTGCAGGATGGGAGACCAGCTGACCGGAGGGAGGACATCACCGGAGCACCGGTCCCTGGACTCTGGTAAGTTTTTTTTTGTTTTGTTTTCTTTTTTTTACTAATTTTTTCTTTCTGTTTTTAACAATGTATCAGCGTGTGGTCTGTTTAGACCACACAGCTGATCACTGGAGCCGGCTCCGGACTCTGATCTGCCTGTTAGAGCAGAGCAGGAGTCTGGTAACCGGGGGAGACCCTGAATAACGCCACCTCCAGCTTTCCCCAGTATTTTTAAACAATATATTTTTAGTAACTTTGGCCAGATCACATTTCCCATTACAATTATGGGAAATGTGATCTGCTTACTAAAAATAAGTGATAATTAGGGGTTGGAGTAGAATCTTAAGAATTCTATTCCAATTGACCTTTAGTAACTTTAGGTGATACTAAAATAATGTGAAAAGGGTGTGAAAACCCATTTTCACTTTGTTTTAGTAAAAATAATGTTAATAAATAGAGCCCTAAGTGAGACCCCAGTCTGAACTGTGGATTACCACATCATCCAAATAAATAGGCAGCTGCATACTGCCTGTGAGGTTTCAAAATTGTATCCATTGCCCGTTGAAATGTTGCTGGGGCTCCATGCAACCCAAAAGGCAACGTACTGAAACAGCTCTTCTGGAACAGAAAAGGCTGTTTTTCTTTTGCCTTGTCAGGTAATTATTTGTCAGTACCCTTTTGTCAGGTCCAGTGTGGTGAGATATCTGCCTGTCCCTAGCCTTTCTATAAACTCATCCACACTAGGCATGGGGTATGCATCAAATTTGAAAACTGCATTTAATTTATGGAAATCATTGTAGAAGCGGAGGTTGCCATTTGGTTTCGGAATTAGAACTATGGGGCAGGACCACTCACGGTTAGACTCCTCAATGAGACCAAGTGCTAACATATTCTTAATTTCTTTAGAGACAGCCTATCAATTTGCTCCAAGGATTCTATATGACTTTAGGTTGAATTTGACCCCTGGTTCTATAATTATATCATGCTTTATTATGGCCGTTCTGAAGTGCTGAAAACACATCCCTGTTCCTAGTGAGGAATTCCTTAGCTTCATTATTTTGAGAGGCTTACAGTGTCTCTGACACCTTTACTTCTGGAACAGGTTCATCTGGCAGGGCTAATCTATCCTTCCAGGATTTAATCAGGTTAACATGGTAAATTTGTTCAACTTTCCTCTTGCCTGGTTGGTATACTTTATAGGTAACCTCACTCACTTTCTCATACAGAATTTGCCATTTAGCCAAAAATTTGCTTTCCACTGTGGGTATTAAAACAAGCACTCTGTCCCCAGTGGCAAATGTATGTACCTAGGCATTCCGGTTATACACTCTCTGTTGAGCTTGTTGGGTCTGCTCCATATGTTCTTTGACAATGGGCACCACGGCAGCAATCCTATCTTGCATCTGCAACACATGTTCAATGACACTTTTATAAGGTGTGGGCTATTCTTTCCATGTCTCCTTAGCAATATCTAGCAACCCTCTGTGATGTCTCCCATACAACAGATCAAAAGGAGAGAATCCTGTGGAAGACTGATGTACTTCTCTAATAGACAACATTAAATATGGCAATAAGTAATTCCAGTTTTTGCCATACTTATCAACAGCCTTTTTCAGCATACTTTTTAAGGTTTTGCTGAATCTCTCTACCAACCCATCTGTTTTGGGATGATAAACTGAGGTTCTCAAGTGAGTAACTTTAAACAATTTGCATAACTCCTTCATAATTCTAGACATAAAGGCAATACCTTTGTCAGTTAAAATTTCTTTTGGTATTCTCACCCTGCTAAAAACATGCACCAGCTATCTAGCTGTGCCCTTGGTTGACATATAATGCAAAGGGATTGCCTCAGCATATCGAGTAGCATAATCCACTATTACGAGGATATACTGATGTGCCCAAGCAGACTTTAACAAGAGCCCAACAAGATCCATGGCTATCCGGTCAAAGGGGACCTCTATAACATGCATGGGCACTAGGGGACTCTTGAAATGGGCTCTGGGAGCATGATACTGGCACTCAGGGCAGGAAGATCAACATTTAGAACAGCTTCATACACCCCAGGCCAAAAGAACTGCTGCAAAACCCTCTCAGTAGTTTTTTCAGCCGCTAGGTGTCCTGCGGTGATGTGACCATGAGCTAGGTCCAATACAGTTCTCCTATATGTCTGGGAACCACAAGCTGTTCTACCACATATTCACCCCTTTTTGTCATTTGGTACAAGAGCTCATTGTTAAGGAAAAAATAGAAAGACAAAGATATGTGTTCTGTGGTGCACAAGGACCGAGTTAAATAAAATATAACTTTTATTACTTATATTAAAATGTCATAAAAATGGCTGCGAAATATTACTAAAATGACAGAAATACGAATTAAGGTAGGTATAGTGATTAAAATTGCTGTGTACAGGAATGCCACTATAAGTGTCTCTATTAATATAACACTAGATCAAGAAATTGATTTTGCACTATCACATAAGGGTAATATGCATTTCAGAGGATGTCCACAGTATGGTGTGATATCCATTCTATGATGTTTTTTAAGTGGATGGCAACAATGTTACAGATGTTCTGGAGAATATTCAAATTCTCTCTATATAAATATATCAGTCAGCTTACACTCACATATGGTGCATTTACAAAAATCAGATTAAATTATAATAAGAGTGCTGTGTGCTGCCTTATATCTGTTGCAGTTCCAACTCTTATTAACAAATGATGCACTACTAAAAATCTGATTGTATTGTAATAAGAGTGCTGTGTGCTACCATACATCTATCACAGTTCAATCTGTATTCCCTACAGTAGCTGTGGAGACTTTTCCTCTGTTGCTATAATACAGCCCCCTCACACTGTTGAAATACATATAATCTTCAGGTTCGATACATGACACACTAGGCCTGATTCAGACCTGCTTGCAAGCGCATAGTGCTTGCAAACGGGTCGATGGCCGGGCAGTGTGCACGTGCGGTGTGCGCAAGCCCCACAGCGAGTGAGAAATTCACTCGCTCCAGGGCTCACTACAAACGGGGCAGCTGTCGATGTTGATCGACAGCTCATCCCATTTTGTAGGCGGGGTGGGGGGGGTGGCTGGACAAAAGGAGACGATCCTGAAGGAATAAACCAAAATTAGAGAAATAACCAAGCGCCAAGAGGGGGTGTGAGCCAACTAGCTATAAGACAGAATGTATATAAACAGGTGTGTGCATAAACTGATAAAAATTGGACACAGCTGCCTGCCACCTGGGAGTATGCCACCACTCCCAATGAGCACGGGGTGCTCAGAAAATGTAAAGAACGGATAGGTGGAATGGCGCTAGTATCACATATAAAACATGGTGTAAATGCATAAAACGTTTATTGTGAATATAGCAGAACTAAATATCAGCAAACGTATCGACATATAAAAATACAAAAATACAATAAACTAATATAAATAAAATTGAATAAAACTCTATCAGTATTTTCACATACAGGCCAGAAAAGGTTTACCATTAATTCCTTCATTAACTGTACTTCACAATATGTTATATATCTACTATCGTGTCCCTGTAATCTGCACTACATCGGCCGTACGATACGTCCACTGAAACAACGCTTTTTGGAACACAGACGCAATATTGTGAATAACTCCATTAAACATAGTGTCTCCAGACACTTTGTGGAATACCACAACAGCGATCCTAGTGGTTTAAAAGTGGTTGGTGTAGAGCAGATTCCACATATGACCAGAGGAGGGAACAGATTCAGACAACTGTGTAAACAAGAAGCAGCCTGGATCTTAAAAATGCAGACCTTAAGTCCTCAGGGTCTCAATGAAAATACTGACCTTGAATTTATTTAATGCAGCTCCTGTGTTTATTTCCCTTTACCAATATTGATATTTTGTTATTTGATTTATTTGGTATTTAGGAGTTCTCTATCTGCCTTATATATAGATGCCTGACATCTAATAATTTATATACAGCTTTTTTCCCCTTTCCCCGTGTCCCATTGGTGCATACATAATGTATTTATTATTATTTACAGTGTCTATATATGCGTTTTTGCCATATGGCTCTGGTTTTGTTGCCAGGTTTTAATTTTATGTATATGCGCATTATTAATAATACAAATCGGTCGGGTCCATGCCGCTGGTCCATGACCGATTAGTCTTACAATACTTTGACCCATTGTATATTTATATATTTTTTTTATGTTTAACATTGTGTCTTGGATATTTATACTTCGGTAGAATTATAGTAGATCCAAAAATAATTCTATGTCTATATGGGAATTTCTGTATTCACACCATATATATGTGTTTATATTCATGTTCATCTATTCACTTATTTCTAGCTATCAGTAACAGTAACACACCAAACAATAATTTTCTTGTCATAATAGTCTTCTTGTAGTAATTTGATTGACATGGATTGAATGTACTAGACTTTTTGTATTTCAGTAGGATACCACTAAGATATATATATATATATATATATATATATATAATTGGGAAAATAGACCTTTCAATGTTCCAGTTTATATTATTCAGGACTTGGATTGAGACCAGTAAAACAATTAAATTCCAACATGCACCTGGTAGCCATTAATGATTGGCAGGTGCACACCTGTAGGTGATTTTACTAATGAGCAAAGGTATAAAAAGCCATCCTTTGTACATTCATTCATTCTGCCTTCTTGAAGAAGCTACTATATGTAGTGAAACGCGTTAAGGATTACAGACAAGTTTACCACCACTTTGCGCACCAGTGAATTGATCTCACATCCAGGATTCAGCATTTGCCACATTCACCTTGTCCATCAGCCACGGCCCAGCAGAGCGGAGTACTCACACATGGCTGCATCATCTCATCTCTCTGGAGAGAGCGACTCCACTACCGGACAGCTTACCATCTCACTGACTGCAGTCCTCACAGCGGGGCTTTGGGGCCGTGTCCCACGACCACCAGAGTGGCTATTTCTTCCTGGCACACACCCATGCACTCACTCTGCACACTCCTCGGCACTCTCCAGCTGCGTTCCGGCCTCACACAAACAGGCTGGCACTGCATCCATTACTGGACCAATATACCATCACTGCCTTGGAGTGACTTCAGACATGTGAGTTCTATAACAGGATTATCCAAATACTATCCGGATTTATTTGCCTCATTGATTGACTTTCTTATTTTTATTATCATTTATTTTTCACCATCTACCATATACGGATTCATATTATATTTATATATATTTTCTGGTCTATCCCAATCAGGCAACTATTTTGGAGCTTCATAATTACCAGCCCTATGGGAACATAAATTTCAACTATTCATTCCTCCTGGCTATTGTTGCATCATTTTTCATGTGATACATAGTTGCTATAATACCATATATCGATTGGCAACACGTACAATCTGGTGCAGAGTGTGTTTATATTAGTTTATTGTATTTTTGTATTTTTATATGTCGATAAGTTTGCTGATATTTAGTGCTGCTATATTCACAATAAATGTTTTATGCATTTACACCATGTTTTATATGTGATACTAGCGCCATTCCACCTATCCGATCCTGAAGGAATGCCTGCCATTTATGGGCGGCCCTACTGACATCACCAGTGATGTCAGTAGTGAGCTTCCGGATCTATTAGAGCCGGAAGCTCACTGGGGCTTGAGGCAGACTAGACTCTACCACAAGGGTCTCGTCGCAAGCCCGATGGTCGCGACCATCGCAACCATCACCTGGCCGCTCGCAAAAGCTGTGGGTGGTCACCCACAGCTTAGCAAGTGACCTGGAGGCTGGCTTAAAAAAAAAAAAAGCGGCTGCCCTCATTCAGAGCGGCTCTGAATGAGCTCCACATTGTAGGTATATTCAATTAAACTGTAATATACACATTTATATGGACACAGTGTTAGAGCCCACAGTTACATGTTTGGATACTTAAGCCTGTGCACCGGGTCTAATGGTTTCCCATTAATAACTTTCACATTTTCTCTGGCTCTTATCAAGGTGGGGCCCTTAACTGTTCAGATACAAACTGATCCTTTCTCACTTCAAGCACTTTCAGCACTGTCTACCACTTCTCCCTCCTCTGGAAGAGGTACCTCATTTTGTTCCTCATTATTTATTACTTCCCCAGCCATACTAGCAAAAGGGCAAGGGTCTGAGGGTTTCGGGGTCACACCTGTGGCCAGCATGTCAACCAGGATGGTTTACTGGCTCTGTACTGTTCACCTCTGTGACCACACGGGACTTCCATAATTTCCAAAAATGGGGAAAGTCTCTCCCTATTATAACATCATGTATTAAGGAAGGGACCATTCCCACATTAACCATAGCTGAACCACAAGGGGTCTCAATATTCACTTAAACAGTATTATAATAACGGGTGTCACCATGTATGCAAGTTACACCAACAGTTGTTTGCTGGCAGTTTAAGGCATTTACCAACCCATCTTTCACAATTGTGATTACACTTCCTGAGTCTAACAATGGCTTTACCCGGTTCCTTCCATAGCAATTTCACACATTTGTTTTTCGGGCTCAGTCGAAGGTGCAACTGTACAGGCTAACCTGGCAAAGTAAGACATTCTGCGACATTCAAAGACAGCATCACATTGCATAGGTTCTTGAACAACTGGGCAAATAGCAACAACATGTCCTGGGATACCACACCTAAAACATTTAATCACATAACTGTCAAGTCTTTTAGGAAGGAGAGATCTTTTTGGCCACACCGGCCCATCTTTGGACCAAGCACCCACACAGTCTCCAGGACCCTTTTCCCATGGGACAGTATAACCAGGTTTTACCGAAGTGCGCTGTCATGGATCTAGGGGCTGCTGCAGTATAGCCAGTAGTTCTTCTGCTGCCAGATACCTTTCCACCATATCCACTATCTGGTTATCTGACTTAGGATCCCTGTGGCTCACCCACTTGCGTAAAGCCATGGGCAGGTACCTCAAGTAACGGTCTATGACAACTCTTTCCACCATCTGGGGAGTCTCTGGTTGTAACCATTTTTTGGTCAGGTGGATGAGGTCGTGCATTTGTGAGCGGGGAGGTTTGTCCATGTAGTACACCCAGCGATGTACACGTTGTGCTCAGACCAACAGTGTAACTCCCAGGTGAAAGTATTCCTATCACAGGGCACTCCAGAACAAATATAATATATTCAAATGAGTATGATTCCACCTTATCACAAACTATACCATTGACCCAATTATAACAATTATTAAAACTTAACCTTTAATAAGTCCTTTAATAGGATGCCGCAAAATATTATTATTTAATTTTAATAAAATTATTTAGTTGTTATTATCACCTTACCTCGTATTAAATGATATATAATTATTGGACTAACCACATTAATTTAAGTGGTATCACGTCTCAAAGGGGCGTCTGCAGAAACGGACAAATGTAATTTCACTATATCTATGTTAATAAGAGATCCTGTTATAGGATCCTAACTGTCCCACTCACAAACAGATATTCAATAGGGAGTAGTCAATCCAATATATCAAAAGGACCTAATCGTCATATGACATCTGTCTTATCAATATAGCAAGGTCACTTACTCAAATGAATAGCATGTGCATGATAAATAGCGTATACAAATACACATGTAGCTATATCAGCTTTATTGATTAATTGCGCTTTGCACTATTATCCCAAAACCATATTATAATGATATATCTAGAACTGATACTCTGTTATCGATGGACGTGTAATTCGTACCATAATACTATTGCCTACTCTCAAAGATTAATAATATTTAGTTGCTGTTCCACAACAGGTCCGTTCTATTAATGTCCACCAATCTTATAAATGGATATAATCAGTATTATGGATACAATGTGTATATCTATTACTGAAATGGCTTTTGAGACAATGTAGCTCTTATTCTGCCATAGTTACAGAAAAAGGCCTAGCAATATTGTCTAAACCTGCAACACTATATTATGAATCACATAATGAGATGATCTATACCCCTATTAACTGTGTCATTGATATTTAATAATCTTTATAATTGCGTGGGATCAGTATTATAAATCCAAATGTGCAATGTTACTAAGGTGTCCTTTAAAAACAAAGTGGCTCCTATCATTCCATAATGGCAAATAAGTACTATGGTAACAAATGCACTCTCCTAATTGCATGACCATTAGTATAACATAGCGGGCAACACTGACATTTTTAGTATTGCCAGTGCTCCCCAACTAAATGTATTGACATAGATGTCCGTATCCTATCTATGCAGGGTCACACGCGCCCGCTCATAATGTCCTTTAGTCTGACAGACGCCCTAAACTATCTGTAACATATTATTAAAACGTGGTTCAAACACTTTAACAAACACTATACACGCCAACCAGCGTGCATCGCGTGTCTCCTGATGCACATTTCGCTCTGTGGCTTAATCATAGGAGCAACCCGTCCATCGGGTTGCAAGATCCTATATTCATCATTGCCACCAATCAGCTTGCTCCATTTTGACTGATGGGGCTATTGGCCAATCCGCTCAGCCTGTCAGCATTTTCATTGGTTGTCAGAATCTGGCAGTGATTTCCACATAAAATCGGAGTGAGCTTTTAGACTGACAGAAAATATATCCAATCAGTTGAGGCTCTCAATGGTTCAATGGGTCAACACATAATCCCGGCCAGAATACAAAGATTTGTTAATATTACACACTCTAGATTAACGTAATATATTGTAGGGAGTAATCACTATCACAGATACTCCATACATTCCTATGTAATCCATACTGAAGAGACAATCACCATAAGTATTATATCGATGTTTCACCATAAAAATTAAAACATAAACCAAATAATTAATATAGCACAAATATATAACAAATATTGATAATATACAATATTTATTAATTGATACCCCCAATCCAAACTATTAATTATTAACAATATAATATTCTAAAATAAATGTATATACACCCATACTAGAAATACTAATATAGTAATAAAATAAAATAAGGTGATATCTCAAATACATTACTCCCTCATCAATAATATTATACCAATTATAAATTGCCTCTTATATAATAGTGATATTAATATATATATATAACATAATGTGTATATCTAATAAAAATAAAATAAACAATTTTACTTTGTAATAATGTATAAAAAACTTGTCCCAAATCATTATTAAAAAGTGTATAATAAAAATAGTGTCCCTAATACAAAAAGTCATAATATTCTAATAAAATTTAATAAATACATATAGTGCTCACAAATGAATAAATAAGTGAATAAAATAAATCCAAAGTGAAAGCATCCTAAGACAGGTATTCATAACCTGATTATTCAGATAATAATGGTATTGTGCCTACAAATTTAATAATACTATATATTACAAAATTCCACAATAGTTATATATAAAAAGATTATTTCAAAAAAACACCAAAATTAATATGTTCATTCATTCCCGTTGGCTGTAAACCACTCAGTAGGAATGTCCAATGGCTCTCTCTCTTCAGTAACTCTTGGATGATATTACCACCCCAAATCCCCAGGTTTACTTTTTCTATACCAAATGCTCCTAAGGCTGAGACATCCCCATGATGTTGGTCATGAAAGTGTCTCGCCACAGATGTAAGTTGCTTGAATTTCATCAGATCCGATTTGGAGTTCCTAATACTGCCTGCATGCTCAAGTACATGTTGTTTAAGGGGTCTTGTAGTCATTCCAATGTAATTTTTGTCACATGGACAGATCAGACAATGCACAACCCCCGAGGTGTTGCAATTAATATAATCATGTATCCTATGAATCTTATTATATTTATCAACCACCTCTGTAGTACGAGTCATAAAATTACAGGCTTTACATCCACCACATTTAAAGGAACCCTCAGCCACGGGTTTCCTTTTCTGATTATTCACAAAGTGGCTATGTACCAGTTTATCCTTTAAATTGGTTGATCTCCTCAAACTGATAGAAACTTTAGATCCAATGTTCTCGGCAAGAACTGGGTCCAATGAAAGTATTGATCAATGTTTATGGATTATGTCTTGAATTTGACACCATTCCATACAAAAGTCTCCAATGAATCTAATTTTGTCAGATTCCTTTTCTCTAATTTTATTAGGGTATAGAAGTGAATTCCTATCCCTCAAACTGGTTTCATATTTAGCCTTTTTAATGGCTCTCCTGCTGTACCCTCTCTCAATCAGTCTCTTGGATAATTCCTCCAATCTTAGTTTGAATTGAGTGGGATCAGAACAATTTCTTTTGAGGCGTAAAAACTCTCCTTTGGGTATATACTTCAGGACAGGGGGGAAATGCGCACTCGACCTATGTAAGACACTATTCGTAGCTGTATGTTTCCTATATAGATCTGTAGAAATATAGCCATCATTCATTTTTTGTATCCTCAGATCAAGAAAAGTGATTTCTGACTCACTAACTTCATAGGTCAGTTTGAGGTTCATATCATTCTGATTTAAGAGATTGATAAACTCTATAAATTTATTTTGTGGACCATCCCTCAATATCAGGAGGTCATCTATGTACCTCATCCAAATTAATATATGTTGGGTATAGATTTCATTGGTCTCATTAAAAACCATCATCTCCTCCCACCAACCTAAGTATATATTCGCATATGTGGGGACACACGCCGCCCCCATTGCTGTACCTCTTATTTGTAAGTAGAAATTATCGCTAAAGATAAAGACATTTTTGGAAAGTACAAAAGAGAGTAATCTCACCAGAAATTCTCCAAATTTTGTAATGCCACCCTTTTCCAAAAAGTATCGAACTGATTCAATACCCTTCTCATGTTGAATGCTGGTATAGAGTGATTCTACATCGCATGTAGTGAGCAGAACACCCTTATCAACATGGATTTCGTCCACTTTACGCAGGACATCCACAGTGTCTTATGTGTATGATGGCAAATTAATTACAAACTGTCTTAAATGGGTATCCAGGAATTTACTAGCCTGTTCTGTCAAACTCTTAATCCCTGACACAATTGGACGCCCAGTGATCCCCACCTTCTATATGTTACCCAAGATCCACAAAAATGAATTAGTACCACCAGGACGTCCAATTGTGTCTGGGATTAAGAGTTTGACAGAACAGGCTAGTAAATTCCTGGATACCCATTTAAGACAGTTTGTAATTAATTTGCCATCATACACGCAAGACACTATGGATGTTCTGCATAATGCGGATGAAATCCATGTTGATAAGGGTGTTCTGCTCACTACATGCGATGTAGAATCACTCTATACCAGCATTCAACATGAGAAGGGTATTGAATCAGTTCAAAACTTTTTGGAAAAGGGTGGCATTACAGAATTTGGAGAATTTCTGGTGAGATTACTCTCTTTTGTACTTTCCAAAAATGTCTTTATCTTTAGCGATAAATTCTACTTACAAATAAGAGGTACAGCAATGGGGGCGGCGTGTGTCCCCACATATGCGAATATATTGTCGAAGCTGAATAATTGGCTGAGACAAGTTCAGTTTAAAATTTAATCGCGGCGACGCCATCTTGCGAATGGCCGCAAGACTCCATTTTGGAAATGAGATCGCAAGACACCATTTTTGTGGTCAGCGTCAATTCAAGTTATAACTCAGGAGCTAAGAACAGATGGCAATGTTTTTGTTAACCTACCAAGGGCAACTGGAAAAACAAGCTTTCTGAGTAAAAGTAAATAAGAAGAGACAATGGGTATTTTTACATACAAATTGGGAATCCCTGGATGCAGATAAAGTATAGTTGTGGCAATTGTAATATAATATCTACACAATTGGATTTGTCTGAATCCTAGACAGGATGGCCCCAAATTCCACAGCTTGAGGTGGTAATACATTTGCATTTCACACAAGAGTCTGTGAGAACAAAAGAGGTTTTGTTTTCCTTTGAACACACAACAGGTGGGGGCCTGCTGACAGAGGGCATGTAGAACTACAACCCTCAGCCATCCACACTGCTGGATGTTCACTTCATGTATGAGAAATTATGCACTTAAATCTCACCCATTAATAACTAGCGTCCTTATATCAAACCCCGAATACTCACACACTACATATTCGCACACAAGGTTCCATTAGCATCAAATTGTATGATTCAAGTTTCTTTAAGTTAGTTTAACTGCTAAGAAATAGAGGTTTTTGATATCTAAGGTATTATACATGATAAGCAAGGTGTGTTTGGTGTCGTTCTGATGCGTACGCTTTTTACAGAATCCCGGTGTTATCGGTGGAGAGATCACATCATGCAAACTCAAGTTACGGATCGCAGAACTTACAAGCAACAAAATGTTTAGTTGATGGAATGTTACAAGAGGCGTTACCAGAAAGACTCCAGCTGTTAGAGGCAGGGAAAGTCTATTTGAAACAACCTGTTAAATGTGTCGTTACATATGCTTCTCCTCTGGGAACCAATGAGATCAGGAGGAAGTTCCCCTTTGTCCTGTTTCAGTCTGGGGGGGAATACATGTGTCCGAACACTGGTTTGCCAGTTCATGCTGAATTTTGGGTGAACTGAGGATATCTAGTCAGAAGTCTATCTCTGGGTCCAGAGGCGCAGCGTATGTATAACCGTACTTGGGTCTGTATTATTTCCTTTTACGCCTAACTTGTGTATGTATAGATTGCGTGTAACTGACTTTACTTTTACCTGAATAATACTTGTGCGTTGGAAACACAGATTCCACTCCTGTCTTTATTTGTGGTTAAACTGCGTATGCAATTAGCGTTCTGTTTAGAGTTTTTAGGCAGGGTTTTGTCTTAGAGGTTCTAGGCAGGTGAATCTTAGAGGTTTATAGGAAGGAATATATTAAAAGGTTTATTGATGAATTCAACAGTGGGGGCTCATCGGTTTATCACACTATCTGATACACGATAACACTCGGTCAGTCCTCTCTCAGCAAAAGGGTGGAGGCGCCTTTTGGGAGACACATTAGTCTTTCATTACCACAGTGTTGCTGATAGCGTACTGCCGGTTATTGTGTAGAGGAAGCGCTGATTAGAATCCAGGGACAACAGAGGAAAAAAAGTTTGTTTTTCCTCTGTTGATAGAACCTTGTGTTTAGAGGGGTGCTGCAGTATTTGCGTACTCAGCTAAAACGCATTTTTGCGTACGCAGTTAAAAAAAAAAAGTAATTATACGCTTGTGTGGTAGTCGCATAATTGTGTATGCGGACGATCGCACAATAGCGTATGCGCACTTCCGGTTCTGCTGCCACGTGTTTGAACAAAGCCATTGAGGTTTACATTTTTTTCTATCTACCAATATCTGGGTTAAACGTTTATTTTCTGCGCAGAGAAAAAGTGTGTAACAGTGTGTGTATTGTTGGTAGGGGTAATTTATTCCCTAAAGTTAAGGGTGCCATATGATCCTTAAAGGCTAGGTGCAAGGGTTAGCCTAGTCGCTCGGTAAGCAGCTTTACCGTTCTAAACACAGTAGCAGGTGTACATGTTGTCTTTGTTGTATAGAGGTGCGTGAGAGTGGCCGACATACAAACTCTCATAGGTTTGGAAGTTACCTTACTAAAGCTTATCCGGGTCTGGAAGTTGCCTGTTTCAAAACTTATCTAGGTGTGGAAGTGGCCTTACGAAATCTTATCCAGGTGTGTGGGCGCCGCCGACTTAAATCGTTCACAGGTAAGTGAAAGTATCTTGATTGTCTTTCACCAGTTTAAATTTTTATTGAAAAGCGTAGGAGTTGTCTCAAAATGGGAGCCACGCAAACGGTAGAAATGATGTGCTGCTAATGGAGGCTCCGATTGGATCAGCCCGTCGTATTATGCATACTAAGTACGGTACTTATGCAATAAGGTATTGTGATATATGGTTTAATATGACGAGAAAGAGTGTTAGACCGTTTCCCAGAATTGGTAGTTTTGACAAAAATGTGTTAGATAATGTCCAGGATCACATCAGTATGGTGCGATCCCGAGAGAAAAAGATGAAGTATTTTGAATGTTTAAAAATATGGCAGCATGAAGGGGATGCTTGGCTTAAAAATGTGCAAAAGACGCAAACTAGCGTTGCCAGAAAATACATCCGCGACGCTGAGTTGCAATACGGACGAGCCGCAAATTGGCGCGCACGGGCGGCAAAGTAGCATTGTGGAGAGTATTGCCAGCAGTTCACGCTCACCTCCCCCACCTTATGTGGATGGAGGTGCAAGTACAGTTACCAAAAATACCAATAAAAATGTAACAAGTAATTTGTACCCCCTCTTAAGTAACCATAAAGAAAATGTTTATGATGTAGAAGATGAGCCTATTGTAATGTCTGCTATTTCCCATGCTGTACAAATGATAGATGCTGCATCACAACACAAACACGGGGGGTGCTGCCATCTCCATCGGTAACAGCAAGGGAAGTGTTAATACACTCGGCACCCATTGAGGAAGTTGTTAATACCATACGTAGCAGCAGCAGATTAAACCCCCAGCCAGGTAACCAGGTCAGAGGTAGCAACGTTGCCGGTCTGCATCCCATTCGGACAATAACTGTTCCAAATGGAAATGCAGATGCAAACGGTGTAGTGCCCATGAGGGAAGTAGTAATGCATTGTCCATGGACAAGAGCAGAACTGAATTCCATCATAAATGATTTCCCCAATCCCAAAAAGGAACTAGCCAAATGTCAAAGATTTTTGAGAAATTTGGGTAGTTCTCATGAGCCCACTAATAAAGATTGGCGTGTGGTGTTACGGGCCTGCCTGCCACACAATACCGACGTGACAAAATTTATCACGGACTGTGTATTGGATGGCGACGTTCCCTTAACAGACCAAGTAAACCATGGTAACATTTCCCGCATTGTGACTCAATTGGGTGTATATTTTCGAGTAGTAGTTAACTGGAACAAAATCTTCACAATCAAACAAAAAGAGAGTGAAACTGCAGAAGAATATTGCGACCGGGCTCTGCAGGCTATCACCCAGTACACTGGGATAGAAGAGATTAAAGATAGCATTCACCACAGGGGAATGATAGTCACGATATTAATGGATGGGTTAAAAGAGAATTTAAAAACTCGGGTTCAGACCTCACAGCCTGGCTGGCGGGGACTTACAATAGATAACCTCATAGAGTCTGCCATAGAACATGACAAAAACATCTCAAAAAAGAGGGAGACCCAGAGCAAAAAATTAATGGCTGTCAGTATACAAGCTCTGGAGAGAATGACGTTAACATCACAGCCAACAGACACGCTTGCACTTGCACACACACTCATGCCAGAACAAGTTGCTCTCACTAACCACACTCAACAACAAACACAACTCTATCCCACTAACCCAATGCAACCACAGGCCCCAGGATATCCACCCACTTCTTTTCCCCCACAATACCCTTACCCTCCCTATCCTTACCCATATCCACCACCTTTGCCCTCTGCTCAAACTTCACAACAACACATGCTTTCACCTGAATCACGAACATGTTTTAATTGCAAACAAACAGGACACTTAAGTAGAAACTGCACAGTAAAAAGAGTATGGACCCCACACCAGGGGAAACCTGGATATCCCCATAAGGGATATGCAAAGAGATCAGCAAATATTCAGCAAGCACCAGCTCCAATTGTAGCCATAAATGCTTTATTGGAGAATGGTAGCCAACGCTAGGGGTCAGGTCATACCTGTAGTCTACAGATAGTCAGGTTAACGGGAAGTACTAGGGAAGAACCGGTCTTGATGGTTGATGTAGCTGGTACTGTATATCCTTTTCTTGTAGACACAGGGGCGACCAAGTCAGTGATGAAATCTCCCGTTAATTTACAGGTGACCAACGAGACAATACCAACAATGGGTGTGACAGGTAAAGTGGAACGTTATCCTTTAACCAGACCCGCAGAAGTTAGTATTGGGCCGTTGCATACCAGACATTCTTTTCTTCTGGCTGCCGCGGCTCCTACTAACCTGCTGGGCAGAGACTTGTTATGTAAAATGGGATGTGTCATATATTGCACCCCTGATGGTGTATATTTAGATATCCCAGAGAGAATGGTATACGAGGTGCGGGATATGTTAGACACCCCACAAAGGATAATGTACCACTCTACAGTTTTAAAAGAAAATCCATCACAAGTAGATGAAATGTTGTCCCAAATTCCAGATTCCCTTTGGACAAAAGATGGACAGGACACTGGATTAATGGCAGACGTAAGCCCGGTAATGATACACTTAAAAAGCGGTAGGCAAGCTCCAAAAATTCCCCAGTACCCACTAAAACAGGAAGTAGAACTAGGGGTGTTTCCAATAATCGAACAATTATTGCAACAGGGAATTTTAGTTCGTACAGCTAGTGTAGCCAACAGTCCCATCTTTCCAGTAAAGAAGAGTGGTGGGAGGGGTTATAGGCTGGTGCAAGACCTTAGAGGTGTTAATAAGGTAGTAGAGAGCCAATTCCCTGTAGTGCCGAATCCAGCTGTCATCCTGATGCAGATCCCACCAAATGCAACCCATTTCACTGTCATTGACCTCTGTTCTGCTTTCTTCTCTGTGCCTCTCCACCCTGACTCTCAGTACCTATTCGCATTTACATACAGAGGTGTGCAATATACATGGACACGATTGCCCCAAGGTTTCATAGACAGCCCCAGTATTTTCTCCCAGGCATTGCATGACTGTTTACAAGCTTTTCAACCTGCCAATGGATCAGTTCTAATTCAATATGTGGACGATTTATTGCTATGTTCTGACTCATTTATGTCATGTGTGAATGATACTAAACTTTTGTTACTTCATCTCTCGCAAACAGGACCAAAGTGGCTAAGGACAAGTTACAGCCGTGCCAGCCTAGAGTAAAATATTTGGGACATTGCCTAACCCAGGGGTTACGACATCTCACAAATGATAGAATCTAGGCCATACAAAACATGACACTGCCGCAGAATCAACAGCAAATTCGTACCTTCTTGGGAATGTGTGGATATTGCCGAATGTGGATCCCAGGTTTTTCTATTTTGGCCTTGCCTTTACAGGAACTAGTCTCTTCCTCAAAGCCCGATCGCGTCACACACATGGAGGAATCAGAACAGGCTTTTCTTAATCTTAAGGATAGCCTGACAAAAGCTCCTGCATTGGGAATACACGATTATGAAAAACCTTTTGATTTATATTGTACGGAAGCCGATGGTTGTGCTGCAGGTGTCCTTACACAAAAACATGGTGATGCCAGTAGGCCCTTGAGCATACTACAGTGCCCAATTGGACACGGTAGCAAGATCACTCCCCACCTGTTTGAGAAGTGTAGCAGCTACCGCTTTATTGGTGAGTAAAAGTGAGGACATAGTATTGAGCCATGATATGATTGTCTACACTCCCCATGCTGTATCTGCTCTGTTGAACTCAGCTCAAACCAGACACGTCTCCTTGGCTGGGTTCACCAAATCGCTAATCGCTCCTGCAAATATTACAGTTAAACGTTGCAGTACGCTGAATCCAGCAACATACCTGCCATATGTACAACATGATGTACAAAGGGTGGAAGGAGAGGAGTTGCTGGTGGGAGGTGGGTTCAGCAGACATGATGACATCCACAATTGTATGACATATCTGAATCAGACCTTTACTGCTAGACCTGACATACATGACACACCTTTAGAGAAAGTGGATGTGACTTTCTATACGGATGGGAGTTGTCATAGACAAACAAACACAGGTGAATTATGTACAGGTTATGCTGTTGTAAATGACACAGACATCATGGAAGCTAAACCTCTCGGTCCTCCTCACTCAGCCCAGGTGGCAGAGTTAGTAGCACTGACTAGAGCATGTGAACTGGCAGCAGGCAAATCTGCTAACATTTACACTGACTCGAGGTACGCGTTCGGGGTGGTGCACGATTTTGGGGCTCTATGGCGTCTGAGAAATTTTATGACAGCAGCAGGCACACCAGTTGCACACTCCCGACACATAAAACATCTCTTAGAAGCAATCCAACTGCCCAAAGCAGTGGCAGTAATTAAATGCAAAGCCCACACATGTGAGGATGACCCAGTGTCACTGGGCAACAACAGAGCTGACGAAGCTGCAAAATGGGCAGTGGGTTTAAAAATGCCTTCTCCAATTGAAACAATTATGTCATTCCAAACCATTGATATGCTGAAATTAATTGAGATGCAAAATTTGTGTTCAATTCAGGAAAAATCCATATGGAAGTCCAAGGGGTGTGGGCAAGAGTCCTCCGGGCTCTGGAGGGACGGACATGGTAAGCCAGTAGCCCCCAAGGCATATTACCCCAGCCTGGCTGAAGCAGCACATGGTCTGACTCATCTGGGTAAACAGGGCATGTGCAAGTTGGTGAGGGCATACTGGTGCGCACCAGGGTTTTCTTCACAAGCAGAGAAGATAGCAATGTCCTGTCTGACCTGCTTGAGAAAGAACATAGGGAAAGCGATCCCTACCGAACCGTCCCACATTCCACCGACTGATGGACCTTTCCAGGTGATACAAATTGATTTCATCCAATTACCACCCTGCAGGAACCTTAAGTATGTATTAGTGTGCACAGACGTATTCTCTAACTGGGTTGAGGCCTACCCAGCAGCCACTAATACTGCTGCGTTTACTGCCAAGAAAATAGTTCAGGAATTTGTATGCAGGTACGGTATCCCTAGAATCATCGAAAGTGATAGGGGTACCCATTTCACAGGTGATGTTTTCCAAAATATGTGTAAGCTGATGGGTATTAATAGCCGACTTCACACCCCCTACCGACCGCAAGCCAGTGCCAAGGTAGAGAGGATGAACGGGACTATTAAAAATAAGCTAAGTAAAATCATGGCAGAGACTGGACTAGGATGGCCAGAAGCTTTACCTTTGGTCCTACATAGTATAAGGACCACTCCTAGATTTCCTCTGAATCTGTCCCCATTTGAAATATTGTTTGGTAGACAACCTCATTTGATTATAAGTCCACATGAAGATCTAAAGGGTAACAACGAGGTAACTGTGAAGTATCTTATATCAATGAGTAAGCAGTTAAAGCAACAGCAGCAGAAACTGAAATTGTTGTCCCATGATATGCCTGAAATGAACTGCCATGATGTTGAACCAGGAGAATATGTAATGATCCGAAATTTCTTACGTTCAGGTTGTTTGACTGATCGGTGGGAAGGTCCGTACCAGGTGCTGCTGACAAGTACTACATCTTTGAAGGTGGCCGAGAGAGATACCTGGGTCCATTCTACTCACTGTAAAAAGGTCAATCAACCGGTGGAGAAACAGGTCGGAGACAAAGCTGATAGTGTGGATCTGTCACTCGCGAGCTTGTTCCGGGAGGATTGAAAAGGTTGTAGTGAGATACCTGAACTGAGAGAAATTTGCAGGTCTTGTTGTGACAATGGACGGGCCTGCTGTGTTCATTTTCATATTCTCTTTTAGAGTGTTCACCATCCTGGTCAGTTCGGGAATACCCAGTGTCTGTGATGGGGGACCTATTGAGGAAACAGGAGCTGATGGCAGTGCTGATGGAGTGGAGAAAGGAGGAGTGCAATGCCAATCAGGGGAGTGTCTGACCAATCTTAGTACTGTTATTGTTAAGAGAGCTGTCATTCCAGATACTCGGGGAAGGTGTGAAGGGTTATCGTCTGAAGATTCCTGTATTTGTGAGTTTTGTGGGTCCCTAGTTGATGAGAACTGTATTCAACGGTGCCAACCTAAATATAACCCGTACTGGGGAGGGTATCCTTTAGAGGATTATCACAGCATGGTAGGCAAAGTGTTAAATCAAACCGATTGCTGGGTGTGTTCACATGTGCCACAGGGACAGCATAATGTAGGGTTGGTGCCATTTCCGCTGAATATCACGGAAATTTTAGAATTACAAAAGGGGAAAACATTGGATGGAAAATTCCTCTCATCCAAACCGCCTCATTTCAAACTCTATCAATTTCAAGTAGATAAATCACTTTTGTGTTTAAACATAACCAACCCCAATAAACCCGGATGTTGGGAAGTGACGGGGAATAATCAGACGATGACCTTCTCACAAAGAGCTGATAATGAGTCCATAAACTATGATCTGCTACGCTCAATTAAATCAAGTGGGAAATATTTTAGGTACCGGTATACATTGAGTTCCACCAAAGAAATGATTGTTAAAGTACCAGATGGTTATTGTGCTAAAATAATACAACCAGAAACTTGCATATACCAGATGGAAGAGCCTGAGATAGGATTGTTTGCAAGAGAAATGTGTTTAATGATAATGACGCATACCATTCCTTATATTCTCCCTGATAATGTATATTTTATATGTGGAAGAAAAGCGAATAAATGGCTCTCCCTGAGTTCCGAAGGTTTGTGTTATCTGGGAAGAGTTGTCCCAGAAGTTATGACCCTCACACATGTTGAAATGTTGGGAATACATAAAAACACACCGTCACCATATCTTCACACACAATATGAACACAGAGGCAAGAGAAATATGATACCTGGTGATATGCATAAAACCGCTCAGTTAATCAGTGAGACAACTGGCTTCCAAGTTTTAGTCGCCCTGGATCCCACCAGAATTGCTAGGGGTACATTCAATTTTAGATATATCCAGGAACTTGCTAAATTAATAGATAATATCACCAAGATGTACGATGACACATTCAGCTACACAGGGAGAGAATTGCAAGCATACAAGAAAGAACTAGTGCAACACAGGCTAGTGTTGAATTATTTAACTGCTGTTACTGGAGGGTATTGCGTAACGTTAGCCACCCAATTTGGAGTAAAGTGTTGCACTTATGTCACCAATGATGCCAGCGACCCTAAGGAGGTGATAGACCAGAAGATGGATGAGATTCTACAGCTAAAGTGGGAATTTCGTAAGAACCATAACGCATCAGTGGCTGAAGCAGGGGAAAAGATAGAAGGATGGGTGTCATGGCTGAACCCAGTGAAATGGTTCTCGGGTCTAGGAAAGTGGGTCCAGGAAGTGGTCGCCAGCATAGGCAAATTCTTGATCCTTATACTGATTGTCATCATAGTAATTGGCATATGCTTCCGGTGTGTTCCTATTGTGTTGAAGTGTGGAAAATGTGAAAACAGAGTGAAACGAAGGGATGAAACTATGATGGTGGTCAGAAATGATAATATGTATACCGAGGTAGATACAGAACTGCACTACAACTCTGAGCTAGGAAGTACCATCATTTAAATGTATAATATTTAGACATGCATAGAAGATATTATTGAAATGTTATTTATAGAACACCCAGACAATGTAAAGTCTCAATTTCCCCTTCAAAACTACTGTTATAAGACTGGTGCATCCCCACATCTGTCACATGATCTCCCAAGATCCGCGGTGTGCGTATAATAGTAGTTTTATGCCCCCGCCTAGAGACACATTGTTGATGGATTAAGAACCACCTTGTGCCATCCCATGATAACACTAAATAATATGTTAATGTAAGCCCAAAATAAATTTTTATAGCAGATTGTGATAGCATGTTGTTTGCTTGTTGGTGGACTGTCGAAGCTGAATAATTGGCTGAGACAAGTTCAGTTTAAAATTTAATCGCGGCGACGCCATCTTGCGAATGGCCGCAAGACTCCATTTTGGAAATGAGATCGCAAGACACCATTTTTGTGGTCAGCGTCAATTCAAGTTATAACTCAGGAGCTAAGAACAGATGGCAATGTTTTTGTTAACCTACCAAGGGCAACTGGAAAAACAAGCTTTCTGAGTAAAAGTAAATAAGAAGAGACAATGGGTATTTTTACATACAAATTGGGAATCCCTGGATGCAGATAAAGTATAGTTGTGGCAATTGTAATATAATATCTACACAATTGGATTTGTCTGAACCCTAGACAGGATGGCCCCAAATTCCACAGCTTGAGGTGGTAATACATTTGCATTTCACACAAGAGTCTGTGAGAACAAAAGAGGTTTTGTTTTCCTTTGAACACACAACAGGTGGGGGCCTGCTGACAGAGGGCATGTAGAACTACAACCCTCAGCCATCCACACTACTGGATGTTCACTTCATGTATGAGAAATTATGCACTTAAATCTCACCCATTAATAACTAGCATCCTACTATCAAACCCCGAATACTCACACACTACATATTCGCACACATGGTTCCATTACAATCAAATTGTATGATTCAAGGTGGTTAAGTTAGTTTAAATGCTAAGAAATACAGGTTTTTGATATCTAAGGTATTATACATGATAAGCAAGGTGTGTTTGGTGTCGTTCTGATGCGTACGCTTTTTACAGAATCCCGGTGTTATCGGTGGAGAGATCGCATCATGCAAACTCAAGTTACGGATCGCAGAACTTACAAGCAACAAAATGTTTAGTTGATGGAATGTTACAGGAGGCGTTACCAGAAAGACTCCGGCTGTTAGAGGCAGGGAAAGTCTATTTGAAACAACCTGTTAAATGTGTCGTTACATATGCTTCTCCTCTGGGAACCAATGAGATCAGCAGGAAGTTCCCCCTTTGTCCTGTTTCAGTCTGGGGGGGAATAAATACATGTGTCCGAACACTGGTTTGCCAGTTCATGCTGAATTTTGGGTGAACTGAGGATATCTAGTCAGAAGTCTATCTCTGGGTCCAGAGGCGCAGCGTATGTATAACCGTACTTGGGTCTGTATTATTTCCTTTTACACCTAACTTGTGTATGTATAGATTGCGTGTAACTGACTGTACTTTTACCTGAATAATACTTGTGCGTTGGAAACACAGATTCCACTCCTGTCTTTATTTGCGGTTAAACTGCGTACGCAATTAGCGTTATTAGCGTTCTGTTTAGAGGTTTTAGGCAGGGTTTTGTCTTAGAGGTTCTAGGCAGGTGAATCTTAGAGGTTTATAGGAAGGAATATATTAAAAGGTTTATTGACGAATTCAACAATATACTTAGGTTGGTGGGAGGAGACGATGGTTTTTAATGAGACCAATGAAATCTATACCCAACATATCTTAATTTGGATGAGGTACATAGATAACCTCCTGATATTGTGGGATGGTCCACAAAATAAATTTATAGAGTTTATCAATCTCTTAAATCAGAATGATATGAACCTCAAACTGACCTATGAAGTTAGTGAGTCAAAAATCACTTTTCTTGATCTGAGGATACAAAAAATTAAAGATGGCTATATTTCTACAGATCTATATAGGAAACATACAGCTACGAATAGTGTCTTACATAGGTCGATTGCGCATTTCCCCCCTGTCCTGAAGTGTATACCCAAAGGAGAGTTTTTATGCCTCAAAAGAAATTGTTCTGATCCCACTCAATTCAAACTAAGATCGGAGGAATTATCCAAGAGACTGATTGAGAGAGGGTACAGCAGGAGAGCCATTAAAAAGGCTAAATATGAAACCAGTTTGAGGGATAGGAATTCACTTCTATACCCTAATAAAATTAGAGAAAAGGAATCTGACAAAATTAGATTCATTGGAGACTTTTGTATGGAATGGTGTCAAATTCAAGACATAATCCATAAACATTGGTCAGTACTTTCATTGGACCCAGTTCTTGCCAAGAACATTGGATCTAAAGTTTCTATCAGTTTGAGGAGATCAACCAATTTAAAGGATAAACTGGTACATAGCCACTTTGTGAATAATCAGAAAAGGAAACCCGTGGCTGAGGGTTCCTTTAAATGTGGCGGATGTAAAGCCTGTAATTTTATGACTCGTACTACAGAGGTGGTTGATAAATATAATAAGATTCATAGGATACATGATTATATTAATTGCAACACCTCGGGGGTTGTGTATTGTCTGATCTGTCCATGTGACAAAAATTACATTGGAATGACTACAAGACCCCTTAAACAACGTGTACTTGAGCATGCAGGCAGTATTAGGAACTCCAAATCGGATCTGATGAAATTCAAGCAACTTACATCTGTGGCGAGACACTTTCATGACCAACATCATGGGGATGTCTCAGCCTTAGGAGCATTTGGTATAGAAAAAGTAAACCTGGGGATTAGGGGTGGTAATATCACCCAAGAGTTACTGAAGAGAGAGAGCCATTCGACATTCCTACTGGGTGGTTTACAGCCAGCGGGAATGAATGAACATATTAATTTTGGTGTTTTTTGAAATAATCTTTTTATATATAACTATTGTGGAATTTTGTAATATATAGTATTATTAAATTTGTAGGCGGCACAACACCATTATTATCTGAATAATCAGGTTATGAATACCTGTCTTAGGATGCTTTCACTTTGGATTTATTTTATTCACTTATTTATTCATTTGTGAGCACTATATGTATTTATTAAATTTTATTAGAATATTATCACTTTTTGTATTAGGGACACTATTTTTATTATACACTTTTTAATAATGATTTGGGACAAGTTTTTTATACATTATTACAAAGTAAAATTGTTTATTTTATTTTTATTAGATATACACATTATGTTATATATATATTAATATCACTATTATATAAGAGGTAATTTATAATTGGTATAATATTATTGATGAGGGAGTAATGTATTTGAGATATCACCTTAATTTATTTTATTACTATATTAGTATTTCTAGTATGGGTGTATATACATTTATTTTAGAATATTATATTGTTAATGATTAATAGTTTGGATTGGGGGTATCAATTAATAATTATTGTACATTATCAATATTTGTTATATATTTGTGCTATATTAATTATTTGGTTTATGTTTTAATTTTTATGGTGAAACATCGATATAATACTTATGGTGATTGTCTCTTCAGTTTGGATTACATAGGAATGTATGGAGTATCTGTGATAGTGATTACTCCCTACAATATATTACGTTAATCTAGAGTGTGTAATATTAACAAATCTTTGTATTCTGGCCGGGATTATGTGTTGACCCATTGAACCATTGAGAGCCTCAACTGATTGGATATATTTTCTGTCAGTCTAAAAGCTCACTCCGATTTTATGTGGAAATCACTGCCAGATTCTGACAACCAATGAAAATGCTGACAGGCTGAGCGGATTGGCCAATAGCCCCATCAGTCAAAATGGAGCAAGCTGATTGGTGGCAATGATGAATATAGGATCTTGCAACCCGACGGACGGGTTGCTCCTATGATTAAGCCACAGAGTGAAACGCGCGTCAGGAGACAAGCGATGCACGCTGGTTGGCGTGTATAGTGTTTGTTAAAGTGTTTGAACTACTGTTTTAATAATATGTTACAGATAGTTTAGGGCATCTGTCAGACTAAAGGACATTATGAGCGGGTGCGTGTGACCCTGCATAGATAGGATATGGACATCTATGTCAATACATTTAGTTGGGAAGCACTGGCAATACAAAAAATGTCAGTGTTGCCCGCAATGTTATACTAACAGTCATGCAATTAGGAGAGTGCATTTGTTACCATAGTACTTATTTGCCATTATGGAATGATAGGAGCCACTTTGTTTTTAAAGGGCACCTTAGTAACATTGCACATTTGGATTTATAATACTGATCCCACGCAATTATAAAGATTATTAAATATCAATGACACGGTTAATAGGGGTATAGATCATCTCATTATGTGATTCATAATATAGTGTTGCAGGTTTAGACAATATTGCTAGGCCTTTTTCTGTAACTATGGCAGAATAAGAGCTACATTGTCTCAAAAGCCATTTCAGTAATAGATATACACATTGTATCCATAATACTGATTATATCCATTTATAAGATTGGTGGACATTAATAGAACGGACCTGTTGTGGAACAGCAACTAAATATTATTAATCTTTGAGAGTAGGCAATAGTATTATGGTACGAATTACACGTCCATCGATAACAGAGTATCAGTTCTAGATATATCATTATAATATGGTGTTGGGATAATAGTGCAAAGCGCAATTAATCAATAAAGCTGATATAGCTACATGTGTATTTGTATACGCTATTTATCATGTACATGCTATTCATTTGAGTAAGTGACCTTGCTATATTGATAAGACAGATGTCATATGACGATTAGGTCCTTATGATATATTGGATTGACTACTCCCTATTGAATATCTGTTTGTGAGTGGGACAGTTAGGATCCTATAACAGGATCTCTTATTAACATAGATATAGTGAAATTACATTTGTCCGTTTCTGCAGACGCCCCTTTGAGATGTGATACCACATAAATTAATGTGGTTAGTCCAATAATTATATATCATTTAATACGAGGTAAGGTGGTAATAACAACTAAATAATTTTATTAAAATTAAATAATAATATTTTGCGGCATCCTATTAAAGGACTTATTAAAGGTTAAGTTCTAATAATTGTTGTAATTGGGTCAATGGTATAGTTTGTGATAAGGTGGAATCATACTCATTTGAATATATTATATTTGTTCTGGAGTGCCCTGTGATAGGAATACTTTTTCTTTTCTCTTTTTTCGGTATCCATTTATTCCTAGGTGCACCCCCCCTTAGTGATAAATTAGTAGAATAGCTTGTGATTTGTAAGGGGTAGGACATAATATAAATTAATCCATGATATAGAGGAAGTGGTCTGTGTGGACTATTTCCCTTTTTGTGCTAACTCCCAAGTGAGTCAGAATTTCTGCTTTTAGTTTTTCATAGTCCAAAGCATCTGCCGTGCTTAAGTCAAAATAAGCTTTTTGAGGCTGACCTGAGAGAAAGGGGGCCAGCAGACCAGCCCACTGTTCCTTAGGCCAGCTCTCCCACTCATCAGTCCTCTCAAACGTAGACAAATACGTCGGTATGTAGTTATGTGACCGGTGGCCGCAAGACCGCCGATCACAAACCTGACAGCAGAGTGCCAGCTAGGGATTTATGACAGGCATCAAGATACCAACGCCTGTCATAATCCCGATGCCAGAGTCCAAGAGGACCGGGCCCAAATGAGGTAAGTACGGTGCGCCCGCCCTCTTAGCCACGAGAAGGGGGTTAGGTTTAGACCACCCCGGGGGGATTTAGGGTTAGGCACCCTGCCAGGAGGGTTAAGGTTAAGCTAAGGGAAAGGGGGGTTAGGGTTAGGCACCCCCGGGGGAGGTTAGAGTTAGGCACCCCCCAGTAGGGTTAGGGTGTGGAGAGGGGTGTTAGGTTTAGGCACCCCTGGGGGGAGGTTAGGGTTAGGTACCCCTAAAGAAGGGTTAGGGGGGGGAGAGAGGAAGGTTAGGGTACTTACCTCACGCTGTCAGGATTTCCTCCTGTTGGCCGCACAGTGTTGGGATTTCAATCGGCAGCATTACAATCCCATTCTAAATACGCTTCCACATCATTAGTATGTGTCATTTTTTTAAGGAAATTACTAGCCTGTATGGAGCAGGTTTGGACATTTGGGGAAGCATTTCCAGGCTGTGCTGCAAGATCAGAGTCAGCTCTAACCAATTTGTTGCCCTAGGCAAGATTTTGGCTGGTGCCCCCTAGCAGATAATCCCATCACACTACACTCTACAGACACTCTCCCCCACCTCTTCAAACATGATACTCAGTTTTCACTTACCTCTTAAGCTGCATACACACACAACGATGTTAGTAACCAACGATTTTAGTGAACGATTTTCGTTCAGATTTTCCCTTGAAAAAGTAAACGAAAATCGTTCACTAAAATTGTTGGTTATTAAAATAATGAACGATTTTCAAAAACGATGAACGATTTTAATCATGCATACAGTGAATGGAAATTGTTCATAGTTTATCATTCATTCTGCACAACATGAACGATTTTCAAAACGAAAATCGTTTGTTGGACAGTCAGAATGGACGATGAACTACAAACGTGAACGCGCATGAACGATTATCGTTCATCTTTCAGCTTAAAAAGATGAACGATTTTCCAAAAGATTTAACGATAACGACTTCGTTATAGTTAAATCGTTAAAAAAATCGTTGTGTGTACGCACCTTTAGGTGTTCCTTCCTTTTCTTTTTTCTCTTTCTTCTTTCTTTCTTTCTTTCTTTCTTTTTCTCTCTCTCTCTGGCAGAGGACATAAAATTGTGATTCATTTGCCCCCATTATGACATTTATTACATCTCCCTCTCTCTCTAAATATATAGATAGATATATAGCTACATGCACACACACACACACACACAAACATACATATATACAGCACACACACTGATCCAGTTGCTGCCCACCTTACAGCACCACATACTACCCCTTCACTACCCGCCTCACAGAACAGCACCCCTCTCAACACAGGAGCCCTGGCCTCATCCAGTAACCCTTTCCCAGCACATCACCTCTGGTCTCATCCAGCATCCCACATCCAGAACAGCACCCCTGTCCTCATTATGCACCCCTTATCAAGCAGTCAGAACTAGAGATGAGTGGGTTCGGTTCCCTGAGAACCAAACCCACCCGAACTTAGCAGATATGAGGCAGATCCGAGTCAGCTCAGGTTTTCCCGCCTGACTCTAATCTCAAAACGAGGCAAAACGTCATCATCCAATTGTTGGATTCTCGCTGGTTTTGGATTGTATAAAAGGTTCCGCGATCGCTGCATTTTTTCATTCCGGCTGTGGAGAGTGAAGAGAGAGGGGGCTGTGAAATTGAATGTGCTGTTGCTGACGCTGTGCATACTGCATACTGCATAGGAGCTGGCTACTGTTGTCCTGTCCATAGTGGCTGGCTGCCTATTGCCCATAGGAGCTGGCTGGCTATTGTCCTGTCCATATAGGGGCTGGCTGACTGTTGTCCATAGGGGTAGGCTGGCTGTTGTCCATATAGGGGCTGGCTTGCTGTTGTCCTGTCCATAGGGGCTAGGTGACTGTTGTCCTGTCCATAGGGGCTGACTGTGCTGCTGTGTTGTCCAGGGGGTGCTCTGTCCATCAGGGGTGCTCTTCACCCCCAGTGTGAAAAAAATAAAAACAAAATTTTTTGTGTGTGCATGTTAGCCACACTTATCATCAACACAGGGGTGCTGTGCTGCCTCGTTCAGGGGTGCTATCATCACCACACCCCCTGCACATCTTCTGACCTGAGCTACAGTGTGAAAAAAATAAAAATAATTTTTTGTATGTGCGTGTTAGCCACACCCCCAGTGTGAAAAAATAATAACAATTTTTTTGTGTGTGCGCGTTAGCCACACTTATCAGCAACATAGGTGCGCAGGGGTGCTGTGCTGCCTGTCTCGTTTATCTAGAGGCTGCTGGCTTGTTCAGGTGTTCTCCCTCCCAAGTGCCCCCAAAAAAATGATTCAATCAATCTTTTTTTGTGTGTGTGTGGGTGTGCGCGTTAGCCATATTTATCAGCAAGGTAGCTGTGCAGTGGTGCTGTCTGTGTCGTTTATCAAGAGGCTGCTGCCTCGTTCAGGTGCTCTCCACCCCAAATGCCCCACAAAATTAATTAATCAATCAATCAATGTGGTTTTTTGTGTGTGCGTTAGCCATGGCATCACAAATGCCTCTGCTGAGATTTGCATAAACATTTTCAAAGGTGAAAATAGAGGATATGGTTAAAAAATGGAATAAAGGGGGCATGGCTTGACTGCCTAAGTGTGAGGTCGCACCATCACGGAGCTCCCGCTTACACACGGCTTCCAGTGTTTGGACGGCCGACCCGACTGTCTAAAACGGGTCTCACCCATCACCGGAGCCCTTGTTATACTCTGGCAACCAAGCAGAGCTGCTGCGATTGCTCGCCGGTGAACGCACTGCCTCCCATGCGACGGGACCTGGCCGGCTCTACTCACCCCCGGACTTGCCTGTGGTGCTTCAGAAGAAGCCTCCACAAGTCTCACCGGTGCTGCCGCTTAGAGGGGTCTGGTCACGGGTGCAGCGGGGAGACATCACCAGGGGCCCGCCGAGTTGTCACCTCTGCTACCAGGTACATGTTTACGCTGCTGTACCCTCGATTGCCATCTTGGATTGCGGCTCCTGACTCCAGGCTCCCCTGTACCTGTTTCCCATGTTCCTCTCAGGGTCCAGCAGATTTCAGTGGCCGCAGTGAGTGACCTGTCGGCTGGTCCGGGGTCTTTGCTCTACCTCTAGCAGCCTGGCTCCCTTATTATTGCGGTGGGCACTACAGTGATTAATAGAGCTCTCTCAGGAGCCATTTTAGATCACCCCATACAAGGATACAAGGATCCTCTTTATAAGTGCAGCATATCTGCTACTACTGCTTCATTATTAAGCACCACTAATTGCAGTCCAGCTCTACTTTGGACACTGCTACTACTATTTTTATAGTTCTGCTGGTTCATATATTAACAAAGTGGCCATGTGTCCAGCCTGCTGATGTTTTGAAGTGAAAAAGGAGCTATACTGCTAGTAATACAGTACTCTGGTGGGAGTTGTGTAAACACATAAGCACACAAAGTAAACGCCACTGCAGCCTTTACTTCTTATGTCTATGGCCGACTGATTGGCACCAGAGGCTAGGATGCTTGGATCATCTAACCTCCAGCCACTCTAATATTTAACTATTGGACTCTCAAAATCTGAAGTTACACAGTTCTCTAGAGGTTCTGCCGGGTCACTGGAGAGGCCATGTAAGCGATAGTTCACTATGTCTCCTTGCTAAAGCTCATTGTGTTGAACCCAATGCCTTCTCTGAAGTTTCTCCACATGCAGATCTAATCCTTACTTCTCAATGTAACCACTAATTACAAATTGAATCCCCACCATTACCTGTTTCTATACGACACTCTAAATCAGATTCGCTACCTCATTGGATAACTTCACCATGGCTCCGAAAAGAATAAAAGCGGCCAAATCGGCTCCACCTGTTCACTTTTTTGGTTCCTCTTCTGCTTCTACTAAAAGTCGTCCTCAACAATCACCACCTGAGCCTGCTACTTCTTCAAAGACCACATCTAAACAAGTGAGTAGCCCTTCTCCGCTTTCCCAGGAAGATACGGATACTCTGGTTGGTTCTTTTACCCTGCAATCTATTCATACTATGCTAACATCATTCAAGATGGAAATAACTTTTGAACTAAAATCTACCATCCAATCACTAAAAGCTGATATCAGTGAAATTGGAGATCGTACCGACCATTTGGAATCCAAAATGGAAGAACTGGTAGCTTCACATAACGACCTAATCTCAGCACACGATTCCCTGCAGGATGATTTAGCTTTTATGTGAGACAAGATGACGGACTTGGAATTCCTCTCAAGACTTAACAACATTAAAATAAGAGGCATTCCGGATTCTGTTACGAATGCTGAGTTGTATGAGTATGTTACGCATCTTTTTTAGAAGCTACTTCCTAACGCCCTGGCTTCAGATCTCCTTATCTACAGGATTCATAGATTACCAAAATCCAAACAAGCTCCAGCCCAATCACCTAAGGATACCCTTCTCAGAGTTCACTTCTTCCACATAAAGGAATGTATCCTTAAGGCTGCTCTTCCCTCCTCCTCGAATGTCTGGGCAACCTCCAACTTTTCCCCGACATCTCTCCAGCGACCCTTGCAAAAAGGCGCCTATTCCTCCCGATTACATTGGCCTTACGTAAAGGAAATGTGCAGTATAGATGGGGGTTCCTGACTAAACTGATTGTAACGAGAAATGGCTCTTATCCAGTTATACACTCCCTGGAAGATGGTCCAGCTATTCTTCAATATTGGGGCATTACTATTGATAACTCTTCCAATATACCTCCTAAGCATATACCCCAAGAGTGGTCCATTGTGCCGAAGAGACCCCTTGAGGTGAAGTTTCCCTACAGTTACTGGATGTAGTTCTACCATCCTATGTGTTATTTAGATATCTGTTACTCAATATGATCTTTGTTTTTTATTTTTCATACCTGTCATTTTTATATGTAATCTAGGCTTATGGTCATTTGAAGTACTATCTACAGGGTCTTTTGATTAGCCTATTTACAGTTGATTACATATTTTATATCTCTAGTTGTATCGCAGGGTGTGTAGACGAAATAAATATGCAGTGTCAATGATAGATTGATAAGTAGTTAATTGGATAAATGGTGGAATATGTTCAGATAATTTTCTCTTTATTTTAGAAACGGTTCTCTCTTTCTCATACTTTATCGCTTTAGTGGTTACAATATATTATATTTTATTTTCTTACTTTCTATGTGGTATTAAATCTTACTATGTTTGAAAGCTATTTTATTACTACGTATTATAATTGAAGGAATTATTTGTAGTGAGGGGTATTGTGTGGGTTCGCCATTTGGGCCCATTTCCCCATACCTCCAACTTTTCTGTCATGTTTTGTTTTAATGACAGAAGCTCTAGCTCCTCTACGGATGCTATTTCGGTTTGTACTTACCTATTATTTTTTGTGATTTTCTTTTTTATTATGTGTTTATTTTTCTTATTTTTACTATGTGTACAATTTATGTGCTATCCATTATTGTGTGGGTATATCTTTAGCCGATTCACATCACATCTATCCGATTCTTTTCCATGGTCAATTTTTTAAGTATCAATGTTAAGGGACTCAGTTCACCTTGTCTTGCATTAGAATACTTCTCAGATCAGATTGCTGATGTAGTAGCATTTCAAGAGTCGAACTTTCCATTACACTCCACCCCCAGTTTACTAATAAACATCCTGTGGTCCGTTTAAGAGAAATGGAGTAGCCATACTTTTGAGCAGATCTTGTCCTTTTAAATTGGAGAGCAAATGGGCAGATGGTGGTGGTAGATACCTTATTTTAGTTGGGAAGATCGGGACTAAATATATCACCCTTGTGTCATTGTATGCTCCTAACACTAGACAGCCTAGCTTTCTTAAAAAGTTTTTACTTAAATTACAGGAGACTAAAAAAGGAGCTCTATTTATTATGGGTGACTTTAATCTTGCACCCAATCCTAAATTAGATAAATCCTCTTCCCTAGATAATCAATCACTTAACGTAGCCCGTTCTCTAGGTCATTCTTTTTCGCACTTATTGGCTGAATTTGACTTCTATGATGTATGGCGGGTCAAAAATCCAGGAACACGTGATTACACCTTCTACTCTGCAGTTCACAAATCATACTCTAGAATAGATTTGCTCTTAACTGACAAATGGTCTCTCCATTTTATTCCCCAGATCAATATATTGCCAATTACTTGGTCTGATCATGCCCCCTTGTTATGGTCTTGGATCCCTTTTCCCAAGTCTCCCCCCTTTAGACCTTGGCGTTTACAAGAATATATTTTATTAGATGATGAAGGCTCGTGTATAATGAAGGACGCATTGACCTCTTATGTAGAAATCATTGGTGTGCACTTAAGGCAGTTATTAGAGGTGCTGCTATACAAGCCGCAGTTAAGATTTGAAAAATTAATCAAGAAGTACATCTCGCATATCATCTGATCTTTTAAAACTAGAAACACAACACAAACAACATCCAAAGGATTCTCTTGCTTTACTTGAGGCCAGGAAGAAACAAAATAATTTACACCTCTCCCAAGTCCAACGTGCTATCACTAAATTAAATCAGAAGTTTTACTCTCTTGGAAATAGAGCTAATAGACTGCTTGCTCGCAAGCTTAGAGGAAAAAACGCCATTAATAGAATTAAAAGTCTCTGTAGCCCTAATGGAACCCCAATCTCAAACCCAAAAGATATTGCACAACAATTTGCTTTATATTATGAAAAACTTTATAATCTTTCTCAAGATACCTCTATACCACAGCCTTCTGAATCTGTGATCAATTCCTTTTTAGACTCTGTAAATCTTCCGTGTCTCTCCTCTTTGGAAGCAGAAGATTTATGTGTTCCTTGGAGTGATGGTGAAGTACTAAGAGTGGTTAAATCCCTTAAAAGAGATAAAGCACCTGGCCCAGACGGGTTCATTAACAGCTTTTATACACACTTTCAAACTATCTTAACTCCTATTTTGGTATACCTATACAATGAGGTATCTAATAATCCATTCCCTAAAGAAAATTAGAAGCCCAAATCATCACCATATTGAAGCCTGACAAGGACCCAACATTATGCTCAAATTATAGACAGATAGCTCTACTAAATTCGGATATTAAATTATATGCGAAATTAATCGCTAATAGATTAAATCCTATTCTCCCTAACCTAGTGTATTTAGATCAGGTGGGCTTCACAATGGGGAAACAAGCTCCAGATAATACCAGAAGAGATTTTTCCCTTCTAGAATCCCAAGCTGCTTGTTCCATGCCTATGGTTCTATTATCGCTAGACACGGAAAAAGCCTTTGACAGGCTCCACTGGCTTTTCATGTCTCGGGTTCTTGCCAAGTTTGGTTTTTCTGGCTTGTTTTTGAGAGCTATCCTGAATCTTTACACTGTCCCTTCGACTCGAGTTTACAGTAGTGGGTTTCTTTCCAACAGCTTCACTATCTCTAACGGGACTAGACAAGGGTGCCCCCTTTCGCCATTAATATTTGCACTAGCCATGGAACCCCTTGCTGAAAAATTATATCATCTCCTTCGTTCGTAGGCTTCTCTATTGGCCATAAACAGCATAAAATATGTCTTTTTGCTGACGACGTCCTCTTATTCATCACAAAACCAGATATTCCTTTAACTGGTCTTCACACCATTCTTCAAGAATATACTGCATCTTCATACTATAAATTAAATGCCTCCAAAACGGAAGCATTGGCATACAATTTCGATCAAGCTTCTCTAAATAGACTTCACAACCTATACCCTTATGCATGGCAGACATCTATTATTAAATACTTGGGGATCAATATTCCATTAAACCTTCAGCATGTTAATTATCAGCCTCTACTAGAACAAATCTCCACACTCACCAAGTTGTGGGTTAATTACGAAATCTCATGTATGGGCCGTCTCTCATCTGCAAAAATTATGCTTCTACCTAAAATTCTATATTTATTTAGAGCCATTCCATATTTGGAACCATTGAGTCTATTGAACAAATTTTATGCTGTTATGTCCCTGTTTATTTGGAAGGGTAAATGCCCTCAAGTAGCTAGTTTAACCAAGTCTAAAGTTAGAGGGGGATTAGCAGCCCCTAATCTCGAATATTATCAGCATGCCTGTCTCCTAGACCAGATGAAAGACTGGCTAGCCACTCCACCACTTAAACCATGGGTGTCTATTGAATCTTCTGCATGCCAAACCTTTCCCTTACGAGACATCATATGGATTAAGAATGCTGATAGACCCCCTCAATCCCATATTCCAGAGTGTTTTTGACACTCTCATAGTCTGGGATAAATTGATTTCTTCACATTCACATGGGGAATTCTCTCTTCCTTCTTCCCACATCTCTATATTAGCTCTCACAAATTTGATTCCTGACCTCTCACTAACTTCCTGGCATGATCGAGGTATCACAACAATTAGAGACCTTTATATCGACCATCAATTTAAATCTTTCCAACAACTGCAAGATCAGTATGACATCCCTAAGAATGATTTCTTAAAATTTTTGCAAGTGAGACACTGGGTATTCACTAATTCTTGTCCGAATCATCTCCTTCCTTCCCCACCTCCTTATATACTTTCTAAACTTACTACTGTCGGCCATAAAAGTGGCATTTCTATGTGGTTTAACATGCTTTTGACCCCTCTAGAAGACTCTAAACTCTCCATAGAGACCAAATGGGAATCAGAACTGAGTATATCCATGTCTGGTGATGACTGGGCTACTCTTTTCATGAACATCTTCAAAATGCTTGAACCACTCTGAAATGTTATATAAATTAATACATGGTTTATACTACACTCCAGTCAAATTGCACAGAATTTGGCCTGATTCCTCTAAGTTTTGTTGGAGAAAATGTGGATTGGAAGGTAATCTACTACACATTTTTTGGTCTTGCCCTATTATATATTCCCTTTGGTCAGAAGTATTCCAGTTAATTACCCAGGTCACTAGGAAGACTCTTCCTCAGCTACTGGAAATCGCTCTCCTACACTATTTCCCTCCTTCAATACAAACACACAATAAGTACTTTATCTGACATATCCTGATAGCTACGAGGGTCCTCTTCTAGGATGAGAAAATCCATTCCCAGCAGCAGCAGTAGGCATGGCCCTCAAGGATTCTTCTGGGGCAAGGACTGATGTGAATGTGTCAAATATTTTTTTGTAAATGCCTCCTCCCCTCCCCTTCTCTCTCATAAATTTTCTTCGGAATCAAAAAATTAAATATAATTTACTACCAATCAACCCTTGCTGCCCTGCCTTCAACTACATACATACTCCAACTCCTTCAGGCCTCTCTTGAATAATAAAAACATACATTTCCTGATGTGCCATGTTGGAAGTTGAACTGCCACGTGTTTGTGCCGCCAAATGCTGCCACTTAGTTTAGTCAGCCAGCTAGCTTGGTGCAAATGGGCCTAAACTGGATGAAAACAATATAGTGAGCTGTGAGGTGGTCAAAATTGACTGGAAACAAGTGAAAATAAATGTTATTGAGGTTAATAATACTGTAGGAACAAAAACAGGCCAATTTTATGTGATTTTAGCTGTTTTTATGATTTTTTTAAGAAAAAATCCAGATCCAAAACATGGAGGTATGGTTTTGGCAAAACCAATCCAGATCCAAAACCAGGGGAGATCCAAAACATGGGGGTCGGTGCACATCTCTTGTCAGAACCCCTCATTCAGCACAGTAGTGGATAGATCCCCTTCAGTATTTGTACCCTGATGTAATCAGTTACTGTCCAAAGTCCACGTGGGCATAAAGGGGGAATATAAACCTGTGGCGAGCCACTGTGCCCAAAGCGTGGTGAGCGAAACAAGCCCGCAAGTGGACAAATTCCTTCTTTTTGTGGACTGTATGGGCATGGAACTTCCACCCTCACAGCATGTCACTTCCAGGTGCAAATATTGAAGGGGATCTATACACTACCCATTCAGCACAGCACCCCTGTGCTCATTAATTATGCACACCTTACTCAGCACAGCACCCACCAGTTATCCAGCACAGTCAGGTAAGTAACACTAACCCTCCCTTAGGGGTGCCTAACCTCCCCCACTAGTGCCTAACCCTAAACCCCGCCATAAGAAAAAAAACCTATCCCCCCCATTCCCGTAGCCTAAACCTAACTCTTCCGGGGAGAGGTGCCTAACCTTAACCCCTCTTCCCCTAGTCTAACCCTCCTGGGGGTGCCTAACCCTAAGTCCCCCCCGGGAGCCCTTAACCTAACACCCCCCTTGTGACTGTCCGCGCCCACCACCCGGCTTACCTTCGTTCAGTATGCTGGGCGTCTGGCTCCATTCTACACATAGAATTAATACACCCCCTACACCACACACATACACACACTACATTAAAAAAAACACTCACACTACTACAGTAAAACACCACCCCACCAAAAACAGTAAAACACACTCCAACCCCCCTTCCCCAGAGAAAAAAACAATACACCCCTCCCCATTGCATACAGATACCATCCCCTAGATGTCACTGGCACTTACCTGTCCTGGAAGAGGATGTGGTCCCTGTTGGGGCTGGGCTCCATGACACATGATGAAAGGAAAGGAGAGACTGTGACACAGTGACAGAGAGGGCTAGACTGGAAAGGAAGGGGTGGGGACTGGGGTTAGGGGGTGGGGTCTCAGGCCAGGAAAGGAGGGTGCATGTAGAATAGACAGGAGGGGGCGTGGAATTTGGGGGAGAGGCTGGGTCTCAGGCAGACTAGTGACAGCCTGGTCATGTACAGTGAGGGTGAGAAGGTCCCCCTCCTCCTCCTTCCTTAGTATGACCCCCGGCCAGCTGCAGGCAGCGCAGAGAAAGTACTGTAATAATGAGTCAGTGTGATTTATTATTAGTACTGCTGGCTGCGGTCCCTGCTGCTGATGCGGCGGGATGACCCTAAGGCAGGGCTTGACAAATTTTTCTAAAATCTAGAAGCCAGGATGAAAGTGTAGGAGCCAGATCACTTTCCCCCCCAAAAAAATTGCAGGAGTGATTGAGGAACACAGCTTTGTGTGTTATGCAACTATTATATACACTATACTAGTCCACAAATGGTCACAGTTGAATGGATATAGTAACATGGAGGCCCCCTCACTGCTCTGCACAGCTCCCCTGCTCCACCCCCCACCCTCCAGTAATAACGGACCAAATTTCATAGAAAACAAACAATGGTGCCAGAAAGTACAACAGAACCCCCCTCTCCTCATGGACACACCACTATCCCTCTGAAGCCGCTCCACAATCCCTGGCCCTGGGGGGAGGTTAGGGTTAGGCACCCCTAAATGAGGGTTAGGGATAGTTAAAATACTTACCCTGTCAAGATCTTCAGTCTTCTGACCTGAGATCCTGAGAGATCACACAACAGTCCGTTAGTTTCGTGCAACTATTAAGGAAAACAGAAAAAAATCTAAATAAATCCTTGCTGTCCAACGCTATCTACACAAGAGATATTCCTAACTCAATAGGAAAAAAGTCAACACAAGACGTTGTACCAGGAACAGCACACTGGTTTTCAAAGCAGCAGGTTTTTCTCTCCTAAAGACTGCATAGTCTCCCCCAGAGCCGTAACTAGACTTTTTGGTACCCTGAGCCAGAAAGAGCATTGGCGCCCCCCTCCCCCCATTTTTCAAATAGGGACATAACGTACCCAAAAAAGGGTCATAGCCTCATGGGGAAGGGCCAAGGAAGAGATAAGGGAGGCCAGGAGATGCTGGGGATGAAACAAGAACAAGCTACAAGTGAGAATGATAATAAACAGAAAATTGACAGGCCCGAACAGTGCCCTTTGTCCTGCGGTGCCCTGTGCCATGGCACAGGGCGCACTACCCTAGTTACGGCCCTGGTCTTCCCTTTCCCCAGGCAGTGTGATGGGCCTAATGATCAGGCTGTCAGCATTTTTAACACACACAGCTGAAGGAGCTGATTAACCTTCTGTGAGGCTAACAGCCCAAAGACTCGAACTGGACCTAATGGATGGAGAACCCGCCCTCTCTTCTCACATCCAACCTCAGGACCCTAATCAAGTTCTTACCAAAAGCCCAACAGCTCTCAGCAGAACCAATAATACTCCTGGGATTTTAAAACACATATATAAGAAATCTGGGGCAAAAATACTTGCTTTCCATCACCATCAGTAGCGGCTCCAGGCACGAGCAAGCCGGTCCGTCGCCCAGAGCGCTACTGTTTCTAGAGGGCGCGGGAAACGCCCACCTCCCTCCCAGCACTATAGTACATATTTAAGCTCAGGGGGAGGGAGCGGAGGAGGGAAGGGGCGGCAACACAGAACGGCGCTGGGCGCAGCACAGCCTAGCGCTGGCCCTGATCACCATACTCTTGATCTTGAGCCCACACTCCACTGCTACTGCAGTATAACTGCGTTCAGTGCCCTCCTATTACCTCCCAAAGCTGGGGGAAAAACATATGCGTCTGACCGGCGGCACTCTGAACGACTTGGAGTAAAGACACAAATGCTCTGCTGTATAACAATGTTTCAATGCAAAAAGGATAAGGATACAAACATTAAAATGAAAACAGACTTACCTATATACATCAGACCACCAGTGAGAGGACACCAGGTTCCCGCCGAACATGTGGGTCCTGTGATGTCAGTAATAAGTGTGGCAGCCCACTACCACATAAACAAACAACAACTACAAGAACCTATAAGGTACAAAAAGGATTGAAATTCAAATCAATTGGAGTTGCTTAGTAACAGATACACATTGGAAGAGCAGGCTACAGCGCAATCCAAGTAATAATTCAAACCTAATCCATGGGATTATATCTAAAAAGTAAATGATGAGGTAATAGCAGATATAGAAACACTCTAATATCGTGTCTCTCTTAACCAGGGCCGTAACTAGGGGTGTGCGAGCGGTGCTGCCATACAGAGCACAGTACTCTGTGGGAAGTACTGCCGCTCAACGGCACCCTGCTGCCAGAATTTCTGCAGCAGTGACACCTGGAGTTCCAGGTAGTCACAACTCTGCCCTTAAAGCAACCTGGAGCATCCTGAGGATGCCCCAGGTATTGCTATAATCACTTGCTTCCAGCGCTGGGTGCAGGCCAAGCCCCCTCCATGTGACATCATATAGAGGGGGTGTGTCCTGAACCAGGAGCGCTAGCTACGGTACTGCTTTCAATAATAATACATAGATTAGTACTAAATATAATTTGTTGAAAAGTAATCCTGCCCTATTCAAATAGTAAACATGTTACTATTAATTGTCAATGAAATAAACTACTAATGTTAGGCATATACTATACAATTATCTGTCAGATATCTGTCCAATCTGGCTGGTTGGAATGAAAACCTGGTAATTTGTGGGAGCAAATGACAAATTGACCATTTGCTCACAAACACTCCCTTATAAAATGTTTTATTGGTTAATGGTTTTTTTAAACAGCTGAATGATGTACGCTTGCAGATTAAGGGGGGTATTCAATTACAGGTGAAATCGTCCGTTTTCGCCGTCGTTCGCGAAATTGGCCATCCAATCGGCCACGAACGGCCAATTTTGCGGCCGATTTCGCCAACGACGGCGAAAGACGGACGGTTTTCGCCTAAAACTAGGGCAGGCCAAAAAATTAGCAAAATCCCTATTTTTGGGTAAAAATGTGGGGATTTCTTACAGAACACTTTGGACAGCCCCCCTAATGATACCTTAGCGGAAAAAAATCGTAAATTGAGCACTTTGGCAAAAAACAACTGCTGAATTTTCGGTAAAAAAAAAAATTTTCCCCAAGAAAAATACATTTAACGTATTGGGGCACGTGGCTAGCGCAGGTGGTTTTTTATAACCGCTAAAAAACACCTGCGCCAGCCACGTGCAATGTTTATAACAAAAATCAGAAAAAACATAAGGGCGCTAATCAATAGGTAATAGGTTTAATAGTTAAAACATGAAACATGTAGTGATCACGTTATCACTACAAAATCAGAAAACAACACAGAGTACATAAAATACATAAAAATAAATAAATAAATGTGAAAATAACATATAAATATAAAAATATATAAGTATTGACAGAGTAGAATATAGCTACCTTATTACATGAACACAGATATCAGTATGCACCATGCACAATAAAAGCATTATTAGATGGCATGAATATTATATAGACTCCTTTGGAGCATAGTTCAGTGCTGCTTAGCAACATATAACATGAGAAAACTGATGAATCCAATTGTCACATTTGTGACTCCATCCCAAAGGAGATATAGACTAAATGTTATTTGAAAAAGCTCCGTATTTCGTAGTTCAACTCCCAAAAAATGGTCAGTATAGATATGATCTCCTATTCTTCTAATGAGCAGCAATTCCACTGTCACATAGAAGGAAAAAAAACACAACTTTGTATACGTTCAGTTGAAACACTGTTTTAGTGTGGCTACAGAGTCTTAATATAGGTTTCCAATAATGATTTTAAACAACATGCATGTTTGTTGGATATTTTTTGTGTACATATCCCACTCTATTTAACGCCACAGTGGTATCCCTTATATCAAGCGCGGTGCTGCATGGCAGGTGCACAAGCCAGCAGTGTTGTTACCATTCGCTGTATCTTTCTCAAATGCAGCAGGGAGATACACTCGTGGCAAACGGAAATCCAGAGACTCGTAGCCTTGTCAGCAGGTGAGCACTCGTGATGCGTTTCTCCGCCTCAGGCTCATCGGCGGTTTCTTCAGACGTCTGAAACAGTGTTTCAACTGAACGTATACAAAGTTGTGTTTTTTTTCCTTCTATGTGACAGTGGAATTGCTGCTCATTTAATAATGCTTTTATTGTGCATGGTGCATACTGATATCTGTGTTCATGTAATAAGGTAGCTATATTCTACTCTGTCAATACTTATATATTTTTATATTTATATTTTATTTTCACATTTATTTATTTATTTTTATTTATTGTATGTACTCTGTGTTGTTTTCTGATTTTGTAGTGATAACGTGATCACTACATGTTTCATGTTTTAACTATTAAACCTATTACCTATTGATTAGCACCCTTACGTTTTTTCTGATTTTGGTTTTTCTCTCTTGGGAGTGATCCAGTTTTTCCCAAATTGGTAGGGCTAGCTGTTAACAGGTAGAGTGAGTTGATAACCAGGCCCCTATTGTGTCTACAGGTAGTAGCGCCTTTGGATTTTTCTTCTGATGTTTATAACACTTGAAGCATCCTTATGGCATTCCGAAATACCAACCCCAATACGTTAAATGGATTTTTCACGAAAAAAAAATAAATTGACCGAAATTTCAGCGGTCGTTTTTCGCCAAAGTGCGCAACTTATAATTTTTTTTTTGCTAAAGTATCATTAGGGGGGCTGTCCAAAGGGTTCTGAAAGAAATCCCCACATTTTTAGTCAAAAATAGGGATTTTGCTTTTTTTTCGCCTGATCTGGGATGGAGAAAACTTCTCTCCAGTTTTTTTTTCTCCAATTGCGTTTTCACCTATTTTTTGACTAACAAACGTCCATTTTCGCTGCTATTTAAATACTGCCCTAAGATGTTAAATTGCTTCAGAAAAATCATCAGGAAACGTTTTTACAAATATAGAATATAGGCAGGAGAAGAGTTAATCAGTACAGGACTATTGTGACTTAATACTCTGCAGATATATATATTAAGGATTTGAGTTAGTGAAGCCCAAAGAGATAAGAATGTTTCAAAGTATTTACTTGTTTAAATTTATTTCTCAGTTTGTTTATGTTATGAAAACCAGATTCACCAAGTATACAGTATTAATTGAATATTTGGTAGGGTCCAAAGGTAGTGGATCATCTTGGTGGCAGTTCCCAGTCTTGGTTACTACTGGAGACTGCATCTAATCCTGTTTTGTCTGTGTTCAGTTCATAGCCTGTCATTCCTGTCTGTGTGTTTTTCTCAGGTGCTACTTACAAATCATCTGCGGATCTCAGGTGCACACCAGCCTGTGATCAGGAATTACTCTCAGCTGGAGACGGCTCTGATTGGGTCCTGCTTCTCTTAAATTATATCCAGCCCTGCACTCTGTGCCAGTTATACTGTCTAACATCAGTACACAGACTGTCTCCTGGCTTCCAAGCCACACCAGTGCACAGACTGTTTCCTGGCTTCCAAGCTGCACCAGTGCACAGACTGTCTCCTGGCTTCCAAGCTGCACCTTCGGCCACTCTACTGGCTAACCAGCCACACCATCGGCACCTTGCCGCACCAACGGCTCTAAAGCTGCATCATTGGCTTACAAGCCGCAACACTGGCTTCCGGCCACTCTACTGGCTCACCAGCCACACCATCGGCACCTTGCCGCATCAACGGCTCTCAAGCCGCAACATCGGTCTCTGGCCACTTTACTGGCTCACAAGCCGCACCATCGGCACCTTACCACACCAACGGCTCTTAAGCTGCACCTTCGGCTCCCATGCTGCAACATTGGCCTCTGGCCACTCAACTGGCTCTCCAGCCACACCATCGGCACCTTGCCATACCAACGGCACCTTAGCACCACCATCGTCTCCCTAGCCGCACCATTGGCATTCAGCCGCACTGTTTGTACTTTGAACTATTCTTTTATACATTCTTGCCTGTTTCTTGTGACAATAAAGTCATGTACTTTGATTTCACCCTATGTTTCCTGGTGTCTCTCTCCTTAAGGTATTCTTGCCGTCTGGACCCCCAGACAACCGTAACAATATTACTATCCAAGGATGTACAGGTTTGACCCCAGCTATTTTATTATCGCTGAGTTCAAAAAGAGGTGAGAAGATACTTATGAGATAGAGGACTCAAATGTTACTTTTTTCATTTTTTTCAGATTGTTTTGAATTAATGAAACCTTTTTTTTATAAGGTCATGTTATTATGAGTTACATATAGATTATGTAGATTGCATTAGATTATTGTTTGCTGCTTTTCAATTGCCTACAAATTTAGCTGTAATTAAGTTCAAAAGCACACACCGGAGAAAATAACCCAGAGGTAAGAGACAATGCCCTAGCGGACCAAGTAGCCAAATAGGCCACAGTAAAACCTTTACCTGATATTCTGATACTGGTGGCCATAACACCAGAGACATTGGACCTGAACCGCCTTACAAAGTTACAGACCCACAATCAGTAAAGCAGCAATGCATATGAAGCAATAAGGCCCTAATATAACAAATAACTATATACAATAGGAATTGAGTACAAGGCATACAGAGCTGTTAAATCACTAATCTGTGGGATCGTATTCAGTGTCCACAACACGATGAATACTTAAGGTGCGTACACACACAACGATTTTTTGAACGATTTAACTATAACGACGTTATCATTCAATCGTTCAAAAAATCATTCAGTGTAAAATGATGAACGATTATCGTTCCTGTGCGTTCACGTTTGTTGATTGTAGTTCAGTCAGACTGGCCAACTGAATGATTTTCAATAGAAATTGCAACATTTTTCCTTCAACACACAGAAAATCGTTTATTATGTAAAGTAAAATCAACTACTTTGTAAAACAATTTTCGTTCACTTTTTCAAAGGAAAAACTGAACGAAAATCGTTCATTACTTACATCTTTGTGTGTGTACGCACCTTAAGTTGCTACAAAAGTATCTTTTGAGTGTATGGTTTGAAACAAGTAGCAAAAAAAATGTTTATATATTGTCTAGATATTTATGTGATTAAATCTACTCTATATTAGTATACCGTATATACTCGAGTATAAGTCGACCCGAATATAAGCCGAGTAGTAATCCCCCCCTGGTACTGTCCCAGTAGTAATCCCCCCTGGTACTGCCCCCAGTAGTAATATTCCCCCTCTGGTAGTGCCCCCAGTAGTAATACCCCCCCTGGTAGTGCCCCCAGTAGTAATACCCCCCTGGTAGTGCCCCCAGTAGTAATATCCCCCATGGTAGTGCCCCCAGTAGCAATATCCCCCCTGGTAGTGCCCCCAGTAGTAGCCCCCCCAGTAGAGAGAGATGTAATAGTAATTTAAAAAAAACACTTACCTGAAACCCCGCTCCTGGTCCCGACGCTGCTACTGGCTCCTCCGGCCACTTTGCATTATGGGAGAGACGTCGTCATGACGACGTCTCTCCCACTACCCACTGCAGGAGCCAGAAGATGGCTCCCGCAGTGGGAGCAGCAGCAGCCGATGAGAGTCTGACAGACTCTCATCGGCTGCTGATTACAACAAACACACAGCTGCCAGCTTCGGCGGCTGTGTGTTTGGCAGTGTGTAATGCTGACCGAACTCCGTCCGGTCAGTGCTACACACGCGGTGTAGCTGTGTCACAGAGACATAGTCTGAACCGTGGCCCGCATGGTACGCTACTCAGCTGCGTACCATGCGGGCATGACTCGAGTAAAAAAATGTGCTCGAATATATACAGTATACAAGCCTCCTCTATCTAAATAGAAAGCAAACATAGCTACAGTATATCTATTGAGAATTCAACAGGATTACTTTTTACCACTATGCACAGTAAATAAAGTATTTTAGTTGTTCCTCTTTTTTTAGGGTCCTAATTAGACCCTTTACTTGCAGCTGGTGTTATTTAATATTTATTACACTATTTTATACACTATTAGTGCCAGGAAATGTAGTGGTGTCACTACTCCAATAGTTTTTTCTAAAATTACAGACCCAGGCTCCACAGGAAGGAAGTAGAAACCTGGAAAAGACTAGGGGCCTGATTCAGACCCGGTCGCTAAGTAACGAGAATATGCTAATCAACGCCTTCGCGCGGGCGCTCGACCGCAACCAAACTGACGTCCAATATTCTACAATACTCCTATAGCTAGCGAGAGACAGAAGTTAGCAAACGAGCCACTCGGTTTTTGTTTTTTTGGTGGTTGCGCTCGCAGGGTATTTTTCACCAGCAAACATGTCATATTTCGATTGTCTATCTGTTTATCACACAGCATATGTTCATTGATTGATGTCAATTATTTAATTAATATAAGTGTTGGCCAAATGTTGTCTTAGTTCCCTTTTTTTGTATGTAAAACAACTTTATTGTCCAAATGTCATTTTCTTTGCTTTTGGTTTTTTAATTTAACCCTTCGTTGTTTTTTGGGGGTGGTTTTTGATTTGTTCTTTTATTTTAAATGTTTTCATGTTACTAAGTGTATTTTTAAAATTGTTCTGTATTTATATCTATGGTTATTTTTTGCCCTTAACTTTGCAATCGCACCTAAATACATGCAACCAATCATAACTCTCAATATTCTGAAATATTAGTGCCACTGACTCAATATCTAATGCAGCATCCAATAGAAGCTTTCATATGTGACCTATGAAACTTAACTAGCCAATCATCTTTTTTTTTTCCTGTATAAATTGTGTTTACTGTTAAAATCCTCATTGCCATCATGAGAGCAGCAGCTTTCACACGCCATGAGCTGGCGATTTTGGTCCAAATAATGGACCGTCGCTTGGGCCCTCTAGCCCCCAACCGAGAAAAAATTGCAGCATATGGGGAAGTGCACCGTCAGCTGCATATAGCAGGGTACAGGAGGACCATTGTGCAGCTGCAAAGGCGGTGGTCGGACTTGCGCCGCCGCTCACCTAACCTTTTGGCTTCAGTGTGTGTGCTTATTCGTCTGCATAAGTATGACTTATTAAAATGAAAATATTTAAATAAAATTATTATGGCCCTACTGTACTTTTATTAAGGTTAGAAATAATAATGTATGTGCAACTATTGTATAGTATGGCCCTACTGTACTATAAATATGATATTAACCAGTAAAGTATGTGCAACTAATGTACAGTATCACGGGTTGTCCTAAGGCGAGCTCAGGGAGGACAGAAACCTCCCATGGAGCAGAAGGGATTACTTTATATTATGTACACTATTTTACCTAATTTAAAAAAAAATAAAAAAACATTGTCTACTTAGTTAAATTATGAGTATGGTAAATTAATGTTTAAAATCATAGCTAACAATCAACAAACAACATTTGTTTTAAATATATCCTTTACTTAGGACAACAGCGGACACGGAGAGCGAGGAGGAGGGCAGGCTGACTCACCATTCTTGGGCCCATTCAGCAAAGCCCCTCCCCTGCCCACTCCTCTCAAATGTCTGCTCCCTCCCCTGCCCACTCCTCCCAAATGCCCCCTCCCTCCCTAGAACACTCCTCTCAATTTCCTCCCACTCCCCTCTCCTCCCAAATGTCTCCTCCCTCCCCTGCCCCTCCTCTCAAATGTCTCCTCCCTCCCCTGCCCACTCCTCCCAAATGTCCCCTCCCTTCCTAGAACACTCCTCTCAATTTACCCCTCCTTCACCGGCAACATACGGTAACATGTCACCGTATCCCCCACTTTCAAGTAATGCAGTTAATATTTTCTTTTATTTTTAAGTTTTTAAAATGTCCTTTATTGTAACTATCATGTACTGTATGTGTGTGGGGCTACATGGTAATGTTGTTAAGGGTGAGCATATAATATAAGAAACGGGTGACCTTGTTGACATAACCACAAGTGTTAATTTTGCAATATAAAAACGTGTACACTAATATTGTGGTTATTTCTTGATGGTGTGGTCACTATAATTGGACACTACTACAGGATGTCTATTTTTGTTTAGCTTTTTGGCTATGCCTACACTGTTTTGAACTTAAAAAAAATTAAATACAAACATATAAGCCAACCTTGTCTTTGGTGCATGTTGAAGCATACTTGAGGTGTCACCATGTTAAATTTAGGCCTGAAAATTTAACATTTTATAATTTTTGCACATACAAAAAAACAAGTAGTTTGTTGATGCCTTTACAAAAATCTATTTTTTCATGTTCAAATTTCCAATAATTGGACCATCAACATCATATGCTCACTACTATTATATTTTGTTGTTGATAAATCATAATTACAAATTTTGGGGCAACAATATCCTATTAATTTACAAACAAAAAAATTGTCTTTTAGGTGTGAGTTTAGACACAGATAACTATTACACATTTTTTAGCGCTTATTGGGGGTTTTTTTGCTTCAGTATTTTAAATAAAACATAAATATCCAGTTTTACTATATTAATTCTGTGAACAAAGTAGCCTACTATGAGCTGTGCCATGCCACAGGCCACACCTTGTGTTGCTGTTACTGTTTGTGACATTTGGCCTTATTAACACTTGTATATCTCTTCTTTACTATCCACCATATACTGCTCTACCCTCTCTTACCTGGCCCTTTATCATGAGCACATGGCACTGTCTGTTATTTCCTTCTTTTCTGCCACTATTTTAAATTTAGCAAGGAATGCCACAAATGCAGATTCGGCCACTGATAAGCAAATTAATTACTTTATTCTCTGTGTATGTTACCATCAATTTGATGTGCAGTAGTATGTTTTTTAAAGGTGTAAATTAGCATTGATACATTTGTAGTGTAATAATTTTTTTTTATTTTGTACATATGTCATTTTTAACTATTTTTGTGTTATAAAAAAACATCATTTAGTTTATGCATTTTTTACCTTGCCATAACTACATTGTGCAGCAACCCCTGGCACAGTTTTCAATATTTAATGTGCCCAATCTTTTGCTATGCATGTACAGATGTGTACTTATCTTTTAGCTAGAGGTTAGCTTAGTGGCCACTCCTAATGTTTTGTTTTTTTTGTTTCCAAATTTTAAATTTTTTGGCCAATTTTTAAAACTAAAATAAAAAATGGGCTAAATTCCCAACAGATCCCCAGATGTTGTCAGAGCTCATGGTTTAGGAGCAGGAAAAGGCCCGCTCACATTCTATCCACCTGAATGGCTGCTTCTGCAACCTCATATCTATGTTGAGGAACAATTGACGGGCACATTGTAAATTATTTAAGGGAAATATACCTTGTTTTGGTATTAAATATTGGTTTTGTTAAACCACAAAGTCATTATTCACGGAGAACCACATTCTCAAACCAAGGTGTACAAGTGATTTTGTATGTTTTGTTGGGTAAACAATATGTTTTTTACAGATTTAAGTTATTGACATCCATTGGTTTTTTAAAATACCCAGACCGGGTTATTTTTTTTTTAATTTATATATTTTTTTTATAAAAAAAAATATATATTGCAGGTTATCCCTTCTACCCATATCTAGCATATGTAATGAACGCATTTTGCTAACATTGGGCCTAAGGGAAAATTACATTTTTAAAACAATAAAGGATATATATGTTTTTCAGAACTTTTATAAAAAGTGCAATCCTGATTACCTCAAACACATTGTCACACACAATAATGAAATGTATCTGTATGTTCGTTTTGTAAAAACTCCAAATTTAAAATGTATGTGAGATAGGAATGTGCACTGGCTAAAAATGTTAAACAAAAAAAAAAATTACTTACAGAACAAGGACATTTATTTACAACAATGGAAAACACAAAACAAATGTTGCCAAAAAAAACATCAAGAGCTGGGAGAAGATAGAGCATCACAACATGTTGTCCAATTCCATCCAAAGTATGGTATTTCCAAATGCAACATACAATGGGATTGATAATGTGGTGATGATGGATTTTGGAGGAAAGAAAGGATTTTGTTAATAATAAAAAAAATAATTAGCATACATGCCATCATTTCAATATTAAAACATTGCTAATCATCTAAACATAAATGGCCTAAATATGTTCCAAAAAAAGAGTACAGATACACAACAAATATAAAAAAAACCTGAAGAAACGAGCAACAATAGCATCGCGAATGGCCCTCCTGGACACTTCCCACACCACCTACCTCAGGGAGGCCATCCTCCGGCAAGGCATCTTCTGGCTGCTTTGGGACTCAACTGTATCAGCCTTTAACAGGCTGATACAGCGCTCCACCACCTGCCTGGTGGCAGTAAACATTATATTGTGTTTATGGCCCTGGTGTGGGGGCCAAATAAGGAGTCAGCAGCCATGGCGTGCAAGGATATCCACTGTCACCTGCACAAAATTATTTCTAAAAATACATATCAGAAAAAAACAGTAACATCAAGTTCATTTGAGCAACACATCAACATATTTTACTTACCTAGAAGCCACGCGTTTTTGCCAAAGCCCTGATTGCCGAATCACAAACACGTCATGGGCAGTCTCTGGAAACTTGGCATTCAGGGACAGGGTCTGGAGGGAGGCATCACATACCACCATTACAGTCAAAGAATGAAAGTGTTTTCTGTTCCTATAAATAGCCTCCTGCAATGCAGGAGGCTGAAGAGGTATGTGAGTGCCATCCACTACCCCTATGATGTGTAGAAAGCCAGCAATATTTAGAAACTACTTTACCACACCAAGGGCTACCATATCCAATGGCATACTGATAACATTACAATTTTTTTTTTAAAAAGGCATCTATGAGGCGCCTTAGGATGCTCGAAGAGGATGACTGGGATATCCCAGCCACCACACCCACTGTGGTCTGGAAGGACTCTGAGGCACAGAAATGTAACACTAACAACAACTGCATTAGTGGTGGGATTGCTGTAGGAATATTAATTTCACTTTCTAGATCACTCTATTAATGAGTGTCTAGGATAATGTTGGGTGTGAGCCGGGACCTTCTTAAGACAACATCATCTGGCATTCCAAAAAGGGTGACACATGTTCTATATATCTGGGGCCTTGCACGCCTCCTCTGCCTATGCCTAGGTAGGTAGGTAGACAGGTAGGTAGGGGTGTGAGATCATTGCCACAATCAAATCTATAACAGCTCTCTGAAATTTAAACAAACATTTTAAATTTTGGTGTTAGTTTAAAAATTAAAAAAAAAAATTTACTTCAGCAGAATGTAGATTAATCTTACAGGGTTGGGAAGGGACATCTTGGCTTGCTCCACATGTTTTTTTTAAAGTAAAGAAAAAAAACCACAATTAATATTAATTGAAAAACAAGGGAAAAGAAAAGTAAACCATCCTAACAAATAAGAATACTAGACATTTTAGTAGTAAAAAACATGGCCTGCTAATAAAGAAGATTAATAGATATTTCATTAGTGAGAAACATGGCCTGCTAAGGCAACATCAACACAAGAGCAGCATGAAGTACTCATATGTACTTACATGCCCAAAATAAAAACAAGAATAAGTACAAGAAAGGGTAAGTCTCCCAAGGCCAAACAAAATATAAGGCACTCCTAGAATATAAAAGAAACAAATACATTAATTCACTGGTAAACATGGCCTGCTAATAGAGAAGATTTCAATAGTGACCAACATGGCCTGCTAAGTCAACATCAACACAAGAGCAGCATGCAGTACTCATATGTACTTACCTGCCCAAAATACCAAGGAGATATTGTGCAGAAACTAATCCCTTCAACCACCAGCCACTATCCAACAATAAAGCACATCTAATGGCTGAAATACCTCAACCTTAAATAGGGTGCAAACTCCCATCAAAATAAATGATACATACGCACAGCCTATGATGCGCATGCATCTATAAATACTGTGCGCACACCACTATTATTCATACTTGGATCAGTAGTAAAACACGATGGACTCTGAGGAACATTCAACCCAAAGAACACCAGACTTAAGTAAGTTTAAACTCAATGTTTGCACTTGACCAAAAAATGAATGACAGTATAAATTATGCATGTTTTAAAATGTAATCACAAATTTACAATTGCAATGTGTATACCCTCAAGATGCACAAGCCAGTGATGAGGAGGCTGGCCCAAGCCAAGGGAGGTGCAGGCACAGACAGCCACCATTCACGAGGAAGGAGATGGATGTTTTGTTTGGCATGTGCATGGAGCAAATTGTCCAGCACCAAGAATGGGGGCTGCACAGAAGGAGAGGATTTGGGATGAGCTAGCCAGTGCTGTCAATTTGGAGGGGCCCATCGTCCGTACCACTTTTGAGGTGAAGAGACTTTACGTTTATTGAGAATCAGAATGTTTAATAATGATTAAAAAAAAAAAAAAACAAATCCATGACAGATTGACCGACATAAAGTACCGGCTGAAGAAGAAGCTCGCAAATACGGCTCAGCATGCCATGGGGACAGGTGGTGGTTCCACCCCTGAGTCGCTAGAATTAACTTCTTTGGAAGAGATGGTGCAGGGGTGTGTGCAGGAAGAGGAGGTGGTCGGCGTGTCTAATATGGACACAGACATGCCTGACTTTGCAGCTCCACATGGTGTTGAAGGTAATTTATGAATTTTACAAAAAAAAATGTCTGGTTTCCAGAAACATCTTGACATACACAATATAATTATTTGTTTTTTGCTACTTTACAGAACCAGAGGAGGAAGAGCCTACTCCTAAGGTCAGGTCTGGGCCCAGCAGATCTGGAGGGTCTGCATGTGTTGAACCAAATAATCCATCTGTGGACCCCACTCCTGGGGCACCACCCTCGCAGGCCGTGGCCCTCCTCACCGAGATGGTCGACCAGACTCAGCAGAATACATCAGTTGTTCTAAGGATGGAGGCCACTATGGTGAGGATGGTGGAGGCCCTGGAGAGATCTACTGCGGCCCCATATCGTATGGCTGCTGCCCAGGAGCAGGCCAACCGACTTGCCATGTTGGAGCCATCCACCCTTCCTGCTATTCCATCGAGGACCAGCACCTCTGGCAGCCCATCAGCCAGCCCCCAACCTATGCCAAGCCCTATGCCTAGGCCAGAGCCAATACCATCCAGCTCTGGCCAGGCCAGTCGGCGTGTTACAAAAAAATGTTTAAAAAATAAACATTAAACACCATACGTCTTTGTTTACATTTCATTTATTTTTTTTTAAATAATACGCAGGCTTAATAATCCCAGGTAAAAGGTAAGAAATTGGCCATCCAATTAGCCCTGTTAATACCAACAAGTTTGCAGACCATTAGGTGTTTGCATTGTGGGCTTCGAAATAGCAACATCACTAGTAAAATCGGTTACATTAGATACTAACAAAAATACTATCAGTCTTGCGGGAGACCATACCCTACCACAAGCTGGATGATCATCTCGACCTGAAACCTGCTCGCAGAGTGACGTATTACTACTTCTGCTCTTTGTTCTCTCTCGCAGCAGATAATTTATGTATGCCCCTAAAACAGTGTGGCATGCCTGCATTTTTAGACCACCCCCCGTCACCACCCACAATCGGCCATTCCTGTCAATCAACTATTGGGAGTCACTTCCTGCTCGCAGTCCATATGAGCAAATGAATATCTTATTGCAAGGACTCGGTTGCACATGCACATAATGGATCATGCGTAGTCGCAGAACATCGGCCATGTATGAGCAAGCGGCGGCTTGCGAGAGGGTCTGAATCAGGCCCTAGGTGCACAACTTCAGAATGATGGATGGATGATTGAGCACCGTCTCTTTCTGCCACATGCACTGTTCCCAGTCTTAGCCCAGATACTTCATGGAAATACTCACCAGTCAAGAGATGCTGTGGTGAGGGTGCTAAACCAGTATTGGGTAGCAGCAGGCTTCAGTTAGGTCACACAGGCCTACCCTGCAATTGTTACAGGGTGTGTATTCCGTGTTCTGCACAACCAAGGAAAATAGTCAAGGAACTAGTAAAAAGTACCACACAGACATGTTATCCCTTCTAGAGATTAACTATTTTTTAATACAGTTATTTAAGTGTTCTGAGTATGAATATGTTCTTTGCTCGGACCTGTTTCAAGTTGACTGGGTTTGCAAGGCAGCAAACACTAAAGATCAATAGGAGAGAGGAAGTTAATTGTAGAAATGATTAGTAGATATGGAGTACCTTAGGTTATAGAGAGTTACAGAGGTACACATTTTTATTAAAAGATTTCAGAAAGAATCTTGGTGGATCTGCGAATATATATAGCCCCAAAGCAGTGATAAAGTGTAGAGACTGAACTATACACTCAAGCTGAAATACAAAAAGAGTTAGTTAGAATGTTTATTTTTAACATGGTGGTGTTACAACTCACAGTGTGGGTTCCACTCCGGTCCTCAGAAGATCCAGGTGTTCCAGGTAGCTTCTGGACTTCCCTTCCACATGATTGGTTGCTGGTCCTATTTCTAGGCTTTGGTCTCTCACAGCTCTGCCGGCTATAGCTCATTCCTCCCACATCTCAGCCAACTGTGTTGTGATTCTGTGGTTCCAGCATGCTGCTTCCTCAGTTACCTGCTCCGTGGAATATCCTCTGGCATGCCAGCTACCTGGAGAGGCCTCCAGAGCCTGATCTAAACCGTGCTGCTGCTGCTCTCATTCAGCTATACACATCCATCATATGTTTAGTGTGTGAGTATAACACACTATAACTAAACCTGCATGTATAATTATACCAGCTGTACCTTCATCAAATCTGAACTCACTTTGCAAGTTGGAAATTCCACCTTCCTGCTGAAGTTGTTGCTTTCATTTCATCTGTGCACATCCTGCATATGCTTAGTGACTGAGTTTTACGCACCATTACTCAACCCGCATGTATATTTATACCAGCAGTATCTTCACCAAGTCTGAAATCACTTTGTAAGTTTGTACCCCATTTTACTGCTGCAGTTGTTACTCTCATTTCATTGGTACACATTCAGCATATGCTTAGTGACTTGAGTTATACACATCATTTCTTTACCTGCATGTATTTCTGAATCAGCTGCATCTTAGTCAAGTCTGGACTACTTTATTAGTTCCTTCTGGGAGTTCAGCACCAATCGACCCTCAAGGTCCTACGTCCTCACTGGCGCAATCGCCACTTCACTACGGCTCACTAGCCACGACTCGGCCTGTGCCACACCAATTGACCCTCAAGGTCCTACATCTTCACTGGCGCAATCGCCATTTCTACCGTCTCACCAGCCGCAACTCGGCCCATGAGGCATCAAATGATTTTCTATTTTCAGGACCTTTTGTTTCATGTATTCGTTTGCTAACTAACACTCCTTGAATTGTTGGGATCCTACCTTATTTATGTTTTACTGCATGTGTGTTCTATTTGTTCATTTATGCCTGTGGTCCTCTAAACCTTTATTGGGTTCCAATCACCCTGTGCCTCTGTAAAACTTTACTCGGTCTACGTACCAGGTAGATCGTATGCAAACCTGTTCTGTGACTCTGTTGCTTTTGGCTCACTAGCGCAACCCGGCCTGTGCCGCACCAATTGACCCTCAAGGTCCTATGTCCTAACTGGCGCAATCACCACTTCACTTCAGCTCACTAGCCGCGACTTGGCCCATGCCGCATCAATTGACCCTCAGGGTCCTACGTCTTCACTGGCGCAATCGCCACTTCATTCGGCTCACTGGCCGCAACCCGGCCCATGCAGCACCAATTGACCATCAAGGTCCTATGTCCTCACTGGTGCAATCGCCACTTCACTTCGGCTCACTAGCCATGACTCAGCCCATGCCGCATCAATTGACCCTCAAGGTCCTACGTCTTCACTGGTGCAATCGCCACTTCATTCGGCTCACTAGCCGCAACTCGGCCCGTGCCGCGCCAATTGACCCTCAAGGTCCTACGTCCTCACTGGCGCAATCGCCACTTCACTTTGGCTCACTAGACACGACTCAGCCTGTGCCACACCAATTGACCCTCAAGGTCCTATGTCTTCACTGGCGCAAACATCATTTCTACTGGCTCACTAACCGCAACTCGGCCCCGCATCAAATTATTTTCTATTTTCAGGACCTTTTGTTTCATGTATTCGTTTGCTAACTAACACTCCTTGAATTGTTGGGATCCTACTTTATTTATGTTTTACTGCATGTGTGTTCTATTTGTTCATTTATGCCTGTGGTCCTCTAAACCTTTATTGGGTTCCAATCACCCTGTGCCTCTGTAAAACTTTACTCGGTCTACGTACCAGGTAGATCGTAACATTATAGCTGGCCTAATAAGTTATCTTTACTGAGGCACTATGAAACACCCACAAAACCCAGCTCAAGTGTTAGGTGCTCAAATTCAAGTGCTTACTCAGAAAGTCCAGGAACTTTCTATTCAGGTCCACGGGAACGCCTCCCGTCAAAAGCCGGCCCACTGACATCACTAGTAATGTCAGTGGGAATGATTTTGGCTTTGATAGAGCCAAAATCACTCCGGAGCTTGCGGTTGAAAACCTCAACCGCAGGCTCCGGCTCGCAGTTTCGATGGTCGCGATGGTCAAGACCATCGCGGCCATCAAACTGCATGCTCATATAGCCTGTGGGTGGTCACCCACAGCTATACGAGCGTCCAGGAGGACGCTCCTTTTTCATGGAGGCCGGCCCTCATTCAGAGCATGCGCTCTGCTCAGAGGGCCTTAGTTCCTGAAGTGAAACTACCCAAAGGCCGTTTATATTCCTTGTCTATACCTGAAAATAAGGCAATGGAGGATTATGTCAAAGAGGATTTGGCCCAAGGATTTATTCAACCTTCTAAGTCACCCGTTAGTGCAGGGTTTTTTTTGTCCAAAAGAAAGATGGGTCGTTGCATCCTTGCATTGACTATAGAGGGTTGAACAAAATTACAATTAAAAATTCTTATCCTCTTCCTCTCATCTCAGTTTTATTCGATCAACTTCGCGAAGCAACTATTTTTTCCAAACTTGACTTACGATGCACCTACAATTTAATTTGCATCAGAGAGGGAGATGAGTGGAAGATGACCTTCAATACTCATTCCAGCCATTATGAGTATCTTGTTATGCCATTTGGGCTTTCCAACGATCCGGCTGTGTTTCAGGATCTAATCAATGATATTTGTCAGAAGCCAAACTGTATCCCTGTTTAAAGATAAACTACACTTGCCAAGTTTCCGTTGTAGTCACTGGAGTATTCTTCCGGGCTGCTGGCGTGTATCACATGGAGTATACAGAGAGTTAAAGTGATCCTCTATTCCTTGGGCGTCATCTGCTTGTTGGGGGTCTGTGATTACTGGGTTTTCTAAACCTGGTTCTGTCTGGGTCACATGCTTTAACACTTCCAATGGATTTCATGCATCTGGTATAAAAGTCTGTTACTAACTGAACATTGTTGTCTGTGCAATGATACCTTTAGGTTCTTCCTTGGACTCCTGCCAGATCCTCGCTGTACGTGATGTATGCTGTGGACTCTCTTTGCCCGGTTCTGCTACAAATACTTGATGGCACTACAGATCCCAGCGCTGCTACTGAACTCTCTGCTGCAATACTAAACCTAACTCTGCTGGTAGTCTCTGCTGTACTACTAGCCTAGCTTTGCTGCCGTTTTATGGTCTCTTCATCTTTACCTTCAACTAACAGTTGTCAACTGCATCATAAAAGCCTTTTCACTCCGGACCTCTGCTTCATCTCAGGGCTCAACCCTGCACCTCTTCACTCCGGACCTCTGCCTCATCTCAGGGCTCAACCCTGCACCTCTTCACACCAGACCTCCGTCATGTCTTGGGGCTCAACCCCATACCGGAACTTCACTGCACTTCAGGGCTCAACCCTGCACCTTTCCACACCGGACCTCCATCACATTTTGGGGCTCAACCCCAGCACCTCCTCATACCGGATCTCCTTTGTACCTTGGGGCTCAACTCCATACCGGATTTCACTCATGTCCCGGGGCTCAACCCCGCACCGCTTCACACCGGATCTTTGTCATGTCTTGGGGCTCAGCCCCATAACGGATCTTCGTCACCTCACGGAGTTCAACTCCGCACCTGTTAGTTGGTATGATATGAACTTTGTGTTATATGAACTTTAGTTTTTGCATGACTATCCTGACACTTGCTTTTTGTGATAATCGGAACTTTGCCTTATGGAGACTTCATGCTTAAGTATCTAGAACTTTTCAGCAGTCTTGTCTTTGAATAAATCTTGTTTACTTTTAACATTGTGTGCCGATGCTATTTCATGAGAAGGTCATTCCTTAAACCCCCTCAGTTTGTACCACCTGTTAAGCCTGTTTCTCCTCAGGAGTCTCAAGAGTCTGTAGCCATGACAGTTTGCACAGACCATAAAATGAACTTGGATCTGGAACAGGCTTCTAGTGCACAGATGCTTTAGGGTTTTACCACTCATCTTCTAATACAGGAAAATACTCAAACTCAAGTTTTACAATGTTTACAGGATCTTTCTACTCTTTTGGATAAACTCCAAATTCCTGATACAAATGCATCTGTGGTTACCCCTTTGGTTTCCGCCTCCCATCTGCGACTTCTCACTCCAACTCATTTTGATGGTAATCCCAAAGCCTGCAGAGGATTTCTAAATCAATGTGAGATCCATTTTGAGTTATTGACACAAAACTTTTCTACACCTAGTACTAAGGTGGCTTACTGTATATTATTTCATTGTTGTCTGGTACTGCTCTTGAATAGGTCTCCCCATTGTGGGAGAGGAATGATGCCTTATTGTCTGATTATCAAGCCTTTATTTGTGCCTTTAAAAGGATATTTGATGAACCCAGAAGATCGGTGGCCGCATTTGTGGATATCTTGCGGGTTAAACTAGGGACGTCTCCAGTTGGTCAGTATGTGGTTCGCTTTCAGACTTAAGCTGCAGAACTTAAGTGGAATAATAAGGCATTAGGAGCTGCGTATTGGAATGGTCTTTCTGAGAGACTAAAAGATGAGTTGGTAACTCGGGATCTTCCTGAGAAACTTGATGAGTTGATTTCTCTAACTATTAAAATTGACTTGCGGATGCGTGAATGAGGGGTTCAAAGAGGTCGTAGTGATCACTCTAAGACTGCTCTTCCACAGGTTCGCTCATCTAATGGTATAAATGATGAACCTATGGAAATTAATAAGTCCAGGTTATCTGAGGTAGAGAAACAACGTAGAAGACGTTCTAATTTGTGTTTGTACTGTGCGTCTCCTGAACACTTTCTGATTAAATGTACAGTAAGGCCGGGAAACAGTCACCCCTAGTTGATGGAGGGGAAGTCAAACTAAGGGTGCTAGCTAAAATTCCCTCCAAACAAGATTGTTTAATACCTGTTATTATTGGTGATTTCTGTTAGCCGTGTCAAGTGTTTTCTGCTTTAATAGATTCTGGAGCGGCTGGTAATTTTATTTCATCATCTCTAGTTCAACAATTGCAGATTCCTGTTACCAAGCTGCCTCGTCCTCTATCCCTCTCTGCAGTGATTGGGACTAAGATTACTAATGGAAGTGTGACACATCAAACTAAGGCCCTCATTCAGAGCCGCTCGCTAGCGGCCGTACGCTCGTTCCGAGCGATGTTTGCACATCTGCGCATGCGTACGGTTTTTAGTATGCATGCGCGAACCAGTCAGTGCGACCGAAAATCGTTTGTACGCTATATAGCGAGTGCCTGCTATTTTGAGTGACAGAATGAGGCATATGTGGGTGGTAACAGGGGAAGGTGCTTGTAAACGGGGAGTGGAGATCAGAACGCAGGCGTGCTTAAAGGTCAAAACGGCCGTTTTAAGGGTGTGCATAATTAATACAGCAGCGTCATTGACCACGTCACTGGGTTTTTTTTAACTCAGAACTGCTCGCAAAATAGCGGTTGAAAAAACCAACCACAAGAATAGCGAGCAGTTCATACGCTGTACGATGTACTCGATTAATCTAATAAATAGCGGACATGACGTATGGTGCGAGCGGCCAGGGGGCGTTTTTAACAAATAAACGAGCGTATGTTTTGCTCGCTCGTTCAGACTTAGAGGTGTGAACAGACTGCAATTTGCGAATGGATCATTTGAATAGCCACCCCTTGTTTTAGAACGAACGACTGCAAATAGCGAGTGGCTCTGAATGAGGGCCTAAGTTGTTAAAGTTGAGGATTGGAGTTCTTCATGAGGAAACCTTAGAGTTTTTGGTACTCCCTGCTTCTGCATATGATTATTATGAAGGTTAACTCTTCATAACCCGCATATTGATTGGACTGGTTCTCAAATTCTTTCCTGGGGTCCAAAATGTAAATTGAATTGTTTGACTCATGTTGTCCAACTAGCTGAAGTTAAAATTTATATTGCACCTTGTCTTCCACAGCCCTATCACGAGTTTGCTGATGTTTTTTCTGAGCAGGCTGCAGATGTACTCTCGCCACATTGTCCCTGGGATTGTCCTGTAGAATTGATTCCTGGTAAAACCACCCAGAGGCCAAGTATATCCTCTCTCCATTCCAGAGACTCAAGCCATGATGGAATATGTCCAAGAGAATCTGCATAAGTGGTTTATTAGGCCCTCTTCGTCTCCTGCTGGTGCAGGGTTCTTTTTTGTAAAAAAAAAGATGGAGGACTCCATCCTTGTATTGACTTTCGAGGTCTAAATGAGATTACGGTAAAGAATAAATATCCTTTACCTCTTATCACCGAGATTTTTGATAGGGTCAAGGGATCACGACTGTTTACCAAGCTTGACATAAGGGGGGCCTATAATTTGATCAGGATAAAAGAAGGTGATAAGTGGAAAACTGTGTTTAATAAGTGAGATGGTCATTATGAAAACCTTGTTATGCCTTTCGGCCTATGTAATGCACCTGCAGTTTTCCAGGTGTTTGTGAACGAGATTTTCCGAGATATACTTTACCAGTTTGTTATTGTTTATCTTGATGACATTTTAATTTTTTCCAGGAGACTTTCTTGAGGATGTACCTTTCTTCATCTCAAGATGACTGGATAGATCTTCTACCCTGGGTGGAGTTTGCTCATAATTTTCATTATTCTTCTGCTACAGATATAAGTCCATTCTATGCCAACTACGGTCTGCACCCTCGGATTCCTGAACTTCGATCTGTTCCCACTGTGGATGTTCCAGCAGCCAAAGCAACTCTCCAGCACTTTCTGAAATTTGGAAACAGGTACATAAGTCACTTAAAAAGGTGTCTCATAGATACAAAATTTTTGCTGATAGAAGACGTTCAGCCGTTCCTAAGTATTCTGTTGGTGATCGTGTCTGGTTATCTACTAGAAATTTGCGACTTAAAGTACCTACCATGAAGTTTGCTCCTCGGTACATTGGACCTTTCCGTATCGAGAAAGTTATCAATCCAGTGGCATGTAAGTTACAGTTACCACCTGCCATGTGTATGCCTAATTCCTTTCATGTTTCTCTGCTTAGATCATTGATCCTTATTAGATTTCATGACAGCTTGCCTAAAATACCTCCTGTATCAACTGCTCGAGGAGTGGAATTTGAAATAGATAAGATTCTGGATTCACGTAAGCATCAAAATCAATTGCAATATCTGGTAGACTGGAAAGGTTATGGTCCAGAGGAGAGGTCATGGATAAAAGCTTCTAATGTCCATGCTCCTAGACTGATATATAATTTTCATTCTAAATTTCCTCATAAGCCTGGTGGGTGTTCAGAGACCACCCAAAAAGGGGGGGGTACTGTCAGAACCCGAACTGTATACCTGTTTAAAGATAAACTACACTTGCCAAGTTTCCGTTGTGGTCGCTGGAGTATCCTTCCGGGCTGCTGGCGTGTATCGCATGAAGTATACAGAGAGTTAAAGTGATCCTTCGTCTGCTTGCTGGGGTCTGTGATTACTTGATTTTCTAAACCTGGTTCTGTCTGGGTCACATGCTTTAACACTTCCAATGGATTTCATGCATCTGGTATAAAAGTCTGTTACTAACTGCTGGTATCATCCGCTGTACTACTAGCCTAGCTTTCCTGCCGTTTTATTGTCTCTTCATCTTTACTTTCAACTAACAGTTGTCAACTGCATCATAAAAGCCTCTTCACTCCGGACCTCTGCTTCATCTCAGGGCTCAACCCTGCTCCTCTTTACTCCGGACCTCTGCCTCATCTCAGGGCTCAACCCTGAAGCTTTTCACACCAGACCTCCGTCACGTCTTGGGGCTCAACCCCATACCAGAACTTCACTGCACTTCAGGGCTCAACCCTGCACCTTTCCACACCAGACCTCCGTCACGTTTTGGGGCTCAGCCCCAGCACCTCCTCATACCGGATCTCCTTTGCACCTTGGGGCTCAACTCCATACCAGATTTCAGTCATGTCCCGGGGCTCAACCCTGCACCGATTCATACCGGATCTGTGTCACGTCTTGGGGTTCAGCCCCATACCGGATCTTCGTCACCTCACGGAGTTCAACTCCGCACCTGTTAGTTGGTATGATATGAACTTTGTGTTATATGAACTTTAGTTTTTGCGTGACTATCCTGACACCTGCTTGTTGTGATAATCTGAACTTTGCCTTATGGAGACTTCATGCTTAAGTATCTACAACTTTTCAGCACAGTCTTGTCTTTGAATAAATCTTGTTTACTTTTAACATTGCGTGCCAGTGCTATTTCATGAGAAGGTCATTCCTTAAACCCCCTCAGTTTGTACCACCTGTTAAGCTTGTTTCTCCTCAGGAGTCTCAAGAGTCTGTAGCCATGACAATATTCTTCGGGATTTTTTGGGCGTTTTCGTTGTTGTCTACCTCGATGACATTCTCATCTACGCCAAATCACTCGAACTCCATGTTCAACATGTTCATCAAGTTCTCCTGTTGTTACAAAAACATAATCTTTTTGCTAAATTAGAAAAATGTGAGTTTCATGTCACACAGGTTTCCTTTTTAGGGTATATTATCTCACCTGAAGGATTCGCCATGGATCCTGGTAAAGTGAAGGCTGTTCTTGAGTGGCTTCAGCCCAGCACCCTTAAAGGAATTCAACGTTTTCGTGGTTTTGCAAACTATTATAGGAGATTCATTAGTTCTTTTTCCACCATTGTGGCTACAATTGTTGAGCTAACCAAGAAAGGGGCAAATACTGTCCATTGGCCTGCTAATGCAATTCAAGCATTTAAGACTCTAAAGTCTGTCTTCACCCAAGCTCCAGTGTTGCGTCACCCTGATCCAGAATTGCCTTTTGTTTTGGAGGTTGATGCTTCCGAAGTGGGTGCAGGGGCTATACTTTCTCAGAGAGACCCTTTCGAGAACAAACTACATCCGTGTGCATTTTTCTCTCGTAAATTCTCGACAGAGCATAATTACGATTTTGGTAATCGGGAACTGTTGGCAATCAAATGGGTTTTGGAAGATTGGCATCATTGGCTTGAGGTAGCCAAACACCAGGTTGTCATTCTCACTGATCATAAAAACTTGGCGTATATTGAGTCTGCTAAACGACTTAATTCCAGACAGGTTTAATTCCAGACAGGCACGATGGGCCTTGTTTTTAACTCACTTTAACTTTGTTATTTCTTTTTGACCTGGATCAAAGGACATCAAGACAGATGCGCTGTCTAGAAGTTTTCTTCCTGATCAACTCAAAACTGAGTCAGTTGAACCCATTGTTCCCAAGACCTGTATTTTGTCTGCCGTTACTCGGACCTTGGCTGAATATTTGCAGTCTTGCCAGACTGAGGTGCCACCTGCCAAGCCGGATCATTTATTTTTGTCCCTCACAGGTTTAGGAAGTCTGTACTCTTCGACTTACATTCCAAGAAAGCTTTTGGTCATCCTGGTATTTCCAAGACTATGGAGTTGCTTTCAAGGTTCTGTTTGGTGGCCATCTTTAGCCAAAGATGTTTGCAAGTTTGTCCGATCATGTGAAACCTGTGCTCTCAACAAAACACCCAGAACAGCTCCTTCAGGCTTACTGGTTCCATTAGCCACTCATAGTAGGCCTTGGACACATATTGCCATGGATTTTATTGTTGATCTCCCTGTCTCGACTCATTGCTCTGTTATTTGGACCATTGTTGACCGATTTAGTAAAATGGCACATTTTATTCCCTTGCCTAAATTACCTTCGGCTAAAGAGCTTTCTTCTTTGTTTCTTCAACATGTTTTTTGGCTCCACGGTCTTCCATTGGACATCATGTCAGATCGTGGGACACAGTTTATTGCCCAGTTCTGGAGGAATTTTTGTGCCTCATTAGGTATTTCTCTCAGTCTCTCCTCTGGTTATCACCCGCAGTCGAATGGACAAACTGAACGTGCCAATCAATCTCTGGAGCAATACTTGCGCTGTTTTGTCTCTAAGTGTCATTCTGATTGGGTTTCATTCTTACCCTTAGCAGAATTTGCTTTTAACAATGCTTCTCATTCAGCATCCACAGTATCTCCTTTCCTCTGTGTCTCCGGCCAACATCCTAGAGCTAATTCATTTGATCCTAATACTTCCAAGTACGATGTTCCATCTTCGGTCTCTCGTCTCCATCGGATCTGGATCAAGGTTCATCAAAGTCTTTGCAAAGCATCTCTTCGCTCTGAAAGATCCATGGACAAATGACACCAACCTTGTTTTTTGAAGAAAGGGGATTTGGTATGGCTCTCTACTAGGAACATCAAGCTTCGGCAACCTACTCACAAGTTAGGTCCGAGATTTATTGGTCCGTTTCATATTATTTCTCAAGTCAATCCAGTTGCCTTTAAATTACAGTTACCCAGTTCGCTTAATATCAATAACACATTTCACTGTTCTCTTCTCAAACCAGTTTTTGTTTCCAAAAAATTTACCTCCAGACCTATTCCTAAACCTCCACCTGTTGTTGTTCATGATCAGCATGAGTTCGTTGTACAGAGAATTTTGGATTCTAGGGTTTCTAGAGGCAAATTACAATTCTTAGTACATTGGAAGGGTTACGGTCCCGAAGAGCGCTCATGGGTTCCTGAGCATGTGCTTCATGCTCCGAAATTAAAGAGATTATTCTTTCTCAAGTTTCCTGATAAACCTGGTTCTGGAGGATCTTTAACCCTGCATCAAGGGGGGGTACTGTTACAACTGACAGTGTGGGTTCCACTCTGGTCCTCAGAAGATCCAGGCATTCCAGGTAGCTTCCGGACTTCCCTTCCACGTGATTGGTTGCTGGTCCTATTTCTAGGCTTTGGTCTCTCACCGCCCTGCTGGCTATAGCTCATTCTTCCCACATCTCAGCCGACTGTGTTGTGACTCTGTGGTTCCAGCGTGCTGCTTCCTCAGTTACCTGCTCCGTGGAATATCCTCTGGCATGCCAGCTACCTGGAGAGGCCTCCAAAGTCTGATCCACACCGTGCTGCTGCTGCTCTCATTCAGCTATACACATCCATCATATGTTTAGTGTGTGAGTATAACACACTATGACGGGTATTCAATATGGGAGCGAAAAGTCCGTCCTGGACTTTTCGCTCCACATCGGAGATTTTCCTGGGATAAAGCATCGGGCGCGCGCCCGCTTTATCCCAGTATTCAATATAAAAGCTACAAAAACGGGAAACTACGAAGTGGGATCTGCGTAAAAAAATTAATTTTTCCTTGAATAAATTGTAGGACCCCCCCTAAAGTTGTAAAAACATGGGGGATCACTATGGGTACCCCTGTTTTAGCCTGCAAATGAAAGTCGGGGATTTAAATAGCCGCAGCAGGTGTTTTTTCCGACATTGAAGAAGTGTTGCAGAAGAGCACTTAGGTTATTTTTTTTGTTTTTTTTAAGTGGTCCCATCAAATTTGGGGTACATGAAAATGGGTCCTAGCATATTTTTATGTCCCTAAAGTAAGTTTTTAAAAATTCTGCAACTATGCACCTGCCGCTAATAGCCTATTCTAGAATACACCTGCCGCATATTTGCAGAATAGCCCTGAACCTATTTCCCTATTTTTAAACACTCTTTTCCCTTTTTTTTTCACCCCAATTTTTACATTCATTTTTTGGGGTGTCCCTATTTTTTTGTAAAACTTTTTTTGATAAGGTTATTTTTATAATGTTATTTCCAGTGGTGCAGGGTATTTTTTAAGCCTGCACCCCTAACCCCCAATTCTGCACTTTTTTTCGCCACCTATTCAGTGGTGAAAAGTTATCCCCGTTTTTTTTCAAAGACTTTTCGAACCTGCGAAAAGTCTTTGAAATTTAATACAGTGTAAAACCAAAACCAGCGAAAATTACGTAATTTTTTGCAAAATTATCGCAAAAAAAAGACTTTTCGCTCCATATTGAATACCCCTATATAACTAAACCTGCATGTATAATTATACCAAATGTACCTATATTAAGTCTGAACTCACTTTGCAAGTTTGACATCCAACCTTACTGCTGCAGCTGCTGCTTTTATTTAATCTGTACACATCCTGCATGTGTTTAGTGACTGAGTTTTGCACACCATTAATAAAACTCTGCATGTTTAATTATACCAGCTGTACCTTCATCAAATCTGAACTCACTTTGCAAGTTGGAAATTCCACCTTACTGCTGCAGTTGTTGCTTTCATTTCATCTGTGCACATCCTGCATATGCTTAGTGACTGAGTTTTACACACCATTACTCAACCCGCATGTATATTTATACCAGCAGTATCTTCACCAAGTCTGAACTCACTTTGTAAGTTTGTACCCCATTTTACTGCTGCAGTTGTTACTCTCATTTCATTGGTACACATTCAGCATATGCTTAGTGACTTGAGTTATACACATCATTTCTTTACCTGCATGTATTTCTGAATCAGCTGCATCTTAGTCAAGTCTGGACTACTTTACTAGTTCCTTCTGGGAGTTCAACATACTTGCACTTTCAGCTTCATACTACAGGTACGCAAACCTGTTCCGTGACTCTGTCTCTTTCGGCTCACTAGCGCAACCCGGCCTGTGCCGCACCAACTGACCCTCAAGGTCCTATGCCCTCACTGGCGCAATCGCCACTTTACTTCGGCTCACTAGCCGCGACTTGGCTCGTGCCGCATCAATTGACCCTCAGGGTCCTACGTCTTCACTGGCGCAATCGCCACTTCAATCGGCTCACTAGCCACAACATAGCCCATGCCACACCAATTGACCCTATAGGTCCTACGTCCTCACTGGCGCAATCGCCACTTCACTTCAGCTCACTAGCCGCGACTCGGCCTGTGCCGTACCAATTGACCCTCAAGGTCCTACTGTATATCTTCACTGGCGCAATCGCCATTTCTACCGTCTCACCAGCCGCAACTCGGCCCATGAGGCATCAAATGATTTTCTATTTTCAGGACCTTTTGTTTCATGTACTCTGTTGCTAACTAGCACTCCTTGAATTGTTGGGATCCTACCTTATTTATGTTTTACTGCATGTGTGTTCTATTTGTTCATTTATGCCTGTGTTACTCTATAGTCTATACTCATTAAACCTTCATTGGGTTCCAATCACCCTGTGCCTCTGTAAAGCTTTACTCGGTCTACGTACCAGGTAGATTGTAACAGGTGGTTAGTCAAGAACATTCTCAGTGGGAAACATAGGATGACACCCTATAAGATACTATTTGGTACAACTGCTAGAACAGGATGTGACTTCCTGCAACAGTTATAACATGAGCATGGTGAATTGACAAGTTATATGGTTCAGTTACAGCACCAACTAACCAAAATCCACCACTAGGTGTTCTCTTCTATTCTAGATCCCAATTCAGTTTGCAGCACCCACAAACTGCAACCAGGTGATTGGGTCATGATAAAGAAGCATTTAAGGAAGGTCCTAGAACCCAGATATGAGGGTCTTTATCAAGTTCTCCTAACTACTCTGACGGCAGTAAAGGTGGCAGAAAAGAGTACCTGTAAAATTAGAGATATACTACTGTTGGCTATAGCGCATGTACCTAAGTATCAATGGGAGGAGCTTACTGACAAGGTCACCACTCAACCTTTAGGATATACAGAATAAAAAACAAACGTGAAAATGTTTGTGTCAGCGAGCGCTCAATCATATGGGATAAAGTGTTCTGTCTTTGTGTATATATATATATATATATATATATATATATACACAAAACAGTAGAATGGCACTCCCACTATTAATGCACAGCAGTCCCGGGTGCCCTCCGCAGCATGCTGTGTCACAGCAGCAATACATACATCCAATCTCAGCGGCACTCCGGTATAAAGATCACACAGGCACAGGAGTAAGCTACATCAACGTTTCAATGCCTTTATTGTATCGTCATCAGGATACAAACATATCAAAAAATGTCACTTACTTATACCCCACCACCAAACACCATGTGCGGCTCCACAGCTTCCAGGTCCGGTCAGTGAACGCCCACAAATGACGTCATCATGCACGGCCCATTGCCATGGTAACCACCAATCACTAAAACAAGTTAAAAACAAAGAAAGCAATGTTGTTGTGGCTTTGTTTATCCAACGTACAATTGAAAACCAAGACATCAATCTTGTATTCCCCCATAAGACATAGCATTGTACCATAGATGAACAAAACAAGGTATATATGTGGAGCAACAATGGTCCTCAAAACCAGGATAGACCACGACGCAGACGTTTCGGGCATTTTTTTCCTGATTCTGATGGAACGGGTACCACCAGTGACTCTGATAATGTCAACAACACCAATGATACAACATCGTGTGTCCCTTTAGGGGTACGAACCCGCCAACAAACCGAAGGTCGAGGAGACGGTACATGCGGCGCGGTGGCCAATGGACGAGGAGGAAGAAGGAAATTGGGAAGGCCCCCCTTGCAGAAGAAACGATAGTTTTCAATCTGTCACAGCATCAAGTTACAGACATTGAGATTAAGGTACTTTCTAAGGGCTTGTCCTTCGTTCCAACCATACGTTTTGATGGCATGAGTTGGGAGGTTGAGAAGTATAAACTCAACAGGCAGCTCAAGCTCCATGAAATTTACAGAGGAACTAAAGCAAAAGTAGTGAATTATAAGCCATCTGATGTGCCTCAGAATTTGAGGAAACTCACTTATAAGTCTGCCTATGACCCGGTTTCCAATAACCCCTCTATTAAGACTTATATGAATTTGGTAGAAAAGGATGTTAATAGAATTTTATTGCAGAATGCTCATGTACAGCATAATCTCAGTAGAGAAGAATTTCAAGCTCTCAAGGACCTTTCCTTATATTCTGACATAGTAATTCAGCCCGCGGATAAAGGCGGGTCGATTGTTATTCAGGATTTAGTCGATTATCGTAATGAGGTGATGAGACAATTGTCTGATACAGATGTGTATATCCTATTGGATGGGGATCCAACTTCTCGGTTTAAAGATGAATTACAATATTGTCTTGAGGGGGCTGTATCTGAGGGTATTATTACTGAAGAACTATGTGAGGCGTTACTACCTAAATTTCCAATTACACCTCTACTATATACTTTGCCGAAGGTGCATAAGGGTTTAGACAACCCCCCTGGACGCCCAATTATATCGGCACGGGGGTCGTTGTTCAGCCGACTTCTATGTACCTCGATTTTTTATTACAGCCCTGTGTTGTTGGACATCCCGAGTATTTGCTGGATACTACGTCCTTTTTGAAAAAACTAATGTCCCTGGGTGACATCCCACCGCACAGTTTACTGTGTAGTGTGGATGTCTCTAGCCTCTATACCGTCATACCGAATGAAGGTGGTATTGATGCAGTGTTCCATTTGATTAAAGACAACCCTTTGTATAAGGGACCTGATATTAAATTAGTCCTGGAACTACTGAGGATGATCCTTACCCATAATTATTTTTATTTTGATGGAAAAATATATTTACAGCGCAGCGGCTGTGCGATGGGGTCGAATGTGGCCCCATCGTACGCCAATGCATTTATGTTTTTGGCAGAAAAGACAATATTTTTTTCGTCATACGATGTATCGAGGTGGATTCATTTCTACACTCGATACATCGACGATATTTTTTTGATATGGACAGGCACTAGAGAACATCTAGAAGAGGTAATTAGGGAACATAATGCTACATCTAGTCCTATTAAATTAAGTACATGTATTGATTCAAATAGGGTCACATTCCTTGATGTTGAGATATTACATCAAGATGGTAAATTAAATACATCATTATTTCGCAAACTTACTGATAGGAACACTCTCCTTCATGTAACTAGTTTTCATCCTAAACACTCAAAATACAGTCTACCATACTCACAGTTCTTGAGAGCAAGAAGGATTTGTAGTAATGATGAGATTGCGGAGCAGAATATTAACATTATGATTGATGAATTTTTGGGGAGAGGTTATGATGAAGAGTCATTAATAAAAGCTAAGGACAGAGTATTTAAGGCTCCTCAGGAGCAATTATTGATGTCCAATAATAAGAAATCTCAGAAAAAGTGTATACTCTGGACGAACCACTTTAACACATTTAGTAGTACCATTAATTCAATTTCTAAATGACATTGGAATGTATTGCAGGAAGATAGTGATTTGAATATGACAGATACTAAAATTATGACATGCTACTCTAGGGGTAAAAACATCTGGGATTGGATTGTCAAGACGGATATTAGTAGGATTGAGAATAAGCAAGAGGATCTGTTTTCGGGGCAAAAGAAAGGTTGTTTCAAATGCCTCAACTGCTTGACGTGCAGATATTTAATAACAGGTGACAGTTTTGCCCACCCGCATAGAGGGACACGCTATCGGATTCAACATCGAGTAGGTTGCATGACTAAATTCGTGGTGTACCTGATTACATGCCCTTGCGGGCTAAGTTATGTCGGGAAAACTGACCGAACTCTTCGTGAACGGATGGCGGCACATCGTTCCGCCATTCGGGCAGCGATTACATTTTGCCGAAGCAGAACATAATTTATCGACACTTCGTTACATGATTATCGATCATATACCATCGATGAATAGAGGGGGCAATAGATCACGGAGACTGTTACAGTGTGAATCCCATTGGATTTACCGACTTGGCACTTTATTTCCTAAAGGTCTTAATGACAATCTGGGCCTGCACTGTTTTGTTTAGCATAATATGCCTTATGCATGACAGTATGGTTACTAACAAATGCAGGTCAGCTGTGTAAGTGCTAATGAGTGCTGATCTTATGAGGTTTGCTGCATGGTCCCATTTTTACTACGGACGTCTGTCCGGGTATAATATGGGAGGTATTTATAAGTGATAATGATGGAGAGATGTAATAAATGACCAGCTACTCAGTTCTAATGGTATACAACATCTCTGTCAGGTGATCCGCCTGTAATAATTCCATAGATGTTATAATTATGTGTTATAAGTATGTGGGTATGCACTCTCTGTATTGGATTAATTTTGATAAAATCTATGGTACAATGCTATGTCTTATGGGGGAATACAAGATTGATGTCTTGGTTTTCAATTGTACGTTGGATAAACAAAACCGCAACAACATTGCTTTCTTTGTTTTTAACTTGTTTTAGTGATTGGTGGTTACCATGGCAATGGGCCGTGCATGATGACGTCATTTGTGGGCGTCCACTGACCGGACCCGGAAGCTGTGGAGCCGCACATGGTGTTTGGTGGTGGGGTATAAGTAAGTGACATTTTTTGATATGTTTGTATCCTGATGACGATGCAATAAAGGCATTGAAACGTTGATGTAGCTTACTCCTGTGCCTGTGTGATCTTTATACCGGAGTGCCGCTGAGATTGGATGTGTATATATATATATATATATATATATACAAACACTTAACCTTATATTGTGTGTAATGAGAAGATGCTTTTGCCAAAACAATATTGTCACAATATTAAAGCTGTAGATAATCCACACAAACGGAAATAATATACATGGATAGTATTAGTAATTATGATCCTACATAGAGGTGGTGGGTCGGTACAAAGTGATTAAGCAGTTTAAATATTAACACAGTAAATAGGTATAATAAGTGTTTTAATCCTATATATAAAAGTAGTAGGTAGGTACAAGTACAGTAAATTGCAAACACTGTATTGACACACTAGGGAAAAAGGGGGAGGGCGGTGAACGGGAGGGGGCAGGAATGCGGGAATAAATGTCCAGAACAGTTCAAAATGTAAAACTAGAGATCCTTGATGGGTGGGCAAAAAATAGGGAACTGAAATCTGATGATGAGAAATGTCGAGGGGTCCAATGGTTTAGTTGGACCAGTCAGAATCTCCTATGATAATAATATGAATGTTCCAAGTACTTGATTATGCAGGATGCGCAGTGTCTTTGTAAACATGGAGTGACCCTGTGGTGGGTTCAAGGTGTGACCTGAACTGTAATGTCCGTACAGTGTGGTTTCGCCACATTTACCACGGCTCTGCAGTAGCCGTGGCCCGCACACAGCCAGCTTCACTGCTAGCCAGACAAAATAGGGGGATCCCCTTCGGGACAGTCAGGAGTGTCTCACCGGCCCGGAATGAGTGACAGGTGTGAGCAGCCGAGTCAAACACGGCAGCCGGGATGTGAGGCCCGCTACCAGTGCTGTGGCTGTCAACAATCACTTGTCCCCCGTGCTGCGTGGTGATTTGCTGCCTGCGGTCACCACCTCACATCCCAGCCGCCATGTTTGACTCTGCCGCCACGGAAGTTTCCCCCTCGGCCCTGGCAGTGAGGTGGTGACCGCGGGCAGCAAATCACCACACAGCACGAGGGACCAGTGATTGTTGACAGCCAAAACACTGGTAGCGGGCCTCACATCCCGGCTGCCGTGTTTGACTGGGCTGCTCACACCTGTCACTCATTCTGGGCCGTTGAGACACTCCTGACTGTCCTGAAGGGGATCCCCCTATGTTGTCTGGCTAGCAATGAAGTAGTCCCTGTTTCCTGGGAAGAAATTAAACAGATTTCCCAGAAGTATTTTAGAAAACAATCAAAAGTTGTACTGTTGCCTAGAACCAAGGATGGCTATAATCAAAGTGCCCTAAATTTTGTTATTTTAGGGTGGTTAAAACCTCCCTGGTGGAAAGCCATCAGGAAAGCACCTCTTAGCAAACAGACTCCCTGGTTTGGGTAAACAATACACAGATATTGTCAGGAATGTGATCACCAGGCCTCGATACAAAGTCCGCTCAGCGGCATTACGTACCTCCGGCCTTTGGTTCACTGGTGCTGAGCGAGGATCCCTTCATTCTCAAACTTTCACTTCAGTGCGGACTGATACTTCTCCTGCAGTAATGCATCATTCTCTAATACCATCAGCGAGGATGCCGGTTCATGGGCACGGCCATCTTGATTCTGCCATGTGATGTTGGATTGACCAATCAGATCTAGCCCTCAAGTCTGCTGGGAATCTGCCGGCAATCAGCGACAGGCACTGCCTATATAAATCCCTCATGGACGTTAATTCAATGCCTGTATAACATCTTCTCAAGTCCTAGTATTTGGCTCCTGATAGCGTCTAGTTTTTGACTTTGTCTATATCTCCATGTCCTGCTCTTTGCCTAAAGACGCTACTTTGGGTACAAAACCCAAAGCACCTAAGGACACTACTTTGGGTACAAAACCCGGAGCACCTAAAGATGCTACTTTGGGTACAAAACCTGAAGCACCTATAGTCGCACACCTGCGCATTTTGTCCATATCTCCGTGACGCATCTCAGTGTGCTACATCTGGAGTTCGACACACCATTCTGTACTCAAGACCCACACTCATCGCAAGCCAAGGTCATCACAGTCTAGCTGGATATACCTCTGTACCTTTGACCTAGGATCCCCATCTCGTCTTACTGGGTGAACCCCGGTGACTCGGACTCAGGATTCCTGCATCCGTCTAATGAGGATAACTCAGCATCATCTGACTAGTGTCCTGCTTGCTGTGGAGTTCATTCACTAATACCAGTCATCCCACTCCTCCTACGTTGCCACCTTCTCGTCACAGATTCCAAGATTTGAGTTCTCATCATTCTGGACCTTTTGCTCTGATTCTATCCATCATTCCCCACTCTCCTTTGTTCAATAAAACCTCATATTCTTTCAAAATCTACTAGGATTCAAGTCTTATTTATCTTATGAGGAAAAGCTATCTGAAACCTCATCAGTTCTTGCTACCATGGTCTCAGCCCACATAGTCTTATCCATCACAGAAGTCCAACTTTCGTAGAGTCATGACAGATATATGCCCAGGTATACAAGGGACCATAAGGTCAGGTTAAAGAAAAAACAGATCTTATTTTCACTGCCACACTCCAACATCGTGCTAACACCATCAACACATATCCCACATTGACATGGGCAGGATTGCCCAAGTGGAAGAGATTTCTCAATAATAATGCCAATATTACAGTGTGATGATATATAAAATTGTAATTTTGCAAATCCAGAGGAGGTATATGTACATCTATATGCCACCTGTGTGCCAAGAAAAGCACAGTTACTTCTGTATCTAGCGGCAGAAGTCACTTGGCTGGGGCAATTGACACTTCCTCCTTATTTTGTATGTGGTTACAAGGCCTATAAATTCCTTCCATTCGGGGGATATGGAAGCTGCACACTGGCTAAGATAAGTCTTGCCACCTTGGCAGTAAAAACCATATCTATGGTAGGAATACCACCACATACACTAGAACAAAGTTGGGGGAAAGCATAAAAGATCTGTAAAGAAGCCTCAAAAAGCAAAGGATTTGATAAAATTGGGAGGATGGTATTACAAGCTAACTATGGGACCCGGTGAATTGGCCTATCAGAAGATTTTTCTAGATTGTTTGACAATGTGACAGATTAAATATTTGATGTGCTTAAAATAGTCACTATTGAGTTGCAATTCCAGGGGAAAGTTTTGGGGCAGTTTAGACTGATCCTTGACTATCTCACAGCTGCACAGGGTAGCATGTATCAGATAGTGGGACCAGCTTGCTGCAGTTACATATCTGATAACTTCACTGATTCCATACATGGACATTTGAAGAAGATTAATGAAGTCAAGGAGGAATTTAGGGATTGTCGAAATCAAATAATTGGTTATGATCATCGTGCAAATTATTATCTGAACGATTTAGTCGTCTATGGTCTGATGACGAATTGCTTGGACGCTGCTCTGTGTCAGCGCATTTCCGATGCGCACAAATACAAGGTTTACTGTGGAAAGCAGGTTTGGTGTGTATGTCTGTGGGTGTTTGCAAATGTTTTGAGAGACCCCGCATGCTAATACAGTCTGCCTGTAACAAATTAATTAAAATGTACACAGAGACTAGTATGCTCAAAAGAAGTGGTCTAAATGTACAGTTCCGAATTACTGTCATGGACCTGCAAGTCATTGGCAGTTGTGTGCCTATTGTCCGATGCTGTTTTGGTTCATAGGAACTGACATCTACATCCTAATTAAGTGACGAATAGCCTGTCCCAGGCTACGAGACTATGTGGCACCTACAAGCAGCTGTGGGTCTCTCTCCCCCCCTGTTTAGAAATAAAACTTCCATTTACACCTTAGAATTGGTCCAGGCAATGCTTGGATGTTAAAATATGTTAGAAATGGATAATATATATTAATCCATCACAAATACACTAAATTACACACACATAGACTTACATGCATACACACATTTAATAAAACATATAAATATATAAGATGCACAGCGCACAGTTGCGATGTTTATCAAAGCACAAAACACATAAACGTACCACACATATTAGCGAAACTACGCAATATTCTCACGCTTACACATACCAAAACTTATAAAAAGGTTCCTCCACATTAAAAGGTTAATATTAGAGGTTTTATACGTTATCAAGTCTATTGTGAAAAACATATATTTGGTATCTAAGGTTTAGTACATGACAAGCAGACCATGTTTGGTACCATTCTAAAACTCTGTTTATTTGCTGGTTTCCAGTTCTATCGGCAAGGAGATCGCAGCAGGCAGTCACAAGATATGAATTATAGGTTAGAATGTATCTCTGTATGTAGTTTTTCTTTATTAGTTCTTCAGGAGGGAAACCTACACAAAGAGGGGTATTCAATATGAAAGGTTAACTTCCCTGACTAAGTTAACGTTTCATATCGGAGTTTTTTTCTGCATAAAGGTATGGTGCGCGCTCCCGCTTATCCCCGTATTCAATATGAAATTAACGAAAACGGGAAACTCCGAAGTTGGATTTGCGTAAAGTTACGAATTTTTCCTTAAAATAATTGTAAGACCCCCCTAAAGTTGTAAAAACATGGGGGAACACTATGGGTACCCCCGTTTTAGCCTTTAATTAAAAGTCGGGGCTTTAAATAGCTGCTGCAGGTGTTTTTTTCCCGACATTGAAGAAGTGATGCAGAAGAGCACTTAGGTTATTTTTATAGTTTTTTTAAGTGGTCCCATCAAATTTGGGGTACATGAAAATGGGTCCTAGCATATTTTGATGTCCCTAAAGTAAGTTTTTAAAAATTCGGCATTTGTGCACCTGCCGCTATAATTCTATTCTAGAAAGCACCTGCCGCATACATGCAGAATAGCCCTGAACCTATTTGCCTATTGTTAACAATTTTTTCCCATTTTTTTTTTTTGCATCCCAATTTTTAAATACATTTTTTGGGGTGTCCCTATTTTTTTTTAAACTTTTTTTGACACAGTTCTTTTTTAAATGTCAATCTCAGGGGTGCAGGCTATTTTTTTTAAGCCTGCACCCCTAAACCCCAATTCTGCACTTTTTTTTGACACCTATTCAATGGTGAAAAGTTATCACCGTTTTTTATCAAAGACTTTTCAAAACTGCGATAAGTCTCTGAAATTGAATACGGTGTAAAACTAAAACAAGTGATATTAACGCAAAAACGTTAAAAAGTGCGATATTAACGCACAAAACGATGTTATCGCACCCATATTGAATACCCCTGAAAGAAGCAGTTGGAAAGCTGATCCATAGCTCTGATGACACCATATGAACTAACCAATGAAATCATGCCAGCTCATCTCTATTGTTGTATATATGATCTGTGTGGTATATAGGCTATGGCTCTGTGAACTGTAAGGGAGTCATATTCCCTTACAAGATGACTGCAGGCTTCAGGATTGATGGCTGAGTACTGGATTCCAGAGTGCTAGCATTTATATCGGTTTGTACCTTCTGTATTTACTTGCTTCTTTGCGCTAATTGTTATAGATCAAAGCGCATATTATCCTTTATGTGAATAATATTATTTTTGTGATTTGGAACCACAGTTGGGCTAGAAAGCAATTATTTATTGTGCAACAGGTTACGCTAAAATAGCGACATTTTGGGTATAAAGGTTTATTAGGAATCCATAGGATAAAAATAACATTGATTCCTGGGGTACCTCTACAGAAGGATGGTATTCCTGGTTAAACCCTGCCAACTGTTTTAAGGGAATTGGTGGATGGATTTCAGGCATACTTAGTGTAATAGCTAAGGGAATAGTAATATTGCTTGTGATATACATAATGATAAAAATGCTTATGTGTGTGTGATAGGGAAAATACTTACACTTGATTGTTGTTCCAGAATTTATAACACAACATCACCTACGATGGTGCTCCTTTATGATGACAATGAACAGACATGTGATTTGCAGAAAGAAAGCAGCTCTGCTTGAAAAGGACGTATGTGAACTTTGTATGGCAACTGCAGAAAGACCTGAATGTTGGACAAGCTAAAGAAGACCCAGGACCATAGGGAATGAGGGACACACTTCCTATGTGGTTTTGAATGGGATGAGGGTACCCCATGCATCCTACACTTTAGGTGGACAGATGTGTGAAGTAGAGGCCAAATATATAGGTGGTGAACCATGAGCTAGGTAAGCTAGATGAAATAAAAATGTCAGATTGGAATAAAAAGTAGGGAAATGTGAAAGTCAGGATTCCATATTGTTCACTAAAGGAACCATCTTGTGATATTTATAATGACAAGTATTAGAATTGTTTATAACTGCATAATCATAGCCTTGCACAGCTTCATAAAATAGTGTGATTTTTTTCACATGCTGGAACATTTTAGAAACATAGCTTTTATTAGACAAAGAGTATTCATCTTTATTTATGCACAAATAGTGTAATATGATTGGCTAAGCGATAGGCTACAGATGAGCTGAGCACTGTAACGTGATTGGTTTAGCCAGGGCTAATAATGCCCTCAAAGAAAGTGAAACTTGCATAAAAATGAGAAGGATATAAAAATCCCTGTTTGGAGAAATAAAGTTGGAGAATTCTTTATACGCACAACTGGCAGCACGTGTGATGATTTCTCACCAGAGGCTACTGTAAGGTAATAGAATTTGTGGGTCACCATCTGTACTCTGCTGGAGCCCAGATGAAGTTCTAGATTTAACAGATGAAAACTACACTTGTTAAGGATTATCACCTATTTTTTACAGAAGGAGATTTCATGTTGACCAATGGTTGGAACATTTCGAATGCGGAAACCGCTTGGACTTCAGTTCTACATTGACTTTACTGTGAAGTTCTACTTAGTACTACATCGGATGTATTCCAGTGCCACACCAATTATAGAGTCAATGTACTTTGGACTTAGATATTATTGAATACATCATTGAACCCTTCTAGTTATCCAATGACTGTACTCTCCGGTTCAGTCCAGTGAACTACCAGACTTTCTATGCATCAAGCTTGCTTTTGTTTATTGTTTGACATCATTAATAAATCATCAAGTTCCTGTTTATCTTTATCTTGTTTCATCGTTCATCTTTGTGCTTTAGTATCTTCGCATGAGGATAACCTATCTTTAACCACCATGACTAGTATTGTCAGGGACTCAGGCTATGAGGCCTGCTCCTTCACAGGAGGCCAGTTCTCCCACAGTCGTGACACAGTAGAAGCTATATGTAGCTACAGTTCAATTCGACCCCTTCCAATGGCAAATTGAAACCTACAAGTTAAACAGAACTTTACTTCTTAAGGAGTATTTTCAAAGATCATCAGTGAGCAAATTAGCGCAAGGAGAAATTCCAAAGAAATTACATACCATACAACCAGCTTCTAAGTTTGATCCCACATCATCAAACCATTCCATCAAAGTATTCTCTAGGTTACTTAAGAATACAATACAAACATTGATGGCACAACAACCAAGGGGACACCCCAACCTTACTATAGGATCTTAGCCAAAATAAAGACCGATAAGGAGGGATCAATTACTATACAAAATACGAGTGACTACAAGCAAGAAATTTATGATCAACTATCAGTTTTCAGCACATATTTAAAACTTATAGGTGATCACACCTTAATGCAGTGGTTCCCAAACTGTGTGCTGTGGCACCCTTGGGTGCCTTGGGACACTTGCAGGGGTGCCTCAGGTTGGTGGTCCAGCACCAAATCAAATTATTTATGGTCAATGTAATGTAAATATGTGGACAAACAGAAGTACAAACCTTTCCACCACCACAACTGAACCTAAGGATGACAGGTCAGTACAATTTACTTCACTTTACTAAAAATGTTTCTGAATATCTCAATAACAAACGTTTGGCTTAGGGGTGCCATGAAAACAATGCTGATACTCTAGGGCGCCGTGATTCAAAAAAGTTTGGGAACCACTGCCTTAAGGTATAAAAAGGAGTTGGACTTATTGTTAACTCAGGCTTGCAACGATGGCTTGATTTCTTCAGATACTAAATCAGCCCTTACCATGGAATACACCATAATACCACTTCTTTACACAGTACCGAAAGTGCACAAATCATTGGTTAAGCCCCCGGGCAGACCTATCATTTTTGCCTGGGGATCTTTATTTCAGCCCATAGCCATTTATCTGGGCAGTTTCTTACAACAATGTGTTCAACAAGAAAAAACATATCTTCAAGACACATCTTTTTTAATATCCTGCAGTCTTTACCAACATCTTTGTACAATAGAACGTATATACGTGCATCTCACACCAAGCTGGATTAATGGCGGTATGTCTATTGATTACCAATAATCAAACATATAAGGGACCTGATATCAAGGTATTCATCTCTCTTTTGGATTTAATTCTAACCAGAAATAATTTTTATTTTAACGGAGATTATTATTTGTAGCTTACAGGCTGCGCAATGGGCTCAGCAGTAGCCCCCTCTCTGGCCAACATTTTCATGTTTATGGCAGAAAATTACTTATTTGTTTCTGATTTAGACATTTCACAAAATCTGATTTTGTTTCCGAGATACATAGGTGATTTATTCATCCTCTGGTCAGGTCCAATAAAGTCTCTTGCAAATCTGTTAGAAACCCATATAAAATCACAACATCCAGATAAATATGCTATTGAAATTAAGGAGGATGAAATGCATTATTTAGATGTGTCTATCTCTAAAGTAAACTCCAGGTTGGTAACTACTGTACAGTTTATGCTAAACCGACAGAACAAAACAATATTTTACACAAAAATAGTTTCCACCCACCCAGTTTAGCACACAGCTTGCCATATTCTCAATTTTTACGCTGTTGCAGAATTAGCAGTGATCCAGTACAAGCAAAGGTACAAATTGATCAAATAATCATTATATATGACAAAGGAGGGTATGACAGTTTAATATTACAGAAACAAGGTGAAGAAGCCCTGAAACAACACAGAAAAGCTCTCTTGACAGTTAAAGATAGAAATGCAAAATTGGGCTGTATCCCATGGGTTACTAGTTTTACCATAGGTAGCTCACTAATCAAACAACAAAGACCTATTGGTGAAGTCAGATATTAGCCCTTTATGCCAAGATACCATCAAGCCTAGCCTGAGACCTAAAAAAACCAGGATATTTCAAATGCATAAATTGCATGACCTGTAGATACTTGGTCAGTGGGGATAGCTTTAACCATCCATAACCAGGTAAAAAAATTCTCATCAAACATTATGTAACATGGACTACAATATTTGTAGTATACATAACAATCTGCCCCTGTAGCAAATTCTACCTAGAGTAAACAGATAGAATGTTCAAAGAACGCATGGCCGTCCATAGAAGTTCCATAAGGGCATCTTTGGACAAAGGTTATGCTGAACAACCAGTAGCTAAGAATTTTTTGGAGGCACACCATAGTTCAGCATCATTACGATATAAAATAATTGATCATGCACCTCCATTGGTCTGAGGAGGGGACATATCAGGTCATCTGCTTCAACTCGAATCACGGTGGATCTTTAAATTAGACGCGCTTGTCCCCAAAGAGTTAAATGAGCAACTTGGTCTTCAATGCTTTTGTGGGAGACCACTCCAGTTATCTTGTTGTGGGGGACGGCGCTGGGTTGGGGTGTCTGATCCCAGCCCCGGAGGTGCAGACACGGCGGGTACATGATAAAGTGTACCTTCCAGCAGCAGAGGTGCGGTCGTGGCGATAGTCCGATGCTGGGGCTGCTTGTTGGCTCCCAGCACTGGCCTGGCATTTGGGCAGACTAGGCTCCAGTTGCAATCCAATCACGGCTCGCGGACTGGCAGCCAATAGGAATCGACCACGGCGAGCCAATCAGTGCTTGCCGCATCATAGCTCCGTCCACCGGTAGCATCATATATTTGATGCTGCCGAGTGGGAGAGCTCATGTCAAAGGGCGGTGGACAAGAAATAAGGATCTCCCTGGAAGAGCTCCAGTGGCCGTGGAAGAGGCCAGAAGATGGAAGGATCAAGCCAGAAGACAGCGAGCATGTCCACTGAAGACAAGAAGACGGCAGCTGGGCCTTGAGGACAGCGACAGTCTGCAGGAGGCGGAGTTTTGGCTGAGGACTAGATAGGACTGCAGTAGTTGGATGTAAAAGAGCTATACAAAGTACCCCACTGCAGCCTCTTCCAACAATATGGGTAGGTGGCCCTGTGCCACCACTACATACATGTAAATCACCCCAGAGCACCAGGGTTGTTAGGCACTAGGCCTGGGGGCACATTCATGTATTAGACCTGTGGATAAATATGCAGGAATTAGGCTTGGGCATCAGTAACGGCATTAGGCCCCAAAAGACAGGAAACGCCCCAATCAGGGTGTGACCTGGGCACTAGGTGTTATGAGTCACGGCTATGACTCGTCTCTCTCTAGCAGATCACCTTCTCATGACGCTGTTGTTCCGGTTCCCTCAGATGCTAGGCGATCTGCATGCCTCAGGAGGTCACATGTTATCCATAGCACATGATTTGTTTGTCTTCCTGTTTGTACACGCTGGCCTTTTGCCATCTCACTGGCCATAGCATTCCTGTAGGTCCTCTTGGCTCAGCTGCAATGTCAGCATTCTGTTTCACCTTGTGGAAGGGTATTCCAGTGGTATTACCTTGCTGCTGGCTCTCCTGCCTCTCCTACGACTCCCTAGCCACACCAACAGCTTCTGTGCTGCCACCAGCTCTCCAGCCTCTAAAATGGCTCCCTAGCAGCATCAACAGCATCCATGCTGCCACCGGCTCTCCTACCTCTCCAACGGCTCCCTAGCCACATCAGTAGCTTCTGTGCTGCCACCAGCTCTCAAAGTACCATAGCACACAGACTTGTGTACCAGCTCTCTAAGCTACAGTACACAAACTTATACACAAACTTGTGTACCAACTCTTATGGACGCAGTACACTAATTAATACACAAACTAGCACTCAAACTTGTGTACTGGCTCTCAAAGCAGCATCAATTGTTTACTTTCTTCCTGCTACCGGCTCCAAGTCACGCCATCGGCTCTCAAAGCCGCATCAATTATTAACTCCTTCCAAGCTGGGACCTTTGGCTTCAAAGCCACACCACTGGTTCACTAAGTTGTGTAATCGACTCCCAGGTCTACTTGAACCTGTTCCTGTCATTCCTCTCACCACTAAATCCCATTGTACCTTCATGTGAATCACTACTACCCTGAGTTATAAGCCCAAGTGGCCGCATAAGTACCGGTGAACGTATCCTAGTTCTAAGGGAACAATGGGTGGTTGTTATTGGCGGAAGACCTTGATAGCCTGGATTTTAGGGGGTTCACACGGAGCAGGCTGTGGGATTTATAACATTATAGTCAGCCACAAAAATAAGTATTAGAGAGCAAAAATGGAACAGGGGCAGAATCCTGCACAAATCCAAGTCCTTACTCAGAAGGTCCACGAACTCTCCCTATGCATTGAGGAGGGCCAGTCTCCCGCTTTTTCATTTCCTCTCGAAGAGCCTAAAATGAATTTGCTGGATAGATTTTCTGGATATCGCCGGCAGTTCCTCAACTTCCGCAAAAGCTGTAAGTTATACATCAGGCTTCATCCTGTCTGCTCAGGGACAGAATCACAGCGAGAAGGACTGGTAATTTCCCTTTTTCAGGGGGACCCCCAAACTTGGACCTTTGGGTTACCCTCAACCCATGTAGCACTACAGTCAGTCAGTGCCTTTTTTACTGCCCAGGGTTTATTGTATGACGATTCTGATAGGCCTGCCTTGGCTAAGTCCAAATTGCATTCTCTCAAACAGGGTCAGAAGGCAGCAGAAGATTACTCCTCAGAATTCCGCAGATGGGCTGCTGACTCTGGGTGGAACGACCTGGCCTTATGCAGTCAATATCAACTTGGACTTTCTGAGGTCATTAAGGACATCCTCGTCCAACATCCTCCTGCGGAGTCCTTAGATGGTCTCATACAGAAGGCAATCAGGATTGATCGATGTCTCCAAGAACATAGACGGGAGCAAAATCTTCCCACTAGGTCGCCCCACTCTCTCTCATGGGTCCTGGCATCCGATCCAGAGGAATCTATGCAAATTGGGGCATCTCGGTTATCACCTGAAGAGAAATGCAGGAGACATTCCCTAGGCCTCTGTATGTACTGTGGAGACAAAGGGCATACAGTGAATAACTGTCCACTCAGGCCGGTAAAAGGCAAGGGCTAAATGTTCAGGGGGAGATGCATTTAGGCCTGGATCCTATTTCCTCCAAAAATTCGGTGTTAGTCCCTGTGACTGTCCAACTCCTTAAATCTACTTTGACCACTTCGGCATTCCTGGATAGTGAGGCGGCTGATAATTTTACAGATTGGATGGGGGTTTGATTCTTGTGGTCAAGTCAAATTTGAAACACCTCCTCTCAGTTTGTCAGTTGGAATTCTACACTCGGAGGTTATTTCTTTTTATCTTCTCCAGTGCCCTTTAGCCCCAGTCATTCTTGGTCTTCCGTGGCTTAGGGATCACAATCCCATCATTGGTTGGTCTTCTGGAGAGATAATTAGATGGAACCTTGTATTTCAGACATTGCCTGGTTATTTCAGTTCGGTCAGTTCAGCCTGTGGTTGCTGAAGTTTCTCCCGCCATTCCACTCCAGTACTGTGATTATGCTGATGTATTCTCCCAACAACTAGCAGATGCCCTTCCTCCACATCATCCCTACGACTGTGCCATCAACCTGGTTCCAGGTGCTAAACTACCTAAAGGCCGGTTGTATTCTCTATCAGTACTGGAGGACAAGGCAATGAGAGATTACATAGAGGACGCTTTGGCTAAGGGGTTTCTTCGTGGAAAAGAAGGATGGATCCCTTCATCCCTGTATTGACTATAGAGACCTTAATAACATCATCATTAAAAATTTATATCCGCTACCTCTCATCTCGGTACTGTTCGACCAGCTGCGCCAGGCCAAAATTTTCTCCAAGATCGATCTTCAAGGTACAAACAACCCCATTTGAATCAGTAGTGGGAACGAGTGGAAGACTGCCTTCAGTACTCACTCAGGACATTACGAGTATTTGGTCATGCCGTTCGGCTTATCCAATGCCCCGGCAGTCTTCCAGAATCAGAGTCCTTAGAGAGTTTCTGGGGAAGTTTGTTGTCATATATCTGGACAACATTCTCATTTTCCCTCAGTCACTGGATCAACGTCTAGTTCTTCAAAAACTACGAGAAAACCACCTGTACACCAAACTGGAGAAGTGTGATTTTGATGTCACCCAGATTTATTTTCTAGGATAAGTCATCTCGTCCCAAGGATTTTTGATGGATCCTGGTAAAATCGAGGGAAATACTGAAGTGGGTCCTGCCATTTCCTCAGCTTTTCCAATTATTACCGCAGATTCATTAAGTCTTTCTCCACCATTGTGGCACCCATTGTGGAACTGACCAAAAAAGGAGCAGATACCCAAAATTGGTCAGTTAAAGCTATCCAGCCCTTCGAAGTCCTCAAGGTCATATTCACTCAGGCGCCAATACTCCGACACCCTGATCCAGACCTTCCATTTGTTCTGGAAGTGGACACCTCTGAAGTTGGATCCATAGCCATTTTGTCGCAGAAAGATCCTGCTGATGATAAATTGCACCCCTGTGCTTTCTTTTCTCGCAAATTCCCTTCTGCAGAGCACAGCTATGATGTGGGGAATCGGGAGTTGCTCGCAATTAAATGGGCCCAAACACCGGATCACGGTTCTTACCGATCATAAGAACCTTTCTTACATCCAGTGTGCAAAGAGGTTGAATTCAGGGCAAGCACGCTGGCCATCATTTTTCACCCAGTTCAACTTTGTCATTTCCTTCCAAACTGGTTCAAAAAACATCAAAGCTGATGCGCTCACCAGGAGCTTTGAACCTGTGCAACTGATTTCCAGTTCTGATGAAACTTTTCTTCCTGACACCTTCTTCCACTGTGCTATCACCTGAAATTTGGCTGAACTCATTTGGACCTATCAGTCAGAGGCCTATCAGTCAGAGGCACCTTCGGAGAAACCTGCTAGTCTTCTTTTTGTTCCAGAGAGATTCAGAAGGTCAGTTTTACTGGATTTTCTTGCATGTCGAATTTTTGGTCACCCGGCATCGGTAAGATCTTGGAAATGCTCTCCCGCTCGGTTTGGTGGCCTTCCTTAACCAAAGATGTGCTTGAATTCATCCTGGCATGTGAGGTGTGTGCCCAAAATAAAACACCTCGAACAGCTCCTTGAGTATTGCTTCCTCTGTCCATACCAAAGATACCCTGGACTCACATCACCATGGATTTTATCATCGATCTTTTAGTATCTGCTCGATGCTCCGTGATCTGGTCGTGGTGGATCGTTTTAGTAACATAGCTCACTTTATACCTTTGCCTAAGCTACCCTCTGCCAAAGAACTTGTTTGTCTGTTTCTCCAACATATCTTCCGCCTGCATGGTTTACCCAGTGATATTGTTTTGGATCGTGGGACACAGTTTGTGGCACAGTTCTGGAGGGTCCTCTGTGCTTCCTTGGGCATTGACCTCAGCCTTTCTTTTGGGTACCATCTGCAATCTAATGAGCAAAATGAGTGGGTCAACCAGTGTCTGGAACAATATTTATGCTGTTACATTTCCAAGTGTCATAACGACTTGGTGTCCCTTTGCCACTTGCTGAATTCACATTTAACAACTCGAGCCATGCAGCATCTTCAGTTTACCCATTTTTCTGCATCACAGGCCAACATCCCAGAGCCAATTCATTCGATTCCAGTTTGCTGATGTCGCCTTCTGTCTCTCAACTCCATCGCATTTGGACCAAGGTCCATCAAAGCCTTCGGAAGGTCTCTTTTCATTCCACGAAGGCTGCTGATAAACATCGGAGGTCATGTAGTTTTAAGGATGGTTATTTGGTTTGGCTCTCTACTAGGAACATTAAGCTTTGCCAGCCTACTCAGAAGTTGGGTCCGAGGTTCATTGGCCTGTTCTGCCTCACTTCTTAGGTGAAGGTCCCGGTCAACACGAATTTGTGGTGGAAAATATCTTGCACTCTAAGATTTCCAGGGGTCGTCTGCATTTCTTGGTCCACTGGAAGGACTATGGTCTGAAGGAGCACTGCTGGGTTCCTGAAAGTGCTCTACATGCCCCCAGGCAGAAGAGGCTTTTTTTCTGAGAATTTCCGGACAAACCAGGTTCTGGGGGTTCTCCAACCCCGCGTCAAGGGTGGTGGGGTTCTGTTACAAGTCACAGCCACAACTTGTCTCTGTCTAGCAGTTTACCTTCTCATGACGCTGTTGTTCCGGTTCCCTCAGTGTCAGACTAGTATTTGTTTGTGAACCCGGTGTCTGATATTCGTCTGGTGTCTGGAGGCATCTACAGAAAGCTGGGAGGCCTAAGGAGACCTCCTGGCATGTAGTAAAGAACACTTTCCTGACCAGGAATCGAACCCGGGTCTCAGCAGAGAGATGCCGGATCATACCCACTAGACCACCAGGGACATCGGTGTTGAAGACAAGTTGTTATGTGCAATCAGAGGAGAGTGTGGCAGTAGATTAACCAGGCTGATACTGGATTAGTACTGTAGATATATAAGAAAAACACTTCTTACTGTAACAGGAATGCTGGAGTGGTAGATCTTGGCAACATATTGACCAGGCTGAAACTGGGTTGTCGCTGTAGTCTAGGATCCAGGAGCACTCAGATGGTAGCAGGACCGGATGCAGACAAAACACCGGAATGGGTAGTAGGTGATGATACAAGGAACGGCATCAAATGGAGCAGGAACCAGGAACACTCACCATGCAATGAGAATGGTATACACAGGTGAGTGGCAGGTTCAGATATCAGGAACAAGTTGAGATTCTCCATGCAGCCAGTGGAATAGCTGCACCAGATGTAGATCACTTGCAGGAGTCCATGTAGCCGAAGGAAGCAAAACTGCACAAACAGGATACAAGTAAGCAACAGGAGCTCAGTATAGCTCACTCAGTAGGAAATGAGATTAGACATTGTACTGGCAATTAGGTAGAGTCAGCACCTGGGATATATATACCCCTGGGTTACCAGGGATAGGCTGAGCAGAGACAGGTGGTACGGAGAGGCTCAGGCTATCACTCGATTGGCTGCTACAGTCAGGTGATCGGGACTTGTCAATGCAGTACTCTGTAGCAGGCTTAGATCTTGCTTGTGGCCTAACAGGCCGAGAAACACTGGGCATCAGGAATGTGACAGAGAACGCTGGCAGAATCGGTGAGTGACCCGGCAACAGCGGAAACAGACCCGGGTTGAGACACTCAATTGCTGGGCGATCTGCATGCCTCAGGAGGTCACATGTTATCCATAGCACAGCGTGATTGGTTTGTCTTCCTATTTGTACACGCTGGCCTTTTGCCACCTTGCCTCGGCTCCCTAGCCACACCAGCAGCTTCCATGCTGACACCAGCTCTCCTACCTCTCCAACGACTCCCGAGCCACATCAGCAGCTTCCATGCTGCCACCGGCTCTACTGCCTCTCCTACGGCTCCCTAGCTGCCCCAGCGGCTTCTGTGCTGTCGCTGGCTCTCAAAGCCGTACCATAGAACACAGACTTGTGTTCAAGCTCTCTAAACTGCACTACACAAACTAGTACACAAACTTGTGTACCGACCCTCATGGATGCAGTACACTAATTAGTACACAAACTAGTACTCAAACTTTTGTACCAACTCTCATGGATGCAGTACACTAATTAGTACACAAACTAGTACTCAAACTTGTGTACTGGCTCTCAAAGCAGCATCAATTGTTTACTTTCTTCCTGCTACCGGCTCCAAGTCATGCCATTGGCTCTCAAAGCCGCATCAATTGTTACCTGTCTTTTGCTACTGGCTCCAAGCCGCACCATTGGCTTACTAAACCACATCAACTGTGTACCTTTTACTGTTGCCGGCTCCAAGCCGCACCATCGGTTCTCAAAGCCACATCAATTGTGTACTTTCTTCTGTTACTGACTCCAAGCCACACAATCGGCTCTCAAAGCCGCATCAATTGTGTACTATCTTCTGTACAAGCACCAAGCCGCACCATCGGCTCTTAAAGCCACATCGATTGTGTACTTTTTTCTGCTACCGACTCCAAGCCACACCATCGGCTCTCAAAAATGCATCAATAATGTACTATCTTCTGTTACCGGCTCCAAGTCACACCATCGTCTCCCAAAACTGCATTGATTGTTACTCGCTTCTGCAACCAGCTCCAAGCCGCACCATCAGCTCTCAAGGCCTCATCAATTGTGTACTTTCTTCTGCTACCAGCTCCAAGTTGCACCATTGGCTTCAAAGCCACACCATCAGTTCACTAAGTCATGTCATCGACTCCCAGGTCTATCTAAACCTGTCCTGTCATTTCTTTCACCACTGAATTCCATTGTACCTTCGTGTGAATCAGTACTACCCCGAGTTATAAGCCCAGGTGGCCGCCTAAGTATCGGTGAACATATCCTAGTTCTAGGGGCTGTTATTGGCGGAAGACCTCACTAGCCTGGGTTCTAGGGGGTTCACACGGAGCAAGCTTTGGGATTTATAACAATAGGCCCGTGGCCAATATCCAGGCCTTTGGCCTGCTGCCATTGAAGTTGGCACTAGGCCCAGAATAAATATAATTAAAGGGTTAGTGAGCTGGGCACTAGGCCCAAATAGCCATGTTAGAGACCTGAGGCCCCCCACTAAAATAAAGTGGCTCTGGGCATTAGACTCGGGTTGCTGTTATTAATTAACTGTGGATAGTGGCGAAAGCCTGGACATTAGGCCCAGGCTCATATAAAGTATTTCAAAGTCTAGTTAACACACATTTTGCGGGAAAAGTACATGGGGATTGGTCTAGGAGGTGTGGCAAAGCTGTGCGGCTCCCTCGCTCCGATTACGTTCCTTGTGTGAAGAAACTGTCCGGTTTCCCTGTAGAGGGCTTTCAGACTTCCATCTAAATTGTGTGTTTTCCTCATATGCTGGCCAGCTCTCGATAGGCAGGTTTAAAGAGACAGTACTTACTGTAGGTTATTAATCCGTAGTCACTTTTGTATGGTTTAACTGTTCTTGCATTGCTTTGTGTGTTGTGTCGTGCAGGGTGAATTTATTTAGCACTGTTGCCATTTGTTGAATTGGAAGGTTCTGTTAAACCACACACATAGTTTGTCAGGCCAGTGAGTTAGGGCCGTTGTTTGTGTAGATTTAGGTAACATAAAAAGTTACACACTTCTAGACTAGGTTAGAGCCCTAGAGACTAGAGACTAGGTTATTATTCTCTCCCCTACAGTGACCTGTGTGTGGGATTGAGTGGGACGAAGCCCAAGAGTACAACTGTTGAGAACCTCTGTGTCTGTCTGTCTATTACTGTCGGTTCATCTCTGCCTATCCTCCCTTCTTCAGGGCGTACAGTGGACCTTGCACTCCGGTGCAAGGTCGAGTCTTCACCTGGTGCGTAAGTACCATAGGTGAAACTCGGGATCTGAGGCCAAAAGGGCCAGTGATGATCTCCACTTAAACCCTGAATCCATTTTGTGTGGTCCTCAATTCGGTAGGGAATATCGGTTGGTGTAGAGGAAGGACGGCTCTAACATCATATTCTTCCTCCTAGGTCATCGTGTCCAGGTTCAGTCTGCTATACCAAGACCATCTGTTCATCATACGGCAGCAGGTACCGCACCCCTCTTACACTTTTTGCAGAGTTAAATGTTTCTTATAGTATCCCATATAAAGCAGTATGTTTATTGCAGAGCTCAATTTGCCACAATGCGTCTAATATCTCTATTCTGACTTAGTAGTTGCTAGTTTATTTCATTTACAATTAATAGTAACATGTTTATTATTTGAATAGGGCAGGATTACTTTTCAAACAAAATATATTTAGTACAAATCTATGTGTTATTATTGAGAAAGACACTGTATTAATAGAGTGTTTCTATATCTATGATTCACTCATCAATTAGCTTTTAGAAATAATCTCAAGGATTAAAAGGTTTGAATTGTTACTTAGATTGCACTGTTACCTGCTCTACCAATGTGTATCTGCACTACAGTAACTCCAACTCACACTTATTACTGACGTCACAGGACCCACATGTTCGGCAGGATCCTGGCATCCTCTCACTGGTGCTCTTATGTATATAGGTAAGTCTGTTTTCATTTTAATGTTTGCCTACCCTCCAACAGGACCCGTTTCACCAGGTACAAAATGCTCTACTCCTGGACTTCCCACCGAATGTTTGATTGCAGACATCTCTGTTGAATTAGTTAATTGATGAGACAGGTGTTTCAACACAGGTGGCTGCAATCATACATTAGGAGGGAAATCCAGGAGCAGAGCATTTTGTACCTGGTGGAACAGGTCATGTTGGAGCGTCTGTGTTTGTATCCTGATGAAAATGCTGATATACAGCGGAGCATTTGTGTCTTTATTCCAAGTCGTTCAGAGTGCCGCAAGTCAAACGCATATATATATATATATATATATATATATATACTGTATATACACACACAGGGACGTAGTGTCCAGCATTTTCCCCCCTGAATTCAGTCATCCCTATTGGAAGATATCTCACCCTGCTGGTAGGGGCGACGATTCCCAGCGTCTGCATCCAGTGTCATTCCAGTTATGTGATTAGTAAGGTGAGTGATGGTGTGTGCTAAGTCTGCCTGGAAAGGGGGAGAAGAGTTGCTGAGTGTGTCCAGCAAGGGACGGAATCCTAAGTATCCCCAGTAAGGGATGGGGGCCCTTCAAAATTTTGCAATGGGGCCCTACAAAGATCTAGCTTCACCCATATATATATATATATATATATATATGTATATACTGTATATATAAGAGGAACATTGCCATATTCTGACGTCCACAACAGGATTTAGGACCTGATTCAGACCCGGTCACTAAGGAGCAATCGCTCGCTGCCGGGTGATTGTTGCTCAGTGTGCATGCATATAATTCACAATGCGTGTGTGCAAGCCAGTCTCAGCGATGGGGAATCGTGCACGCGTAGCACACAGACTGCCCGTTACTTTGAGTGACAGATAGTGCCGTTTGTGGGTGATAACAGGGGAAGGTGCTTGTAAACGGGGTGTGGTGTTGCGAACACAGGTGTGTCAGGCCAACAAAACGCTGTTTAAAGGGTGTGCATAATTAGCAAAGAAGCGTCATTGTACACGTCACCTGCATGTATTTCAGCCAGCACTGATCGCAGTGCTTGCGGCTGGGTAAGGCAACCTCAAGGGCTGCGAGCAGCTCCGTTGGCTCTCGATGGTACCGATTATTTAAACAATTCCAGGAGATGACATGCGGTGCGAAGGGAAAGGGGGCGTATTAATACACTTGCGAGCGCTCAGTCCCATAGCGCGCTAAGACATAGAGGGTGTACTTACACCACGCAGTGCAAGCATTTAATTTAAATATCTGGCCCCTTTTTGCCAGCGAGCGGCCACATCTTGTGAGCAGGTCTGAATGAGCGCCTTATTCCCTAGGAAAAGGAGCAGACAGGGTAGAGGATCCTGCTGTTACTTCCAGAAAGATTTGTACACACAGGTACTATATGGGTGTGATTGGCTTGGGATTTGTGGGGAGGATAAAAGGACTATGGGATCCGATGGGCGGAACTTCCGACGATTAATAGAAGCTGAATGATAGCTAGGGCTGGTGGGCTCAACTAGTGTTAGGAAGCCGTGGAGTGTTTCAAGTATTGTACCACAGTGTAACTGTGACAAAATAAAGAAGCCATCTGTCTAAGCAGACTGGAGTGACGAGTCATTTGTAAGTCGATTACTACAATATATATATAATATATATATAAAATAAGGAAGATTCCCCAAAAGTTATTTATAGTGTCACAGAAATGTTTAAAATACTTTTACAAAGTATACACTTCTATGAATAATGTAATAGCCTCTGCTATCTTTACTCATATGATCTCATGTCACAAAGTGTTTCAAACTGCTTCACAACAGAACACACAAAATGCCTTTTTTCATTGGTATCTTTGCAACACTCCCCTCACCAACAATAATCAACCACTGTTCCCGATTACTCTACTCATGCACCAAGAGGCAGCAATACAGTAAATTGCTTCCTGTTGTAATAGATCTTGTACTGGTTAACAAAGCTTTGATGCAACTGAATTCTGTCACCTTTCTTATCTGATCAGTATCTGTGCCACCAAAGAGAATTCTGGGAGTCGCTTCTTTTTGGAGATCAGAGCTGGTAATTTAACTCAAACTTTATTTGAAGTTACTGAATAAAAGTCTGCTTTTTAAAGCTCAAACCCTTAAGTTCTTTATACTCTGCATACTGTGTGGTAGACCAGCAGCAGGTGCTGCCAAGGATGACTATTACAGAACAAGTGGCACAATAACATGGAAGATTAGAGGTGACATTTTGGCATCAGGGATTCAGAAGTAGAGAACAAATAGAGCAGTATTCTATTGGCAGAAAAAAAGGAAAGAGATGAAAGGGCGGAAACGTGTAAGTGGAAATCCTGCAGTTTGGGTAAGAAGGGTCAGAAGGTGATGGAAGAAGGTAAAGAGGATGAAAGCACCAGAAGTGGAGGAAGGAGGATGGAGAATGCTATATACACTATGACTGCACATTGTGTTAACTCTGTCATGCCTAAAAGTATTCAAATAAATAACATAGACAAAATAGAGTCTAAGGGACTGATTGACAGATGCACGTTCATCCGAGGATCGACGTACTCGCTTACAGACACCCAAAGTGAGCCGCAGCATGATTGACATGATTGCCTGGTTGCCGTTCCCGGAAATAGAGACGTGTCACCTCAGTTTTCCAGGAGGGAAGAGGCCAAGGTCTGCATCGGCGGACGCAGATTCCTGGCCACTTGTGTGACCAGGCACCATCCAGGCTGCCGGAAGCTTCAGATCCTGCAGCCTGACCAAAGGAGCAACCATCGCAAGGTTACGATGGTGATCCCAACCTGCGATGTCGGTCGCTTGTGTGTGGATGTGTAAATCCGTCCATCTCTGAATCGGGCCCTAAATTTGATAATAATCTGGACAAGGAGCATGTGGATGGGAATACAGAGTTTAACTGATTCAAAATTTATATTCCCTTCTATTGGCCATGTAGATGCTAAACTGGCCGAAGAGCTCAGTCATTTTTATGCCTGTTTTGATAGGGAGAATAGCTTTATCATTTCTAAATCGCCTCTCTCGCATGGTGATTCTGTATTGGTTCTCTCAGAGTGTGACTTTAGGAATAGCCTGTTAGGTGTTTGTACTCGAAAATGGCCCAGTTCTGATGGTATTCCGGTGAAGGTGTTAAAAGGTTGTGCTGATAAAATTTATCAGATTTTTACCTTTATTTTTAATTTATCTTTAACATATTGTAGTGCACCTGAATGTTTTAAGAACACTTTGGTTATTCCAGTCTGTTAAAATACTATGGTTATGGTTCTTAATGATTTTCGACCAATTGCGCTTACCCCCATCATTATGAAATGCTTTGAGAAGTTGTTATTGACATGTACGAAATGTCATCTGCCTGCTGGCTTTGACAGTTAACAATTTGCTTATGGGCATAATAGGTTGACTGAGGATGCTTTGATTTCTTTGGTAAATTCTTCCCTAAGCCATTTGGAAAGGCCTAACACTTATGATAGAGCAGTTGGGAGGATGGTATTGAACGCTGAGCTAATATCAACAAAAATAACTCTAATAGGTAAATTACTGAATTTGGGATTTTCAGTTACCTTATATTATAATTTGGATTTAACATTTTTGAACTAATAGACCATAGGAAGATAAATTGGGAAATTTGAGGTAATCTGTTATTAGTACTGGTACCCAGTAGCGTAACTAGGGTATTTGGAGCCCAGGGCAAATTTAAAAATGGAGCCCCTCCCCCCATGTGCATGTGCTAAAGGCGAATGTGGCAAAAAAATGGGCGTGGTCACAGTGGGCGTGGTCACTTAAAAATGGGGCATGTCAACATGACACCCCCATTTCTTGTCACTCTGAACATTCCTTTCCATATTCACCTTAACCCCAGTAGTGCCCCTTACACAGTACCCCCAGTATGCAGTGCCCCCAGTAGTGGTCCCTCTTATGCAGCCCCCCATTAGTTCCCCTTATACAGTGCCCCCAGTAGTGGTCCCCCTAATACAGTTCCCCATGTAGTGGTCTCCTTTATGCAGTGCCCCTTATATAGTGCCCCCAGTTGTAGTCCCCCCATGCAGTGCCCTCAGTAGTGGTACCCCCTATGCAGTGCCCTTTATATAGTGCCCCCAGTAGTAGTTCCCCCATGCAGTGCCCCAGTAGTGGTACTCCTTATGCAGGCCCCCAGTAGTGATACCCCCTATCCAGTGCCCCTTAAACAGTGCCCCCAGTAGTGGTCCCCCCAGTGCAGTGCCCCTTGTTCCCCTAGTAGTAAGCCCCTTATATAGTGCCCCCATTAGTAGTCCTCCGTAGAGGTCCCCCCTCCTGATGCAGTGCCCCCAGTAGTAGCCCCCCCAGTAGTAGTCCCCAGGAGTGGTTCTCCCTGTAGTGCCCCCAGTAGTGCCCCCAGTAGTAGCCCCCCCAGTAGTAGTCCCTAATAGAGGTCCACTCCAGTAGTGCCCCCAGTAGAGGTCCCCCCGATGCACTGCCCACTGTAGTAGCCCCCCCAGTAGTAGTCCCCACAAGAGGTCCCCCCAGTAGTGCCCCCAGTAGAGGTCCCCCCAGTAGTGGTCACCCCCAATGCAGTGCCCCCAGTAGTATTCCCCCCCAGTAGAGGTCCCCCCCATAGTGCCGACACACACAAGTAGAAAAAAGACAAAAAAATACACTTACCTGAATCCACGCTCTGGTTCCGGCCACTGCTCCCGCCGCCGCACATCAGTGCTCCAGGGCTGGCGTGCTCTGCATTATGGGAGAGACGTCATGATGTCATGACGTCTCTCCCATTACCCATTGCAGGAGCCGGAAGGCAGAGCTCATGAGTGAGCACCAGCCTGGCTCTTGCGGTGGGAGCAGCAGCCAATGAGAGTCTGTCTGACTCTCATTGGCTGCTGGTTAACACACACATCACCGACGCACTGTGTGTAAAAATGCACCAGCCTGAGCCCGCCTCCCACCCTCCACCTGGCGCTATTGGGCAAGCGCTCAGAGGGAGGGAAGGGGCTCGGCTGTGCAGCACAGGACGGTGCAGGGAAGCCTAGCGCCGATCCTGTGTTATTGTATAGTGCTGACTGCACTCACTACACTGGTTAACTAGGACGGGCTGGTACCATGGCCGCAGCACCCCCTCCACGCGCCACCAGTCCTACGGCACCCAGGGCACGTGCCCTGGCGGTCCTGCCCTAGTGACGCCACTGCTGGTACCCCTCAGGGGTGTGTTTTAACCCACTTTTATTCTCGCTTTTCACATATGACTGTGTCCCCTTATTTGAATCAAATTCCATTGTGAAATTCGCGGAGGATACCACAATAGTGGGACTCATCTCTGACGGGGATGAGCAGGCATATTGTGATAAGGTGAAGCACTTAGTCAATTGGAGTTAAATTAATTTTAGTTTTAAACTTGAAAAAACAAAAGAAATAATAATTGATTTTAGGAGAATAGGTCTATGCTATTGCCACTAACTATTAATAATTTGGAGGTTGAGAGGGTAAAAGATTTTAAATTATTGGGTATTATTATTTCAGATAATTTATCTTGGCATTCTAATATTGTGGCCATGCAACAATGTTTATATATATTTATTTAATAATCTTTTTATTAGGATTTTAACATAAGGCACTTACAAGATACAGTATCACATCAATATACAATGTGGTAGTACACAGGGCCTGATTCAGAGCGCTCGCTCTAAATCAGGGCCGTCCTACCTATTATTGGAGCAGCCTCCTGGCCGCTCGCATAGCTGTGGGTGACCACCCACAGCTGATGCGAGCGGCCAAAAAGATGGTCACGATGGTCAAGACCATCGCGACCATCGGGCTTGCGACGAGACCCTGCGGTAGGGTCTCGCTGCCGCAAGCCCAGGAGTGCTTTTGGCTCTATCAGAGCCAAAAGCACTCCCACTGATAACACTAGTGATGTCAGTGGGGCCGGACCCAGTCAGTAGGCGTTCCCATGGGAACGCCTCCATCTGGGCAGCAACGCCCCGTCACACCCACCAAAAGGGGCGTGCTGTCACTCACCATCGACAGCATGCTCCCTTTGGTGCGAGACCCATAGCGACGACTTGGCCATCGCTATTCGGGTCTCGTGCATGCGCAAGACGGAGCTCCCTCCTTCGTGCGCATGCGCACTAGGGCACCATCGACCCGCTTGCGAGCGCTCAGCGCTCGCAAGCGGGTCTGAATCAGGCCCACAGTCTCCAAAATATAATAGAGCGTGATTCTCATACATAATATGATCACCTTGTAAACATATAAAGGCAAAATCAAAGAATGAGGGTTCAGCTATTGTATAATACAAGGTGAAATCTACAAAACAAATAACAAGTTCAACAAATTAAGGCAATTACAGAGAGGGAGGGAAGGGTTGGACGGGGGGGTAAGTTCTAGTAAGGCAGTTTTAACTTCAGTTAATAAGGGGGCTATGGATACAGGGCATGATTCATTATGGATCGGAACTTCAACAGCGTCCGCAGATTGCTCAATGGTAGAGACAGTGACGGGAGTCAGTGTTTGGGGGTGGTGACATGGGATTGGTCAGAGAAACACAAACGGGCCTGTCCGTTTGTACGCCGTTGCATTGGTCGTGCATAAATTAGCCACTGCGACAGCATACGTAGCTTGAGTACTCACTGCATGCAACGAGATTAGCAATTTCTGAATAAGGTATGACCTACTGTAATTCTGTGTGAGGGGCCAATGTTACTCGATGTTACTGATGTATACGCAGGACTGAAACGTATTGCGGATGTGAGATAGCGGTAGTGGGTGGTAGTGTGCTTCTCTATGCTGGCTGTGTGACAGCTTTGTGATTGCAGTCATTAGCATATTTTCGCAGCAGCAGCAGACCTTCGTGCGTAATCGCAACTGCGATCGCAACAGCAATCCATAGTGAATCAGGCCCACAGTCCATTTTTGAAAAAAAACTTTCTTTGCCATTGTTAATATAACTGTGAGGAGTGGAAATATAGATGAGGCATCTTGCTCCCGAAGCACAGGGATCCAAATATCAAAATTGAAGGAGAGCATAGGGATAACATGAAAAGTTAGAGGTAAACCAGTGAGGGTTTTAAGGAATTGTAATATTTTGTTCCACAAATGATTCATTTTCCTACATTCCCAGGAATAATGTTAGAATGTTGCCCCTGGTTATGCATATTTTATACAGCACCCCGACTCTTCAAGAACAAAATGCCTCCCCTGAGCACGTTAATGTAGGCCCTATGAAGAAATTTTATGTGAACTTCCTGTAACATAGAGCTAAAGAGGTATATTAAGGTATTGGTATAATATTTAAGTTAAAAAATCAGATGAGGGGCATCCTAGTTGTGAATCATCCCAAACCTTATAGGTGGGGAGCCATGGGTCCGAAGGAGCCATGGGTCCGAAGGAGCCGCAGCAACTAGATCTGAGTGCAAATATGTCATTCTGTAAGGATTCATCTTAAGTAAATGGAGTAAAAGCTCCAGTGTATCCGAAGGGGGTAGTGTATCATTTGTTGTGGTAAAAGATAGTGCTTAATGGCGGAGTCGCAGATGCATAAACAATTGTAATCGAGGTATCCCACATTTATCCTGTAATTGTTGGAATGATTAGAGGACATCTCCTGGATCGAAAACATCATGACTTTTGGCTATTCCTGCTTCTTTCCAATGCAAAAATATTGCATTATGCAAACCCGGCTCGAAATCCAAATTTCCCCAAATGGTAACATATTTAGTTGTATATTTTGAAGCAATACATGGATGGCCTATTTTTTTTTTCCAATATATATGTTTATTTTATTTTAGTTAGTGCATGGCGTAACAAAAAAGAGGTACAGTAAAAGTCACAGAAAATTGCGCAATCAGAATAACCTCAAACATATATAGAAATATATGAGTATAACAATACAATGCAAAATGGCACAACAAAAATAGAAATCAAAGCATCAAACATTAGACAACACAGATGAGGGGAAGAATTGAAAGGAAAGAGGGGGGAGGGGGAGGAAATAGCAACAATTACCATATAAAATAAAAGCTTTGCAGCATATTACGTAGTGTCTTATAATTAATTGCACATCGTGGCAAAGGTTGAAGAGGACTTGAAATCAAGCCATGGACCCCACACTGTACTAAATTCATCATACCTTTCCACTCCCAATAGAAGATCGTCCATGGACATATATAGATCCAATCTATGGAACCATTCCTGTATAGTGGGTGGAACAATTGACCTCCAGTGTAAGGGGATCACCTCCTTGGCAGCACTATTAAAATATTTAAGCAAAGACTTTTTATAGGCCGCTATAGAACCAGGAAATAGATTCAGTAACCAAAAGGAGGGATCAGTGGGTGTGTTTTCCAGTTTTCCACCTATAATTAAATCACATAGAGAAATAACTTTCCTTCAGAAGGGTCTTAAAATTGAACAGTCCCACCATATATGTAGTAGAGAACCAATCTCTTGGTTACATCTCCAGCAGTTGTTAGATATGTTGGGGAACATTTTTGCCAAGGTCAGAGGGCATCGATACCAACGGAACAACACCTTGTATTGAGTTTCTATTACTCAGTAACTAGCAGAACAGGAGAAGGTAGTATCTTCTGCCAATCCTTCGGATTTAATTGAAGTTGTAATTCATGTTCCCAATCTCCTTTGAATCTGGGAAGGGTTGAGAAAGAGTTCTCAATTGGGAGTTTATAGCCCTTGGAGAGAAAGTGTGTCGGATGGGTAGGCACCAGACACATGTTCTCAAAAATGGTTAACGGTCTGCCACTAGCTACTCGTAGATCTCTACATTGAGCAAAATGTTTTAACTGTAGGTAACGCCAAATCTCAGAGCCTGGTAAGGACCATGCCGACTGTAATTCACAGAAAGGTAGTACACCTGTGCTTCCCACCAGCTGGCCCACACGTGTCACCCCCAACTGTAACCATACCTTAAAACTTGCTGTTAATAAGCCTAGAGGGAAATCAGGGTTTTCAAAGAGTGAGGTCAGGGGCGAGAACAAGGAGGAGATGCAGGGTTGTCTCCGTAGCTTATTCCACTGTGTCAATGTAGGGCCAATAGTGGGATGAGATAAATTGGAAATGTTAGATAACCAAGGATACGTTGATATAGAGATTGGGAGGGAATTATTTTCCAAAGTAACCCACTGCTTATCGTCCTCGCATCTAAACCATTCAAGTATCCTACCCATCATGATGGCACTATAGTATGTAGGAAAGTGGGGGAGTCGAAACCCTCCTAAGTGCTTTTGCCGAAACAGAGTGTCATGTTTAAAACTGGGCCTCCGTCCACCCCAGACAAAATCTCTCACTAATCTATGGAGGTCAAGAAACCACTGTTGTAGAATATGAATGGGGAGAGTCTATAACAAATACCCTCGGGAGAATGTTCATTTTCACTATACTGGTTCTTCCGAACCATGAAAACGCCATGTCCCAAGTTCTAATCTAAAATTTCGGAGTAGAGGGGCAAAATTATCTATAAAGAGATGGGATACAGATCTGCCCAGCTATTTTGTTGCTCATGGCGTGGAGTGAGTCGCGCCATGGACTTGTGGCGTGGCATGCAGGCCTCTGAGTCGCGCCATGGACTTGTGGGATACCGTGGTATTCTTCAACGAAGGATATGCTACGGCATGTAATACAGTGCTTAACCACTGGGTGGCGAGTGCTCCACTTTTGTAATTGCATGTAATATAGTGCTTAACCGCTGGGTGGCGAGTGCTCCACTGTACTGAAAGTCTTGTGCAGAATGCCATAATGTTAAACTTACAGTAAATTGGGTGGATATCATATTCACAGCATTTTCATGAACGCACAACCCATACTGTATTTTTAATGTCGCATAATATACATATACAGTATATAGTACTGTACCGTACTGTACGTAACATCTTATAACAGGATGCAAATCACTGCACATACTGTATTGTACATACGGTACGGTGCAGTAACTGAATAGTAGAGAAGTTGCCGGAGTTGTTGTCATGGTATAACCGATACTGTAGATTAATGAGATGCACGCACAGCTTTCACTGATATGGGATGCATTACAGTATGAAATTTTTTTTTTTTTATTAAAAAACAGCAGCGGGAGGAGTGCACAAGGATGAGGCCACTCTCTGTGGTTCACTGTAGCTGTCGTGTGGGCTAGTGGTTAGGTGATCACTTTGGTAGAATTATGGTCCGGGGTTCGATCCCTGGAAAAGAATATACCGTACTGTATATTTTATTTTTGTCACTGTCTGCTCTGGACACTATACTGAAACTTGTTTAAAAGGCTATAGTGTTGTTGTTTAAAAGGCTACTTAAAAGTAAGACATTACAAACAGATTGTGTGTTTCAATAGTGCAAAACTTTCATCAATGTCTGCGCTTTCGTCAATCGGATTTCATGCGCATGCCCAGTGGAGGGTTTACAATGGGATCTGTAGTGCCCAGAGAGGGCTACTGTATTTCACTGAATAGTGATTTCATACTGTGGCTATGGTGGCTGACAGGGCTCTGCATCTGCAAACTGACGGTGCCATACAATTTAGCACCACAGAATAGTGATTTCATAACTGCAGAAACTGCTAATGAATCTACTGTCTAGAATGTGAGACAGGGCTCTGCATCACATACTGTGCGCCCAAAAACCGCAAAACGCAAACATGCGACAACGCATATGCGGTCTCAGCCTTGTGCACTATGGCTACGTCCCTTAGACTGTGTCTGAGAGTGATTTCCGTCTGTGAGAGAGCGCTCTGTGTTCAAAGCTGACTGTGCGTTTGCTGCGCAAAATAGCGTTGCATCGCAAACTGATGACATTGGTGATGCTGCTCCAACCTTGCACACTAAGGGCCTGATTCAGAGCCGCTCGTTAACAGCAGTACGCTTGTTGCGTTCCGATGTTGAGAAAGCATGCATGCGTCGGTGTAACACTGCGCATGTGCGTACGGCATATTGCGAGCTTTTTTTGTCTCATTCGTCAAATACCGTACAGGAAGTGACATGTCAAATGTGATTGACAGAACAGGGCATTTTTCGGCGTTGACGGGGGTGGAGATGGAAAAATGCAGGCGTGGCGAGGCATTTTTGGGGCGTACATACATTATCAGATGCGGTCGTCAAATGTGTTCGTACCAACTCATATGTCACTGGATGATCCTCTTTCCGTTCAAAATGCTCGCACAGCTTAGGGTCTGGATTACTCGACCACATTGGCGATGGCCTTCTCCTCCGTCCCGACACTCCACGATGTTGCATCGATTAATCACGGCTTGTCAGAAAAACAATTAGTGTTGTATTGAAAACCGGCTTGGAATGTGTTTTGAAATCAGTTTTTTGGGTTAGCACAAAACCGTACGCAGGTGTAAATCATAGCTGCTAATGTCAGGATTACACAATCAATTAGCTTACATTTGTGGGTGTTTTGTTTTGGGTTGATATTTGGTTTTTGGGCTATTGTAACAATAATGTCATCATGTTTGTGTGTTTTTTTCAATTTTGCTTTTGCCTGGAGAATTTGCATCCTTATGTAAATTTTAAAACGTTCCTTAAAGAGCCCTTTTTTTTTTTCTGGTAAAATTTTGGGGGAGCTCATTTTTGCCTTGTGGGCCAGGATTAAATGTAAACCATTTCTACAATAATGTCAGAATACAATGTCGAACATTTTTTCCATATTTATTGGCAAATAAAAACATTTTCATGCACATTTTTGGCCCAAACATTTTTTACAGTGTTCTTCCCAAAAATGTTGATAATTGTGCAAACATAAAAGGTATGGAAATGTAAAGCTAAAAATTAAAAACAATTCACAAGAAAGGAGAGGGAAGTTTTGGCCAGAAAGGAATATGGGGCAAGCACAGAAGGAGTGTGGGAAAAGTAGCCAGTGCTGTCAACGTTTTTTCCCCCGTTTGGCAGGGGGAGGGAGGGCGCCAGAGCAGGTCCGGGATGTCATCGGGCTGGCCCGTCCAGAGGCAGATGTTGTGGCCTCTGGACTAGGCACAGGGCTAGGCACATTTGGAGGATTGGCTGATGTTGTGCCAGAGGTGGAGGATCCTGATGTTCCGGCAGGAATGGAGGTTGGCTCCACCATGTGCTGGTGAACGAGCTGCTCCAGGGCATTGGCGATGCAGATGTTGGCCCTGGTATTTTCCGCCAGGGCCTGACCAATGGTCACGTTGGCTGCAGCATTTTGCTCCAGGGCCTCAGCCACCCGTACCAGACTGGCGTCCATCCTCTGCAGAATCTCCGTATGGAAATCCGATTTAAAATTGAGTTCTGTGAGGAGGGACACTGCCTGCGAGGGGGATTGCCCTGGACTGGCTTCTGCAGGGTCCTCAGCCGGATGTACTGGTTCCTCCCCTGCAGAGCCAGAAGAAATTCTGCGGCCAAGGCTCCCCTCTGGAGCAGACTCATCCGCCTGTGTCTCTGTTGGAAAAATGAGAAAAGAGTCACATTAGAATCTACATATTGGCACAATAACATTTCAGAGTTGGTGACATCACAATATTTACCTTGGACAACATGAGGAGCCGCAAAGTCTGGCATGTCCATATCCATGTTGGACACGCCAAACACCTCCACAGCCTGCACACACCCCTGTGCCAGTTCTTCTAAATCATTCAACTCCAATGACACAGTGGTGGGACCTCCACCTGTCCCCCTTGCATGCCTAGCCCTGTCCGCCAGTTTTTTCTTCAGGCGATATTTGAAGTCGGCCCATCTGTGGGTGAAATTGGAACCATTATCCTTTTGATTTAAATGGGTTTTGGTTTTAGGGGGGGTCAAGTTTTTACTTACCGCCGTTTGACATCCCGGGCTAGACGGACATAATCACCCACCCTATTGACAGCAACGGCTACCTCCTCCCACATTCTCCACTTCTGGCTTGCACTCATATTCCTGTCTGCCTGTGGCAGGATGTCCACACACTTATGAACCAAAACCTCCATCTCCTTTCTTGTGAATTGTGGCTGCCTTTTCTTTTTGCCAGCTTTGGCCGGAATACTGGGCCCAGCAGCCTCTTCCATGTCATCCTCCTCACCTATTTGTTTAAATGTTGAGAATTTTAAGCTTCACAACTTGCACTATATTATGTTTCAAATTAATCATTGTTTTGAAATGCCTGAAATACTTACCGGCAGACTGTTGCCCATTGTTTCCCTGGTCTGTAGCCATGTCTTATCTCCAAACAAGAAATACACCAGAACTTTTTTGTTGGCACGTGACGTATTTATACATGCGTCCTTATTTTTCGGCCGCATCATTGATTGTGCGTTCCTATAATCCCTCCTTAATTTGTGCGGGAAACTAAACACTATTTATGGCTTGGGGCGTCTCGAGTCGAGGTGGCGGTTGTTGATTGTTGGAGGTTACGTTGGTCGGAGTGGATTGTTGGGGGGTTTTGGATTTGGCGTTGGTGGGAGTTGTTTTTGGTTTGTCTTTTTCTTTATTTTTTTTCCGTTCGCTTTTTTTCTGGTGGTTTTTTTTTTGTGACGTGTATTTATTTGGTAAGTTTTTGCCCGTCTAACTTTTGTTCAATTTGTGTCTCCTTTTCCTGAATTTTGGCTCGTTAATGTTTCCAATTTTCGCCTTTGTTAGGTTTCTTTTGGCTCTGCCCCAATGACCTTTTGATCCGGAGACTTATATATTATCTATTGGTAAGTTTTTTTTTTCACTTGGTTATTAAATGTTCATGTTTGTATTTACACAACTTTGTTTGACCTGACACTTTTAACCTTTGGTTTTGTTAGTCAGAAATGTTTGAAATAATTCGTGTTTTTATAGCTGCGTATTTTTGGACTTGTATTTGCGAACTAATTAGCGCATTTTTATCTGTTTCTATTGTGACTTGTATTTGTGAACTAATTAGCGCATTTTTAAATGCTTATTTAGACCCATTAAATTGGTTGTGTTTTCCCTTTAGCATTTGTTTAATACATTTGGGCCCAAATTGAGGTAGTCTGCACACTGTCGTTTTGCTATTTGCCCAAATGTGTGTTTCTCCCCTTTTATGTTTTGTCTTGCACCCAATTCTAGAATCCAAAATGCCCACCCTAAATTGTTGCATTTTTATATTGTGATTATTTATAGTTTGGGCCAATCATAACAATACCCCGGCATGTAAGCATCAATGGATTGTATAATCAACCTAAGTAAAATTCCTTTTTTGGGGGGGGGAAAAAGCCTTACATTCAAATCTTGCCATTTCAGGTTGATCTTGGTCGGATTGTTCTGGCCATGCTCCCGGAAGCCGACCAACCTCAATCTTGTCCCAGGCGTAGGCATCGTTGGCGTGCAAGGCCCCAGATATATCGAACACGTGTCACCCTTTTTGGAATGCCCGATGATGAGGTGTTAAGATGCTACCGTCTTCCGCCCAAAATCATCATAGACACTCTCTCATTAATAGAGAGTGATCTTGAGCGGCAAATTGACAGTCCTACAGCAATACCACCACTTACGCAATTTATGGCGGTGTTACATTCCTGTGCCTCAGGATCATTTCAAACAACGGTGGGAATAGTGGCGGGAATCTCCCAATCCTCCTTTTCCATCCTGAGGGCAGTGATGGAGGCACTTTTCAAGCACCTCCATCATTTTATTAAAATGCCTTTGGATATGGGTGCCCTTAGTGTGGCCAAGGCCAATTTTTACCAAATAGCTGGCTTCCCACACATCATAGGGGTTGTGGATGGTACTCATATACCACTTCAGCCTCCAGCACGTCTGGAGGCCATATTTTGCAACCGTAAACACTATCACTCCCTGAATGTAGTGGTGGTATGTGGTGCCTCCCTCCAGATCCTGTCCCTGAATGCAAAATTACCCGGAAGTGCACATGACTCATTCGTCATCCGGCAATCAGGGATATGGCACAAATTAAACAACCTACAAGCTGGTGATGCGTTGCTTCTGGGTAAGTGGAGACCTTTAGTACATAACAATGTTAAGCTTGATACACAGTGATCCTGATGTTGTCACTTCTTTTTCACAGGAGACAGTGGCTACCCTTGCACGCCCTGGCTGCTCACTTCTTATTTGGCTCCCACACCAGGGCCACAAAGTAATTTTAATGCCGCACTTACAGCCACCAGGCAAGTGGTGGAGCGCTGTATCGGCCTTTTAAAATGCCGATTCAGATGCCTCCACCGCTCTGGTGGCGAGCTCATGTATTTGCCGGATATGGTTTCGAAAATTGTGGTCCTGTGTGGGATATTTCACAACATCGCCGTAAGGAGTGGTGTCCCAATGCAGCCAGAGGATGCCTTACCTGAGGATGGCCCCCCCGAGGTTGGTCGGAGGTCAGTATGTGGGGGGGCCATACGTGATGTTGTGGTGGCCAGATATTTTAGGTAATTATTGGCAACACAACAGTGTTTAGACACAATGTGGTAAGGATTTTTTGAGAACATCTAATTATTTTCTTTTTTTTTCACAATCTTCTGTTTGATTTCATAATCTTTGGGACTCCAATGATGACTACTTCCTGCTACCCTAAAAAATCCTTCATGGGGACACATTGGAAATATATTCTGGAACCCATATTGCAACACAACATTTGTGGAATCATGTTGGCATGGTCCTTCGTCAACCAGTTCTTGATTTTTCTTTTTTCTTTTCAAATGTTGTTGTATGGGTTGTATTTTTGTTTATCACTGTGTGAATTGTTTGTGAGTGAACACTTTGTTATTTTAGTTATGTTGTGAATAAATGTTTTGAGAGTGTAATTTTGGTTATTTTATTGCCCATTACAAGCAAGTGTAACCAGGTTCACCCACGTTAAAATTTACTAAGGGGTAATCCTGTAATGACGCAAGTTGAGCTAAAATTTAAGATGTTTTCTGGGTCCAAACCAACACCAAAAGGAATCCTGTACAATCTGTTGGCTTTGTAATCTCGGCCTAAGCAGGTTGCCCCCCAAATTGGAACCTGTAAAATGTAGTAATATATAAATTGTCAAACACAAAAAAAGGCCAATCAGATTGTTACTGTTAGGTGTTTCTTGTGCCTGTTTTCCTACAAAATACAACACACAATCTTAGTGACAGTAATTGCAAAACCTTGCTGGAAGAGTCTACTTATGTCAGTGTAAACAATCTCAGATTTTGAAACAAGGAATGAGACAGAACGTTAAGATTAATTTTTTAATTTAGAAAACTATTTTTAACTGAAAACAAAAAATTAGGGACGCAGGATGACCGACATATGGTCAAGGACCACCAGCAGCCCGATGACATAGGCACGCATCCGTTCAACACATCCTGCTAATTCCGCCATACACCTCTGTTCCTCTGTGGGTTAGAAAAGTGTGGGGCTTAATACATAAATAATGAAACCACATTAAAAAACAAGCCAAACAAAGCTAACCAAAAATGACAATATTGTGACCAAAAGCAGAATTACCCCAAAAATACCAAGGCCCCAAAAATGGTCCCCACAAAAATTACAAGTAAAAAAATCAGATTCTGACAGGTGTGATATGTGTATGGGGAAATCAGCAGTAAAAGGTAAAGACAAACAGAAATCTACAACAAATTCTCACAAACCACACAAAAAATGGCACAGACACAGGATTACATACAAACAGTTTTTTCAAAAAAATAAAAATAAAAAAAAACATATCGTTCACAATAACGCCCGCTCCAGAAGCCACTCTCTCGTCCTCCTCGGAGGTGCCTACATTCCCCAACGAGGTTGGCGGGGTGATTTGGGATTCAGGGGAGGGGGTAGTTACAAGAGGGGTGGTTGGAGGAGAGGGGGAATTGGGATGGAGGGGAAGGAGCCCTGAAACATCCTCCACAGGGTCTGTGCAGGCTGGGGAGGAGGGGGAAATACGGGAATTTTGGGGTGTTGAGGTTTGGCTTGGGGTTGGGGAGAGGGGCAGCGAGCGCCATCTTTGACGCCGATGGCGCCGTAGTCTTCGCTCTGCCCCTAAAAGATGGGAAACAAATTGTGGTTATTTTCAACCCAGACCTAGTTAAACACTAATTTTTGACAACACAAATATGTAAACATGGCCATGCAGATATGAGTACAATGAATAAATAGGCCATACATGAAAACATGGCCATGCACATATGAGTGCAAAGAATAAATAGGCCATACATGAAAACATGGCCATGCAGATATGAGTACAAAGAATAAATAGGCCATACATGAAAACATGGCCATGCAGATATGAGTACAATGAATAAATAGGCTATACATGAAAACATGCCCATGCAGATATGAATACAAAGAATAAATAGGCCATACATGAAAACATGGCCATGCACATATGAGTACAAAGAATAAATAGGACATACATGAAAACATGGCCATGCAGATATGATTACAAAGAATAAATAGGCCATACATGAAAACATGGCCATGCAGATATGAGTACAATGAATAAATAGGACATACATGAAAACATACCCATGCAGATATGAGTACAATTAATAAATAGGCCATACATTAAAACATGGCCATGCACATATGAGTACAAAGAATAAATAGGCCATACATGAAAACATGGCCATGCAGATATGAATACAAAGAATAAATAGGCCATACATGAAAACATGGCCATGCACATATGAGTACAAAGAATAAATAGGACATACATGAAAACATGCACACGCAGTTAGGGCCACAAAGATAAACATGAAAACCACAGTCACAAAAACTTACTTTCCGCGATCTGCATGCAAAAGCATGCCAGCAAGCGGGGCGTCCGCCGTTGCAGGTCGGACCACCTGCGCTCCAGCTGGCCGATCTGGCGGCATGAGCCGAAGGAACGCAGGCGGCCACGTACCTCCGCATATGCGGAACGCTTTTCTCTATTTGTGATGGGTGGAGGCTGGCTGGTGATCCGCCTGTCCATCACCTCGGTTAACACCAGCAGCTCGCGCCTGGTGAATGCCGAGGCTCTCATGATGGCAATGGTGTATTTTCTAAAAATCATTTTTAATAAAGACCCGAAAATAAATTTGATTGGCTAATGTATTTGGGTAATTAACAGGACCAATTCTATTGGTTAGTGTATGACTCATGTGTTCGACAGGGCCACAAATCTCTTGAGAGTTATGATAGGCTTGATGCAGTGACATGCGTAAGCAAATTTAAATAAAGAAATGAACCCAGGAAAATATGCGTGGTTAAAAACAAATAAAACAAATGTTTAATTGGCTCTAACATGTATTTTGACAAAGAAAAGCGAATGTTTAAGCCGTACGTATTCTGCGGGTAAACACAAACACGGACAAGATTAAAGTTTATTGCATTGTCCAAAAAAAAAAAAAAAAACAATTAAGCTAATTGATATATTGATTGGCATGATACGATTGAGGGAGGTAGGCAGAATAAAGGAGCAGGTAATCGGAATCTGCCAGTCCCACTTCCGGTTTGTACTTGTGCGTGCGTTCCCTTCAAGCCACTTTGGGGATGTACGCTCGCTATTTGGCACGCTCGTTAGTTAGAGGAGGGGTCGGTAGAGTTTGGGGAGGATGTTTAGCTGCGTTCGAAAATACGAGCGAGTGCTTGAATTTACATATGTGTGTACGTACGCCGAACGTACGAACGGCCACTTGCGTCCGGGTCTGAATGAGGGCCTAAGTACGGTAGTAGTGGGATCTGTATGAGAGAGAGCTCTCTGTATTACACGGTTGGCGCTATGGTGGCTGTCAGCCATCTGCGATGGATTAGAAATGGAGGGGGGTACAATGGGATCTGTGGCACCAAGTCATACGCCATGTAGCGCTATGCTATCACTGAGCATGCGCAGTTGGCATTTCCATCTCTGGCGGGCGCATGCCCAGTAGGAGGGTTGCGATGGGATTTCTGGCGCATGCCCAGTGGGCCGAGAGTCATACACAGTGCATCAGGTCCCTTCCCCCAAAGCAAGCTAAGAGCCTCACATTACCATAATAAAGGAAGCTTTGTTAATCCATTTACTGTAAGCAGTCAGCTCTGCCCTAGTGTCCTGAAAAATGCTACGAATTGTCACCATTGCCAAGGACACCATCCCCCGTCTGCTAGGACAACTAGTGTGCCGCTATGAATGTGCCTGTACTGAATATTCAAAACTGACGGTGCCATACAATTTAGCACCACAGAATAGTGATTTCATAACTGCAGAACCTGCTAGTGAATCTACTGTCTAGAATGTGAGACAGGGCTCTGCATCCCATACTGTGCGCCCAAAAACCGCAAAACGCAAACATGCGACAACGCATATGCGGTCTCAGCCTTGGTGACCTGTCTTTAGGTGCATACACGCTAGATGATTTGGATGAACGCTCACAATATTGTTCAATGATACAGTACAGTACATTATACAGTGTTGTTCATATCATCTAGTGTGTACTGTATGCAGTAAATCACCAAGGATGCGTGTGTGCGCTCCCCCAAGGCATCAACAATATCCACAGTGGGCTGTACATGCAGGTCAATCTATGGATATTGTTAACCCTCCCACCCCCTTGTATTTCTTTGCTGCCGGCATCAGCAAGTGTGCATAGGGTACACTTGACAATGCCGGCACTGTGACGAACAATATTGCCTCATATACTGTATACAGTACCTGGTCTAATGCCCATGTCCCACACTGTACAGTAAGTGGATACTGTCATTAAAGTGTAATAATACAGTAGTAATAGTACTGTCAGGATAAATTATTGACATTTTTCCATATTGTTTTCATGCAAAATGAAATATTTTTTTTACCCACAGTGCAAGGCACAGAAGGGCACCAGCCTCCCATAGAGGGGTGGAAAAGGAGGCAGTCCATTTTGTGTAAGTACTGTACCGTACACTACTTTACATTGTCTTCTACTGTATCGCACTCCTTTTTTTTACTTTCACAGTGTCTCTCTCTCCCTCACGTACTATGTCACTTGCCCATGTCACTTGCTCCGGGGCTTGCGTGCGCACTGCCGGACAATCGACCCGGTTGCGTGCGGATCTGAATCAGGCCATACTGTAATTGTTTCTCTACTGTACTTGTATAACAGGATTAATCTGTTTTTTCCCCCCCACAGTTCTGCAACAAGGAAAGCGCCGGCTTTCCCCCACTGACCCAAATTTTGGTTTTTGCCCGCGTAAGTACTGTACCTTACACTACTACAGTATACAGTACTATAAATTGTCTACTACTGTATCACTCTTATTTTTTGTGTGTTTGTATTGGTGTTATGTACAGTATGGAGGTGTTATTTTTTCTACCGTATCATCATTTTTTCTTAAACACACAGTGAAAAAATTCAAACAGGAGCAGCCGGAGCCACAGCTCCCTGGCCTCTGTAGGCGTAAGTAGAGTACTGTATCTTTTTATCTATCTGTCTTTCTCTCCCTCCCTCTCTCTTTTTCTCTCTCTGTCTTTCTCTCTCCCTCTCCCCCCCTCCCTCTTTCTTCTCTCTCCCTCTCCCCACCTCCACCTCCACCCAGTGGCGTCTCCATGCTGCGTAAGTAAAGTACACCACATTGTTTTATACAGCACTGTATCGCTCTCCTTTTATTCCCTTGACAGTCTCTCTCTCTCTTTTTCTCTCTGTCTTTCTCTCTCCCTCTCCCCCCCTCCCTCTCACCTCCCTCTCCCTCTGTCTGTGTTTGTTGTTATGGAGGCTCTGTTCAAGATTTATGGTGCGTACACACTGGGCGATAAAGTGGACGACTCAGGGAGCATATTGTGTAGTGTGTACGCACCATTACACAGTTTATTTGTTTCCAAATGGTTTTGATGGAAACTGTTCTTTTTCCACAGTCCTACCACCACCAGCACCAGCACGACCACCAACCCCCCCTCCACCTCCACCCAGTGGCATCTCCATGCTGCGTAAGTAAAGTACACCACATTGTTTAATACAGCACTGTATCACTCTCCTTTTTTTCCCTTGTCAGTCTCTCTCTCTCTCTCTCTCTTTTTCTCTCTGTCTTTCTCTCTCCCTCTCCCCCCTCCCTCTCCCCTCCCTCTCCCTCTGTCTGTGTTTGTTGTAATGGAGGCTCTGTTCAAGATTTATGGTGCGTACAAACTGGGCGATAAAGTGGATGACTCAGGGAGCATATTGTGTAGTGTGTACGCACCATTACACAGTTTATTTGTTTCCAAATGGTTTTGATGGAAACTGTTCTTTTTCCACAGTCCTACCACCACCACCAGCACCAGCACGACCACCAACCCCACCTCCACCTCCACCCAGTGGCGTCTCCATGCTGCGTAAGTAAAGTACACCACATTGTTTACTACAGCACTGTATCACTCTCCTTTTTTTCCCTTGTCAGTCTCTCTCTCTCTCTCTCTTTTTCTCTCTGTCTTTCTCTCTCCCTCTCCCCCCTCCCTCTCCCCTCCCTCTCCCTCTGCCTGTGTTTGTTGTTATGGAGGCTCTGTTCAAGATTTATGGTGCATACACACTGGGCGATAAAGTGGATGACTCAGGGAGCATATCGTGTAGTGTGTACGCACCATTACACAGTTTATTTGTTTTCAAATGGTTTTGATGGAAACTGTTCTTTTTCACAGTCCTACCACCACCACCACCACCAGCACGACCACCAACCCCACCTCCACCTCCACCCAGTGGCATCTCCATGCTGCATAAGTAAAGTACACCACATTGTTTTATACAGCACTGTATCGCTCTCCTTTTTTTCCCTTGTCAGTCTCTCTCTCTCTCTTTTTCTCTCTGTCTTTCTCTCTCCCTCTCCCCCCTCCCTCTCCCCTACCTCTCCCTCTGTCTGTGTTTGTTGTTATGGAGGTTCTGTTCAAGATTTATGGTGCGTACACACTGGGCGATAAAGTGGATAACTCAGGGAGCATATCGTGTAGTGTGTATGCTCCATTACACAGTTTATTTGTTTCCAAATGGTTTTGATGAAAACTGTTCTTTTTCCACAGTCCTACCACCACCACCACCACCAACGGCGGCAGCGGAGGCACCACCACCAACACCGGCGGCACCACCACCCTCCAGTGGCGGTTCATTCGCCTCATTTAGAATGCGGCTTGCCGCCCTGAGTAAGTGCCATGCACTACTGTACATTGTGCTCTCCTTTTTACACTGCCTCTCTCTTCGTCCTGTACTCCAAAGACCCATGTCCAACCTCTTCTCCTTACACACTAATTGTTTCTCTACTTGTGTAACTGGAATATTTTTTTTTTCCCCCACAGTGCGGGAACGTGGAAGGCCACATCCACAACCCCCCACCGGCCAGTTGCCGGAAGCGGGGCGAAGCAGGCCTCAGAGGCCGTGTAAGTACTGTACCCTACACAACTGTACATTGTCTTCTTCTGTACTGTCTCTCTCTATCCTTTTTTTGTTTTCACAGCTTCTCTCTCTCTCTTCTGTACTACAAAGACGCATCTCCAACCTCTTCTCCTTCCACACTTTGTGTTTTTATTTTTTTAATAAAGGACATCACTCTAAAAGGTGCCCATCCACTTAAAAATACCGGTATGACAACCACTGCATGATTACGACATTGTAATCGTGCAGTCGTTTGTCAGTACAGTAAGTGATGAGCCTACTCTGAACAAGCAGTTGTTCAGTGCAGGGTCATCAATCATTACTGTACTGTATCTACACTGCACCTAAAGTATCCCTCTGTCTGCCAGCCTGAAGCTTCAGTCAGTATAATGACCTTTGGTGTAGCAATGTTTAGACTGTACAGTAAATACAGCACTATTAATGTGAATATATTTTTTTCCAATACAGTCTTCAGTCAGGGACCACAAGGGAGGCAGGGACCCCAAGGGAGGCAGGGACCACGCCTGACTCGAGGTAGAGTACAGTATTTACGGTAGTGTCAAGATTGTACAATATTGTATATTAGTGTTGTAATACTGTACCCTTTTTTTTCTCCCTACAGAACAAATTATTATATTTTTGGCCTTATATCGCCAGATGGCCCACCACCTGGTGGATTTATTTTTTAATTTTTTGTTCACTTTATTTTTGTTTATTTTTGATTTTTATTAAAATTTATTTTATTCAGTACAACGTTTTCTGTCTTTACTTGGTTCTGTGGATAAAGTACAGTATACTGTATTTAAATTAATTGATACGGTAGCAAGTAAAAGGTAAGAATATACAGTACAGTACAGTAAGTCACCCATTCTGTACTTTTATTAATTGCACACCACTCTTAAGGGGTGATTTCATAAAGCTTGGAGAGAGATAAAATTGGAGAAACTGTAAATACAGTAGCACCAACCAATTAGCTACTACTGTAACTGTCATTTTTCAAACACAGCCTGTACAGTGACAGTTAGGATCTGATTGGTTGGTGCTATTTACTGTATCTACAATTTTATCTCTGTCTAAGCTTTAACTTAATAAATACACGACAACAGTAAACTTTTTTTAGCCAATCACGTGTTTTTGCTCCAATGGGTGCAAAAGTGCCAACCAATGTGCTCCCAACTGTCATCTCACAGGCTGTGTTTGAAAATTACAGTTGGGAGCTGATTGACTGACACCTTATCACTTTTTTATCACTTCTCACTGTCTAACACTGCTTAGTACAGTAAATAGACCCCCTTGGAGTGAAAAGACGAGACCGGCTAAAAACAGTAAATAGACCACCCCAAAATTGAAAACGTCCCTCAGTGTATACAGTACTGTTTGTCTACTGTACTGTATTCTACTGTAAGTGCCGGGCAGCTGTGAAATCACTGTGATGGGCAACAGGGATACTGTACAGTATATGACTGTGGGCGTCAACCCCCATCGGCCGGCACGCCCCTGGTGAGTGAAATCCTGGCAAATAGGACGATACACCCCTGCATCTGTGTGTTATTGACTTTTTGTACCTTTTTAATGACAGATGCACGTGTTGGGTCTCAGGCGCACTTAAAGATTGAATTACATACAGTACAAACACCAATTGTATAAATTAATGACAATTTTTATTTAACCTACAGTAACATGCTTTACAGAGGGGGGGGGGAACTTCTTTAGCTTTCCACCCCTGTAGTCCTCTACTGTCACACGCTTCTTTCTTCTGCCACTGGCATGTCCTGGAGTTTCAAGCTGGACACGGACACGACTACTGTACAGTACCTAGGAGGAAAGAGATGACATGAGAACAGTCCTTACTCAATGCCGACCGATACGCCCTACTGGACCGATGAATACACAAAAAGAGTTGGCTTTTAAGTTAAAATCATCACTGGCACTTTTGGCCTCAGATGCAGAGTTTCACCTATACCAGGTGCAGACTCTACCTTGCATCAGAGTGCAAGGTCCACTGTACGCCCTGAAGAAAGGAGGATAGGCAGAGACAAACAGACAGTAAAAGACAGACACACAGGTATGGTACGGTACATACAGTACTCACCGGAGATACTCTTGTTCTTTGTCCCCGCTCAATCCCACACAGAGGTCCCTGTAGGAGAGAGAATATGCCATGTAAGGCTCTTTCCTGCTCTAATAGTGTCACACTAATCTACTGTAACATTAATATCAGCCCTACTGTATATCACCAGCCTAACAAACTACAATATAAATTAATGTACAGTACAGTTGGCCTCACAGAGGGCCTACCGGTACCTGTTATGGTGGAAGAGGCTTTGAGGGGTGGAACTTCTATAGCTCTTTTGCTTTCCACCCCTTTAGTCCTCTCCTGTCCTCCGCTTTTCTCTTCACATGGGTCTTCCTCTCTTCAGACCTGTTGTTCTACTGTAGGTTGGTTTAATGTTCCGTTGGCCTCACATAGGGCCTATCTGTTATGGTGGAAGAGGCTTTGAGGGGGGAACTTCTTTAGCTCTTTTGCTTTCCACCCCTTTAGTCCTCTCCTGTCCTCAGCTTCTTTCTTCTGCCACTGCCACGTCCTGGACAGCGGCGGTGCCGGGTCTTCCTGTCTTCTGACAAGTCCCTTCAAGTCGTGTTTGTTGATTGCAGATCTGTACTTGTATGCGTGACTGTCCTCCATGCATGTTTCCTTGGCATGCGCAGCACCCCATTCAGCGTGTCCTTTATCCGGGTAAGTTCTTCCTTGCCAATCCTGAATCTTGTCCGGCATCTTGAGAGGATATCTTCTCTTAAATTGTTGGGGATTGGCACTTTCTTCCGACTTCCATCAAAGTTCACCCGCTTCGTCCAATTGCAATACAGGTCGTAGGGCACGTGTTCCTGAAATATTGCTTGTGCATATCGATGCATCTCACAATTCACAGCTCTGTAAATTTCATTGTCCTTCTCAACGTTGATCACAGCCAGTGGTATATCCGGTAAGGGTGTTCCAAATACAGTCAGTGGTGCTGGCGTGCTCGACATGACAGGCGTTCCTGGTGAAAGTACAGGCATGCTTGCATTGTTGATCCTTGATTCTTCAACTGACCGTTCAGGCAGGCGATGTGATGCCACTGGTGTACTCTCCCACTGAGGCAGGCTGCATGATGGCACTGGTGTCATGTCCAAGTGCACTGATGCCACTGTATTGTCCATATGTAGCAAGTGGAAGGATGGGTCAGTCTCCAAGTTGAAATCGTCGTCGTTCTCCTCAGGCTCAAATTCATCCGGTGTGACCATTTCATACTGGATTGCCTGGTTATGTCTCTTCCTGGTACTCTGGGCAGCGGCCTCTTGCCATTCTTCTTTACTTTGCCGGATTGCTTCTTTCATTGCTTCTGCAATGGTGTCCTTCAGCCCTTCCTTCAGCTCTTCTTTCAAGTTGTCAATTTTCGCTTCCAGTTGACCAACTTTTCCGACGAGGTCTCTCACCATCCTTGCACAGCTACATGTGCATGCGTTATCTTCTTGGAATGACAGTTTTCGCTGAGTTGGTGAGCAGGATACATCTTCAACAAGATGCTCAAAGGTGTCCAATTCTTCTGGCCCATAAATGACTAGTGGTTCCTCCTGGTTCGGGATGTTCATGGGTTGCTCCACGTTCCCTGGTCCATTTTCTCAGATGTCCACTTGCAAAGTGTTGTTCTTCGCCTTTGCATTCTTTCTTGCCTTGACTAGAAGAGGTACCTGTAAATTTTCCTTACCTGTTTTCTTCTTGGAAGGTTTGCTTGTAGACCATTGTGGGACTAGTGCACTCAGCCTTTTGGTCAGTGGAAGTGGGCAAGATTCGTTTCCGTTGTAAAAACCTTTGCTCTTCACCATTTTGACAGTTCGGTGCACTCTGAAATACACAAGTATAAAGACACTAAATACAATGTTAAGTAAAATAGTGGAAATACATGTACTGTATACAGTAAATGTTTCACATTACAACACTGTAAACAATTACAGTACTCTTTCTGTCTCCTAAGACTGTGCGTGTGTTATACAGTATATACAGGTAAATATAGGAGATTACACAGTGCTAAAACTGTTAAAGCACTAACCACTATTGTGAGATTGTATAGAGGCACAAGATAATAAATATGATAAATACAGGTGTATAAAAAACACTCCCTAATTATATACTGTACGGTAAGGTACAGTAGGTGTCAGCTCAACGGTAATAAAATGTGGGAATATCTCAACTGATATACAGTACAGTACTGTAAAGTACAGCGCCAAATTTGCTATTTTTATAACATAAATCAAAACTTAGTGTGTACATGACCATTAAAACCATTAGTCTCAAAGTTAAATTTGCAAAGTGGTGCAATAATGCAAACACACGTTAAACACAGCAATATTGCGACTGAAACAAAAATGGCCGCCTTGCAAAACAAGATGGCGGCGGTCAGTCACGGGAAATTATGAGGGGCAACGGGAGGCTAGGAACGATCGGTATGTGTGTGTGATAGTTACTGGATTCACAAGTAAGCCTCTACGGGGATGGGTGAAGGACGGGGCATACCGAGGCAGCGGGACGATAAACACAGCAATATTGAGACTGAAACAAAAATGGCCGCCGAGCAAAACAAGATGGCGGCGGTCAGTCACGGGAAACTATGAGGGGCAACGGGAGGCTAGGAACGATCGGTATGTGTGTGTGATAGTTACTGGATTCACAAGTAAGCCTCTACGGGGATGGGTGAAGGACGGGGCATACCGAGGCAGGACCGATCTATATTTTTGAAGGTGCTGTACAGTAATGCTTGTTCTAAAAATGATTTACAGTCGCTTGTTACTGACAATTTCTCATCTCTTTAGGCATCATGGATAAGACCTTCTTCCAAGAAAAAATAGTAGATTGCTGTATGGTGCCATTTGTGAGAAAATGCTTTCCATCAGGACATCGATTATTCCAGGATAATGATCCCAAACATTCGGCTTCAGCAAAATTCATGGAAGAGAGAGGGATAAATTGGGAACGCACACCACCAGAGTGAGTATTGTCCTATAGTACTGTATTAACTGTTTATTGTACCAAAAAGTATGTACAGTACCAAGCAGTAATTATTCTAGTACACTTTTTACTAAAGTACAGTACTGTGACTGAATATTTTTTTTTTTACTTACCTGTAGGTCACCGGACATGAATCCCATTGAAATGGTCTGGGCCCAGTTGAAGAGGTTCATCAGGTCTGATGTGAAACCAACAACTAAACAGGAACTTTTGGATGGGATAATGAAGTTTTGGAGAACAGTATTGACACGTGCCCAGTGTAACAATTATATTGATCATCTCCATAGAGTCTTACCAGTTGTCATCGAAAGAAACGGTCAAGCAACTGCTATGTAGCTTATACTGTACTGTATATAATTTGTAATGTGGAGGAGGGGTTTAACTTCCTCTTTTCAGTTTGTGATCCGGACTGCTAAGTACTGTACACTGTGTCCATACTGTACTGTATGTACAGTATTGTGGTTGTGCTTTCTGTCCCTACATTATACAGTATTCTCCTAATTTATTTTATAAGCTCTTTGTCTACAATAACTTTCCCTTACTGTATCTTATGTACTGTACTTCATACTTTTCCTCTTTTCCTTACACCTACATTGACCCCTGTTCCAAGGCACACATTGGCATTGTCAAAGATTGTGCTGCAGCTGCCACTTTCTGCTACTGCGCATGATGTTGCCATTTGTAATGCAGATGTTTCAAGTTTTCAGGTTCCTTTAGTTCATATACAGTACAGTAGTAGTGGCTGCTTCAACATCCACATCCATAGTTGCAGATATACTGTACAGTAGTGGGTGCACCATGAATTGAGAGACAGGCTTCTACTGTACATCTACTGTATGGTTAGAGCAGTGGTCCCTTCGACATCAGGATAAGGTGAGATTTTTGGTAATGTTAGTGCTCTGTTATCGTATTCAGACAGCTGGTGTTCACCTCCATCTGGGGCACCCAAATACTGTCTTGTTTCATGTTTTATTTTTTTTATCGTTATATTATGGGCTGGGGGCCTAGGGGCACTGCTTACAGTATTTCACCACCAGGTTTAATTATAGTATAATACAAATTACTGTAGTTATTAATAAAATTGTTAGTCTGGTTAGTTAGGGCATATATTAATGTGGAGAAGTGGATTAGTGTGACACTGTTAGAGCAGGGAAGGGCCCTGCACAGCGGATTCTCTCTCCTACAGTACAGGGTGTGTGGGATCAAGCAGGATGAAGAACAAGAGCATCTCTGGTGAGAACCTGTGTGTCTGTCTTTTACTGTCTGTTTGTCTCTGCCTATCCTCCTTTCTTCAGGGCATACAGTGGACCTTGAACTCTGATGCACGGTAGAGTCTGCACCTGGTATAGGTGAAACTCTGAATCTGAGGCCAAAAGTGCCAGTGATGATTTTAAATTAAAAGCCAACTCTTTTTGTGTAGTCCTCAGTCCAGTAGGGTGTATCGGTCGGCATTGAGGAAGGACTGTTCTCACGTCATCTCTTTCCTCCTACTGTAGGTACTGTACAGTAGTCATGTCCGTGTCCAGCTTGGAACTCCAGGACATGCCAGCGGCAGAAGAAAGAAGCGTGTGACAGTAGAGGACTACAGGAGTGGAAAGCTAAACAAGTTCCCCCGCCCCCCCCCTCTGTAAAGCGTGTTACTGTAGGTTAAATAAAAATTGTCATTAATATATACAATTGGTGTTTGTACTGTATGTAATTCAGTCTTTAAGTGCGCCTGAGACCCAACACGTGCATCTGTCATTAAAAAGGTACTGTACAAAAAGTCAATAACACACAGATGCAGGGGTGTATCGTCCTATTTGCCAGGATTTCACTCACCAGGGGCGCGCCGGCCGATGGGGGTTGACGCCCACAGTCATATACTGTACAGTATCCCTGTTGCCCATCACAGTGATTTCACAACTGCCCGGCACTTACAGTAGAATACAGTACAGTAGACATACAGTACTGTATACACTGAGGGACGTTTTCAATTTAGGGGTGGTCTATTTACTTTTTTAGCCGATCTGGTATTTTCACTCCAATGGGGTCTATTTACTGTACTAAGCAGTGTTTAGTGTCAGCTCCCAACTGTCATTTTTCAAACACAGCCTGTGAGATGACAGTTGGGAGAACATTGGTTGGCACTTTTTCACCCATTGGAGCAAAAACACAGGATTGGCTAAAAACAGTTTGGGAGATTACGTCATTTTGCCAGGCGTAAAATTATCGCTGTATTCAATTTGAAAGCTTTTCTGCCTACTGTAGGCGGGAAGTCAATGCAATGTACAGTAAGACAGTATGTTAAAAAGTTTCGCCTACTGTATGAATAGCAGGCGGAAAAATTTGGTGAATTGGGGTGCAATGTTGCGGGAAGCCTTCAACGTCCCCTAAAGGTACTGTAAACTGCGTAACTTTTTTAAAAAAAGTCAGAACACACTAAAAATTCACTTTCATTTTGGGGGGCTGATGAAAAAAAATTGGGGGGAAAAAGTGAAACTTGTAGGGGTAAATTTACTAAGATGGGAGTTCTATTTAAGAAGTTACTGTACTGTATGTTGCCCATAGCATCCAATCAGATTCTACTGTACTTAGCATTTATCTACAGTAGCACCTTCTAGAAGATACTGTACAGTAATACCTGGAATCAGATTGGTTGCTATGGGCAACATCACTTAATAGCACTACCATCTTAGTACATTTACCCCCTAATATATAAAATGTACTGAGTTTAGTAAAAAAAAAAAAAAAGCGCTAAATGGGTATACAGTAGATCTGGGCATGCGCCAGAGATACGATGACGTACAGTATTGTAGGAAACACTCAAGCCAGGTGCAAACTTGGTATTGCAGGCGGCTGTAGTGTAATGGTAAATAATCAAACCAATACATTACGCTGCCTGTACAACCCTTTTGCGGGTTACACTTTTTATTTTTTATTAACAAGGTTAGACTTTTTGGTTAAAGTACTGTGGCATAGAAATACCAGAATTTCTGGATAATGTACTGTATTAGTGAAGATTTAAAACAAAATAAAATTACCATATACAGTATGTACTTTAAAGGTCTCGAACCAGCGGGACAAGAAAATGGTAGATGCAGTAGGGCTAGGCATTAGCCCCCTAGACTACTGCATCTACTGTACTGTAGTTCCTAGAGTCAGGGAATCACTACAATGTCTACCGTATTGTACTTACAACTACAGTTATAAGTACCGTATAATACAGACAACTGGGCATGCGCAGTGCTATAAGACTCAATACGCCACAGTGTATCGCGCAACTAGCAATGCAGTATACTGTATGGCATACCGTATGGAGCAACAAACTACAGTACTGTAGCTGGGCACATCTAAAGTACAATAGATTGATTTTTGTAAGGGTTGGATAACAAGACTGAACTACAGTACTATAGTGAACATTAAAAAAATAAATTAAATTATAAAGGTCTCGAACATAAGGAGAGAAGTGTAAGCAAGACGGATCACCTAAGCCCTTGCTCACAAGTCTCTCCTAGTCCTCTACAGTACTTTATGTGACATCTACAGTACCATACGATGAAGTACAGTACTCAGGCGTCTGTAGCGTAGAGGTAAGAAATCAAACTTCTACATTGCAGACGTCTGTACAACCCGGGTTCTAAACCAGGAAGCTTAATAATGAAGCTTTTCATTATTATTAGACAGTCAAGGTTACACTTTTTATTTTTAATATTATTATTACACAGTCAGTGTAATAATAACACACTTTCACTGTGTGTGAATCATGACCCGGTACTGTACAGTATGATATTCCATATTGTACGCCATGGCGTACAGTACATAGCCATAGCGCTACAAGGGTATGGCTATGGCGCAGCACCACTGGCAATGCATTGCAACCCCACCACTGGGCACAAGCCAGAGATCCTATTTGTACCGTAACCCATCAGAACTGGCTATAAGTTACCACAACGCAAACTGTGCTGACATTGACGCAATTCTGCGGTTTAAATGCAGAGTCAGTTTGTACTATAGAGACCCCTCTCTTATACACAGTCAACTATCAGTTACTAAACATATTAAATTACTAATGTTACCAAGTCTAGGACAGCATTTTCATTGACGCAAGTTTGCGCTCTGCATCTGCCCTACAAACTGCTGTTAGTCCACTACTGTAGCACCTTATGTAGTAATGAATTTACTATTGTGTTTACTGTGCGGTACTGTAAGTCTCGGACAGTGTAGAATGGCACTAGTGTGAAAATTCAACAGTATTGTTAGCAATACAGACAACTGGGCATGTGCCATAAAATAGCGCTACTTAATGTATGGCTTGGCTCCACTGGACATGGGGCACACATTCCATTGTGATTAAAATCTGACCACTGGGCACGCGCAGACATTGACGCAATTTTGCGGTTTAAACGCGAAGTCAGTTTGATATACAGAAACCAGTCTCTTTAACAGGGCCCGTTGCCACTTGATGGTCATAATAAATCACTATAATGTCCGCGTTCATGTCAGCGCCGGCATTGACGCAAGTTTGCGTTCTAAGGTACAGTACTGTATGTATAATAATAAAAATCCTAGTTTCGCTGTTTGACTCCCGAAGCACTGGGCAGACATGCGCTCCACATGTACTGTATTTAATACTGAATATTTTAAGTGAAGATTTTAAAAATAAATTAAAAAAACATACTGTATTTTCAAGGTCTCGAACCCACGGAACAAGAAGAGAGGAGAAGCAGTGAGACTAGGCATTAGAACGCAAGCCCACACGCTTCACCCATTACTAGAGTTCTGTAGTTTGTAAAGTCTAATGTCTAAGCTTCTGTCAAACAATCATCGGCAGGTGATACAAAACATACCGTACGGTACATTGGAAAGTGACACCTGGTGGGCAAAATGTTGTATTACACGTAATGAAATCACATGCATGCGCTATGTAGTTTAGGAAAAGTGACACCTGGTGGCCAAAATGTTGTATTACACGTAATGAAATCAGACGCATGCGCTATGTAGTTTAGGAAAAGTGACATCTGGTGGGCAAAATGTTGTATTACACGTAATGACTTTTTTCACTAATAACCTTTCTTTGTGGTGCGACTCATGGCGTGGTGTGTGGCGCGCCATGCGTGGCGTGAGAGATAGCGCTGTGATGCCACGTTATAGCTGGGCACATCAGTAGGTCGGTATTTAGCAACACTCCCTGATATTTCAAGCTAGACGGATGCCAAGCAAAATCAAAGGACTGTTTCAGTATAGAGACAGAATGGGGAGGTGACGACAAATTAACTGCCACAGATTTCGTGTAATTCACCTTAAAATTTGAAAGTAGGCCAAATCTATTGAATTCAACCATGAGATTGGGAATTGAAATAACTGGATTTGATAAGATTGCTAATAAGTCATCGGCAAATAATGTTAATTTATATTCTTTGTTACCAACCACAAAATCTGAGAAATCGGGGTTGGATCGTATAGTGCGGGCTAACGCCTCCAGGCAAAGTATAAAGATAAGGGTGGAAAGAGGGCATCCCTGACGTGTGCCATTGTTAATTAATACTGGCTCTGAGAAAGAACCATTAATTTTAATGCGAGCAGTGGGGTAGCGGTATAAAGCCATTATCCTCTGATAGCACGTGGGGCCTAGGCCTAGGTGAGTCAGTAATCCTTCCATAAAAAGCCAATTAACCCTATCGAAGGCTTTCTCAGCTTCGGTGGAAAGTAATACTAACGGGGTAGGGCTGCTGGAAGCCAGGTGCATGAGGTCAATGATCTTAGTGGTGTTGTCACGAGCCTCTCGACCCGGGACGAATCCCACCTGATCAGAATAAATGAGCGTGGGGAGTAGTGTTTTAAGTCTGTTGGCAATCAGTTTTGCATATAACTTCACATCCACATTAAGGAGGGAGATTGGGCGGTAACTGGGGCACTGAGAAGGGTATTTGCCTTCTTTATGAATGATTGCTATGTGTGCTTCTAATGACTGTGCTGAAAAACCTTTATGTACGGAGATCTCATTGAAGGCCAGTAGCATTTTGGGGAGCAACATTTCACCAAATGTTTTGTAGTAGAAAAACGTGAAGCCATCAGGGCCTGGGCTTTTCCAGAGGGTGTGGACTTAAGGGCCTCTTTTAATTCCATTAAGGTAAAAGGAGTATCGAGCCAAAACTGGTCTGCCGAAGATATTTTAGGGAAGTCGGACTCCTGTAAATACTGGGCCACTATATCTCGGAAGGAGGCAGACTCCTCAGGTTATATAGTTTAGTGTAGTATAAGTGAAAAGCTTTTGCAATATCTTGGGTAAGAGTGTGGTCTTTACCAGAGGAGTCTTTAATCGTTTGGATATAGGAAGTGGCCCACTGCATACGGAGAGCCCTTTCTAAGTATTTACCAGGTTTATTGCCCCACTGGAAGAAGCGGTTCCCACATAGCCTAAAATCATGTTTAATTCTGTCAGAGAGCAGTTTGTTCAGAGCAGCTCTTGTCTCCTTTAAATCTACTAACACTGTGTCAGATGGGGTAGGCTTATGAGAGATTTCTAAGTCTTTCAGTTTCTATAGGAGGAGCTTCTGACCTTCCTTTTCTCTTTTTCGCATGGAGCCTAATTGTATTCATTTGCCTCTTAAAACACATTTGTGGGCCTCCCACACTGTGATCCCCGAAACCTCAGGAGTATCATTGAGGGAGAAATAGTCATCAATGGTTTCGGCTACTTGTGATCTACAACATGTATCAGTGAGGAGAGATTCATTTAGTTGCCATGAGCACTGCTTAGTATAAAGAGGAATCTATGGGACAAGAAAAAGTAGTCTAATCTTGAATAAATATTATGTGAAGTAGAGAAGAAAGTGTAGTCCCTAACATCTGGATTTTGGAGCCTCCACGTATTAACCAGCTGGTGTTCATGCAGGGTGCGTCTTACCCTATGGTGGAGTTTAGAAGAGCCTTGTCACGACCCTGTCTAGTTGTCACCTTTTTGCCTTGAGACTTACCCCTGTCAGCTGCCCCATGGATCTGTGTGTGTAATTTGCCTGGAGGATTTGCTCTGATTATTGCACCTGGTCTCTCCTCTGTCTGTGAGCACTGCTAGCTCTGATTGGAATCGCAGGTGTGGTTCTGATTCTCAGAGCTGCAGAGATGAATACTCCCTCTGCATGTTGTGCCTTCCACCACTCAGACAAGCCTCTGTTAGAAATGCTGGATACTTCAAGTTGCGGCAGTACCGTCCAGTTCATATCTCCTCCCACCAAGAGAATACCTTCCGCCAAAGAGTCCACCTATCTAACATCCTGTCAATAAAAGCCGGCTGGTTCTAGTTAGGGACATAAAAATTAACAAATGTATAAGCTTGACCATATAATTTGCATTTCATTAGAAGAGCCCTACCCTCATCCAAATTAAATCTTTCCAGATCTTGGAACGGAAGTCTCCTACAAAACAAAATAGCTACCCCTAATGTTTTACCTTTACTGTTATCGCTAAAGAAAGTCAAAGGGAAATTACGGTCTTTGAGTAAGGGAGCAGCGCAACTCTTAAAGTGTGTTTCCTTGTATAAAGGCCACATCCGACCTTGCATTATACAATTCTCGTAGAGTTCTCGAGCGTATCCACCAATTGCTGCCAGACCCATGGTATATATATCCTCTCCTGATAGCATTCTGGGCCTGAACATCTCGTCTTCCCGTGGTGTATGGTTCATGCTGTTTCTGCATTCAAGTATATCCCTGAAACCTGCTACAGCAACCCCTGGTGTAATCCAGAAAACCTGTTACAGCTGTACCTGGCAATCCAGTAAATCTGCTGGCAGCAACCCCTGATGCTTCCAGAAAACCTGCTACAGCTAAACCTGGCAATCCAGTAAATCTGCTGACAGCAACCCCTGGTGCATCCCGAAAACCTGCTACATTAATACCTGGCATCCAGATGTCCTGTTACAGCAATACCTGGCTGTGCTCTGCTGCTAGTCCTACTCCAGGTTGGTCCCTGGCACTCTGTAAACCTGCATCGTGTCACCCTGCCTTGTTTCCTGCTGTGGATCAACTCCTGCCCCTTTTACCTACCTACTCCCTCCCTGAACCTAAAATTCCCAAACCTACCCATTCCTTCCTGAAACCTGTTATTCCCTATTATCCAATCCAGCCTGCACCTGTTTCAGCCTTTGTCATAGAAATTCCAGATTACCCTGTTTAGCCCTTGTCTCAGCATTACCTGATTTCCCTTCAGCCATTGTCACATTCCAGTCCAGAGTCAAGTTCCAAGCTCATCAGTTCAGTCCACATTGTTCCAGTCCAGAGTCAAGTTCCAAGCTCATCAGTTCAGTCCACATTGTTCCAGTCCAGAGTCAAGTTCCAAGCTCATCAGTTCAGTCCACGTTGTTCCAGTCCAGAGTCAAGTTCCAAGCTCATCAGTTCAGTCCACGTTGTTCCAGTCCAGAGTCAAGTTCCAAGCTCATCAGTTCCATTCAACAAGTCTTCCTGCCGGTCCCAGTCCGGTTCCTCCAGTTCCTGTCATTTATCATCAAAGGCAGTTTTCACTGCTACACAAGTCTTGTAAATAGAGCTATCTACATCACCCATGGTACCGGTCCAGCCAGCCTCCAGAGACTCCAGTTCATCACCTGAGACAGGTAACTCACAAGCACCAATCACGACAAGCCTCTGTTAGAAATGCTGGATACTTCAAGTTGCGGCAGTACCGTCCAGTTCATATCTCCTCCCACCAAGAGAATACCTTCCGCCAAAGAGTCCACCTATCTAACATCCTGTCAATAAAAGCCGGCTGGTTCTAGTTAGGGACATAAAAATTAACAAATGTATAAGCTTGACCATATAATTTGCATTTCATTAGAAGAGCCCTACCCTCATCCAAATTAAATCTTTCCAGATCTTGGAACGGAAGTCTCCTACAAAACAAAATAGCTACCCCTAATGTTTTACCTTTACTGTTATTGCTAAAGAAAGTCAAAGGGAAATTACGGTCTTTGAGTAAGGGAGCAGCGCAACTCTTAAAGTGTGTTTCCTTGTATAAAGGCCACATCCGACCTTGCATTATACAATTCTCGTAGAGTTCTCGAGCATTTCTCAGGAATATTTAAACCTTTAGCATTAATAGAAACTACTTGTATAGTAGTTGCACGTTTGTCAACTGCCATCATAAGTATGTTGCAGTATTAGAACGGGATAGGGAAAAAGGAAAAAAACACGAGGAAAGGAATGGGGTGGGGACACATAATAGACAGTAAGCATACTTAATGTAACGTACAGATACAAAAAAGTGTGAAAAACGGACATCGGCTTCCTGGGGGTATGGACATAATACTCACATCCAAGACTAGGAAAAACATAGGCGGATCAGGGGGCACTGGGGTTTAGTGACATCGACAACCAGCAAAATTAGCAGAACAATACAATGAGAGAACACCTCCTATAAAAAAGAAGGAAAGTTAAAGGACCCTTCTTTAAAGTCATAACGACTAAACTAAAAAGACAATTATATAGAAAATCAATAATTTATAGCTTGTGTGTAAAAGCCATTACACAGCAATACAGCATCATGGGATAACAATCAAACTAGTTATCTTCATATAGCAATATAATCATAAGAAATAAAAGAAAATTAGATGCAGTATACCGTGAGCAATATAGATAGACAACAGTAAGCAAAATAAGACTCTATCAGGGTGGTACAGAATTCTGTTTATCTCGTTGGTTCCTGGGAGATTTTATGCCTCTATCAGCAGGCTGCCAATTATTCTCCCCCGTAGTGAGAGGCGGAGGTATAGAGTCTGAAAGGTGATCCCGCCAGTCGGGTAGGGCAAGTAATGGTATACCTAGGTCTGAGCAGAAGATAGACAAGTCATTTGGTTCCTTGAGGATGGAAGTTTTGCCATTATGGGTGACCTGCAGGCTAAATGGGAAGCCCCATCTATATCTGATACCTAATTTTCTTAGCTCCACCGTAAGAGGCTGTAGGGCTCTGTGGTTTTGGAGAGTAGTCCAAGAGAGATCTTGGAAGATTTGTATCCGCTGACCATCAATATCAATTCCATCTAGGCATGTACCTTGTGAAGAATATCTTCTTTCTGGGCAAAATAATGGAGGTGGCAGATCACGTCTCTAGGACAGTCTGTGGGTCAGCCTCTCGGCCGGAGAGCATGATGTGCTCTGTCAAACATGATGGAAGCATTTGAGTCTTGTTCGAAGATCTCATTGAAAATTCTGGTGAGAAAGTCTATGAGACCCTGTGGAGGAACATCTTCGGAGATACCCCTGAGTCGCAGATTATTTCTCCTCCCTCTATTATCCAAGTCTTCCAAGTGGCTTTGTAGTTGTCTAAATTCAGTCACCTGCCGGACCACAGCTTCATGGAGAGCATTATTTGCTATCACTGAGGCATCTGTCTAGGCAATGTATGTGATTGTCCTTGCTGAGTACAACTGCCAGAGCCTGCATTAACCCCCATGCACCATCAGCTGTCTAGGCAATGTATGTGATTGTCCTTGCTGAGTACATCTGCCAGAGCCTGCATTGACCCCCATGCACCATCAGCTGTCTAGGCAATGTATGTGATATTATTTGACATCCTGCAAACCACAACTCCTAATCTATAGTTGCATTAATGCAAAATTAGCTGTGTATTTAAAGTATGTGTTTAATGTTGTACATGTTTGTGATTGGTATTGTTTAAATGTCTGTGAATCTTTTTTGACTTGCTAGCCATAGTCATGACCTGTGTTTGGATGGGGATCACTGAAGCATAGTTTATAGTGCCATACTGCCTGTTTACTTAAACTTAGTGCAATATATGTCCACTGATCAATCTGCATTTCAACCAACTGACCAATTGGCTCAGATGTAAGCTAGTGTCTTAATCAGGCATACTATTTCTTAACATTATAGCTGCATACACACACAACGATTTTTTTAATGATTATCGTTAAACGATATCGTTTAACGATAATTGATGGCAAAAATCGTTCACTTTCTGAGTCAAACGATGAACGATTATCGTTCATGCGCGTTCACGTTTGTAGTTTGTCGTTTGTAGTTTGTCGTTCAGTCAGACTTGTCAACTCAACGATTTTCATTAAGGGAATATGCAAAAATCGTTTGTAGTTCACAAAAATCGTTCATGACATTTAGTAAATGAACAACTTTAGTAAACGATTTTAGTAAATTTTTTCAAGGAAAAAAATCGTTTACTAAAATCGTTCATTAAAAAAATCGTTGTGTGTGTATGCAGCTTGCTGAGGGTAGCAGCTTGATGTGGTTATGCATTAAGTGGTTAAAACCAAGTGTGCTTTCTGAACAGTTAAATAACAGTTGAAAAACATTGAAGACCAGGTAATTACAACACATTACTTAGAAAATTGTATTTTTTCCAAATACAAAAAAGACAATTTATCAAAAACTTATTTTTATAATCTCACTCCATGGAATCATCTCTAAGGCTACTACATCCTTTACTCTTCCTGCAGCTCACCCTTCTGTACATATTGCTACCTCATTAATCTACTCTCTACTTATGAACACACATGAGCTTTTAACTTATCTATACACACTGACAATAACATTTACAACCTGTCGCCATAAAAATCTTTTGGACAAATCCAACAATTATATTTATATCTCTCTCCTGCTGCTTCTATTAGCTGGTGACATATTACCAAATCCAGGCCCAACCCACATTCCACACCCACAACAAACTATAAATCCAGCTAACTTCATAAACATTGCATGCCTCCCTTCACCATCCAAGTCACTAAAATGTGCCTTATGGAATGCACACTCTGTCTGCAATAAGCTAACATCCATCCACGACCTCTTTATTTCAACCAACCTCAACCTTCTGGCAATAACAGAAACATGGCTTACACAATCAGACACTGTCTCCCCTGTTGCACTTTCACATGGTAACCTACACTTCTCACACACCTCCAGGCCTGGTAATTGTAAAGGAGGTGGGGTAGGAATATTACTCTCCCAATCTTTCACATACACAGTTCTCCCAAAGGTACCTTCACTCGCATTTACATCATTTGAAGTACATTCTATCAGGACTTTCACCCCTTTCTCTCCGTGAGTTGCTATTATCTATCGCCCACCTGGGCCACCTCAACAATTTCTGGAACACTTTTCTGCCTGGCTCCCTCACTTCCTATCCTCTGACATCTCCACCATTATTATGGGTGATTTCAATATCCCCATTGACAGTCCACAATCTCCTCATGCCTACAAACTACTCTCTTTAACATCCTCTCTTGGCTTAACATCCCAATGGACTGACTCCTCTAGTCATCAGGAGGGCCACTGTCTTGATCTTGTATTCACCAGACTATGCTCAGGTTCTGATTTCACTAATGCTCCTTTCCCTCTCTCAGATCACAACCTTATCACCTGCACACTCTCCTCCATTACATCAACATCATTGAAATCAACCAAACCTAAACCTAAAACCTGTAGAAATATTAATGCCATTAACCTTCAACAACTATCTACCTCTCTACAACAACAACTTTCACCAATCTCTACATTCACTTCTCCTGAGACTGCTGCATCACACCTAAACCAGATTCTAGAAAAAGCCCTCGATGAAGTAGCTCCAGCTACCCATCACACACCACGTAGTTAGACATCAACCGTGGCATTCTAGCTTAACAAGGCATCTACACAAACTCTCGCGTAAAGTTGAACGTCAGTGGCGAAAGTCTCATACTCCAAGTGACTTCCTCACCTATAAGACTATCTACAACTCTTATCGTACTGTTCTGGACACTGCCAAACAAACATTTCCAATCTCTAATCTCTGCTCAAGCTTCTAACCCCAAGCGACTTTTTAATACATTTAAACTGCTTCTTACCCCTCCATCACACAAACCACCAGCTACTATCTGTGCACAAGATCTTGCTTCCTATTTTAGGGACAAGATTAATAAGATCCAAAATGAAATGGTAGGCTTTTCCTCAGCTAGTGACCTGCTCAATTCCCTACCTGAACCATCTGGCACATTCTCTTCATTTGATCTCACAAACGAAGATGAAGTATCTACACTCTTCTCATCCTCCTACTCTATTACCTCTCCTCTAGATCCTATACCCTCACAAATCAGTAAAGCTCTGTCTCCTGTGCTTATCCCAACCCTAACTAAAATCTGTAATAACTCTCTCTCTACTGGCAACTTTCCATCACTGTTCAAGCACGCAGTGATTACTCCCATTCTGAAAAAACGAAAGTCTGACCCTAGTACTCTCTCAAATTACCATCCTATCTCCCAGCTCCCATGCCCCTCCAAGCTACTTGAGAGACTTGTATACACCCGCCTCACACACTTTCTTAACTCACACAACTTATTGGACCCACTTAAGTCCGGCTTTCATTCCCAACACTCCACAGAGACAGCACTGACTAAGGTAGTAAATGATCTTGTCACTGCTAAGGCTAAAGGCCATTACTCACTCCTAATTCTTCTAGATCTCTCTGCTGCTTTTGACACTGTTGACCACTCTCTTCTTATACAAACATTGCAATCCCTAGGTCTTAAGGACACAGCTCTTTCTTTTTTTTCTTCCTACCTATCTGATCGCTCTTTTACTGTTCGTTTTTCTGATTCTGCCTCCTCTTCGCTACCTCTATCAGTTGGAGTACCGCAAGGCTCTGTCTTAGGTCCTCTGCTATTCTCAATTTATACCACCTCTCTTGGCAAATCAGCTCTTTTGGATTTCAGTACCATCTGTATGCGAATGATACTCAAATCTACCTATCCTCTCCAAATTTATCTCCATCTGTATTGGTCCGTGTCACTGAATGTCTTTCTGCCATTTCATCTTGGATGTCATCTCGCCACCTGAAACTTAATATTTCTAAAACAGAATTAATTATATTTCCACCGGCCAATAACAGTTACCAACCTGATCTCTCTATCACTGTTGATACCTCGACCATCCACCCCACCCCACAAGCTCGCTGCCTTGGTGTCATCCTTGACTCTGAACTGTCCTTTGTTCCCCACATTCAATCTGTCTCAAAATCATGTTACATACATTTAAAAAACATATTCAAAATTCGACCATATCTCACACAAGACACTGCAAAAACTCTAATCCATGCACTTATTATTTCCCGCATTGACTATTGCAATAGCCTCCTTACTGGTCTTCCCAAAAACAGGCTATCACCATTACAATCCATTATGAATGCAGCTGCAAGGCTTATCTTCCTTGCGAAATGTTCTTCTTCTGCTGCCCTGCTCTGTCAGTCCCTCCACTGGTTTGTGGTTTTCTACCGTATTCAATACAAAATACTTTCACTTACACATAAGGCTATTAACCAAACCACACCAACATACATCTCTTCACTCATCTCAAAATATCTCCCAACCTGACCTCTCTGCTCAGCACAAGATCTGCGTCTCTCATCCCCATGCATTACTTGCTCCCATTCACGGTTACAGGACTTTCTGCGTGCTGCACCCACTCTATGGAATGAACTACCTTGCACAATAAGACTTTCCTCTAGTCTCCAATCCTTCAAGCGATCCCTGAAAACTCACCTCTTCAGGCAAGCTTATCAAATTCCAGAACCTCCCACATAACCTTCATAGCTTCCATATCTAATTACATCCCCTTTTACAGTCCACACACAATCTCACACATCGTCTCTCACATCCTCATGACATTTGGTCGACATTCCTGTGTGACTGGATCATGCAGCCAACCAAGAATCTGTGCATTCTGGCTGGACCAAAATGCAATATATAGCACCTATCCTTGTGTATCAATGCCTATTTCCCTATAGATTGTAAGCTTGCAAGCAGGGCCTTCCTGCCTATATATCTGTCTGTTATTACCCAGTTTTGTTCTATTAATGTTTACAATTGTAAAGTTCAACGGAATATGCTGCGCTATATAAGATCTGTAGTGTCTTTTAGGGAAGACAATCGAGTGCCCAGGTGGGATATATCAGTTTTGATGGTATTGAGGACCTCATTCAGAGTCGGTCGAAGCGGCCGCATGGTTGTACGGGAAAAGGGGCCGGATATGCAAATGATTCCCTCGCAAGTTGCATCCCTAAGTTCGGATCGGTAGCTGACCGACCAAGGGGAGGGAGCGGTCGGAAGACAAAAAAATACGCCCCCTTCTCGTACGCATTACACGTCATCTCCGGGCATATAAGGATTAATCGAGACCATCGGGAACCATCGGAACTGGTCGTTGAGCTTAAAGTTGACCATACCCTCTCTTAAGCTCTACGATCATGTCAGTGTAAAAACCTCCCATGTCACATGTGCCATGACGCTACTTTGTTAATTATGCACTCCCATAATCCGTATGCACTCCGATAAAATGCCATTCGCATAATGAGGCACGCCTGCGTTCGGATCTCCACTCCCCCGTTTTCAAGCACCTTCCCCTGTTACCACCCACAAACGCCTCCATCTGTCACTCAAACTACCAACCTGGCTGTGTTCAAGGAGAGAGAAATTTCTGATCGTAGCGGCTAGTTTGCGCACGCGCATTGCGAACTTTACGCATGCGCAGTATAGCGAACATCGGTGGCGTACGACCGTGCGGCCACTTCGACCGACTCTGAATGAGGTTCTGAGTTCCATGCGTATAGTATCCCAGAGACTGTGGTCTAGCTGCTCGAAGTCTTGTTTGGTAGGCATAGACTTCAACAGCTGTAGGACTTGATTGATATCCCCAATGTCTGTGGCCGAGTCCTGGGGAGGCGCCGTTCTACATTTAAGAGTGTATATCAGAAGATGGCAGTGGTGTGGAAATGGAGCCAGATGGAGTAGGATTTGCAGATTGGAAGAATTGTCGCATACCAGAGCGGATCAGAGTGACAACAGGATGTACAGAGTCTTTCTTGGGATCACGCTTTTTATCTTTTCCCATGGAAGAGCTGAAGAAGTGGGTCAAGAGGTTGAGAAATTATATACCTTAGGAGAAATCTCAATACAGAGGTGTTGTGTATCAAAAGTGAGGCTGTCATTGGTCACGTCTCCCCATTGCAGTGGCTAGATCTATGTCATGTCAGCTGCTAGCCCTATCAATAGGCATTAGACAGGACCCAGCAGAGAGAGATGGGACAGATGCAGGAGGTGTAGAGTTTATAGAGTTTGGAGCCGCTCCTGTTATTATTTTCCTGAGAACCTGTCCTGCAGCCGAAACTGTCGCCTGTTCAGAAGACCCCCCTTAGGCATGCAGGCGGGGTGGTCCAGTCAAGAATGTAGCGGCTCAGCCTATCGGTGTCCCCAGATCACGATGGCTGGAGGGCAGATGATCTCTGCTAAGATGGCGGGCAGGACCTCTGCGGTAATGGGTCCGCAGCATGTCTAAAACACTCTCCGGCAGTAGTGTCCTTACCCTCTTTTTTTTTTTATTGCAGGTTGATGCAGGTGGTGAGTTTGCCTCTCAGGTTGCAGGCCAGTACACAAGTGAGGAGAACTGCAGTAGGAAGGGTGCCCAGGGATCCACACGCTGCAGCGCAGGTCTGAGGAGCCTGTCTAGTGAGGGGGCAACAGGTCAGCAGAGGGATGGTGATTAGGGAAGCGGCCAGCAAGTCCAGCCCAGTCCCCAGGGTATGCAGGTTCTCAGGGCCGTTTTCAAGATGGCGGCCCCCCGCGATTTGCGGCTCCGGCCGTGGCTGTTTGGTGTGCTTTACGGGAGCCACAGGGGTCTGTATCACCCCACCGCAAGAACCCACACACCCAGCAGAGCCCAGCAGAGGAACAGGGAGGTCACGGCGATGTCCAGCAGCGGCCTGGCGCCACTGATCTGCGAGGCCTCAAAATCTAGTCCCCGGCTTCTGGAGGTGAGGTAGCAGCACCGCCGGAGCCAGAAACTGCTCCCGGAGCTTAGAGAGTGACTCAGCAAGGCACCAGGCACCAAGGGTGGGAGGAAAGGTCCCCCGAGTCCACTGGATCAGCAGCAATGGGGTTATTTAGCGGGGCTCCTGAGGAGCTCATGACAAGCGCAGCCACTCCACTTGGTAGCCAGGCCATGCCCCTCGGATGGCCTATTTTTTTATTAATGGCAGACCAAGGCTCCCATTTACCAACGAATGTAAATACCAGCGCAATTTTTCGTTTAGTATCACTGTGATACTAACGAAAAAATCACTGGTATTTACCAATACTTACACCTCCGGTGAAGTCCTGCAAAGTCCTTGTTCTTGGCAATGTTCTCCACTGGGCTACAGTGATGGGGCTCCGGTGTTATGCGCATACACGATGGTTCGTCTGTGCATGTGTATGACACGGGAACCCGGCAGTGCCTGGAAGGCTTCACCAAAGCTGGAAAGGCACAGCCGGGTCTCCATTGCCGGCAATAGGGACCACTGGCGAGAGTGATGCTGTGACAAGCAGCGGGCAGCTGTAATCTTAGATTTCTGCTGTTTGTTAAATGCAGAAATGAGGGCATAATCCCTTTAGCAAGCTTCGTTGATAAATGGGGGTCCAAGATTGGTAGGTGTCACGGAAGACAATGTTGTGCAAATTGGCTGGAGGTAATTTAGATTTAGTCACTTGTAGTAAAGAGCCTGTAGAATAAGGGGCAAAAAGCTCCTCCTCTAAAGCAAGTGTCACAGATGTGGTTTCTTTAGATTGTGTTCCCAGGCTGGGTTTAGGACTAGCTTTATTCAACTCAGATGCCCTCTGGAGGAGACTAGGTCTAATGAAGTTCCTATGCATGAAAGAGGATACAAGGTCAAAGTAACTTATGGGTGAGTGACGGAAATAGGGTGAGTAAATGCCAGCACAGGATGGTGCTGAGGTTGTAGTGTGCGTGCTGGTGTAGCTGAGGTAGGGTCAGTAATTCGGGTACTGCTAGGTGCGGCCAGGAAGCAGTAAGGTGATCAGTGGTAGTCCAGGTCACTGGGTGCAGCTGATTAGCTGAGAAGTGATTGGTGGTGCACAGGCTAGTTGGTGCGGCTGATTAGCCGTGAGGTGAATGGTGGTAGCACAAGCTACTTGGTGCGGCTGATTAGCCGTGAGGTGAATGGTGGTAGCATAAGCTACTTGGTGCGGCTGATTAGCCGTGGATGATAGGTGGTAGCGTGGAAGCTACTTGTCGCGGCTAGGAAGCCGTAGATGATAGGTGGTAGCATGGAAGCTACTTGTTGCGGCTAGGGAGCCGTAGATGATTGATAGCAGAGAAGTCAGCAACTACATCAGAGCACAGTGTGGAGGTTCTCTCAGACAAGCTAAGGGAACTTGTTGCTCTGGCAATTTGCTGTGAGAAGTAGAGATCCTTTTATAGGGAGTGCTGGATGCTGACTGGCTGTAAGAGACGGAGAAGCATGTTCATTGGAGGAGATCACGTCACATGGGCAATCCAAGATAGCCGCACCCATGGACCGGAGACCCGCGGCAGACCCACATGTGTGACGCCGGACCGGAGGGTGAGAGCATGATGCAGAAGCCGCCGGGGAGCAGAGGGAGAGACCGCCCGCAGGAACGGACCGGCGGGGAAGCAGAGAGCTGCACCATAGCGTCCTGAGAGGTAAGTGCTGGGGTCTGATTCTGGGGTCTCTATGGCGGGTTGTCACAGTACCCCCCACTTGACGTGTGGCCTCTGGACACTTTTTTGTTTTTTGAGGATATTTCATGTGAAAGATCTTGACTAGACGAGGTGCATGCACATCGGAAGCATTAACCCAGATTCTTTCTTCTGGACCATAACCCTTCCAGTTGATGAGATACTGGAGACGATTGTATCGACGAGAGTCTAGAATTCTGTCAACCTCAAATTCCTGTCCTTGTCGAGTTTGAACACTAGAAGCCTTAGGAGGTTCCTTTTGGAATCTGTTGAGGATCAATGGTTTCAGCAGAGAAATATGGAAGGAATTAGGAATGTGAAGATATGGAGTCTTAACTTGTAAGCAACTGGATTCAGGACTTTGGTAATTGGAAATGGACCAATATAACGTGGAGCGAATTTCATTGAGGGAACCCGGAGCCTGATGTTTCGAGTGGAGAGACAGACCATATCTCCAGATTGAAGACTAGGTACAGCTCATCTCCTGTGGTCAGCAAATCTTTTATACCGAGCAGATGTTTTAATGAGTGCGGATCGAACCTTTCTCCAAATGTCAGAAAACTGTTGAAGAGAAATCTTGGCAGCAGGCATGTCCAGAGTTGGAAGAAGCGGAAAATCTGGAACCCGAGGATGATGTCCAAACACTGTAAGGAAAGGAGTTGAATAGGTGGATGTGTGGTAATGATTGTTGTGAGCAAATTCGGCCCATGGGAGGAGCTCAACCCAATCATCTTGAGAAGAGGAGATAAAAGTGCGAAGAAACTGCTCCAGATCTTGGTTGACCCTTTCAGTTTGTCCATTGGTCTGGGGATGATATGCGGTGGAGAAGTTAAGTTTCACCCGAAGAGCTGAACAGAGTGACCTCCAAAACTTAGCTATGAACTGTACTCCTCTGTCAGAGACGATTTCTTGTGAAAGACCATGAAGTCTGAAGATCTCTTTAATGAAATTTTGAGTGAGTAATGGGGCAGATTGAAGTCCAGTAAGAGGCATGAAATGGGCCATTTTGGAGAATCTGTCCATGATAACCCAGACTGTGTTGTGGCATTGAGATGGAGGAAGGTCAGTGATGAAGTCCATAGATAAGTGTGTCCATGGCTGAGAAGGAATGCCTAATGGCTGAAGTTGTCTGGACGAAGCTTGCCAAGGTACTTTGTGCTGGGCACACTTAACACATGAGGAGACGACATCTGCTTTCATTGAAGGCCACCAGTAAGATCACCAGAAGAATTCAAGTGTTTTCTCAATACCATAGTGTCTGGAGAAATGAGATGCATGTGCCCATTGTAACAATTTTTTGTGAAGGTGGGGTTCTACCAAGGTTTTCCCAACAGGGGGTGTCATAAATATGTTGGCAGTGACAAACAAAGTTGGATCCAAGATGGGATGAACTTGTTCAGAGAGTTGTTTGGAGCCAGTCTCCATGGAACGGGAAAGAGCATCGGCTGTACAATTTTGTGATCCAGGGTGATAGGAGAGTTTGTAGTTGAACTGAGAAAAGAACATCGCCCATCTAGCCTGCCGTGGGTTCAAGCAATTAGCAGATTTTAAATAAATTTTTGTGGCCTGTGTAGATGGTAATGGGATACTGAGCCCCCTCAAGAAGATATCGCCATTCCTCAAGAGCCAATTTTATGGCAAGTAACTCCTGGTCCCCAATGAAATAATTCCTCTCAGCTAGCAAAAATTTCCGGGAATAGAATCCACATGGATGAAGTTTCTCATCTTCAAAGCGTTGAGAGAGTACAGCTCCAACTCCCTCAGAGGAGGCATCAACCTCCAGAATGAAGGGTCATGTTAAATCTGGTTGCTTCAAAACAGGGGCAGAGATGAACGCGTGTTTCAGGAGTTGAAAGGCCGAAGTGGCTTCCACAGACCAAGTGGTTGTATCCGCTCCTTTGCAGGTGAGGGCTGTGATAGGAGCCACCAGGGTGGAAAAACCTTTAACAAACTTGCGGTAATAGTTAGCAAAACCTAAAAAGAGTTGAGTGGACTGCAGAAATGTAGGGATAGTCCAATCGGTGACGGCTTGAAGTTTTGCTGGGTCCATTTGAAGATTAGGACCAGATATGATGTACCCCAGAAACGGCACACTGGTTACTTCGAACACACATTTCTCCAGTTTGCAAAAGAGCTGATTGGAGCGCAACCTCTGGAGGACCTCCTTCACCTGATTCAGATGGCTTGCCAAGTCCTGAGAGAAGATCAAAATATCGTCTAAATAGATGACTACACTTTTGTACAAAAGATTACCGAAGATTTCATTGACGAAGAATTGAAAAACAGCTGGGGAATTACAGAGGCTGAAGGGCATGACGAGATACTCGTAATGCCCATCTCTGGTGTTGAAGGCCATATTCCACTTATCTCCGGGATGGATTCGAATTAAGTTGTAGGCACCGCTCAATTCAAGCTTTGTGAAGATTGTGGCCCCTTTGACTCTGTCAAATAACTCAGTGATAAGGGGAAGAGGATATCGATTTTTAGTGGTTACGTCATTGAGTCCTCGATAGTCAATACATGGACGTAACCCTCCATCTTTCTTTTTGATGAAGAAAAATCCAGCCCCTGTTGGAGAAGAAGAGGGCCAAATGAAACCCTTCTTTAAGTTTTCCTCGATGTATTCGGACATAGCTTGAGTCTCGGGGAGTGAAAGTGGATAGGTGCGTCCTCGAGGAGGGTTCTTCCCAGGAATTAGATCTATGGGACACCCCCAATTGCGATGAGGAGATAGTAAATCCACTTTTTGCTTACTGAACACATCCGAAAAATCTGAATAGGATACAGGCAGGTCTGTAGGAAGCTGCAGATCAGAGGTTCGAACTGGAATAACCCGGTGAAGACAGTTCTTCAAGCAGCTTGTACTCCAAGAGATGATTTGCATGGTTGACCAGTCAATTTGTGGAGAATATCTCTGTAGCCAGGGTAGACCGAGAACTAGAGAATGAGAGGCTTTGGGAATCACTAGGAAGAACAGTTCCTCAGAGTGGAGAACCCCGATGGTAAGTTTTAGTGGCTTGGTGCGATGAGTGATGGTTCCACTATTAATTCGACTACCATTGATGGCAGTTAAAGTAACGACTTGGGATAGTGCTTCAACAGGAATCTGATATTTATGGACAAAGTCTGTAGTCATAAAATTTTCTGCAGCTCCTGAGTCTAGAAGAGCTAGAACGGCTGTAAGACCCTGTGGAAGTGTCAATGGAGCCCGAATGGTGGAATCTGACTTCCTAAGTGAATCAATGGCTACTCCTAACTTAACCTCTCTATGATAAGTTATGAGGACTCATTTCCCGGATGGATGGGACAAGACTTAATTAAATGTTGAGATGATCCACAATACATGCAAAGATTCTGTCTCTGCCTTTTCTGTCGCTCCTCCGGAGACAAGCGGGAACAATTGACCTGCATGGGTTCCTCTCCCACCGGAGGTGAATGGAATCGGGGAGCAGGTCGAGGTTTACCTCGGTCGAATCTGCCTCTCTCCAGAGCGCGTTCTCTATGCCGTTGGTCCACTTTATTACAAAGGGAAATTAGTTCATCAAATTTGGGAGGTAGGTCCCGAGGGGCTAAGTCATCTTTAAGCCTTCCAGATAGCCCGCTCCAAAAGGCTGCAATGAGAGCATCCTCATTCCAGTTGAGTTCAGAAGACAAGGTTCGGAATTGGATAACATACTGTCAGACCGTTTTACTGCCTTGCTGAAGAATATCTGTTGAGGCAGAAGAGACTCTTCCAGGTTCGTTGAAGATCCTACGAAACATGGCAATGAATTCGGAGTAGTTAGAGAGTAGCCGATTGGATTTTTCCCAAAGTGGAGAGACCCAGTCGAGGGCTGGTCCGGAGAGTAATGACATTATATAAGCTACTCGAGTTCTAGCAGATGGGAAGTTAGCTGGTTGAAGTTCAAAATGAATCTGGTTCAGAAAACCCCTGCATAGCTTGGGGTTGCCGTCAAACTTGCTGGGTAATGTGAGTTGAAGATGAGGAGTAGGTGGTACTGAAGGTGAAGGCACCATGGAGGAAGGATTTGAGGCATGAACACTGACTGGTGCAGGATTAGATAACAGAGCCTGAATACTCTCCAAACGTGAAAACATATTCTATATGAATTTGATGAGTTGGACTTGAGAAGTCTCCTGTCTTTCCAGATGAGAAAGGACATTTTGAGAAGAATCTGCCACTTTCCAAGTCCATTGGGCCAGTGCACACTGTCACAGATGTGGTTTCTTTAGCTTGTGTTCCTGGGTTGAGGTTAGGACTAGCTTTATTCAACTCAGATGCCCTCTGGAGGAGACTACGTCTAATGAGTTCCTATGCATGAAAGAGGATACAAGGTCAAAGTAACTTATGGGTGAGTGAAGGAAATAGGGAGAGTCAATGCCAGCACAGGATGGTGCCGAGATTGTAGCGTGGGTGCTGGTGTAGTTGAGGTAGGGTCAGTAATTCGGGTGCTACTAGGTACGGCCAGGAAGCCGTAAGGTGAACAGTGGTAGTCCAGGTCACTGGGTGTGGCTGATTAGCCGAGAAGTGATTGAGTGGTGCTCAGGCTAGTTGGTGCGGCTGATTAGCCATGAGGTGAATGGTGGTAGCACAAGCTACTTGGTGTGGCTAATTAGCCGTGAGATGAATGGTGGTAGCACAAGCTACTTGGTGCGGCTGATTAGCCATGGATGATAGATGGTAGCGTGGAAGCTACTTGTCACGGCTAGGGAGCCATAGATGATAGGTGGTAGCGTGGAAGCTACTTGTTGCGGCTAGGGAGCCGTAGATGATAGGTGGTAGCATGGAAGCTAATTGTTGCGGCTAGGGAGCCGTAGATGATAGGTGGTAGCGTGGAAGCTACATGTCGCGGCTAGGGAGCCATAGATGATTGATAGCAGAGAAGTCATCAACTACTTCAGAGCACAGTGTGGAGGTTCTCTCAGACAAGCTAAGGGGACTTGTTGCACTGGCAATTTGCTGTGAGAAGTAGAGATCCTTTTATAGGGAGTGGTGGATGCTGACTGGCTGGAAGAGAAGGAGAAGCATGTTCATTGGAGGAGATCGCGTCACATTGGCAATCCAAGTTGGCCACACCCATGGACTGGAGACACGCGGCAGACCCACGTGTGTGGCGCCGGACCGGAGGGTGAGAACATGATGCAGAAGCTGCCGGGGAGCAGAGGTAGACACCGCCGGCAGGAACGGACCAGCAGGGAAGCAGAGAGCCGCGCCACAGTGTCCTGAGAGGTAAGTGCCGGGGTCTGATTCTGGGGTCTCTATGGCAAATTGTGACAGCAAGGTTATTAAATGTGGGGCTATCTAGTAGACAATCCTACATGTAGCGGAACAGGGTCGCATGTTGGAATGCCATTATATAAGGAAAAATTATACCTCCTAGTGTCTTACCTCTAGTCAACAGTAGCCTATACGATGTTTCTTGCCCTGCCATAGAAAACAAAGGAATCACCTCATACATTTATGTGCATCAGTCACTGTCAATTTAATTGGGAGCATTTGCATAATGTAAGTTAACTTTGGGAACAGTATGCATTTAATCACCATGTTCCTGCCTAACAATGATAAGGGGATATGTAAACAGTTTGATATACAGTCAGGTGCATAAATATTGGGACATTGACAGAATTTTCATCTTTTGGCCTCTATTCACCTCCAGAATGGCTTTGAAATGAAACAAACAAGATGTGCTTTAACTGCAGACTTTCAGATTTAATATGAGGATAATTACATCCAAATCAGATGAACGGTGTAGGAATTACAACAGTTTCCATATGTGCCTCCCCACTTTTTAAGGGGCCAAAAGTAATGGGACTATCAACTCAAAAGCTATTTCATGGACAGGTGTGGGCTATTCCCTCGTTATTTAATTATCAATTAAGCAGGTAAAAGGTCTGGAGTTGATTCTAGGTGTGACATTTGCATTTGGAATCAGTTGCTGTCGTCTCTCAATATGAGATCCAAAGAACTGTCACTATCATTGGAGCAAGCCATCATTAGGCTGCAAAATCAAAACAAACCCATCAGAGAGATAGCAAAAACATTAGGTGTGGCCAAATCAACTGTTTGGAACATTCTTAAAAAGAAAGAACGCACCTGAGAACTCAGCAACACCAAAAGACCTGGAAGACCACGGAAAACAACTGTGGTGGATGACAGAAGAAGTATTTCCCTGGTGAAGAAAAACCCCTTCACAACAGTTGGCCAAATCAAGAACACTCTCCAGGAGGTAGGTGTATATGTGTCAAAGTCAACAATCAAGAGAAGACTTCACAAGAGTGAATAAAGAGGGTCCACCACAAGATGTAAACCATTGGTGAGCCTCAGAAACAGGAAGACCAGATTAGAGTTTGCCAAACAACATCTAAAAAAGCCATTACAGTTCTGGAACAACATCCTATGGACAGATGAGACAAAGATCAACTTGTACCAGAGTGATGGGAAGAGAAGATTATGGAGAAGGAAAGGAACTGCTCATGATCCAAAACATACCACCTCATCAGTGAAGCATGGTGGTGGTAGTGTCATGGCGTGGGCATATATGGCTGCCAATGGAACTGGATCCCTTGTATTTATTGATGATGTGACTGCTGACAAAAGCAGAGGAATGAATTCTGAAGTGTTTCGGGCAATATTATATGCTCATATTCAGTCAAATGCTTCAAAACTCATTGGACGGGGCTTCACAGTGCAGATGGACAATGACCCGAAGCATACTGCAAAAGCAACCAAAGAGTTTTTTAAGGCTAAAAAGTGGAATGTTATGCAATGGCCAAGTCAATCCCCTGACCTGAATCCGATTGAGCATGCATTTCACTTGATGAAGACAAAACTGAAGGGTAAATGCCCCAAGAACAAGCAGGAACTGAAGACATTTGCAGTAGAGGCCTGGCAGAGCATCACCAGGGATGAAACCCAGCGTCTGGTGATGTCTATGCGTTCCAGACTTCAGGCAAAGGATTTGCAACAAATTATTAAAAAGTGAAAGTTTGATTTAGGATTGTTTAGTTTGTCCCATTACTTTTGGCCCCTTAAAAAGTGGGAGGCACATATAGCAACCGTTGTAATTCCTACACCGTTCACTTGATTTGGATGTAATTACCCTCAAATTAAATCTGAAAGTCTGCAGCTAAAGCACATCTTGTTTGTCTCATTGCAAAGCCATTGTGGTGGTGAATAGAGGCCAAAATATGAAAATTCTGTCAATGTCCCAATATTTATTCACCTGACTGTAAGTCTCTCTATAGAAGTCAAAACTGTTAGCAATATACGGGTTTTGAAGAGAACTGGTAAGATAGATGCTCAAATATTTAATTTTATCAGGCATAAATCTGAAATTAGATGTGATAGCACTGCAGGAAAACAATTGGGACATATTCCCTATCTGCAGAGCTTCTGACTTTTCATAGCTAATTTTATACCCTGCAAACAGGCCAAATTTAATTATTATTCTCATGATATTTGAAATAGAAGTTTCTGGGTTAGAGATTAGAAGTAACATGTCCTCTGCAAAGAGTGCCAACTTGCACTCCACAGATCCTATACGTAACCCGGTAAAATCAGGGCAGTTGCGTAACATTATAGCCAGAGGTTCAAGAGCCAGGGCAAACAGCAAATGGAACAAGGGACAACCCTTTGTCGTCCCTCTTTGTATAGCAAAGGGCTGAGACAAATGGCCATTAGCTAGAATTTTAGTTTACAGATTAAGATATAAAGAGCGTAATAATGAAATATTGGCATCCGGATATCCAAATCTCCCCAGGGTTTCAAAGAGATGGTTCCATGTGACCATATCAAAAGCTTTTTCTGTGTCAAGTGACAGCTCAACGTTTATTTTTTTGAGGAGATTGAGGTCAGCGAATCTATCTAAGAAAAATTTGGTGTATCTTTACCGCTGCATCATTGAGATTGTGTTAACCTACTGTATTCCGGTATGGTATGGGAATAGTACCAAAGTGGATCGTAGGTTGTTAGAGCAAGTCGTTGTTTGTATTTACATATTGTGTTAGGGTTTGTGATACATTTGTTTTATTAAATAGTGGAGGCAATTTAAATGGAGAGCGCTGAACAGAGGTAAAATATTTAATAAACACTTCTAAAAAATACCATAAAATAGAGATTTTCCAGTTAAATCATAAAATAATTAATTAATAATTTCAGAACCTTTACGTTTAATAATAAAGTAAGATCGAAGAAATAGCAGCTAACATAATGAGCATTGAGTTAGTTGAAAAAGCATCTCATGTACTCCACATACAGCCAGAAAGCATTAATAGAACTTTGTGTTCAGACAATGTATCATAGTCTGCTTATAAGGTAAACTTCAGCTGGTTAGTAAATGTTAGTATCACATGGATGACAGCTGAGAAAAGCCAGGAAGCCTGTGTTAGTATCTGAAACAACGGTGAGCTTAAGCGTGGAGACTGATATGTCACCTGTGATATGTAGGGTGTCCGCCGGCGTCCCGGTTAGGATCAGCTAAAGGTGTCTGTCTCAGGTCTCACGACTCCAGGGAGCCGTGCTGTGTGCTGTGGTCCCGGCAGTAAGGGTTCCTAGCAATGGAGAAGGGCGCCACACCTCCGTGTGCGAGGTCTCAGCGGCTGTACGAGCACAAAGGCGTCTCCGTCTCGTGTTAGCTGGGGCTTGTGGGTGGAACCGGCTGGTATGAGATGCGTGACCAATTGGGTACTCTCTTCGTCAAAGGTCCTAGAGGAAACAACTGACGCATTTCTCGGCCAATGGGAAGGGCCGTTTCATCAGATTACTAATTTCATCAATGTAATAATTGTTCCACAAGATTACTCAATTTTGCCAACTGCACTTTAACGTGCACATCACACCTGACCTCCGATCTCGGGAGACAAACAAGAAGTGCGGTGTTTGTAGAAATTGAAAGATCTTTACTCTATGCAAAAGTGTAAACTTCACCAACCTGTGGCTATTTTAAAATATCTCTAATTAAATTAAATGTTCCTGTTTTTCCTTAATATACTGCTCGGTTTGGCATATTTTCTGGTTTCAATTAATCAAAGTGGCTGTCTTAATTGCATGTGGCAACTTTGTATATGTGAAGGTTTAAATTGCATTGTTTTGAGAGGTCCTAGAAAGTATTTTCCAAATTGCAACATTTTGCCTAACTCGGAGTTGATGCCACACACAGTAGGCTGATGTTTTAAGTCTGTGGATGGGTCCGAGTCGCACTGTGCGCCCTGATGGTTACCGCTGGATGCAGAAACTTAGACTCATGAGATGTTGATTTCTGTGGGTGTTCCTGGGAGGTAACAGGGTGTGGTTAGGCAGATGCAGGCATGTCGCAGGCAGTGACGGCTTTTAAATACGAAGTAGCACTGACACAAGACGCCATGGTCAGATGGAGAAATGACACCTGCCATAGTGCAAGCTGCAAAGGTGTGACTGATGGTGCTTTGAGAGACGTACTGAGATGGATAAGCACTGATGTAAGTGGACGTCTCAGTATGAACTAAATATGTTGCGGCATTAGCATAAAGAAGCAGACGTGGTGGCATCTGCGTGCACCTCTTAATCAGGCCCTTTTTCTAAATTTAGTACCCTTGTTTCTGTGTTGTTCCACAAAAGTGAGCACCTGGGGCAATTTAAGAGAGGAGGCGGCCCGTGTGCAGCCTCCGTTTGGGCCCCCTCCTCTCTGTTGGCGGCTCAGCTACAGCGCATGCTGAATCTACAACGCATGCGTGGGTCTCTAGAAAAATGGCGCCCACGCCTACTTTCCCGGCGACATCTTTTCTGTGCATGCGCAGATCACTGGGAAAATGGCCGCCGCCATTTTCCCAGTGAGTGTTTGCTGCTCTACAGTGCCGGTCCGGGAATCAGCAGAGAGGTAAGTATAACCTATGGGTGCAGAGTGTGCAGTGTGGGCCCCGCGTACACCCTGCACCCATTATAGATACGCTCCTGGTGAGCACCAAAGCGCCCTCACACCACCCACCTCATCCCATTAGCCAGTGCAAAGTTCTTCCCCCATGAAAACCCTGATATCTCTCTCTCCATAAACCCAAACTCCTCAGTGCAAATGGAGTATTTGGTGAGTCCAGACCTAGGACCTTATTCAGCATGGATCGCACGGCTGCGTTCGCATGCACCCGTTAGCTGCGAAAATATGCTAATGAATGCAATCACACGGCAACCGCAGCACTATACCAAGACCCCATCACTGTATAAAGCACCTCAGTTCCCATGACATGCATCCGCAAGTCAGTGAAAACATCAGTAACATCGAATAACATCGGAACCATTCGCACAGTTGTGGTTGACCTGACCCTACCTCACAATCTGCTAAACTTACTGTCCCCATCTAGATCTCTGCCAGCGTATACAATCGCAGGGGCTTAATTATGCATGCCCCTGTAACAGCGTATAAACGCACAGGCACGCCTGTGTTCCATCCCCCAAACGGTCACTTCATGTCAATCAATATACAATTGGAGTGCTCACTGCAATCGCTTCCCGGTCGCAGCGGCCGGTAAGCGCATGTGCAGAGCACTAACATCGACCAGCTGCGTCCAAACGCAGCTGTGCAATCCAACCTGAATAAGGCCCATAATTTTCTGCTGCTCACCTGAGAAAAAACAAAAAGGAAAAACACTTTATTAACATGGCTGAAAAACACACTTGTCCTTTTCATATTTTCTTTAAAAATGCAAAGGTGAGCAATTACGGTGGCATGTACAGTACATATAGTGCCTAACCCTACCTGCCCCTCCCATAAGAGAACCCTAAACTCCCCTCCCGTAGCCTAACCCTAACCTGCCCTCCCATAGACTAACCCTAAGCTCCCCTCCCTTAGCCTAACCCTAACCTGCCCTCCCATAGACTAACCCTAAGCTCCCCTCCCGTAGCCTAACCCTAACCTGCCCTCCCATAGACTAACCCTAAGCTCCCCTCCCGTAGCCTAACCCTAACCTGCCCTCCCATAGACTAACCCTAAGCTCCCCTCCCGTAGCCTAACCCTAACCTGCCCTCCCATAGACTAACCCTAAGCTCCCCTCCCGTAGCTTAACACTAACCTGCCCTCCCATAGACTAACCCTAAGCTTCCCTCCCATAGTTTAACACTAACCTGCCCTCCCATAGACTAACCCTAAGCTTCCCTTCCGTAGCTTAACACTAACCTGCCCTCTCACAGCCCAACCCTAAAACTCTCCTGCCAGTCCTTGCAGAATGTCTCACTCTCTGGGTGCGCAATTCCCTTTTCACTGGGGACCCTCACAGCCTTCACACTGTTGCTTCCAAGACTCCATACAGCCACACTGCCCAGGCGGTGATCCCCCCGATGCAAAGTTGAATGCAAATGAATGCACATAAATAAAGAATAAGAGGGGAGAGTGCTCATAGTGAAATATGTAAAGATATTGTTATTAGGGGTGAGCGGGTTCGGATTTCTGAAATCCGAACCCCCCCGAGCCCCCCCGATCCGAGGCCGATCCGTCAGGCTCGACTTTTCCCACCTGACTCGGATCTGAAATCGAGGCAAAACGTCATCATCCCGCCTTCCGAGTCTCGCGGGTTTTGGATCCTATATAAGGTACCAGCGTCGGCGCCATTTTCTCACTCGGCTGTGGACAGTGAAGAGGGAGGGTGGGAGTTAGGGCTGGCTGGGCTGTGTAGTGTAGTGTAGTGTAGTGCAGAGTAGTGTTGTGCTGTGCTGTGCTGCGCTGTGCTGCTGTTGTCCACTACTTCAAAGTAGGGGTGTGCACCGGCCACTTTTCGTGTTTTGTGTTTTGGTTTTGGATCTGGATCTTTCTTCGTGTTTTGGATCTGGATTGGTTTTGCCAAAACCACCCTTCCGTGTTTTGGGTTCTGGGTTTTGTGTTTTGGATCTGTATTTTTTTGAAAAAAAGCATAAAAACAGCTAAAATCACAGAATTTGTAGGTTTTTCTGCTCCTATACTATTATTAACCTCAATAACCTTAATTTCCACTCATTTTCAGTCTATTCTGAACACCTCACACCTCACAATAGTGTTTTTATGTGCAAAAGGTTGCATCGAGGTAGCTGGATGACTATGCTAAGCGACACGAGTGGGCGGCACAAACACGTGACCCATCTAGGCATGAAACTGCAGTGGCAGACAGGATGGCAGTTTGAAAAACTAGGCCCCAAACTGTACATAATGCAAAGAAAAAAAAGAGGTGCAAGATGGAATTGTCCTCCCACCCACCCTTATGTTGTATAAACAGGACATGCACACTTTAACAAACCAATCATTTCAGCGGCAGGGTCTGCCACACAACTGTGGCTGAAATGATTGGTTCGTTTGGGCCCCCACAAAACAAGCTGGCAATTAATCTGTCCCTGCACAAACTGGCTCTACGGAGGCAAGATGTCGTCCTCATCCTCCTCATCCACCGATTCCTCACCCTCTTCAGTGTGTACATCCTCATCCTCACAGAGTATTAATTCGTCCCCGCTGGAACCACAGGTCCCTCTGTACGTTCTGGAGGCTGGTCTCCCTGGAAGAGTTGATAATTCATTTTATGAACATCATCTTCTCCACATTTTGTGGAAGCAACCTCCTACGCCTTTCGTTGACAAGGTTCCCGGCTGCACTAAACACTCTTTCGGAGTACACACTGGAGGGGGGGGCAACTCAGGTAAAATAGAGCCAGTTTGTACAGGGACCTCCAAATTGCTTCTTTTTCCTGCCAGTACAGGTACGGACTGTCTGACATGCCTACTTGGATGCTGTCACCGATGTAATCCTTTAACAGACAGACGCACGCTTGTCGCTGCTGCTTTGAGGATGCAAGTGCGGCTACAGCCCACACAATTCACAAAGACAGAAAAAAAAAAGAATATTTTTATTGTTTGTGGAGCGCACTTTGAGGGTTACACCACCCTTTAACAGACAGACGCACGCTTGTCGCTGCTGCTTTGAGGATGCAAGTGCGGCTACAGCCCACACAATTCACAAAGACAGAAAAAAGAAGAAGAATATTTTTATTGTTTGTGTAGCACACTTTGAGGGTGTCACCACCCTTTAACAGACAGACACACACTTGTCGCTGCTGCTTTAAGGATGCAGGTGCGGCTACAGCCCACACATTTCACAAAGACCGAAAAAAAAAGAACAATATTTTTATTGTTTGTGTAGCACACTTTGAGGGTGTCACCACCCTTTAACAGACACACGCACGCTTGTCACTGCTGCTTTAAGGATGCAGGTGCGGCTACAGCCCACACATTTCATAAAGACCGAAAAAAAAAGAACAATATTTTTATTGTTTGTGTAGCACAATTTGAGGGTGTCACCACCCTTTAACAGACAGACGCACGCTTGTCGCTGCTGCTTTGAGGATGCAGGTGGAATCTAGACGGGATTTGGAACCGGGGACACACTACCTCCATCACTTGTCTAAATCCCACTGCACTAATGGCGGATACCGGACGCACGTCTAACACCAACATAGCAGTCAAGGCCTCAGTTATACGTTTTGCTTCAGGATGACTGCTGTCGTACTTCATCCTCATCGCTAGGGACTGTTGGAGGGTCAATTGTTTAGTAAAAGTAGTGATGTTCCTACTTCCTCTCTGGGATGATGAACAACTCCCAGCAGCAGCAATAGCACTAGGAGGAAGTGGTTCTTGATCTTTCCCTATTTTATTTTTATCGGAGAAAGTTTGGTCCTCCATTTATGTTATATTGATATATACGTGCGGCTAAAGCGCACACAAACACAGAAAATATTTTTTTATTTTTGCTGGAGAGTAGTGCACTTTGTGGGTTACACCACCCTTTAAGAAATGAGCCAGCCGGCTCTTTACTTATGGGACACAGGTGCACGCTTGGCGCTGCTCCTTTGTTGATGCACGTGCAGCCACAGTGCACACAAGTCACAAACACAGAAAATAATTTTTTTTTGGTTTGGAGTGTACTTTGGGGGTTACAGCACCCTTTAACGGTCAAGCCAGCCGGCCCTTTACTTATGACACAGGCGCACGCTTGGCACTACTTTGTTGATGCACGTGCGGCTACTGCGCACACAATTCACAAACACAGAAAATAATTTTTTTTTTGGTTTGGACTGGAGTGTACTTTGGGGGTTACAGCACCCTTTAACGGTCAAGCCAGCCGGCCCTTTACTTATGACACAGGCGCACGCTTGGCACTACTTTGTTGATGCACGTGCGGCTTCTGCGCACACAATTCACAAACACAGAAAATAATTTTTTTTTTTGGTTTGGACTGGAGTGTACTTTGGGGGTTACAGCACCCTTTAACGGTCAAGCCAGCCGGCCCTTTACTTATGACACAGGCGCACGCTTGGCACTACTTTGTTGATGCACGTGCGGCTACAGCGCACACAATTCACAAAAACAGAAAATAATTTTTTTTTTGGTTTGGACTGGAGTGTACTTTGGGGGTTACAGCACCCTTTAACGGTCAAGCCAGCCGGCCCTTTACTTATGACACAGGCGCACGCTTGGCACTACTTTGTTGATGCACGTGCGGCTACTGCGCACACAATTCACAAACACAGAAAATAATTATTTTTTTTGGTTTGGACTGGAGTGTACTTTGGGGGTTACAGCACCCTTTAACGGTCAAGCCAGCCGGCCCTTTACTTATGACACAGGCGCACGCTTGGCACTACTTTGTTGATGCACGTGCGGCTACTGCGCACACAATTCACAAACACAGAAAATAATTTTTTTTTTGGTTTGGACTGGAGTGTACTTTGGGGGTTACAGCACCCTTTAACGGTCAAGCCAGCCGGTCCTTTACTTATGACACAGGCGCACGCTTGGCACTACGTTGTTGATGCACGTGCGGCTACTGCGCACACAATTCACAAACACAGAAAATATTTTTTTATTTGGTTTGGAGTGTACTTTGGGGGTTACAGCACCCTTTAACGGTCAAGCCAGCCGGCCCTTTACTTATGACACAGGCGCACGCTTGGCACTACTTTGTCCACAGCCGAGTGAGAAAATGGCGCTGACACGGGTACCTTATATAGGATCCAAAATCCTCGAGACTCGGAAGGCGGGATGATGACATTTTGCCTCGATTTCAGATCCGAGTCAGGCGGGAAAAGTCGAGCCTGACTCGGATCGGCCTCAGATCGGGGGGGCTCGGGGGGGTTCGGATTTCAGAAATCCGAACCCGCTCACCCCTACTTCAAAGTCCATAGGGGCCGGCTGTGTTGTGCTGTGCTGCTGTTGTTATTAGGGGCTGTGTCCACTACTTCAAAGTCCATAGGGGCTGGCTGGACTGTGTTGTGCAGTCAGTTCTCCATAGGGGCTGTGTCCTCTCCAAAGTCCTGTGCAGTGTCCCAGTCCTAAAGGGGTGCTGTAGTGTTGTCCAGGGGGTGCTCTGTCCATCAGGGGTGCTCCCCCCAAGTGCTAAAAAAATAATATTTTTTGTGTGTTTGTGAATTGTGTGCGCAGTAGCCGCACGTGCATCAACAAAGTAGTGCCAAGCGTGCGCCTGTGTCATAAGTAAAGGGCCGGCTGGCTTGACCATTAAAGGGTGCTGTAACCCCCAAAGTACACTCCAGTCCAAACCAAAAAAATATATATTTTCTGTGTTTGTGAATTGTGTGCGCAGTAGCCGCATGTGCATCAACAAAGTAGTGCCAAGCGTGCGCCTGTGTCATAAGTAAAGGGCCGGCTGGCTTGACCGTTAAAGGGTGCTGTAATCCCCAAAGTACACTCCAGTCCAAACCAAAAAAAAATAATTTTCTGTGTTTGTGAATTGTGTGCGCAGTAACTGCACGTGCATCAACAAAGTAGTGCCAAGCGTGCGCCTGTGTCATAAGTAAAGGGCCGGCTGGCTTGACCGTTAAAGGGTGCTGTAACCCCCAAAGTACACTCCAGTCCAAACCAAAAAAAAAATTATTTTCTGTGTTTGTGACTTGTGTGCACTGTGGCTGCATGTGCATCAACAAAGGAGCAGCGCCAAGCGTGCACCTGTGTCCCATAAGTAAAGAGCCGGCTGGCTCATTTCTTAAAGGGTTGTGTAACCCACAAAGTGCACTACTCTCCAGCAAAAATAAAAAAATATTTTCTGTGTTTGTGTGCGCTTTAGCCGCACGTATATATCAATATAACATAAATGGAGGACCAAACTTTCTCCGATAAAAATAAAATAGGGAAAGATCAAGAACCACTTCCTCCTAGTGCTATTGCTGCTGCTGGGAGTTGTTCATCATCCCAGAGAGGAAGTAGGAACATCACTACTTTTACTAAACAATTGACCCTCCAACAGTCCCTAGCGATGAGGATGAAGTACGACAGCAGTCATCCTGAAGCAAAACGTATAACTGAGGAATTGACTGCTATGTTGGTGTTAGACGTGCGTCCGGTATCCGCCATTAGTGCAGTGGGATTTAGACAATTGATGGAGGTAGTGTGTCCCCGGTTCCAAATCCCGTCTAGATTCCACCTGCATCCTCAAAGCAGCAGCGACAAGCGTGCGTCTGTCTGTTAAAGGGTGGTGACACCCTCAAAGTGTGCTACACAAACAATAAAAATATTCTTCTTCTTTTTTCTGTCTTTGTGAAATGTGTGGGCTGTAGCCGCACCTGCATCCTTAAAGCAGCAGCGACAAGCGTGCGTCTGTCTGTTAAAGGGTGGTGACACCCTCAAAGTGTGCTACACAAACAATAAAAATATTGTTCTTTTTTTTTCTGTCTTTGTGAAATGTGTGGGCTGCAGCCGCACCTGCATCCTTAAAGCAGCAGCGACAAGCGTGCGTCTGTCTGTTAAAGGGTAGTGACACCCTCAAAGTGTGCTACACAAACAATAAAAATATTCTTCTTTTTTTTCTGTCTTTGTGAATTGTGTGGGCTGTAGCCGCACTTGCATCCTCAAAGCAGCAGCGACAAGCGTGCGTCTGTCTGTTAAAGGGTGGTGTAACCCTCAAAGTGCGCTCCACAAACAATAAAAATATTCTTCTTTTTTTTTCTGTCTTTGTGAATTGTGTGGGCTGTAGCCGCACTTGCATCCTCAAAGCAGCAACGACAAGCGTGCGTCTGTCTGTTTAAGGATTACATCGATGACAGCATCCAAGTAGGCATGTCAGACAGTCTGTACCTGTACTGGCAGGAAAAAGAAGCAATTTGGAGGTCCCTGTACAAACTGGCTCTATTTTACCTGAGTTGCCCCCCCTCCAGTGTGTACTCTGAAAGAGTGTTTAGTGCAGCCGGGAACCTTGTCAGCGAAAGGCGTAGGAGGTTGCTTCCACAAAATGTGGAGAAGATGATGTTCATAAAATGAATTATCAACTCTTCCAGGGAGACCAGCCTCCAGAACGTACAGAGGGACCTGTGGTTGTGGATTCCAGTGGGGACGAATTAATACTCTGTGAGGATGAGGATGTACACAACACTGAAGAGGGTGAGGAATCGGTGGATGAGGAGGATGAGGACGACATCTTGCCTCCATAGAGCCAGTTTGTGCAGGGACAGATTAATTGCCAGCTTGTTTTGTGGGGGCCCAAACGAACCAATCATTTCAGCCACAGTCGTGTGGCAGACCCTGGCGCTGAAATGTTTGGTTTGTTAAAGTGTGCATGTCCTGTTTATACAACATAAGGGTGGGTGGGAGTGCCCAAGGACAATTCCATCTTGCACCTCTTTTTTTTCTTTGCATTATGTATAGTTTGGGGCCTAGTTTTTCAAACTGCCATCCTGTCTGCCACTGCAGTGTCACTCCTAGATGGACCACGTGTTTGTGCCGCCCACTCGTATCTCTTAGCATAGTCATCCAGCTACCTCGGTGCAACCTTTTGGACATAAAAACACTATTGTGAGGTGTGAGGTGTTCAGAATAGACTGGAAATGAGTGGAAATTAAGGTTATTGAGGTTAATAATAGCATAGGAGCAGAAAAACCCACAAATTCTGTGATTTTTAGCTGTTTTTATGCTTTTTTTCAAAAAAATACAGATCCAAAACACAAAACCCAGAACCCAAAACACGGAAGGGTGGTTTTGGCAAAACCAATCCAGATCCAAAACACGAAGAAAGATCCAGATCCAAAACCAAAACACAAAACACGAAAAGTGGCCGGTGCACACCCCTAATTGTTATAGATACATTTTGGTGACTTGAGACCTCTTGCTTGAGAGACTATTTGGACCTGGTCTGGGACTTTGAAAACCACTTGCAGAAATTGGGCCCGATTTAGAGCAGGGTGCAGTTGCAACAACTCTGATTTCATATGCAGTGGCAGGGGCGTTTCTAGAGAGTAGGGAGTCCGTGTGCAGTCTCCGTCAAGGGCCCCCTCCTCAAGGTCCAGCGCTTGGCAGTGCACTGAGCACAGCGCTGCCAGCATTGCACTGATAGACTCTGGGCACTAGAGTATGCCTAGAGTCTATAGCATACATGCCTACCTTCTCGGAAGTCGCAGGAGGCTCACGATTTTCTGGGTAACCCCCCACATCCCTGGAAGGGTAGGCACTTCTCCGGCATTCTGCCCACTTCCTAGTGAAGTGAGCAGAATAAGTAGAATTTTGGTCCCGCCCCTTATTTAAGTATGCGCCGTTCACAGCAAATTGCTGTGAGGGCAGGGCTTAATGATGCAACCCATCTGGCCCCGTCCCCAACACCTCCCATCTGCTTCTCCCTGGAGGACAACTCTAAAGTCGCAAGTATGACCTATAGCGCATGCGCAGGTCACTGGGAAAATGGCTTAGACGGCCGTTCTCCAGACGTTTTTCAGCGCTGACATCGGTGCCGAGAGAGGTAAGTATAATATGGGTGTAAGGTGTGTGGTGCAGACCCTCTCTGGAACCAGGGGCCCATGTGCACTGCACACCCTGCACCCATTATACATATGCCCCTGTGCATTGGACTTGAGAAAATATTCTAATGACATAGCTGATGTCTTGTGCACAAATATGCCCACCTCCGGCATCTTACATCCGCCGCTTACATACAAAAGAGGAAATATCGGAAACATCTATCCAGGGGTGTTTTAAGGGAGTCAGCAGAGAAGTACTCTGTGATTTTTTTGCTGCTCTGCCATACCGGTCCAGCACTGCAGAGCAGGACACCGGAATCTGTGGAAAAGTAAGTGTAACTAAATATGGGTGCAGGTTTTGCGGTGTGGGCCCCCCTGGACCCAGGGGCCCGTGTGCACTGCACACCCTGCACCCATTATAAATACGCCCCTGCATCTGCCAGATATCCAACATATGACCAACCCTATGCTGTATCAAAATGTGCTTCTCACCTAAGACAACGTGTCCTCTCCAGCTGCGTACTAGTTTGCAGAGGCTTATAGCTCACCCAGGAAATGGTCCGACACACCTGCGTTTTGTAAACCAAACCCCCGTTACTTCCTCCAAAAGCTGGACACCTGTCACTTTGTGAATAAATCTACACTGCGTCCACTCAGGGTGATTCAGCTTAGGACGCAATTGCAAAGCTGCACGCAAGCAGCTTTGCAATTCCGTCCTTGCTAATATGCTAATGCAGCAGAAGGCATCACGTCTCCTGCATGCATTACTTATCCGAGCTGCGTTGTATAACACAGCATCACATAATCTGCGGTAACATCTGTGACACAGTCAGATTAGGAGGTCCCTCTCCTGGGTAGGGGACTCCTTCCTTACACACACACAGCAGCAGGGAAGCAGCACACCAGTCTGGAAGCGAGTACAAGCTGGTCGGCGCCAGTCTTTATTGTGCAAAACAGAAACAACAAAAGAAACCATAAACATAAAACCTAGCCCTGGCCGGGCTCTAACTTTACAGGTGGTTCCCTCACTACCAGAACCTGGCAGGGCCTAATGCCCTCACCAGCAAACAAGGCACAGCACAACACTCACAGTTAGGTTTTCCAGTGTCTCTGAGCAAACTCCCTGTCTGCTCTCCCAGGTGAGAACCTCAGCCCTAAACACACTAGGCTTATATTGGCCACTCTCAGGTGGAAAACTAACAAGCCTGTTACCAGGCTGCGAGAACCAAAACCTGGAGTGGCCATGGGTGGAGCCCGCCCTCTCCTCTCACCCACAACCCCCAGGTCCCAAACCGGCTTTTCAAAAAGCCGAAACTCAAGCCTGCTACACTGCAGACTTTCTCCTGGGGGTTTAAAACACAAAAGACAGGAATCTGGGACAAATTTACCTGCCACAGACCACTTTACCAGTGATCCTATCACATATCCCCCCCTTTGTTTCGACCTGTGGGGCGGAACAACTGAAGCCCCAAAACAATGACCGCGTGACAACGCGTTAGCATTGGCCAACTGGCTTCCTGGCCTGTGTTCCACTGAAAATTTAAAAGTTTGTAACGCCAAGAACCATCTTGTAATTCTCGCATTACTGTCTTTATTTTCAGACATCCACTTCAGAGGGGCATGGTCAGTGATCAATTTGAACTTTCTTCCGACCAAGTAGTACCTGAGAGCCTCTAACGCCCACTTTATGGCCAACGCCTCCTTCTCCACTGTGGCATAGTTTCTCTCATGTACATTCAACTTTCTGCTAAGATAGAAAATAGGGTGTTCCTCACCCTCCTTGTTCTGGGACAGGACCGCTCCTACACCTACTTCTGATGCATCGGTTTGTACTATGAATTCCCTTTCAAAATTAGGAGTCATCAGGACTGGTTGGGAACACAACGCTACTTTCAATTCCTGAAAAGCTTTCTCTGCCTCAGGACTCCATTCTACCATGACTTTTTGTTTGCCTTTGGTCAGGTCAGTCAGTGGGACTGCCATGGTGGCAAAGTTGGGTATAAACCTCCTGTAGTACCCCGTAATTCCCAAGAAGGCTCTCACCTGCTTCTTATTCAGAGGCCGTGGCCAGTTTTGTATGGCATCAACTTTATTGAGCTGAGGCTTTATCAGGCCTCTGCCAATGGTGTATCCCAGATATTTTACTTCCTCCATGCCTAGACAACACTTTTTTGGGTTGGCTGTCAAACCTGCCTTATAGATGGAGTCCAACACTGCTTGTACCCTGGGTAAGTGAGACTGCCAATCAGGACTATGAACGACCACGTCATCCAGATAAGCAGCAGCATACCGTCTATGGGGCCTTAGAATCCTGTCCATCATTCTTTGGAAGGTAGCAGGTGCCCCATGTAGCCCGAAGGGCAACATCTTGTACTGAAACAAGCCCTCTTGCGCTGAAAAAGCTGTCTTTTGTTTGGCGCTCTCGGTTAACGGTACTTGCCAATACCCTTTGGTTAGGTCAAGAGTGGTTAAATACCTTGCCGTCCCTAGTCTCTCAATCAGTTCATCCACTCTTGGCATCGAGTAGGCATCGAATTTTGAAACACTGTTCAACTTTTGGAAGTCATTGCAGAAACGCACACTCCCGTCGGGCTTTGGAATCAACACAATGGGACTTGACCATTCACTATGTGATTCTTCAATAACCCCTAACTCTAGCATATTTTTAATTTCTTTCGACACTGATTCTCTTTGTGCTTCTGGTAACCTATAGGGCTTTAGATTAACTTTAACCCCTGGGTCAGTGATGATGTCATGTTTAATGACCGAGGTTTTCCCAGGTACGTCAGAGAACAGCACCCTATTTCTAATCAGAAACTCCTTGACCTCTTGTTGTTGAATTGCCGACAGGGTTTTTGCCACTGTCACTTCGGGAACTAAGGGCCCTGGACTTACTGGAGGGTCTCGGACGGCCGACAGTACCGTTCTATCTTTCCAGGGCTTTAACAGATTTATATGGTATATCTGTTCCGGCTTTCTTTTCCCCGGCTGGTAAACTTTGTAATTGACCTGCCCCACTCTTTCTAAGATTTCAAAGGGCCCTTGCCATTTAGCCAAAAGTTTATTTTCCACAGTGGGAACCAATACTAACACTCTTTCCCCAGGAGCAAAGCTGCGTAACCGGGCATTGCGGTTGTATACCCTCTGCTGTGCCAGTTGAGCCTGTTCCAGGTGCTCTCTCACTATCGGCACTACCGCAGCAATTCTCTCCTGCATTTGAGAAACATACTCAATCACCGTTTTGTAAGGACTAGACTGCCCCTCCCATGTCTCTTTGGCAATGTCTAGTAACCCCCTTGGGTGTCTCCCATACAACAAGTCGAAGGGTGAAAACCCGGTGGAGGACTGGGGAACTTCTCTTATGGCCAACAATAAATACGGCAATAAGTAATCCCAATCCCTACCATCCTTGTCGACCACTTTCCTAAGCATGTGTTTTAACGTCTTATTAAACCTCTCGACCAGCCCATCGGTTTGGGGGTGATAAACCGAAGTTCTTAACTGTTCGATTTTGAACAGGCGGCATAACTCTTTCATGACTTTGGACATAAACGGTGTACCCTGGTCACTTAGTATCTCCTTAGGTATACCCAGCCTGCTAAAGACATGAACTAGCTCTCTGGCAATGGTCTTGGTTGACGTATTGCGCAACGGGATCGCTTCCGGGTACCTGGTAGCGTAATCCATTATGACCAGAATATACTGGTGTCCCCTGGCAGACTTCATTAAGGGTCCAACCAAATCCATCGCTATTCTTTCAAACGGCACTTCTATAATAGGCAATGGAACTAGTGGACCCTTAAAATGTGGCCTGGGAGCATGATACTGACACTCAGTGCAGGATGCGCAAAAGTCAGATACCTCTTTATGAAGCCCGGGCCAGAAAAGCCTCTGCATTACTCGCTCAGTGGTTTTCTCTACCCCTAGATGGCCTGCCGTTATATGACCATGGGCCAGATCCAACACTGTTCTTCTGTAGGCTTTGGGAACTATTAGTTGTTCCACAACATCTTCCCCCTTCTTAGTCACCTGATATAACAAATCCTGCCACATTGCCATGTGGGGATAGTACAAAGGACTATCAGGGTCTACGGGTTTACCATCAACTACTTTTACATTCTCCCTGGCTTTTACCAAAGTAGGGTCATTCAACTGCTCCACGGTAAAGACCTCTCTTCTGACCTCTAAATCAGGCAGACGATCACCTGGCCCAACAATACTTCCCACCTCAATGGGAGGCACATCAGTTGGCGGGCCACCATCACGCTCCGCATTCTCTAGTTCGCCCATCATAGTAGAAAAAGGGAATAACTCTGACTCAGAAGAAACTCCCTCCTCCACTACATCGACAACCTTCTCAAATGGATCGGGGTTGTTCATCTCTGGAACAAAACGGCTTTCCCACAACTTCCAGAAGTGAGCAAAGTCTCTCCCCAATATTGCATCGTACATCAGACCATGCACCAAACCTACAGAAACTATAGCAAAACCACATGGTGTCTCGATGTTCACCTCGGCAGTAACATAATATCGAGTATCCCCATGTATACAGGTCACACCAACAGTTTTCCCCTCACGCCGCAAGGGGTTCACCAGCTCAGCTTTTATAAGTGTCACCAAGCTACCAGAGTCTAACAGTGCCTCTACTCGGTTGCCATCTACAGTGAGTACACACATGTGCTTATCAGTCTCAGCCTGCCGGTCAGCCGTACAGGCTATCTGTGCAAAGAATGACCCCCTGCGGTAGACATGAGCAGTATCACATTGCATAGGTTCAGTTGTAAGTGAACAATTAGCGGCAATATGGCCGAAGCCACCACATCGGAAACACTGAGTCATCTTAATGTCTAGTCGTTTACGGGGCAAGAACCTTCCCGGCCTGGCAGGCCTGTCTCCAGGTTCTACACCCTCAGTCTTAGGTACATTCCACCGCCCAGCACCCTTCTCCCCTGGAACAGTCTTACCAGTGTCTGTGGGAGTTCGCCGGTGCGCCATCGGGGCTCGGTGGGGCATACTCATCAGCTCCTCAGTTGCCACGTACCTCTCCACCAGCTCGACCAACTGGTCTGCGGACTTAGGGTCTGCATGGCACACCCACTTGCGCAGAGTCACAGGTAATGATCGCAGGTACCGGTCTATCATGACCCTTTCCACGATCTGTGGTCCCGTCAGCGTCTCAGGCTGTAGCCATTTTGAGGACAGATGGACGAGGTTATGCATCTGTGAACGTGGAGGCTTGTCCTTATGGAACTCCCAGCGGTGTACTCGTTGGGCACGAACAAAGGTGGTGACTCCCAAGCGAGTTAGGATCTCCTGTTTTAGTTTTTTATAGTCTTTGGCATCAGCCAGGCATAAGTCGAAATAGGCCTTTTGTGGCTCCCCAGACAAAAAAGGTGCCACCAGACTTGCCCACTGCTCCTGGGGCCAACTCTCCCTTTCGGCCGTTCTTTCAAATGTGGCGAGATAGGCCTCCACATCATCGCCCGAAGTCATCTTTTGGAGGAAGTGACTGGCTCGTATGGAGTGAGTGGTGGTGGGAGGACCAGTAGTAACATCTCTGGGCCGGGCGACCAGGTGCTGTACCACCTCTCTTATGGCCTGGCTGTTTTCCGCTAAGGCCTGGCGGGTTTCCTCGATGGCGACCTGTTGTTGCCTCTGGGCTGTCTCCAAGGCCAACAGTTGCACCCTGGTGGATTCCTGCTGAGCCCTGGTAGATTCCTGCTGAGCCCAGGTAGATTCCTGCTGAAGTTTGTTCGTCTCCTGCTGAGCTCTGGTAGATTCCTGCTGAGCTGTTGTAGCTTGGAGCAAGGCCTTAATAATGTCCTCCATTTTGTCCTGGGGTGTAGGTTGGAAGCTGAACCTTGCCTCTCTGAGCATTGGCTGACGCCTCCTCTATGGGACTCCAAGGACACAGTGTTATTTCCACACTCACAAATTGGTTGTCTGTCCCTTTAATTTTTGAATGGAAAGTTTTCCTCTCGCTGCAACTTCAGTGTGTATGGATGCCCGCATTCTCCACCATATTGTGACACAGTCAGATTAGGAGGTCCCTCTCCTGGGTAGGGGACTCCTTCCTTACACACACACAGCAGCAGGGAAGCAGCACACCAGTCTGGAAGCGAGTACAAGCTGGTCGGCGCCAGTCTTTATTGTGCAAAACAGAAACAACAAAAGAAACCATAAACATAAAACCTAGCCCTGGCCAGGCTCTAACTTTACAGGTGGTTCCCTCACTACCAGAACCTGGCAGGGCCTAATGCCCTCACCAGCAAACAAGGCACAGCACAACACTCACAGTTAGGTTTTCCAGTGTCTCTGAGCAAACTCCCTGTCTGCTCTCCCAGGTGAGAACCTCAACCCTAAACACACTAGGCTTATATTGGCCACTCTCAGGTGGAAAACTAACAAGCCTGTTACCAGGCTGCGAGAACCAAAACCTGGAGTGGCCATGGGTGGAGCCCTCCCTCTCCTCTCACCCACAACCCCCAGGTCCCAAACCGGCTTTTCAAAAAGCCGAAACTCAAGCCTGCTACACTGCAGACTTTCTCCTGGGGGTTTAAAACACAAAAGACAGGAATCTGGGACAAATGTACCTGCCACAGACCACTTTACCAGTGATCCTATCACACATCCCTAAGGGTCACTTAGCCGGCCGCCACAGATGAGGCCAGGAGAGTAGGGCATCTTCCCTCCCCCTCACTGGTGGTGACATGGTGGCAGTTGCTACCCCCTCCCCGCCCACAAATGGCAGCAGACTGTCAATCAACGACAGTGTGCTGCCAGTCTGCGTGCACTGCTGAATCAGGACTACTGTCTCTAATCCATCGCTGCTCAAGCGCAGTGCAGCTTTGGTACATGCGCAATACCAAACAATCGCTCCACTATGCCTGACATCGACAATGCGTTCACCTCCCATTTTATCCACATGGCAGATGAATGAGATCTGGTTATCTGTGGATGCCTATTCAGATAAGCCTCATAATGATTGAGGCCTGTGGGCCTGATTCAGAACGGGTCTGTGTGTTTGTTTTAATTAGCAGCCAATGAGAGTCAGACAGACTCTCATTGACTGCTGCGCCCACTGCTGGAGCCGAACAGGAGCTCACTCATGAGCTCCATCTTCTGGCTCCCGCAGTGGGTGATGGATGGGAGAGACGTCGTGACGTCTCTCCCATTGTGCAGAGCGGGCCAGCCCGGGAGTACAGAGGAGCAGACGGCGGTGGGAGCAGGAGCCAGAGCAGGGATTCAGGTAAGTGGATTTTTTTCTTTTTTTCAAGTGTGTCTTGCATTGCTGGGAGGGACAACTACTGGAGGCACTGCATCGGGGGGGGACCACTACTGGGGATGGGACCACTACTGGGGGCACTGCATTGGGGGACCACTACTGGAGGCACTATATAAAGGGCACTACTGTGGGCACTGCATATGGGGGATCACTACTGGGGGGGGACTACTGCATAGGGGGGACAACTACTGGGGGCACAGCATATGGGGGGACTACTACTGGGGGCACTATATAAGGGGCTAACTACTGGGGGCACAGGGGCACTGCACAGGGGAGATCACAACTGGGGGTACTGAATAGGGAGGACCACTACAGGGGGCACTGTATAAGAGGCACTGCATAGGGGGATCACTACTGGGGGCCTGCATAAGGGGGACCACTATTGCGGGCACTGTATAAGGGGCACTGCATAAGGGGGATCACTACTGGGGGCCTGTATAAGGGCAGTGGCGTCCCTCCCCACGGTGACACCCGGTGCGGGGAGGGACACCATGCGCGCGGCACCTGCCGAAATGGGGGCGTGGTCTTCGGAGGGGGTGTGTCGGGGGCGTGGCCTCGCATATCGGGCCTTCGGGAGGGGCGTGGCCTCACGGCGCGAACCCGGCCCGTGGCCGTGGTTAACAAAATGATACATTAGGTATCAATGGGGTGGTGCCGGTGGGGGGTGCAGGAGGTGCGGGCATGGGCAGTGCTGGCTCCCTCACTGACAGGAGCCGAGTGCTGCATTTAATGCTATAGTGCAGCACCCGGCTCCTGTCACTGAGGGGGATCCTGCACCTTGGTGTCACCCCTCGGCGGGTGACACCCGGGTGCAGGCCGCACCCCCGCACCCGCCTTGTGACGCCACTGCATAAGGGGGACCACTACTGGGGGCACTGTATAAGGAGCACTACTGGGGGCCTGCAAAATGGGGACCGATACAGGGGGCATTGTATAAGGGGCACTGCATACGGTGGATCACTACTGGGGGACTGCATAAGGGGAACCACGACTGGGGGTACCGTACAACGGGCAATACTGGGGGCCTGCATAAGGGGGACCACTATTGGAGGCACTGCATAGGAGTGACTGTATAAGGGGCACTGCATTAAGGTGCATATGGAATAGAATGGAATGTTCTCAGAGTGACGACAAAAAGGTGTGTGTCATGTTGACACACCCCATTTTTCTGTGGCCACGCCCCTTGTGACAATGCCCATATTCCCGACGTGCGCGCACAGTGGGGGAGCTCCATTTTTCAATTTGCCCTGGGCTCCAAATACCCTAGTTACGCCACTGCTAACATTCGATTTTGAATTTGACTTCAAAATCTAATGCAATGTGAGTAGATTTTGGCAGGTGTAAATGCATTCGGTTTTGAACAGAAAGTTCTGAATACATCTACACCTGCCAAAATCGAAATAGAACCTAAAAAGATAAAAGCATCTAAAAAAAGAAGCATGCACAGATCACTATGAATTGTGCATGCTTTTTAGGGTTAAATTAGGCTAAAAAGTGAAAAATAAAAACATAAAACCTGCATGGGGTGCCAACCTAAACCCATAACCAGCCTTGGACCTTTTAGCCTGTTCTGGTCATGGAAAATTGGGGGGGAAAAAGGCGTGCGGTTCCCCCTATTTTTTATTAACCAGCACCAGGTTTAACCAGCCGGGGTGGTAATGCCACAGCACGAGGACACACAGAGTGAGGTACTCCTGCCAAAGCATTAACCATCCCCAAACTGGTAAGCCCAGGGCTGGCAATCCTCAGAAAGAGGGGACCCTCACAAAACAAATGGGGTCCCCCATCCCGAGCATTAACCAACCCTGAGTGGAAAGAACAGGGCTTTTTCCTGAATCCCTGCTGGTGATGGATGCAGGAGTATGGATGCGATAAATGCCAAGCTAACGCTGCTGCCATTGTCGCAGCTAGAGTTAGGACATCTGAATCCCCACCACATGGGAGCAGGCCCGCCAAGAGCAGCGGCGGGCCTGGGTGAAAGGGGGTGTGGCCTAATCGTGGCCACGCCCCCGTTGGTAAAAAAAATATATAAGTTTTGAGCGCCACGAAGGGGGGCGCTCTGAGAAGCCAGATCAGCTTGATCGCTCCCCCCACAGGCATAGCAGACTGCTGTGGCTGCTTCTTAGCAGCCGCGAGCAGTCTCCCAGTGCAGCCCAGCACACAGCAGCGTGTGCTGGGCTGCTGTGATGTAAGAGGCCCCCACCGGGCCCCTCCAGCAAGCCTGGGCCCGGGTAATTAGTACCCGCACACACACACACACCCCCCCCTCGGCGCCCCTGCATGGTAGAGGGATATGGATTAAATGAAGAAGTAATATTGCTTTTCACAGTAGAACTACAGGTACCAGCAAGCCTGCCTTTAAAACTACGAGTGCCACATATGAAAAAAAATGTTAAATAAACTACAGTACACACACACCAAATATTGTAAATCTTTATTGAACATTCATTCATTCATTCACTCACTCACCCGAACTCACACTACATACTCTCTAAAGGAGGTTGGTCCACACTTGCCTGCCCTCTCGATTCGGCCGGGAGCCTGCCAAAAATCAGACGCTGCTTCCTGCGCCCCTGGAAAGGCACGCTGAATTGCATCAGGTTGGCCCCGCCCCCTGCTTCACAATGCCTGTAATATCTGCATTTGGTATTGGAGGCTGGGCCAAAATGACATTATTGTGTGTCCCCCGCTCCGCCCACAATGACAGTAAGCTGTCCGGCCCTGCCCCTTTGTGTCAGCCACACCCCCTGCCATGCCGATCTGGCTGCTCCCTCCCGGAAGGGGCAGCCCGAATATCAGCAACTAAGTAGATGTCCCCACAGACATGCAGCGGACAGTGCCTGCTGCAACACAAAATGACTTAAGGTAATTTGCGGTGATATCCATTCACTATAATGTAGAAGCTATTTCCATGCCAGCGGACACTTATTGGCTGATGGCAGTGGCCATTGATTGGCTAAGAGCGGCCGCTGCAATGGTACAAGAGCATTTTGCTTTTTTTACTGTATCTGAATGTTGTTAGAAGAGTTAAAAATAGGGATGAGCGGATACGGATTTCTGAAATCCGAACCCCCCAATCCGAGACGGGAACCGAGTCCGGCTCGGGTTTTCCCACCTGACTCAGATCTGAAATCGAGGCAAAACATCATCATCCCGCTGTCAGATCTGAAGGGTTTTGGATTCTAAAAAAGGTCCCCACGTCGGCGCCATTTTTCACTCCAGCTGTGGACAGTGAAGAGGGAGGGTGGGAGTTAGGGCTGGCTGGGCTGTGTTGTGCTGCTGTTGTCCATAGGGGCTGTGTCCACTCACTCCATAGGGGCTGGTTGGGCTATGTTGTGCTGCTGTTGTCCATAGGGGCTGGCTGGGCTGTGTTGTGCTGTCAGTTGTCCATAGGGGCCACTCCAAAGTCTATAGGGGCTGGCTGGGCTGTATTGTGCAGTGTTCCATAAAGGCTGTAGTCCTAAAGGGGTGCTGTAGTGTTGTCCAGGGGGTGATCTGTCCATCAGGGGTGCTCCCCCCAAAGTGCAAAGAAACAATAATTTTTATCTGTGTTTGTGAATTGTGTGCGCAGTACCCACACGTGCATCAACAAAGTAGCGCCAAGCGTGTGCCTGTGTCATAAGTAAAGGGCCAGCTGGCTCATCCATTAAAGGGTGCTGTAACCCCCAAAGTGCGCTCCAAAAAAAAAAATTATTCTTTTCTGTGTTTGTAAATTGTGTGCGCTGTAGCCGCACGTGCATCAACAAAGTAGCAGCACCAAGCGTGCACCTGTGTCATAAGTAAAGGGCCAGCTGTCTCGTCTGTTAAAGGGTGTTGTAACCCCCAAAGTGCCAGAAAAAAAAAAATCTTTTTCTGTGTTTGTGTGCACCTTAACCGCATGTGCATCAATATCACATAAATGGAGGACAAAAATTTGTCCAATAAAAACAAAAGAGGGAAAGAGCAAGAACCACTTCCTCCTAGTGCTGAAGTTGCTGCCACTAGTCATGACATAGACGATGAAATGCCATCAACGTTGTCTGCCAAGGCAATGTCATAGTAGAGGGCATATAAAATCCCAAATGGCAAAGTTCAGGAAAACCTTAAAAAATAAATTTAAATCTTCGGAGGAGAAACGTAAACTTGCCAATATGCCATTTATCACACATAGTGGCAAGGAACGGCTAAGGTCCTCCCCTATGTTCAAGACTAGTGGTTCAGCTTCACATGACGATGGAAGCCCTCCTCCCGCTACAAAACTCAAATGAGTTAAGCTGGCAAAAGCACAGCAAAGAACTGTGCTTTCTAATTCTAAGAAGATATCACAAATCCCCATGGAGAGTCCAAGTGTGGCGACGGTTGCGATGCCTGCCCTTCCCAACACTGGACGGGAAAAGGTGGCTCCTTCCACCATTTGCCCGCCCTCTGCAAGTGCTGGAAGGAGCACCCACAGTCCACTTGCTGATTTTCAAATTGAAGATTTCACTGTTGAAGTACAACAGGATGAGGATATTGGTGTAACTGGCACTGAGGAGGAAGTTGACAAGGAGGATTCTGATGGTGAGGTGGTTTCTTTAAATCAGGCACCGGGGGAGACAGTTGTTGTCCGTGGGATGAAAAAGCCCATCATGGTCATGCCTGGGCAGAAGACCAAACATTCCACCTCTTTGGTCTGGCAATATTTCTATCCAAATCTGGACAACAACTGTCTTGCCATATGTACCATATGTAAAGGTGGAATAAGTAGGGGTAGGGACGTTAACCACCTAGGAACATCCTCCCTTATACATCACCTGTAGCGCGTTCATTAAAAGTTACTGTCAAGTTCAGAAAATGTGGCTAAGACAATAAGCAGTCAAGGGACACCTAAATCCCTTTTTCCTGTTGTATCCAAGCGCCTGCAATCCACACCGTCAACTCCCTCCTCGTCAATTTCCTCCTCAGTCAGGATCGGAAGTAGTCCTGCAGGCCATATCACTGGCATGACTGACTCTCCTATCCGGGATTCCTCGGGAGGATCCTGCATTGCTACGCCAATTGCTGTCGCTGCTGCTGTGGGTGCTGGGAGTCATTCATCATCCCAGAGAGGATGCCATTAGTGCAGTGGGATTTAGACAATTGATGGAGGTAGTGTGTCCCCAGTACCAAATTCCATCTAGATTCCACTTCACTAGGCAGGCGATACCGAGAATGTACAGAGACGTCAGAAAAAGTGTCCTCAGTGTCCTAAAAAATGCGATTGTACCCAATGTCCACTTAACCACGGACATGTGAACAAGTGGAACAGGGCAGACTAAGGACTATATGACTGTGAGAGCCCACTGGGTAGCTGTATCGCCTTATGCAGCAACAACAGCAGCGTCACCAGTAGCAGCATCTCAGAAACTCCAGTTCGTTTCAAGGCAGGCTACGCTGTGTATCACTGGTTTCAGTAAGAGGCACACCACCGACAACCTCTTAGAGAAACTGAGGGAAATCATCACCCAGTGGCTTACCCCACTTAGACTCTCCTGGGGATTTGTGATATCTGACAACGCCACCAATATTGTGCGGGCATTACATCTGGGCAAATTCCAGCACATCCCATGTTTTGCTTACACAATATATTTGATGGTGCAGAATTTTCTGAAAAACAACAGGGGCGTGCAGGAGATGCTTTGGGTGGCCTGAAAAATTTCTGACCACTTTCGCCATTCAGCGACTGCATGCCGAAGACTGGAGCGCCAGCAAACACTCTTGAACTTGCCCCATCATCATCTGAAGCAAGAGGTTGTGACGCGTTGTAACTCAACCCTCTATATGCTTTAGAGAATGGAGGAGCAGCAAAAGGCCATTCAAGCCTGTACATCCACCTATGACATAGGCAAAGGAGGGGGTATGCACCTGACTCAAGCACAGTGGAGAATGATTTCCGTGTTGTGCAAGGTTCTCCAGCCCTTCGAACTTGCCACACGTGAAGTCAGTTCAGACACTGCCAGCTTGAGTCAGGTCATTCCCCTCATCAGGCTTTTGCAAAAGCAGCTGGAGAAAGTGAAGGAGGAGCTAAGACGGAGCGATTCCGCTCGGCATGTGGGATTTGTGGATGAAGCCCTTTATTCGCTTTGCCAGGATTCGAGGGTGGTCAATCTGTTGAAATCAGACCACTACATTTTGGCCACCATGCTCAATCCTAGGTTTAAAGCCTACATGGTGTCTCTCTTTTCGGCCGACACAAGCCTGCAGAGGTGCAACGACCTGCTAGTGAAAACCCTGTCAGCTGAAGCGGAACATGACACATCAACAGCTCCTTCTTCATTTTCTCCCGCAACTGGGGCTGCCAGGAAACAACTCAGATATCCTAAGCAACCCGCTTGTGGTGATGCAGGGCAGACAGGACCAAGTTTGGACATCTGGTCCAGACTGAAGGACCTGGCAACAATTTCTGACATGTCTACTGTCACTGCATATGATACTGTCACCATTGACAGAATGGTGGAGGATTACATCGGTGACAGCATCCAAGTAGGCATGTCAGACAGTCTGTACCTGTACTGACAGGAAAAAGAGGCATTTGGAGGCCCCTGTACAAACTGGCTCTATTTTACCTAAGTTGCCCCCCGTCCAGTGTGTACTCCGAAAGAGTCTTTAGTGCAGCCGGGAACCTTGTCAGCAAAAAAAAATAGTTCTGCAGCACTGCAAAGTGGCGCTGTGCACCAGGCAGGGGGGCGCTGTAAGCCCCTCAGCCCAGCGCAAAGCCAGGGGGGTGCGATCAGTGTGATCGCTCCCCCCCCCACAGGCAAAGGAGACTGCTGTGGCTGCTGCTCAGCAGCCACAAGCAGTCTCCCAATGCAGCTCAGCACACGCTGTGTGCTGGCTGCTGAGAGAGAAAAAAGGGAGGGGGGAGCGGCACAGGACCCGGGCCCCCTGCCGGGCCCCTCAGGAAGCCCGGGTGTACCCGCTCCCCCCCCCCTGTCGGCGCCACTGAAGATTGGATCTTGCCTCCGTAGAACCAGTTTGTGCAGGGACAGATTAATTGCCAGCTTGTTTTGTGGGGGCCCCAATGAACCAATCATTTCAGCCACAGTCAGGTGGCAGACCCTGGCACTAAAATGATTGGTTTGTTAAAGTGTGCATGTCCTGTTTATACAACATAAGGGTGGGTGGGAGGACCCAAGGACAATTCCATCTTGCACCTCTTTTTTTTCTTTGCATTATGTACTGTTTGCGGCCTAGTTTTTCAAACTGCCATCCTGTCTGCCACTGCAGTGTCACTCCTAGATCGGTCACGTGTCTGTGCCGCCCACTTGTGTCACTTAGCATAGTCATCCAGCTACCTCGGTGCAACCTTTTGGCCTAAAAACAATATTGTGAGGTGTGAGGTGTTTTGAATAGACTTGAAATGAGTGAAAATTAATGTTATTGAGGTTAATAATAGCATAGGAGCAGAAAAACCCACAAATTCTGTGATTTTAGCTGTTTTTATGCTCTTTTCCAAAAAAATACAGATCCAAAACACAAAACCCAGAACCCAAAACATGGAAGGGTGGTTTTGGCAAAACCAATCCAGATCCAAAACACGAAGAAAGATCCAGATTCAAAAACAAAACACGAAAAGTGGCCGGTGCACACCCCTAGTTAAAAATGTAAGAGAAGTAAAAGTTAATAATATGGGGGAATAAACTCAGGATAGTAGTAAAATGGGCATTATAGGAGGTGCAATTTTGTATTTCTTAGAGAATCATATGACATCATCATCATACAACGTGGTAATGTGCAGTGGTGGTGGGGCTCTACATCTCCCATCCATGAACTCTCACAGAGGGAAAAGAAAAAGTTGGCAAGTGTAACTTTTAGCTTCAATGTGATAGGGACTGATGTGAATGATTAAATGTTATCTGTAAATTGCTGTGCAATATGATGGTGCTATATAAATAAAAGGTAAAACATATGTAGCACAATGAGTTTGCAGTTTTTGAATATTTACACTAGAGGGAGCTCTAGTACACCACACAACATTGCACTGCAGCACAGTCATTGGGGTTATTTGGAGGGGCTGCAGGGCAGATATATATATATTTACAGACACATTGACTCTGTGTATTGTTATATTTGAGAGAGACATTAAACTGCATGAACTGTATGTATACTCTATAATAAGTCACCACATTTATTTGTCACTGGACTGGACTTTTATGACCAACATTTCAATACTTGACCCAGATTAATTTCTGTGGAATATATTGTTATTACTAAACCCCATGTAAAAGTGCCACCTGCGCTCCTCCCACCCGCTTATTCAGGAGTGTTAGTAACTCAAGTAATAAATTATGACTTTATTGATGATTTTACAGCGAATGTGTTTGGTGGCTTTGAACTAATATTTAAAAAATTTCAAACCAATGTGGAATTTTCAAGCATCTGTAATGACAAATACAGCAGACCCTCCAACATGACCCCTTCCACCCAGTACAAAATGCTCTGCTCCTGGATTTCTCTCTTAATTGATGATTGCAGCCACCTCTGGTGAAACACCTGCCTCATCTATTAACTAGCTCAACACAGGTGTCTGCAATCATTAATTAGGTGGGAAGTACAGGAGCAGAGCATTTTGTACCAGGTAGAAGGGGTCATGTTGGAGGGTAGGACACAGTGATAAAGGGGTAGAACAGGTTGCCGTAGTACCATATATTTATAAAAGCAAAGGTGTTGTGTGATTTCAGTTTGTGTATTACAGATAATACTGTATCCTGGTGGAGGAAGTATTTCCAACCTTAGAAACCATTTGCCTGTGAAAGAGTCGAATTGAGAGCGAGGGGGAGAGTGATCTCTAGTCATTAATGCATGTATGATCAATTAGAGGCAGCTGTAGAATATAAAACTCCCCTTCTCCCTCTCACCACATCCTGCAGGCTACCAGCTGTCTGCTCATCCATCTACCCTTCAGCCTGGAGTGCAGAACATTATCTTGCTATAGGGAGGTTGTATGAATAGCAGAATATTATCATGCTTTAGGTTCTGTATGGTGTACAGGACAATAGAGAGGCTGTATTGAGCGCAGATAATCACCGTACTATAGAGAAGCTGTCTGGAGCATACTTTTGAAAAAGCGTTTCAGAGAGATTGTGAAAATAACACCTACTGAATGAGGGCGGCGTGTAGTGCTATATCTGAGAGTATGCAGTGTCAGACTGTGGCATGAAGGGCCCACCGGGGATTGCAATAGTAGGGGCCCGCTGAAGGGGCATAACCATCTGCCAAAGTGGGTGTACCCAGTGAATAGAAAGGTGAGGCAATAATTTGTGCAAATAGACGACGGAGCAGTTAACTAGCGATAGACCTCCTAAAAGCCAGAGAAAGGGTTGCCCTGATCAGTGCCAGCTTAAGATCCACATCATACTTGCCTACTCTCCTGGGACTGCCGGGAGCCTTCCGAAAATCGTATGCCGCTCCTGGCACCCCTCAAAAGTAGGCAAATCCCCCGAAATGGCCTGCGTCATGTTAGCCCCGCCCCTGCTTTACAATGCCGTAATATTGGCATTATAAAGCGGGGGGGCGTGATGTTGCAAGCGCACCAGCACACCCCCGCTCTGGCCACTTAAGCCACCGCCACCCCCCCTGCTGCACAGACCTGCACCCACCTGGCAGCCCCCTCCCGAAGGAGCCTGCCAGAATGTCAGTAAGTATGGTCTACATGGACCTGGAGCTGAAATTCATTAAGGGCCTATTGTGTGCCACTACAGCGGGTGTGACTAGTGATGTGGGAGCGTAACCAGTGCAGTGTGGGTGTGGTCAGCACAGGGTGTGTGGCTAGTTCAATGGGGGATTTAGCTAGCGCCTACCTTCAACTACTTTCATTTATAGAGGCAGATTCAATTAGCCGTGATGTTTACCACCAGTGGCGTAACTAGGGCAGGGCGAGCGTGGTGCGTGCCCTGGGTACCGTGGGACCAGCGGTGCGGGGGGGGCGCTGCCGGCCACGGTACCGGCCCGCCCTAGTTAGCCAGGTAGCGCCGACCGGTCAGCGCTACACATTTACACAGGACCGGCGCTAGGCTTCCAGCGCCGGTCCTGTGCTGCACAGCTGAGCCCGTTCCCTCCCCCTGAGCGCTTGCCCAATAGCGCTAGGAGGTGGGCTCAGGCTGTGCATAACACACGCATCGCCGCCAGCGCTGGGGGGGGACTACTGCTGGGGGTACTATATAAAGGGCACTGCATAGGGGGGACTACTACTGGGGGCAATATATAAAGGGCACTGCATAAGGGGATACCGCTACTGGGGGCACTGAATAAGGGGGAACACTACATGGGGCACTGCATTTGGGGGGCCACTATTGGGGGTATTGAGTAAGGGGAACTAATTGGGGGCTGTATAAGGGGGACCATTCCTGGGGATACTATATAAGGGGCACCACAACTGCATACTGTGGATACTGTATAAGGGGTACTACTGGGGATAAGGTGCATATGGATGTTCAGTGTGAAAATAAAGGGGTGTGTCAAGTTGACATGCCCCATTTTTAAGTGACCACGCCCATTTTTTTGGCGCGCGCACATTGGTGGGGGGGTGGGCTCCCTTTTCTAATTTGCCCTGGGCTCCAAATACCCTAGTTACGCCACTGTTTACCACGCAGGTAAAGCTCCTGGGCTCTGAAATAGTGGGGTCCACATCAGCCACCAATTGTGCCAGTCTGACCGTGTGTATATATGTGTGAATATGTTTTTGTAAATACACACACATATACATACATAGACAAATATATACATATATATATATATATATATATATATAAACAAATATAGTATATACATAGACATATGTATATATTAAACAAACACATAGCCCCAGGTAAAGATCTCACACAGAGCAGGCAGAGCATCACCATACTTTATACTGACCCAGAGGCATTTCTAGAGAGGAGAGGGCCGTGCGCAGTCTCCGACACGGGCCCCCTCCTCTCCGTCCGGCTGCAGGCAGCGCACTGAGCTGTGTGCGGCCAGCGCTGGAGTTATAGGTTCTCTAGAGCACAGGTTCTCAAACTCAGTCCTCAGGACCCCACACAGTGCATGTTTTCCAGGTCTCCTCACAGAATCACAAGTGAAATATCTATCTCCACCTGTGGATCTTTTAAAATATGTCAGTGAGTAATGACTACACCTGTGCATGTGCTGGGTGACCTGGAATACGTGACCTGTGTGGGGTCCTGAGGACCGAGTTTGAGTTGCCCAATAGAAATATATGGGCCTCTCTTTGCAAAGTTCACTGTGAGGGATCCAATCAGATCCCTCCCAGTGTCCCCTCATTTGCAGAAGGACGTCAAAACACAAACAGCATGGTGAAATCCTCCCACAGTTGGTCTGGTATACCAATCAGACCATCTATCCCAAATGTAATTACAGCTCACATCCGACAGGAACTGGCAATTTACTTTCATCTTTTGATACATTTATCACATAAACTCAAAATATCTATGAAGGTTAACTAGCAATAGTATTAGCATTCGTGCACTTTCAGAGAGGCCATGCGGAGTCCGAGATCCAATCCGAGATCCAATCCAGTTTGAAGGAAGGCAAGGATCCGAGAAACCCAAAAACCTGAGGATCATAGCTTCTATTATCACATCACTGGAAGTATGTATGCCACACCCGGTGATAGATCCAGGTGAAGGCCGGCTTGCACACTGAGCATGGTCTGGACCATGAAGCAAGAAAACCTTTTGGACCTTAGGAGAGATGTCTCAAGAGCCACACCATCAAAGACAGGCGGGCCAGGTCCGGATGTAGACAGGGACCCTGAGACAACACGTCCAGCCATTGAGGAAGTTAGAGAGGAGCGTCTATGGAGTGACTTTGAAGATCGGAGTACCAATGGTATCTGGGCTAAGCCGGACCTACCAACAGAACTGTGCCCCCTTCTTGCTTGAATTTCCATAGGACCCAAGGAAGAAGGGAGACTGGGGGGGAAGAGGTACACCAAATGGAAGGCCCACTTCACTGACAAGGCGTCCACAAAGGCTGCTTTGAGGTCCCTTGTCCTGGACCCGTACACTGGAAGATTGTGGTTGTGTTGTGAGGCCATGAGGTCCACGTCTGGTAGACCCCATTTGTCCACCAGGAGCTGAAAGACCTCTGGGTGTAGAGACCACTCGCCGACATGCACGAAATCTACTCCCCAATTGAGAACCCCCTTGATGAACACCATGTAGATGGCCAGGAGATGACGTTCTGGCCCACGTGAGAATGATTGTCACTTCTGCCATAGCCGCCCGACAGTGAGTGCCTCCCTGGTAATTGAGGTTTGCCACCTCTGTGGCATTGTCGGAGTGTACTTGTACTGGCCTGCCATGAAAAATGTCCTGAGCCAGAGTAAGGGCTCTGTAGATGGCTCAGAGCTCCAGGACGTTTATTGGTAGGACTCCCTCGGTGGGAGTCCAACGATCCTGGATAGAGTGCTGGCCGGTCACTGTGCCCCACCCACGGAGGCTTGCGTGCACCCAATCCGGGATCCAGAAGGGACAACCTTTGTTTAGGTGGAATGTCTGTAACCACCAGGAGAGGGATAGATGAACTTCCAGAGAGAGGACCATCATCTGGGATCTGATCAGATGAGGCAACCCATTCCACCTGGAGAGGATTAGGTGTTGTAGGGGCCTGGAGTGGAACTGAGCGAACTCCACCATGTCGAAGGTGGAGACCATGGACTCCAAGGTCTGCATTGCTGAGTGAATGGACACTCGGCGACTGTGGAGTAACCTGCGCACACATTGCTACAGTGTGGAGATTTTGTCTGCCATCAGGAAGATTTTCTGAACGTGAGAATTCAGAAGGGCTCCCAGATGTTCCATCCTTTGAGAAGGGGTCAGGGAACACTTTTTTACAGTTGATCAACCAGTCATGGTTTTGTAGAAAGGCCATGGTTATCTGAAGATGGTGGTGAAGGACCTATTGAGAGTATTCTAACAGAAAGAGGTCGTCCAAGTATTAGAGTAGTCTGACCCCCTTACGATGAAGATGGGCCACTATAACTGCAATGATTTTGGTAAAGACCTGAAGGCTGTAGAAAGCCCAAAAAGCAGTGCTTGAAATTGGAAATGTTGCTGTAGGACAGTAAACCAGAGATATCACTGATGAGAGGGCACTATAAGTACATGTAGGTAAGCATCCTGAATGTCCGGATACACCATAAAGTCCCCAGGTTCTATAGCTAGGACAATAGAATGGAGGGTTTCCATACGAAACCTGGGCACTCTGTTAAACTTGTTCAGAGACTTGAGATTGAGGATAGGCCGATGCGACCCATTGGGTTACTGAGCCAAGAAAAGGGTAGAGTAAATAACCAGTCCCTCGCTGTGACAATGGGACTGGAATTATCATCCCCAAGTGCAGCAAAGACTGAATGTCCATCTGGAGGAGAAGGGTTTTGCTCGGGTCTGATGAAGGGCCTGTGTAAAAGTACTGCTGTGGAGCCATCTCAGAAATGAGAGGACGTACCTGTGAGATACCACTTCTCGTACCGAGGCATCTATGGTGGTCTGATGCCAGAACTGGGCAACTAAAGAGGTCTGCCGCCTACCCTGGGTTTCCCAGGGGGAGACCTGCCCCGTCAGATTGAAGTTTTGTTCTCGGATATGGCAGCTGGACATCTAGTAGCCCAGGCCTGCTTGGTCCTGGGCTTATAGGCCTTTGTGGAAGCCAACTGCCATGGAAAGGACGGACCTTCATATTTTCCCTGGGGATGAAAGCACCTAAAGGATGACATCCGAAGCCTTGGTGTAGATGCGGAGTGCAGGAAAGCCGTCTTAGAAGCTGCCAAGGTAGCCACAATCTTGTCCAACTCTGTGCCAAACAGGATCTCCCCACTGTAAGACAGTGATCCCAAGGCCTTCTTAGAGTCCATGTCAGCCTTCCACGAATGAAGCCAAATAATATGGCAGGCTACAACCGAAGTAACAGAAGCCTTGGAAGCTAGGAGACTAGTATCCAAAGCTGCTTCTCCTAAATTTAGTGCAATCAGCAGCTGGAATAGGATATAAAAAAAAACAGGCGTTTGGCATTTGAAACTTTTTACTTGGCGTATTCCATGCCTCGATCATGAATTCAGAAAGCTGATCAGAGTGAGGAAAATCCACCAAAACCACTTTCTGTCACTTAAAGAGTGGCTCTTTTGCCTTAGTAATGGGCTCTGCAGCTTCTATTTGAAGAATTGATTTGACAGATCTCACTAGTGCAGGTACATTCAATTTAGACTGAAGGTCCTCCTCCTACAGAGGGGGACTCAGGACCTGATTCAGAGCCTGACGCTCTGACAGAGCTCTCGCTCTGAATCAGGGCCGGTCTTCTGTAATACATTTTTCAATGTAATAGGCGGAAAAGTTTTGCCTATGAATAGCAGGCGGAAAAAAGTGCAGAATTGGGGTTTTGGGGTGCAACGTTGCGGGAACCCCCGTGCAGCCTTCAGACAATCCCCCAAAGGTAAACTGCATCAAAATAAAAAAAACACTTAAGAACACCCCATAAAAATCACTTTCATTTTGGGAGCGAAAAAAAAAATGTTGGGGGACAATGTTAAAAACTAGCGAACTAGACTCTGGGGGGGTCCCCAAGTATGCCCCATGTGTTGTTTTCATTGTAGGGGCTTGCGGCAGGTAGATTTTTCACGATTTTTTAAACTTAACTTTAGCAAATTTAAAATATCATGGCCCCCATTTTCAAGTACCCCTTGCTGGGATAAGTTATTTTCTGCAAAAAAAACTCCTCAATACTATTCTGCAGCACTTATACAAAAACGCTATTTAGCAGCTATTGAGCCCGTTTAAAAACAACAAATGCCTTCAGCATGCCAAATCGGGGGTAACCTTAGCTAACCCCCATGTCAGAGAATCTTTTGGGGGGTGTCAGGCTGATTTCCCCAAATCTGACAGGACTTTCCGCTTGTTTAAGTTTCGCCGGGTCCCGTTTTCGCCTACTTTCAAATTGCATGCGGGGATACGCGGTAACATGCACGATCCTTTTCTGCCTGCAAAACACGCGATGTAGGCGAAAAGTCCGGGAGGCGGAAAAGTTTTGCCGGTCCGCTCAAATTGAATATGGCTCTAAGGCATAGTAAATAGACCCTGCTACTGCCATTCTTACCCAGGTAAAATATCCCTTTATAGACACTGAGAGGTTTATTATCTAAAGTGCGGGTTTTTAGAAGTGGTTGTTGTCCATAGCACTTTCTAGAAGATAATAGTTAGAATCGGATTGGTTGCTATGAGCAACAACTTCACTTCTAAAAACCTGCAGTTTAGTAAATATACCTCTGAGCTTTATATAAGGATTTTTCCCTTGCAAAAGCGAAGGTATAGGAGAAATCATTCACTTCCATATCCTCCCCAAAATTCTCATTCACTCTTTCTTTATGTCTCAAGTATAACTAGTTTGTTCTCATTACCTAAATGTTTATGGTTCCAGTACAAATAAATGGCTTATTCAATCTGAAAATATGCAATCTCTTATAGAAACAAAAACACAATCACTTTTCAAAGAGATAATTTGAAGGGTGAATGAACCTTTTAAAGAAAAGCTAATTATACTGTAAGTAATTACTGCAGGCCTTGTGTTGCCTAGTAAGCCTCTTGCTACTGGAACGTTAATGTGACCGCAATCATAATGGTGCTATTCCGGCATCTTACATTGATTTGTTTCTTAGTGATCAATGGTTGTACATGCGAAGAAAGGTTCTGTCACGCTGGGCGGTGGGTTTTTGAAAGCCGAGGTCTGAGGCTGTGGGAGGAGGCGAAGGCGAGGGGCCTGGACGTATGATCTCCGCATCCACAAGTCTTGGTCGTTGGCTAGACCTAGTCAAATGGTGCGGAGTCTAACTCACAAGGAGGTGTTCTCCAGTGACCCCTCCAAGCGGGATATGGGCTTGTGCGGCTCCCTGTAAGCAGGTCGCGGTCCTTTGACTTGGTGACCAAGGCCTGCAGGGAAAAAAGAATCAAAACACCTGTGGCCCAAGGGTAATGCCTGGAATAGGCACGTGGGGAGTGGGATAGAACTCCTGGCTGGAGAAAGGCACTTGAGGTGCTGGCTAGAGAGGTGTGGAGATTTATTGGTAGGCTGAGGTAACAGCTGGATATCCCACAAAGTATATACCGGATTGCCGGCCGGAGATCATGCACTAGGGTGCAATGAGACGAAGGATTAACCTGCACACAGGCTGTGATGGTGAAAGCACTGCGATGAGATGAAGGGTTAACTTGCACACAGGCTGTGATGGTAAAAGCTCTGCGATGAGATGAAGGGTTAACTTGCACACAGGCTGTGATGGTAAAAGCACTGAGGTGAGATGAAGGGTTAACTTGCAACAGGCTGTGATGGTAAAAGCTCTGCGATGAGATGAAGGGTTAACTTGCACACAGGCTGTGATGGTAAAAGCACTGAGGTGAGATGAAGGGTTAACTTGCAAACAGGCTGTGATGGTAAAAGCACTGAGGTGAGATGAAGGGTCAACTTGCAAACAGGCTGTGATGGTAAAAGCACTGTGATGAGATGAAGGGTTAACTTGCACACAGGCTGTGATGGTAAAGCACTGTGGTGAGATGGAGGGTTAATTTGCACACAGGATGTTGCTGGTAAAGGCACTGTGGAGAGATGGAGGTTAAACTTGCACACAGGCTGTTGATAGTAAAGGCACTGTGGAGAGATGGAGGTTAAACTGGCACACAGGCTGCTGATAGTAAAGGCACTGTGGAGAGATAGCTTAGAAGATCTGGAAGAAACACACTGGAAGGACGGGAACCTGGAACGAGACTCCTCTAGTTACACTAGTGGCGACAATGATTGTTCAGGCAACTACCTGGAGCACAGGAGCCGGATATATACCCCTGGAAGCCTGCTGATAGGCCCACAGCGTCAACTGACCAGCCGGGCCACTCAGGGAAGGAAGTACTGACATAGGGAAAGTGTCATGGCGGCGCCCATGACGGAAACTGCGATCCCCGCTCACCGGGTCGCCTGACACCACAGCTACAGGGTGAATGCTCAGCTCCTCCCACATCGCCGCGCCAGCCGCCCGACTGCCCGGGAAGTCAGAGGAAGCTGGCGGGACGGTAAGGGACGGCCGATCCCCGGCTGAACTCTGACAGGTTCATTGCATCGTCCCAGGATGTATTTATCAGACCAGCGGGATGCCACCGATCTGAATCCCGATGCTGGAAGTCTGACAAGGGACTTAAGATAGGCATTGAAATACCGCCGCCTATCATAATACCGATGCCAGAACACAGACAGACGCCAGCCCGAACCAGATAAGTCTGGGGCGTCTTAGTGTTAGCCGCAGGGGGGAGGGTTAGTTTTAGGTAGGATAGCGGAGGAGGTTAGTGTTAGGCACCACTGGGGGGGGGTTAAGTTTAGGCACTAAGGGGGGAGGGTTAGATTTAGGCACGAAGGGGAGAGACTTAGGTTTAGGAGCGTTAGGGCGCGGGGTGGGGAGGGTTACGGTTAGGCTACAAGAAGGGAGGGTTAGGGGGAGAAGGGGGGAGGGTAAGTATACTTACCTGACCCCTGTCAGGATACCAACCATCGGGATGCCGCTGTCAGTATTTTGACAGAAGGCATCCCGATTGCCGGCATTACATACCCATTCCCATCATCCCATCTGCTGTGGCACAATGCAATGAACGACCCAGTGCTGTTACATGCAGAATGTAACGACATCGTACCATCATACACCAGATTGCGCTGTGCTGTATGGCGCACGTGACGTATCCTTACATCGCATTGCACCTTTCTCTGGGTCGGACATCGTATAGTGTGTACCCTGCTTAAGTATTTGATACAGGGGCGTTTTAAGAAAGTTGGAGGCCCGCGTGCAGACTCAGTGCGGGTCCCCTCCTCTCTCTGGAGGTGCCGCAGTGCAGTAGATTCTGGCTTAGTGCCAGAATCTGCTGCGCATGCGCGAGTCACCGGGGAGATGGCCGCCGTCATTTTTCCAGTGATTTTTGCTGCTCTGGCCTTGCGCTACAGAGCAGCATTCTGGAAACTACAGACAGGTAAGTGTAAGACTATATGGGTGCAGGGTGTGTGGGCCCCCAGGACCCAGAAGCCCGTGTGCCCCGCACACCCTGCACCCATTATAGATATGCCCCTGATTTGATATGGGTATAGGTTGTCCCTGACCCTTATGATTGTGTCATATGCATGGTAGTAGAGGGCCTAATGAATACAGGGCCTGATTCACTACGGAACGAACTGCAATAGCGATTACGCACGCAGTTCAACTGCGATAGCATGTTAATTCATTTCTATCGCCATGCTGCCGCTGCACTATATAAGGACACCCACTTTACCTTACACACATCCGTAATGTTTAGCAAGACTGCGGAACCATTGGTACAATCGAGTACCATCGCAGCCTCACGCACACTTGCACAAGCCCTGACCTTACTCAGAAATTGCTAACTTCCATGCACGCTATCAGGCCTCAGGCTGCCTAGGGCATCGCAGTGCATAATTTATGCACGCCCCTGCAACGGTGTTCAAACGCACTGGCACACCTGCGTTCGTCCGACCAACCCCCGTTACTACCCACAAGTGTCAATCACTCTGCGATAGGTCTGCGTAGTCTGCGATCGCAGTCTGTGATGCATACGCATGAGTAGTACGTAACAATAGGCCGATTGCGTGCGTATTAGCAGCTGCGTTCCTTGCTGAATCAGGCCCACAGATCTTTTATGCTATTTTGCTAACCAATTAACAATGGAATGTGTCATTTATTAAATCTTCTAAAAATGGAAAAATGGAGATGGTGCCCTTAGCAATCAGTCTGATTCCAACTATATTTATCTGGTACATTCAGGAAAATGATAGCTGAAAGCTGATTGGTTGCTATGGGCAACACCTACATTTTTCCTTTTGAGAAAATGCAGTAAATCCACCTCAAAGTCATTATTAATGGTATCAGCAGCATTTGTTGTAGTCCCTCTTCAACAAGCAAAGGAATGAAATAAAAAGGCTTTTAGATCTGTAAGTATTCTCACAGCCTGCTCCTGTGCATGTGGTCCCTGCTCCAGAGCTGTCTGACGATGTCAGGAAACATCCAATCTGATATACAGCAAAACAATGTGGAAGAATCAATCAGTATATAGCAAACACCATCATCTAACTAGGGACCTCATTCAGAGCCACTCGCAAAAAGCGAGCGCTCGCTCTGAATGAGGGCGGATGCTTTTTTTTTTTAAGCCGTCCTCCTGGCCGCTCACTAAGCTGTGGGTGACTACCCACAGCTTTTGCGAGCGGCCAGGTGATTGTAGCGACCATAGCGGCCATCAGGCTTGCGACGAGACCCTTGTGGTATGGTCTAGTCTGCTGCGAGCCCCAGTGAGCTTCCGGCTCTAATAGAGCCGGAAGCTCACTACTAACATCACTGGTGATGTCAGTAGGGCCGCCCAGGAACGGCAGGTGTTCCTTCAGGAATGCCTCCGTTTGTCCAGCCACCTCGCCTACAAAACGGGGCGAGCTGTCGATCAACATTGACAGCCACACCATTTGTAGCGAGCCCCGGAGCGAGTGAATTTCTCACTCGCTACGGGGCTTGCGCACGCACATTCCATCGACCCGCTTGTGAGTGCATAGCGCTTGCGAGCGGGTCTGAATGAGGTCCAAGGCCTCTAACATCCTTGTATATTCTTCAGCAGAATTAAATGTGCTTGGGCTAAAGCGATTTTTCATGTTCAGCAGTTACATTCACTCATAAAAGTACAGGTTTGGTATGGAGTGTACAATATTGCATATTAACACAAGTTGTCCTGAAAGTGTTCGAAGAGGACTCCAGCTTGATACGGTCTAGGGTCTCATTGTCGCAGATAGTATAGTGGGTCATTGGGAGACCGAGAATACTTCGGCAGGGTCGGTTATTGTATGGGGCAGCTTGTTCTACTTATTGCTGCCGCTAACATTGGGTTAAAGGGCAGAGAATGTGTTCACCAGCTGAAGGTCCTGGTCCAGTATGAACACTGCTCTACTTGTTCACTGTTAGTTGAAGTATTTAATAGAACATATTTCCAGTGCAGAAACCCACATTACTATTCCCTGGTGTAGTGATTAGTTCATAGCTGTCTGCTTCCCCCCCCCCCATAAAATCACTGGGAGGGTGGAATAACACAGGACCTATAAGCTTCAGGTCTGGCTAGTGAGGTCATGTGGAATATCATACAGAGAGATAGTTTGGACTGGGTAAAGCTCAACTATAAAGTCACTGTCCCACTAAATCACAGGAACTAGAATATGAGATCTATATGCTGGCAGCTCTGAGACTCTGCTGTTCGTTCATTTACGGTTATGTGTACATTTAAAGCCCATTAACAATTTACAAACTAGACACTACAACTACAAAGTCCTACAACTACAAGCGACATTCTGACTTAATTAATTTGATTTGTGGACCATGAGTGTATTTGTGCAGAAAACTGCAAGGAAGGGTAATTTATTAAGTGCAAGTGCTCAAGCATCCTGTTCAAATGCACCAGTGCAAAACAAAACCAAATTGCATTGCACATTTAAGGGTGGATTTACTAATGGGTGGTTTGCCAAATCTGCAGATGATTGGGAGCTTTGACCAATGGGTTTTAAAGCAGCAGCTATACATGCATCCAGAAAGTATTCACAGCGCTTCACTTTTTCCACATTTTGTTATGTTACAGCCTTATTCCAAAATGGAATAAAGTCGTGTTTGTCCTCGAAATTCTACACACAGTACCCCATAATGACAATGTGTAAAAAGTTTTTTTGAGATTTTTGCTAATTTTATTAAAAAAAAAAAAAAACTAAGAAATCACATGTACATAAGTATTCACAGCCTTTGCCATGAAGCTCAAAATTGAGTTCAGGTGCATCCTGTTTCCACTGATCATCCTTGACATGTTCCTACGGCTTAATTGGAGTCCGCCTGTGGTAAATTCAGTTGATTGCACATGATTTTGAAAGGCATGCACCTGTTTGTATAAGGTCCCACACTTGACAGTGCATGTCAGAGCACAAAACAAGCATGAAGTCAATGGAATTGTCTGTAGACCTGCGAGACAGGATTGTCTCGAGGCACAAATCTGGGGCAGGGTACAGAAAAATATCTGCTGCTTTGAAGGTCCCAGTGAGCACAGTGGCTTCCATCATCCATAAATGGAAGAAGTTCAGAACCACCAGGACTCTTCCTAGAGTTGGCCAGCCTTCTAAGCTGAGTGATCGGGGGAGAAGGGCCCTAGTCAGGGAGATGACCAAGAACTGTCAGAGCTACAGCATTCCTCTGTGGAGAGAGGAGAACCTTCCAGAAGGACAACCATCTCTGCAGCAATCCACCAATCAGGCCTGTATGGTTGAGTGGCCAGACGGAAGCCACTCCTTAGAAAAAGCACATGGCAGCCCGTCTGGAGTTTGCCAAAATGCACCTGAAGGACTCTCAGATTATGAGAAATAAAATTCTCTGGTCTGATGAGACAAAGATTGAACACTTTGGTGTGATTGCCAGGAGTTATGTTTGGACTAAACTAGGCACCGCTATTCACCAGGCCAATACCAGCCCTACATTGAAGCATGATGGTGGCAGAGTCATGCTGTGGGGATGTTTTTCAGTGGCAGGAACTGGGAGACTAGTCAGGATAGAGGGAAAGATGAATGCAGCAAAGTACAGAGACATCCTGGATGAAAACCTGCTCCAGAGAGCTCTTCACCTCAGACTGGGGCGACAGTTCATCTTTCAGCAGGACAACGACCCTAAGCACACAGCCAAGATATCAAAGGAGTGGCTTCAGGACAACTCTGCGAATGTCTTTGAGTGGCCCAGCCTTGAATCCGATTGAATATCTTTTTAGAGATCTGAAAATGGCTGTGCACCGACGCTTTCCATCCAACCTGATGGAGCTTGAGAGGTGCTGCAAAGAGGAATGGGTGAAGCTGCCCAAAGATAGGTGTGCCAAGCTTGTGGCATCATATTCAAAAAGATTTGAGGCTGTAATTGCTGCCAAAGGTGCATCAACAAAGTATTGAGCAAAGGCTGTGAATACTTAGGTACATGTGATTTCTTAGTTTTTTCTTTTCAATTAAATTTGCAAAAATCTCAAAAAAAGTTTTTACATGTTGTCATTATGGGGTATTGTGTGTAGAATTTTGAGGACAAAAATTAATTTATTCCATTTTGGAATAAGGCTGTAACATAACAAAATGTGGAAAAAGTGAAGTGCTGTGAATACTTTCCAGATGCACAGGACTTTCAAGCTCTCCCGGAAAATCCCAGAGAGTCTGGATTTTCTATGACCCGATTCGCATTAAATTGCATCACCCTAGCCCTGCTGTAAAAACCCTGCCCACGCTATGAAATACCATGAATCACAGCATTAAACAGCAAGGGTCCATAATGATGTGAATGCGTCACAATACCCCCATGGCCATCAGAGAAGGTTGGGACTCTCCCAGATGGGATTCTTACAAAGTTGGTAGATATGACTGTAATAAATTCTAAACCAGGCTGGTTTAGCATTTATTTCTGTTGCTGTCTTAAAATGGCCAGGCCCCTATTTGACAAGGATGCTTAACCCCTTTAGCACTCGCTAATGGGATTATGCTACCCTTTCTGGATTTAACAAACAGTGGTAATCTAAGATTACCGCTGTTTGGCAGGCATTGCTCTCGCCACCTTCTAGATGGCGAGAGCGATGCATTCCCCATTGCCGGCAATGGAGACCCGGCGGTGCCTTGCCAGCTTCAGCGAAACCTTCCAGGCACTGCCGGGTCCCCATGTTGTGCACATGCACAGACGGACTGTTGTGTATGTGCATTACACTAAGCCCCTTGTTGGAGGGGTAAGTATTGATAAATAACAGTGATACCAACCGAAAAATGCTGCTGGTATTTGCCTTCGTTGTTAAATAAGGGCCTCAGTTTAGTCGCTGATCATCGGTGGCTTTGGCAAACCGCCCATTAGTAAATACACCCATTAGTGCACTTTATAATTGAGACACGCAGTACATTTTGTAGAAGATTATGGGCAGATCTAGGTGGATGCGTGACATTTCTCACTTCTACCAAGCACTGATGAACTGTGCTCTGTATGTGCCTATACGCAAAAAAATATGACTTATATAATTAGGGTAAATGCACCAAATACTGTAGTTAATGCCAGGATGAGTGGGTGAAGACAAACTTTTTGCAATAATAACATAGTTGTGCAAATTAACATTTTCTACACACACCTAGACCATAGGCGAAACTAGACATTTGGTAATGGGTGGTCCCAGTTCCAACCCATTACCAAAACTTATGTTACCTTGGAAGATTTGGCACTGTGTTTTGTGATCATTATTTAGGCAGCAAAGATTTCTAATGTTATTCCTATTAGTGTCCATGCCAGACTGGGGGTAGGGCAGGACAGTGAGGTGCTGGCACGCTCCTCAAAGGGGGTGTGGCCATCCAGGAGGAGGCATGGCCTTGTGACACATCTCCATTTCGGCACTCTTGAGGGCAGAGAAAATTAGGTGGTGTTACAAAGAGGGTGAAGGCACAGCGCTAAAGGTGGAGTTACAGGGAGGGTGAGTGCAGAAACACTAAGTGGGAATTACAAGGAGGGTGACTGTAGTTACTAGGGACACTGTGGGGGAGTTACAAGGATGGTGAGGATAGGGACTCTGTGGGGGAGTTGCAGGGAAGATGAGGGCAGGGACACTGAGGTGTACTTACAGGGTCGGTGAAGGCAGAGACACTGAGGTGAAGTTTCAGGGAGAGTAAGGGCAGGGACACTGAGGGGGGGTTACAGGGAGAGTAAGGGCAGGGACACTGATGGTGCGTACACACGTAGCGATAGAACTACATGATTTGCACGATAATGATATCGATCATATCGTTATCGTAAAAATTGTGTACTTTCAGTCACCATCCAACCGCAAATCGACCAGCGATACTCGGGCATGTATGGGCGATAGCCAGGGGCAGATTGGCCATTACCTTTAGAGGGGAAAATCCCGGTGGGCCGATTGGTCTGTGGGGCTGCTTCTCAACCTTGCCCCCCCCCGAATCGCGTCACCCGGCTAACATGCTTTTTTTTTTTTTTAGCATCACAGGCAGTCCTGAGCTATCAGCTGCCGCGGCCCCAGGCCCGGTGACAGGGGCGCACAATGGGCACCCCCGCGCCTCCCACCCACCAAGGTAAACTCCCGGGCCGTGGCCACGTCATCCTTACTTACTGAGTGTGGCCATGGCCCTAGCGTGTATCGCGTCATAATGACGCTGCGCCAGCCCTCCTTACCGCATCCCTGGCCTGCCCTGCCACTGCGATGCCTGGTCCATCTACCGAGGACCAGGGAGGCCAGTAGGAAGTGGAGTCGTCCGCAGCCGAGCACTCAGACAGGCCAGCACACTACTTCAAGCCACTGTCTGTCCCAGCAGATGCTTGTGGAGGTAAGTGACACCCATGACAGACAGTGTTCTTTATATTATTTTTGATTGATATTGACAAAGTGCCCCTTTTCTTACTTCTACATATACCTGTAGCTCTGGTTTTCTTTTAATATATATATATATATATATATATATATATAAATAAATATATAAATGTGCGTATATATGAATAAATGTCTGTGTGTGTGTATATATAAATGTATGTATGTATGTATGTATATGTGTGTGTATATATAAATGTATGTATATATATATATCTATATATATATATATGTGTATGCGTGTGTGTGTGTGTGTGTATATATATATATATATATATATATATATATATGTCTGTATGTATGTGTATATATTAATGTCTGTGTGTGTGTATATATATATATATGTGTGTATGTGTGTGTATATATATATATATATATATATATGTATGTAAATATATTTCTGTGTATATATTAATGTCTATGCGTGTATGTATATATAATATATATATATTTAAATATAAATATGTGCAAATATATATATATATGTATATATACTAGGGGTGAACGGGGTCGGATTTCTGAAATCCGAACCCCCCCCCGAGCCCCCCCGATCCGAGGCCGATCTGAGTCAGGCTCGACTTTTCCCGCCTGACTCGGATCTGAAATCGAGGCAAAACGTCATCATCCTGCCTTCCTTGGATCCTATATAAGGTACCCGCGTCGGCGCCATTTTCTCACTCGGCTGTGGACAGTGAAGAAGGAGGGTGGGAGTTAGGGCTGGCTGGGCTGTGTAGTGTAGTGTAGTGCAGAGTAGTGTTGTGCTGTGCTGTGATGTGCTGCGCTGTGCTGCTGTTGTCCAAAGGGGCTGTGTCCGCTACTTCAAAGTCCATAGGGGCTGGCTGTGTTGTGCTGTGCTGCTGTTGTCCATAGGGGCTGTGTCCACTACTTCAAAGTCCATAGGGGTTGGCTGGACTGTGTTGTGCAGTCAGTTGTCCATAGGGGCTGTGTCCACTCCAAAGTCCTGTGCAGTGTCCCAGTCCTAAAGGGGTGCTGTAGTGTTGTCCAGGGGGTGCTCTGTCCGTCAGGGGTGCTCCCCCTAAGTGCTAAAAAAATATATATTTTTTCTGTGTTTGTGAATTGTGTGTGCAGTAGCCGCACGTGCATCAACAAAGTAGTGCCAAGCGTGCGCCTGTGTCATAAGTAAAGGGCCGGCTAGCTTGACCGTTAAAGGGTGCTGTAACCCCCAAAGTACACTCCAAACCAAATAAAAAAATATTTTCTGTGTTTGTGAATTGTGTGCGCAGTAGCCGCACGTGCATCAACAAAGTAGTGCCAAGCGTGCGCTTGTGTCATAAGTAAAGGGCCGGCTGGCTTGACCGTTAAAGGGTGCTGTAACCCCCAAAGTACACTCCAAACCAAATAAAAAAATATTTTCTGTGTTTGTGAATTGTGTGCGCAGTAGCCGCACGTGCATCAACAAAGTAGTGCCAAGCGTGCGCCTGTGTCATAAGTAAAGGGCCTGCTGGCTTGACCGTTAAAGGGTGCTGTAACCCCCAAAGTACACTCCAAACCAAATAAAAAAATATTTTCTGTGTTTGTGAATTGTGTGCGCAGTAGCCGCACGTGCATCAACAAAGTAGTGCCAAGTGTGCGCCTGTGTCATAAGTAAAGGGCCGGCTGGCTTGACCGTTAAAGGGTGCTGTAACCCCCAAAGTACACTCCAAACCAAATAAAAAAATATTTTCTGTGTTTGTGAATTGTGTGCGCAGTAGCCGCACGTGCATCAACAAAGTAGTGCCAAGCGTGCGCCTGTGTCATAAGTAAAGGGCCGGCTGGCTTGACCGTTAAAGGGTGCTGTAACCCCCAAAGTACACTCCAAACCAAATAAAAAAATATTTTCTGTGTTTGTGAATTGTGTGCACTGTGGCTGCACGTGCTTCAACAAAGGAGCAGCGCCAAGCGTGCGCCTGTGTCCCATAAGTAAAGAGCCAGCAGGCTCATTTCTTAAAGGGTGGTGTAACCCACAAAGTGCACTAGTCTCCAGCAAAAATAAAAAAATATTTTCTGTGTTTGTGTGCGCCTTAGCTGCACGTATATATCAATATAACATAAATGGAGGACCAAACTTTCTCCGATAAAAATAAAATAGGGAAAGATCAAGAACCACTTCCTCCTAGTGCTGTTGCTGCTGCTGGGAGTTGTTCATCATCCCAGAGAGGAAGTAGGAACACCACTACTACAGCAGTCATCCTGAAGCAAAACGTATAACTGAGGCCTTGACTGCTATGTTGGTGTTAGACGTGCGTCCGGTATCCGCCATTAGTGCAGTGGGATTTAGACAATTGATGGAGGTAGTGTGTCCCCGGTTCCAAATCCCGTCTAGATTCCACCTGCATCCTCAAAGCAGCAGCGACAAGCGTGCGTCTGTCTGTTAAAGGGTGGTGTAACCCTCAAAGTGCGCTCCACAAACAATAAAAAAATTCTTCTTTTTTTTTCTCTTTGTGAAATGTGTGGGCTGTAGCCGCACCTACATCCTTAAAGCAGCAGCGACAAGCGTGCGTCTGTCTGTTAAAGGGTGGTGTAACCCTCAAAGTGCGCTCCACAAACAATAAAAAACTATTTTTTTTATGTGTTTGTGACTTGTGTGCGATGTAGCTGCACGTGCATCAACACAGTAGCAGCGCCAAGCGTGCGCCTGTGTCATAAGTCAAGGGCCGGTTTGGACATCTGGTCCGGACTGAAGGACGTGCCAACAATTTCTGACAAGTCTACTGTCACTGCATATGATACTGTCCTCAAAGCAGCAGCGACAAGCGTGCATCTGTCTGTTAAAGGGTGGTGTAACCCTCAAAGTGCGCTCCACAAACAATAAAAATATTCTTCTTTTTTTTCTGTCTTTGTGAAATGTGTGGGCTGTAGCCGCACCTGCATCCTTAAAGCAGCAGCAACAAGCGTGCGTCTGTCTGTTAAAGGGTGGTGACACCCTCAAAGTGTGCTCCACAAACAATAAAAATATTCTTCTTTTTTTTCTGTGTTTGTGAAATGTATGGGCTGTAGCCGCACTTGCATCCTTAAAGCAGCAGCGACAAGCGTGCGTCTGTCTGTTAAAGGGTGGTGTAACCCTCAAAGTGCGCTCCACAAACAATAAAAAAATTCTTTTTTTTCTGTCTTTGTGAAATGTGTGGGCTGTAGCCGCACCTGCATCCTTAAAACAGCAGCGACAAGCATGCGTCTGTGAGTTAAAGGGTGGTGTAACCCTCAAAGTGCGCTCCACAAACAATAAAAAAATTCTTCTTTTTTATTCTGTCTTTGTGAATTGTGTGGGCTGTAGCCGCACTTGCATCCTCAAAGCAGCAGCGACAAGCGTGCGTCTGTCTGTTAAAGGATTACATCGGTGACAGCATCCAAGTAGGCATGTCAGACAGTCCGTACCTGTACTGGCAGGAAAAAGAAGCAATTTGGAGGTCCCTGTACAAACTGGTTCTATTTTACCTGAGTTGCCCCCCCTCCAGTGTGTACTCCGAAAGAGTGCTTAGTGCAGCCGGGAACCTTGTCAGCGAAAGGCGTAGGAGGTTGCTTCCACAAAATGTGGAGAAGATAATGTTCATAAAATGAATTATCAACTCTTCCAGGGAGACCAGCCTCCAGAACGTACAGAGGGACCTGTGGTTGTGGATTCCAGTGGGGACTAATTAATACTCTGTGAGGATGAGGATGTACACAACACTGAAGAGGGTGAGGAATCGGTGGATGAGGAGGATGAGGACGACATCTTGCCTCCGTAGAGACAGTTTGTGCAGGGACAGATTAATTGCCAGCTTGTTTTGTGGGGGCCCAAACGAACCAATCATTTCAGCCACAGTCGTGTGGCAGACCCTGGCGCTGAAATGTTTGGTTTGTTAAAGTGTGCATGTCCTGTTTATACAACATAAGGGTGGGTGGGAGGGCCCAAGGACAATTCCATCTTGCACCTCTTTTTTTTCTTTGAATTATGTACTGTTTGGGGCGTAGTTTTTCAAACTGCCATCCTGTCTGCCACTGCAGTGTCACTCCTAGATGGACCACGTGTTTGTGCCGCCCACTCGTATCTCTTAGCATAGTCATCCAGCTACCTCGGTGCAACCTTTTGGATATAAAAACACTATTGTGAGGTGTGAGGTGTTCAGAATAGACTGGAAATGAGTGGAAATTAAGGTTATTGAGGTTAATAATAGCATAGGAGCAGAAAAACACACAAATTCTGTGAATTTAGCTGTTTTTATGCTTTTTTAAAAAAAAATACAGATCCAAAACACAAAACCCAGAAACCAAAACACGGAAGGGTGGTTTTGGCAAAACCAATCCAGATCCAAAACACGAAGAAAGATCCAGATCCAAAACCAAAACACAAAACACGAAAAGTGGCCGGTGCACACCCCTAATATATACTGTATATTTGTGAGCATGTATATATATATATATATATATATATATATATATATATATATAATTTTTTAGATATTTTACATTTTTTTGTGTGTATGTACTGTATATATGTGTGTGTGTGTGTGTGTGTGTGTGTGTATATATATATATATATATATCTCGATCTCTGAGTAGGTTGTGTGGAGCAGGGGCTGAGTGGGGGGCCCCAAAGGCATCTGTGTAACGGGCCCCAAGATTTCTGTTGCTGGTTTTGCGCGGTCCACCTCTATCGCGAGAAGAGGCTTTCTGAGAACAGCTACGTCAGACGCCGCACCTGCCCGCGTGCCAGCACCTTGGAGGAAGAGTGCTCAGACGCGCGGGTCCGCAGTCGGCAGCAGCAAGTGGGGTAAGTTACAGGGCTGCCCACGCAGCCTGCCCGATTGTCTCATCCCCACTCTGTCCCCTCCCCAGGCTGTGAAGTGCGATGTTAAGGTTTAACTTTACAGAGTGGAGAGGAGACAATCGGGCCTGGCTGCCTGGGAGAATCAGGCAGACCTGGGTTAGGTTTAAAATCATGGGGGAGTAGCAGTGCAATGGAGACAGACGGGGATGGACTGGCTGGCTGGCTGCTTGGGAGACTTCCATCGGCAGGTGCAGCATGCAATAGTGGGGTGAAATTTTTTTCTTTTAAAGTGGCTAATAGGGAGATGGAATCATGAAGAGATTTGTCTCAGGGGGGGATGTGTGTATGTGAGAGGGGGGGTAATGATGATCTGAGAGGGGGGTTATTCTGTAATAAGGGGAGATGATCTATCTGTGGGGGAGAGAGCTATATTTTGCAAAGGGGAGATGATCTGTCTGTGGGGAGGGGTAATTCTGTGCTAAGGGGAGATGATGATCTGTCTGTGGGGAGGGGGCTATTCTATGCTAAGGGAATATGATCTGTGTGTGGAGGAGGTGGGCTATTATGTGCTAGGGCAGGAGGATGGTGCTGGGGAGACGGAGGATAATGCCCCTGAGGAGACGCAGGATGTTGGCATTGGGGACACCCAAGGCGATGGTGCTGGAGACACACATAGAGGACGGTAGCATCGCTGGTACTATTAGAAGAAAAGACTGGGGGACAATAATCATCAGTAAGACAATAATTCTAATGAAACCATATTACTGATGCAAATGGAACCAAATGAGCAAATATATTTTATTAATATAAAATTGCTTGATATGGGAAACTCACATTTGTCCTGCCCCAAAACTTGACATTGGCTTTATTACAACACAAACAGGCGGCTTCCAAACCATGTGATCTCCTGCATGAATAGTACTGAAGACACTCCCTGTCCAGCAAGGATCGATTTCTTCAAAGGTTCCCTCATTGCAGAGAAATCATATAGGTAAGAAAATACTCATTCACATGCTTTATGTGCTTATTCACTAGAGAGAGGGACTGCAGACATGGCTCTTGGAACGGTGGGCATGCCCCCAGCATGACGAAAATGTGGGGGAGTGGCTTGCAGGCAGAACTTTTCACATTAGGCCACACCCCTGCCACAAGGCCACACCCACTTTTCAGACGCGCGCCTTCGGCGCGCACACATGAGGCCTCTTTCTAAGTATTTTCCAGGGCCACTTTAAATTCCCAATCCGCCCCTGGTGATAGCGATATCGTCCATTGCCCGTGCATGCTGGCCAACCTGCTCGATATCGAACAGGTTACTATAGGGACCCGCGATCGCTGTTCACAGGTCACTATAGTTGCTGGTAAGTTAGTGGTGTATTTAATGATCTATATATATATCATCCAACAAACCAGGGAGGGTGCAGTATGATCTGCCATCGATATAGCATCGCTGGCAGATCTCTACGTGTGTACGCACCATGAGGGTGATTACAGGGAGGGTTAGTGCAGGGACAATGAGGTGAAGTTATAAGGAGGGTGAGGGTAGGGACACTGGGGCAGTTACAGGGATGGTGAGGGCAAGGACACTGAGTACACAGTTACAGGAAGGGATAATGCCGAGACACTAAGGTGAAGTTACACGGCTGGTGGACATCAGAGATACTGAGGGGAATCCTATATGTGATATGAGTACATAAAGAGCATTGATGCCCCCATCCACAACTGAAGCAGGGAGAGTGTGCACCGAAAGAGCACGCTGAAGAAAAACAGGCATGGTCTCACTAGGAAGTGGCATGACCAAAAAATAGTACCCCCAATTCAAATTATGCAACACAGTAGTGCCTCTTCGTCACATTACACCGTACAGCAGTGTCCCTTATTCACGTTACGTCATACAGTAGTAGTGCCCATTAGAACACATTATGCCACACAAACTTTTATTTTGCTGTGGCTGGACAAAACGCTATTATTGCACAGTAATTTCCAGAGAACGTGGCTAAACCCGGTGCCATCATGCCCACACAGGCATCTGAACAAACAAATTGAATTACTCTGTCAGGCAAACATTAGTTAAGGCGACTGATAAATTAATTTAATCACCCCCCAGATAGCCAGCCCCACTTGCTATATGAACAGATTATAAATAAATATAAATATATATATATATATATATATATATATATATACACACACACACAATAGATGTGTATTATGCCTATTATGAGTAGAAATTAGTAATAATAAGAAACAATGATTAAATATAGGAGCTACTGCCAAAACAGTCTGTAATTTCCAGGGGTGTATTTACTAAAGTGCGGGTTTTTAGAAGTGGAGATATTGTCCATAGCAACCAATCAGATTCTATCTATGAACTTCTAAAAGGTGCTAAATAGATGTTAAGTAGAATCTGATTGGTTGCTATGGGAAACATCTCCACCTCTATAAATCTGCACTTAAATAAATATACCCCTTACAGTCTACATGCATTGTACCCCCTCCCTCCTCCAACCCCTCAAGCTGCAGCCACAAATTAATAAATGCCTTACATGGAGAAAACCAAAGCAATATAAATTGCTTTTTTAATACTTTCCGGCCCCCTCTCCTCTTCTTCCGCAGACAGGCTGGGCAGCTCACTGTTGTAGTCAGCGTGGGTGAGGCCGCGGCATCCTCCTCCTTTGGGTGTATCTCACAGCACCTCAGCTCTTCACTAGAACACAACGCACGAGTGTGTGGTGACGAAATGCCGCCAGGCCGTGCACACTCGTGCCCCAGCAGCTTGAATCAGGGGGGCCCTATTACAGAGGTAAGCAGATTAAATTCTCTCTCTCTCTATACAGGTTGAGTCTCTCATATCCAAATATTCCGAAATACGGAATATTTTTAGCAAGACTGAGAAAGTGAAACCTTTGCTTTTTGATGGTTCAATGTATACAAACTTTTGTTTTAAAGCACAAAATTATTAAAACACAGTTTCAAATAACCTTCAGGCTGTGTGTATAAGGTGTATATGAAACATAAATGAATTTCATGTATGTACACAAACTTTTTTTGATGCTCAAAATGATCAAAAGTATTGTATAAAATGACCTGCAGGCTGTGTGTATAAGGTGTATATAAAACATAAATGCATTCTGGGCCTAATTCAGACCCACTCGCAAGCGCTGAGCGCTCGTAAGCGGGTCGATGGTGGCCCAGTGCGCATGCGCACGACGGACCCGACTCTGTCGAGCACATGCGCAAGACCCGGATAGCGACAGCCAAGCCGTCGCTATGAGTCTCGTACCAAAGGGGGCATGCTGCTGTCGATGGTGAGTGACAGCACGCCCCCTTTGGTGGGCGTGCCGGGGGCGTGGCTGCCCAGACGGAGGCTTTCCTAAGGGAACGCCTACCATCTGGGGCCGGCCCACTAACATCACAAATGATGTCAGTGGGAGTGCCTTCGGCTCTGACAGAGCCGAAAGCACTCCAGAGCTTGCGGCAAAGAGACCCTACCACAAGGGTCTCGTCGCAAGCCCGATGGTCGCGATGGTCTTGACCATCGCGACCATCTTCCTGGCCGCTCGCTATAGCTGTGGGTGGTCACCCACACCTATACGAGCGGCCAGGAGGCCGCTCTAAAAATGAAGGACGGCCCTGATTCAGAGCAAGCGCTCTGTCAGAGCATCCGGCTCTGAATCAGGGCCTCTGTGTTTAGATTTGGGTTCCATACCCAAGATATTTCATTACGGTGCGCAATTATTCCAAAATACTGAATAATCCAATATCCAAAATACCCCTGGTCCCAAGCATTTTGGATATGGGAGACTCAACCTGTATATAAAAAATATGTATTTTTTTGCAATAGGTGTGTATAATTTATAATGTGTGTCTGCCTTATCTGCTACCAGATGGTATTGCTATACCCCTCACCCCACATAGTTAGCCTGTTTCCGAGGTGGACGCAGCTATTGTTACCGCCAGGGAACGCATATTGGAATTGCAGAGATCTATGCAATTTCGATAGGTGTTCCTAGGCGGGCACTTTAATGGCGATGGGCGTGCTGGTGTCGAAAGACGCAGTTTCACTGGCACCGACAGCAGACATTCTGTCTGATGGTGAACTCCATGTTCAGTTGAAGGTGCATCTTCATGCTCACATCGGCGGATTTGCGTTGCGGACGGTAGGTATCTCAATAAGATGCCAACTGACCGCGGCATTAGCATAAAGTTGCCGTAATGGCTGCGACTTTGTCGCAGCTGCTACTGCAGATCCGTCCACTTCTGAATCAGGCCCAGTATTACTACACCCTCCACCCTACCACCCAGATGGCTGTAATATACCCCCATCATATTAATACACCCCCCCCATCCCATTAACACGGGAAGCAGCCGGGAAGCCGACGGACGGAATCGTCTCCCGATGTCTAATCCCGGCAAGGGTTAAATGACAACCGTCGAGATACTGATGCCCAGGGACGACTCTAGGGGTGTTCGACCAGTGCGGTCGCACAGGGGCGCCACCTATAGAGGGCGCACCCCTCCCCAACATCCCATTTTCAGCGGGACAGTACTGTCCCGTTGTTCCACCCGTGGGCCGAAGTGTCCCGCGGGTGGTCAAATCGGGAGGTTGGGGACCCCCAGAGTGTGGATGGATGCAGCTGATGGGAGAGGGCTGGGGGAAGCCCAGCCAGTGATGGAGGGCTGGGCTTTACCTTCAGCCTGACGTTATTTGGAGGCGTTCCATGCGGGCACACCTCCTAATAACGTCACTCAGGGGGCGTGGCCTATGGTAATGAGGTCACGCACCCAATTTCGGTTTCGCGATGACAGGGCGCATCCTAACGGACCAGCACATGGTGCTCAGACCCCTGGAGCTGGCCCTGCCGGTGCCTGTTATTTTACCTACGTCGGGAGACCGACGCCCGGCTTCCCGATCAAAGGTAAGCCGGGTGCGGACAGGCGCGGGGGGGAGGGTTAGGTTAGGGGCTCCTGGGGGGGACTGAGGGTTAGGCACCCCCCCGGGAGGGTTAGGTTTAGGCAGCGGGGAAGGGGGGGTTAGGATTAGGCACCTAGAGGGGGTTAGAGTTAGGTAATTGGGGGGAGGCTAGGGTTAGGCACCCCTTTGGTTAGGTTAGTTTATACTTACCTGTAGCGCAGTTGGGATTTTCATCTCTGCCGGGCTTCCTCTGTCAGGATTTGAACCATGCCATGCGGCCGGCGGTAAATCATACTGATCCCCATTAACACTACCCCCCACAGATAACATTAATGCATATACCCCCCATAACATAAGTAATATACACCTCATAATATTAATACACCCCCCATCCCCCACAGATAACATTAATGCACCCCACCCCCAGACCGCATTATATGCCCCCTACACCTTATACACTGTACTTACCTCAGCAGGTAGATGGTTTCCTGGTCTCACTGCAGGGCTCCGAAGGAGGAGGAGAGAGAGACAGGCTGCCCTTACACAGACAGGGGACTCGGTGAGAGAGGACTGGGTGGTGGGTGGAGACTAGGGGAGGAGAAGGCTAAACACAGGTTAGAGTGGAAAAGGAGTGGGCTTTACGAAGACGAAGGGGCGGAGTCTCAGCCGGGAGGGAAATGTTTTTTTCATCCTCACAGCAGCGCAGCAACTCCTCCCCCCCCTTCCACAGTGTATAGAGTTCTGATCAGTACACAGCAGCAGCAGTGCTGGACCTGACCACAACGTTTCCTACGGGCCCAGGGGGGCCGGGATTACTTGCGCCCTCCCCTTAATCCGGATCTGGGATGAATCTGATTGATGCCAGAGCGGGGAGGCGGAGTTGTAGAACAAGAACATAGTCCGGTCAGGTGCTGGCTATGTAACAGTTTGACTGAGTGCTAATTAAAAAACATTGCAAATCGGCAGCAGAGGCTAATGGGTGGTCTGGTGCACCCTCGGACCACCCCTTAGTTTCACCTATGACCTAGACAGTTCCTGTGTCGTTCTGCACTGTGAGGATACTGAGGCAATGTTTAACGCTATAGCTGGGCATCCACTATACAATTTTCTGTGAGCTATCTGTCCAATCTGGCTGGTTGGAATGAAAACCTGGTAATGTATGGGAGCGAATGCCAATCGTCCATTTGATAGTCATCCATTTGCTCACAAACACTGAAAAATAGTCAAAAATGGTTGTTCAGACAAATTGGTTAAAACACACAAATTTAACCAATTTGAACAATTATTTTTGTCCTTTTTTCAGTGTTTAAAACCATATGATCGACTGTCATTTACTCCCATACATTACCAGGTTTTCATTCCAAAGAGCCAGATTGGACAGATATCTGACAGAAAATTGTACAGTAGATGCCCAGCTTATCACTGATTTGCCAGACTGGCGCACCTGGTACTCCTAGTGGATTAGAAATCACTCAAACCCAACCATGTCCCAGGCTGTAAGTGCCCCTCTGGTAGTCATGGGCTCAGTTCTTCTCCAGCCAGTTTTGTTACTTGGATGTCTGAACCCACAGAGAACACACAATTCATACCCAGGGATTTATCAGCAACTTTTTACACTAATGTTAAATGCCTAGAGATACTTTGTGTTACTGTTTCACCATTGCTGTTTCATATCCACCACTCTGGGCCACAGAGCTTACACCTATCAATCCACAACGAGACTCGTGACTGTTGCAAGATAAATATAGCTTTAGCAGACTGGCCACACTGTTTACCAATCACAAAAACACAAGCTACCCACAATCAGGAAACAAATGTGGATTAACTAACAAACAATTAACATGATAATTATTGCTTTTAAGCAGAGCATTGCAGCAACACAATATCAACATGTTATTCATGCAAAGATGGAACTCATTTCCTTGCTCGTAGTGATTTAACCTCCTTTAAAATGGAGATTTGTAAACTTGTGTACTTTTCTCTGAGGAGCAGTGTAATCATTATTGTGTAAAGTAGTTACTATCTCCTTAAACCATACAGAATTTTACGCTAGAACCATTTCGTACTTGGAATAGTACCATTAATGCTTTAATTAAATTATTAATAAACTGAAAGAGGCTGCATTCTGTATTGCAGTACAGATATATAATAGATATATGTGTAAATATCAAGTAACAATGTGTAAACACTGCTCTATTTTAGCAGTACATAGTATATTAAATACAGTATATGTATACATTTGTCACAATTCACCCCTCAAATCTGTTATTCAATCATTTCAGCAAAACATTACCAAAGAACATCTGAGGTCCACAAGCATATTTGACACAAAGATAATTGGTCACCCCAAGATAATTGGCCACTCTAGATGGATTTACTGGTGGCCCCCATAAACCAGTCCAACATTACCAACAACAGACAAAAATCAAACAACAAACTCATTATTATAGTGTCATCTCTATAAATAATGGTACTGTACTACAGTACGTTACCATATCTCCCAACTGTTCCGAATCCAGCGGGACAGTCCGCGATCACGGGGGCGGGGCTTAGCACCAGGGGCGGGGCTTAGTGCCGGGGGGTAGCAGCGATGGCCGGTTGGCGCATGCGCGGGCACTTTCTCACGGTATTTTTTCTGAAAATACCGTGACTAGTGTGCGGAGGGGATTCACAGGGACAGAGCTTTCTCACAAGCTCTGTCCCTGCAAGGGCTTTCTAGTAAATCCCTGTGATATTGCCTGAATTCGCAATGCGAATTCAGTCGTTAATATCACACTACAATCTGCATTCAATATGTGGATTGTAGTAAATAGAGCCCCATATTACTAAAAAAAAGCACAAATATAACGGAGGTTTGGGCTAGAACCGACAGCACATAAACTTCTAGTCAGGGATAGAGGGGGCTCATTTAAGTTAAAGATGTTTGTTTGTTTGACAGCAGGTAGGCAGATGTGATAGGGCGATAGGTTAAGGGGCGTGTTATGTGAGAGGGTGTAGGGAATCTGCTGTTGAGAAATCTGCCTCTTTGAATTTTGTTCTGCAGCAAGGGAAGTTCAGTTTTTACTTGTCAGATTTGGTTCTTGGATTTATTGCCTTTGATTCTTTCTTATCTTTCTTTATTCTATCCCTGTTCTCAGTCTCTCTCTTATTCTTTCCCTGTTCTCAGTCCCTTATTATTTCTATACCTATCCTTCTCTCCTCTGTTCTGTCTCTTTCCCTACTCTGCCATTATGCATCGCCCCCAGCGTGCGCGGTCAGTACCCGCCCATCTTTCTGATGGTACCGTCCCCGGCGCACCAGTGATAGGTTCCCTTTCGCGCCCACCCTCTCGGAGGTCTAGAGGGTCAGGCGCGGCTGCTCCTGCCTCCTCAGTCCCTGCCGCGGAGTTGCCGCGAGCGCTTGTGACGTGTGCTGCTGCCCGCTCCTTCTCCTCCGGCGGCTGCCCCACGTGGATCCGCTGATGTACGGAGCCGGCGGAGATCAGTCGCGACCCCCGCATACACTACAGCGCCAACGGTAGTCGCGGGCGCTCGTTTGCGGAGGTCTCGCGGGCACTCGCGCCCGCTGCCCGCCCCTGGTCCCCCGGAAGTCGCCCAGCTAAGGGCAGATGATAGCCGGGGACAGGGGCGGCGAAAAAGGCCACATAAGCGTGTAGGCCGGACGCCTGTCATAGCACCGGCTTACACGCAGGCCATAATAGCCCAACACAACATGAGGATGACGCAGCTTGGCCCTCTGGTGCAGCAGTTAGGTAGGATTTGCGGCCTCTCACTCGCTCCTTTGCCCACAGCTCCCTCTGTATCTTTCGCTCCCTCTCCTATCAGACTGTGGACATGGTCAGTGCACACGATGCCGCCTCAGCCTCTTCTTTTACAGACGACAGTCTGGAGGAGGTTCCAGTGGTCGGGACCCTGACCAGAAGCGCGGCGGCTGACGTCATAGCTAGCACAAGTACTGGAGTCACCAATGCCATTGTCGGTCCTTCCGGTGAGTGTGCCAGCTCATCTGAATGTGGGTCTAGTTCCATTTCCTCCTCCTCTTCAAGCGATAGTTCACATAAGGCTAAGCATAAAAGGGCACGGAGGTCTCGTAGACGTCGATCAAGTCGTCGAAGGCATTCTAGCGAACGGTCCTCAAGGAGTAGTACCAGTGTAGATCGAGGAGCAGGTCCTGATGATGTAGTACACTACGCTAATACAGCAGTCACTCGAGGTATGCGTACCAGGGTTAAGCAGCGAATCAAAAAAGGGCGCTACGCAGACATGTTCACCCTTACAGCTACAAGCGGGCAGGGGGAGGAAATTCTAAGTAGAGCAGCAACTCCCATCCATCTGGATGCCATGGCAAATGGCTGGACTGGTATCCTGCACGTGACGATGCCACTTTTTTGAGTAAGGGTTTTGCAGAGGGGTTTTCGCTTGCAATAATTCGGTTTGTGGGTTCCGGGTCCCCTGGGAATTTACGCTCGGCCTACGATTTACCCCACGTACTTAAGGACAAGGTTATAAAGGCGGTCGGGCTGGGTTGCATGATTGGGCCTTTCATGCAACCTCCGATAACCGATCTTGTCCTCTCACCTGTGGGTGTTGTCCCCAAGAAGGCCCCCGGGAGTTACCGTTTAATTCAGCACCTGTCACATCCGTCAGGTAATTCGGTTAATGACGCCATAGAAGTTGAGGTCTGCCGTGTGCAGTACCAGTCCTTCGACTCTGCGTTAGCGTTAGTTCGTGCAGCAGGCCCAGGTTCTTTGATGGCAAAAGTGGACATTGAGTCCGCCTTCAGATTGTTGCCCCTGCATACGGAATCATTTTGTTTCATGGGGTTTCGGTTACTGGATGGCTATTACCTGGACAAATGTCTTCCTATGGGATGTTCGGTTTCCTGCGCGTTCTTCGAGCATTTCAGTTCCTTTCTCCATTGGTGTGTCGCAGTGGGGTCTGGGGAGACGAGCATGGCGCATTACTTGGACAACTGCAATCGCCTCCTTTTTTTTTTGCAAGCACTCTTCTCGGAATTTGGAGTTCCTATTGCGCATGACAAGACTGAGGGCCCCGCTACCAAGTTTTTCTCTTGGGTATTGAAATTGACAAAGTGGAGGGTCTTTGCCGGCTGCCGCTGGACAAGGTGCATCGCTTGCACGATGCTATCCTCCTAGCGTTAGCAGGGGGGAAGGTAACACTTCGTCAAGGTCAATCCTTGCTCGGTCTGTTTAACTTCGTGTGTCGAATTATCCCAATGGGGAAGATTTTTTGTCGCAAGCTGCAGAGGGCCTTGGTAGGACTACATCGACCACACCATTTTCTGTGTCTATCGGCTGAATTAAAACTGGACCTGGCGGTTTGGGAGACTTTTTTGCTCGAATTCAATGGAGTGCGTGTGTGGCCTGCGGATCCTCAGCCTAATGCTTGCCTGCAGCTCTTCACGGATGCCGCAGGATCCTCAGGTTCTGGATCTTTTTTGGGTGGTGATTGGTGAATGGGTGCATTCAGGTCTGACCAAGAACTTGCTCCTGCTGGAACTGTTTCCCATAGTGGTGGCATTAGAGCTATGGTGTTATCGGCTGCGTGACCGTTCCATCGTGTTTTGGTGCGATAACCTGGGTGTAGTACATGCGATCAATAACCAAACATTGTCATCGCTACCAGTGCTGCGTTTTCTTGCTTGGCTAGTCCTGCACGCCTTGCAATTTAACATACTGTTTACAGCCTGTCATGTGCCGGGTACTGACAATTCCATTGCAGATGCGCTCTCCAGGCAGGATTGGCAGAGGTTTCGTGAATTAGCACCGTATGTGGCATTGAGTGGTGAGTCTTGTCCATTTCATTGTTGGCAGATCATCAGACCAGAATGGAAGATCTCGCACGTCAGTCCGTGGCCCCACTTTTTGCAAGGACGGAGTTCATCAGGTAGATCTAGTTATGATAATATGGTCGCCTTTGTTTGGTTCTTGTTCGATTCCGGCAGGTCGTGGGCTTATGTTGCCCAGAGACTTGCCGAGATTTCATTTTTCTGCGCTTAGCGGTACAAAGACACATCACTAAGGGTTTTTTAATACAAAGGGCCCTTAGTGGTTGGTCTCGCGCCATGCCTACTGTGGACGATCACCGTCGTCCTATTGGTCTGGACTGGTTAGCGCAGCTTTCATGGGGCTTTTCGCATCAGCGAGCTGTTCACGTCTTCGCGTCACGTTCAACCCCTGCTGCTTCATTCCCACATTCTGCTGCGCAATACGATGTTGTGCCGTATTCAGTGTTCTAAGACCGATCAGATGGGTAGGGGTCGCTGGGTTTCTCTGAAGTCCTGTCCTGATGACAGGATTTGTCCATTGACTTGGCCTCCCAATATGATCTCTGCCGGCCAATACTGCCGGGGGCTTGGCTCATGCATGAGGATGGATCTCCTCTGACTAAATTCCAATTTAGATCGGTCTTCCATCGCTGCATACGGCCACTCGGGCTTTCCCCTTCGGATTACGGCACCCATTCTCTTAGAATCGGTGCCGCAACTTTTGCGGCCTCGTCGGGTCTTTTTTCACAGGAGATACAGGCTCTCGGAAGATGGAAATCCAATGCCTACAGAAGATATGTTCGTGTGGAACCATAAATTGTTATACTTTACTCGTTTTGACTTGAGTGCCTTGGCCAACTCGCTGCCTTTCCGGTGGAGGTCCTGAGAGATTTTGCCCTATTTTTTGCCCTGCTTTGGACATTGATCGGTTAGCAAAATAAAATTAATAATAAATAAAGAAGCTATAAAAGAAAATGTTTACAATAGAAAAGATCCAGCAGGTTTTTTGTAGGTTTTCACCTCGGGTCAAGTCTTCCTCCCCCCTCCCACCCTCCCAATCCTCTTTTATGAATTGACATGTTGCATATATACTCATCTATTATATTTCTGTATATTTGCAGGTTTCCAGGACGCTAGGCCCATTTGGTTGATTGGTCACTCTTTTATTTTTTGGGCTGGGCAGTCGCGCTTTACAGAGGATGCCTCCGTGTTCCCGTGTTGGGAGAGTGTAGGTGGTTGGGGCAGAGGGGCATACTAGGGAAGCTTTGTTGAGCAGATTACACAGTTTGGTGCCTGAGTTCGGAACCCCCCCATGTGTTAATTATTCACCTCGGGGGCAATGATTTGGGTCAGCAAACTTTTTTAGAACTGCGCAATGCGATTGTTCGTGACTTGAGGGAGGTGGTCCGGCTATGGCCTAACTGCCTGTTAGTATGGTCCTCTATCATTGCCAGGCTTTCCTGGCGCTATTGTTATAATAGTGAGGCTTTGGACAGGTTCAGGAGGAAAGTGAACAAATGGGTGGCTAGGCATGTGCTGGAGTTGGGAGGGCTAGTGGTGCATCATCCTTTAATTCGGATCCAAGATGCACACCTTTTTTGTAGGGATGGGGTACATCTCACTAAGGAGGGTAATTTTTTGTTTTTGGAAGACATATTTGCAGTATTAAGGGGTTTAGTTAGTTAGTATGGTGGCAGGCTGTTTCTTTACTGAGAACCGCTGTGGCGGGAAAGACCGGCAATATTGAAGCGTCCATCTTGCAGCAGTAATAGCGGTGCGCACCCCTTCAATGCACTGATAGGCTGATTTCACCCTATTGGGGTCAGTGGCACCTCTCGACCGAGCAGGATGAATGGTGCATTGGCATGGGTTTTGGGCCGCATCACTTGCTCTGAAAGGGATAGTTGGCCCTTGCAAGTTATAAGATCACCCTACCCTTGTCTGGAATAGTTGGCCCTCACAAGTTGTGATATACTTTTGCCTAAGACAAGTGGACGCTGGTTGTTTGCCATTCTTTCTCCTGCCACCATACCTACCATTGTAACTAAATAAAGCCGACCAGTTAATTTAAACGGCATGACTTGGTCTCATGTGTTTATTTTAGTTAAGTTTAGTTTAAGTTTATGGGTCACATCTATCATCTGATGATAGAAAGTTTAGGAAGAATAGTGTATTTCAACACATATGAGATACCTCCCAACATGATCCATTCCAGTAGGGGCTAAATATTCTCTTCCTGGACTTCCCTCTTAATTTATGATTGCCATCACCTGTGTTGAACTAGTTAATTGATAAGAAAGGTGTTTCAACACAGGTGATGGCAATCATAAATTAAGAGGGAAGTCCAGGAACAGGGCATTTTGTCCCTATTGGAATGGATCATGTTGGGAAGTATACATTTGCTGAGCTGTACACTTGCATCAGACAGAGGCATATATGTGCATGATTAACTACTAGTCATCATAATCAGTGTGTACTTGTATATGCCCTAAAACATGTGCAAAGATACTCCTCCTAACAGGCATGTATACATGGCCGTCTCTGTGCATAGACCACCTAGGCACTTGCCTAGGGTAACCTACAATAGCTCCAGAGGGGGAGCCTAGAGGTGGGCTGGGCCACCTGACTCCTGAGTGCTGCCCGCTGCCCACCTCCACCTAAGTGCCGCCCGCTGCCTTATTATATTAGGCACCAGGCAGTCGCCGGCTTTAAAAACCTTGCTAGTCCATGTTCATGAGTATGGAAGTGTCGGTGAGAGATGTCCTCGGTGTGGGTGGCAGCAAGATGGAGCCAGAAGGTGAGGACTAAGCATTTGAAGAGCGGCAGGGTGAGATGGAGTTTCTGCAGAGGGAATGGAAGAGATTCATGGTGTTGCTCAGTGCCAGCAGAATTGAGCTGCCGTCTGGGATCCCAGGTTGGCTTGCTATCACTGTGCCAGTACTGTGTAAACAACATAAGGCAAGGGGCAGGGACTGAGCTCTGATGGGCAGTGATAGCATATAAGGCTGGGCATGAAGGGGCCCTGCCATATAAGGGGGCAGGTCAGCTGCTAATGGCATAATAACTGGTACACATGACACCATATAAAGAAAGAGGCATGAGTGGGCTCTGGCATATGAAGGGGCTCTATCTGGCATATGTATGGGCATTAATTGGCTCTGGCATATGTAGGGGAATGAAGGCTCCATATGGCATATAATATGAAGGGGCTTTATCTGGCATATGTTGGGGCATGAAGGAGTCTGATGCATATGTTGGGGCATGAGAGGGCACTGATTCAATATAAAGGGTCATAAGGGAGCTCTAACATATGTTGGTGCATGAGTGGGTTTGATGCCATATACAGGGGAATGACAAGCGTCTGATAATATAAAGCTGCAATTTAAATAGCTCCAGCTAAAATCCTTCCCTCTCACCCAGAGGGATGCAGTCAGGAAGCAGACGGTCGCAATGCCGACCGCCGGCTTCTCGACTGTCTAATCCCGGCAATGTACAAATGACAGGCGTCAAAATCCCGATGCCTGTCATTAGAATTCCCACCCAGAGTAAGATGTTAGTGCACTGCTGCTTCCAGATGGCATATATTTCCAGCTCCTGATATATACTTAAAGCTCTGATGAAGCTTCTTCATCTCAACAAAGCTGTTTCCTAAATTCTTCTATAATTTCCCATTTTCTGACAGGCTTGGACACCCCCTGCAAATGATCTCCCCAAGCTGATTATTAACCTCTTCCTGGAGTATTCTGCTGGTTGTATGTGATGATCATATACTGTAACAATGATTTCTGTGCATCTTCTCTGGATGTCAGTCTCAGGTTCCATAAATTCTTCAGCTTCTAACCTGTGTTTGGAATCCTGGATGATGAGCTGTAAACTTCTTTCAGGGTCCCATCATGTCATTGCCTCCTTCATGTTGGGGCCGATCACGATTCCTCTGGACCACCAAAGCAGCCATAAACTCACCCCCCTACCACCTCCCGCACCACAATTATCTGCCTATTGTCCCCTCTAGTTGCAAAGTAAAAAAAACAATGACAAAAAAAAAAATCACCTGGCCTCATAAGGCAAGCGGCCTGGCCGGGCTCTCATGCAGGGAGTCCTGCTGTGCTTTCCCCAGCAAGTAGCGCCCATAGGCACATACCTCGTGCGATATTAACACCCAAAATTGCATTGCAGTATGTGATTATATCGCCAGAATGTATCAAATAGCATATGTAGGGACAGGGGCTCTGAATGGAGCTTGTCTCTCTGTTATGCTCAGAGTGAATGACCGCTACAGTGGCACTCCAATAACACAGTGACAGGTTTGGGCACATGCAGAGCCAAGTAAAGTCTTGCACCTGCAGTCTAATTGGGCCTTTAAGTCTGGTGACTCAGACATGTGACAAGTCATGCACTGTAGACATGTGATGTTATTGTAGCTGATGAGTCATACAAAGTCAGTAACACACAGTTACTGTAATATACAGCATTTAACTGCATGTCTACACAAATCCGATGGTTCTGCGCAAACGCAGGACCCGTTCTGCTCATTTGCAGAACTGGTCCTGCCTTCCCCCCTTAACCACAGCATTGGTGGCTACTTGTCAGTTTGCTACAGAATGGTTGCAATCTTCACCTCCCACTTTACAAGCAGATCTTAATAGAACCTGGCATATCTATCACATGGAAAAATACTGTCTATCACTAGCATATACCCTGGGCTGCATACTTTAACAATTATATTCCTGTCTCTGTTTGATTATTCACATCTGAGTATCAGTTCTTCCGATACTCCCGTCCCTCCTTCTCTCCTCCTAGCCACTCCACCACTGACTCATTTCATCCTTGTTTTCCTTCTCCTCTTCTCTAACTTGAATAAAAAACTTGATTGGCACAATTGTGCTAAATGTCCATTGATATTATAGGCCTAATTCTAAGTTGCAAGCAAAAGACGCCCACTTTCAGCATCCATGCACCCTGTAATACCAATTGGTGCGTCCTTATATGCCACCATTGGTCGCACCATCGAAAATTGCACTAGCCATATGACAGGTGCAGTTTCTCCATCTGGCCACAGCATCCTATGTTTGCGTCTGTGAACACAGCCACTTGCATTGCTGCGCTCGCGACATTTTTGCACGCCCTAATAGTCACCTTCCATACCCAACGGGTTGGGTATGATATCCCAGCTGTCAGGATGCCGCTAGTCAGAATACTGACAGCGGCATCCCGACAGCCATAGAAGTGAATGGTGAGTATTTTTGTAACTCCTACCCTGACCCCTACCATAACCCACTCTTCTTGGTGCCTAACCCTTACCCTCCCCCCTAGTGCCTAAACATAACCTCCCTCTCCCCACACACTAAACCTAACACCCCCTCCCCGGTGCCTAAACCTTACCTCCCCCCTAGTGCCTAAACCTAACCTCCCCCTCCCCGCACCGTAATCCTTACCCTCACCCTAGTGCCTAGCCCAGCTATAATGCTACCCTCCCCCTGCACCTCGATGCTTACCTTCGGGATGCCAACAGTCGGGATACTGGTGCCGGGATCCCGACCTGTCAGGATTTCAGCTCTGGTATTAAGACCGGGATGCCGACTACATCCCCCAGGAACGCCCATTACTTTTCCGACACACTTCTGATTCCGTCGATTGCAACAGCACCTTTGTTCGTACACTTTGTGTAACGAATGCACTGTAGGAGAGTTGAGATTTTTTCACGCATGCGCAGTTGCAATTAATCGCTCAACTATGTGAACATCGGCATTGCATGGGGATTATGTGCGGCTCTGAATCAGGCCCTATGCATTTTATGCTTTTTTTTTCATAAATAAAATCTAAAAAGATAAAACAAAAACACTATACGTAACACACATGACAAGACAGGATGTAGTGTGTGGGGGCTCAGTGAGTAGCATTGCTGCATTGCAGGGCTGGAGCTTTGGGCTTGACCCCAATCAGGGAGTTTAAAAAGAAATTAGATTGTAAGTTCCACAGGGGAGAGGCCTGAATGTAGAATCATTCAGTGTTCTGTATTATATTGGTGTTATATATTAAAATGATAATAGCAACAGTAGAGGGGATTACTCAGCTAAATTACACACAGGATGCAAACATCTGTACTGGACATCAGATTTGTCACCAGGCTCTCCATCCTCAGCAGATTTCATCTTATGCATGGACAATACCTACCAGAGCCACTAGGAATGAGTGAAGTAGCTCTGTGCCCTCGACTATCCTGAAGCCCCGGATAAATCCAAAATCTTCCTTGTTATTTTTTCGCCATCCTATCTCCTCTTAACAATACTCCATGTTCAGTGAGACCTTCAACCAACCTCTAGGTGTCCCTGGTGATCTCACTAATTGTCTCCCTTTCCCAATGGCTGTCTCTTCACTTCTTCGATACAACTAGAACTCCTGACATTTCACCTTGTCTCTCTTTTAAAGGGCATATTTCTCAAAAAATATTTGCAACATATCAACCAAAAACACCAATTTTGGGGGGTTATACTGTATATTAAGCAACACTTTGATGTATTTTTATGGGACTGCAACAGATATCATTCATTACAAACACAAAAGCAGCCTATAGATTTTTCTGGGACCTCCTAAAATGCAGAATTTACCAAGCTCTGGAAAGCAAAGAAACTTTGGAAAACTTCAGATGGCTTATCCATTGTAGCTTATTTTTATATTTACCTTCCGCACGTTTTCCGGGACAGGGTCTCAAAGGATGTTCTTTAAACATTTCTTTCAAGGTCACTTTTATTATACAGTACATCCGAGGGTAGGCAGGCTGTGAGCGGCGTATTGGCTATGTGTATTAGTTGGGTGTCACCGGACTGTGGACCTGATTCAGAGCCGCTCGTAAGCGCTGTGCACTCGCAAGCGGCCTGATTTTTATGCACTGTGCATGCGCCGTGTCCAGCATGCGCGAGCACCGCCGAGTGACTGAAGTTCAGTCGCTACGAGGCTCGCAACAAGACGGGGCGGCTGTCGATGGTGAGTGACAGCTCACCCCGTTTTGTGAGCGGGTAGGGGGTGGCTGGACAAACGCAGGCGTACCCTTAGGAACGCTTGGCGTTTGTAGGGAGGTCTTACTGACATCACTACTGATGTCAGTAGTGGACTTCCTGCTCTGTTAGAGCAGGAGGTCCACTCGGCCTTGCGGCAGCCTAGACCGTACCGTAGGGTCTCGTCGCAAGGTCGATGATCACGATTATCGCGATGGCCTCCTGGTCTCCCACAGCTTTGTGAGCGGCCCGAGAACAAAAAAAAAACAAACTCCCACAATCCCTGTGTGCGGGCAGCGGCAGCGAGCAGCTCTGAATCAGGGCCTGTGTTACCAACTGTTCCAACTTCCTGAAACTTTGCTCCCTTCCTGTTGGTGCCAGGGGTGTAGAGAGCTGTGCCGGACCTGGGGGAAGGGGGCGTGACAATCGCGGGAGGCATGATCAGACCCCTTTAGGATAAAGAAAAATAAAGATTTTGCAGCACCGCTAGACCTGAGCACTGGGGAGGGGGGCGCTGTGTTATCGCTCCCCCCACAGGCATAGGAGACTGCTGCAGCTGCTGCAAGCAGTCTCCTACTGCAGCCCAGCACACAGCAACGTGTGCTTGGCTGGTGTGAGGTAAGAGGGAGGGAGGGGTGGTGCCGAACCCGGACCCTTCCATCAAGCCCAGGTAATTAGTACCCGCTCCCCCCACCCTCTCGGCGCCCCTGGTTGGTGCAGCCATCATCATCTCACAAGTCTCTCTCTTCACCAGGTGATGGATAGGGACAGGGAGGGATGGCAGACAGGCAGGCTGGGTGGGCGGGGGGTTTAGTCTTGTTGTGGCGCAGTCATCATTTATAAATTCTCATATAAATAAATCTAATACATGCATCCATCCACATTACCATTAGTGTATTAGATATAGATCCAGAGTTAGTCCTTTTTAAAGTGACCATACAGAACTTTGGGGTCCACATAGCAAAATCTTAAAAGGGATCCCTCCCGAGGTAAAAAAAAACACATACATTTGCCCCCACACAGAGTCCATTCAGGCTATGCCACACAGTAGTAGCCCTTATACTCATTATCCCAAGCAGTAGTAGTGCCTCGTATACAATATGCCACACAGTAATCCCCTTACACTACATAGTAATGTCCCTTACAAATTATACCACACAGTAATGCCATTTACACATTATGCCACGTAGTAGTGGTCACCCCATATAACACATTATTCCACACTATAGTAGTGCCCCTTACACATTATGCCACACAGTAATGCCCCTTATAACATTATGCCACACAGTAATACCCCTTACACATTATGCCTTCCCCCAGCAACTCACCTCCTCATCTCCCTCCAGCAGCCTCTCTCCTCTGCCTCAGCAGCCAGTAAGTGTGGATTTGGGGCTGGGCCAGCAGCTAATTACAGCTGGTGCACCAGCAAGCAGCGGTACACATGGACAGACAGAACTGGTGCAATTTGAATCAGGAGCTGCCACTGCTGATTGGCTGATGGTCCGCAAGCTCTGGTTGCCTCATGACTAGTGGGCGCAGTTTCTCCGTGTCTGCCTGCCGGTGCACCAGCTGGTACCAACTGGCAGGCCGGCACCAAATCAACACCGCAGTCACCCGGTCCTTCCTCGATGGCCCTGACTGGACTGGCCCACCGTGCGTGACTGGGTGCAGGGCGAGCTGCGGGCCACAGTGGCAGCTCGGGCACCATAGCAGCTGCACCCCTTGCACCCACGCGGTGGTTAGGCCACTGTTTGCATGCATGTCAGCAAACAGTGGGGTCCTTTTCAGGATCAATGGAATTGGGTTATAGATGAGGGCAATGTAAACAAATAAAGGCTGCAGGTGTATTTCAGGGTCCAGTCTTGAACCTGGGCATCCCAGCTAGATATATATATATTGTGATAGGATCACTGGTAAAGTGGTCTGTGGCAGGTACATTTGTTCCAGATTCCTGTCTTTTGTGTTTTAAACCCCCAGGAGAAAGTCTGCAGTGTAGCAGGCTTGAGTTTCGGCTTTTTGAAAGCCGGTTTGGGACCTGGGGGTTGTGGGTGAGAGGAGAGGGAGGGCTCCACCCACGGCAACTCCAGGTTTTGGTTCTCGCAGCCTGGTAACAGGCTTGATTGGGTTCCCACCTGAGAGTGGCCAATATAAGCCTAGTGTGTTGAGGGCTGATTGTCTCACCTGGGAGAGCAGACAGGGAGTTTGCTCAGAGACACTTGAAAACCTAACTGTAAGTGTTGTGCTGTGCTTTTGTTGCTGGCGAGGGCATTAGGCCCTGCCAGGTTCTGGTAGTGAGGGAACTACGTGTGAAGTTAGTGCCCCGACAGGGCTAGGATTTACGTTTATGTTTTCTTTGTGTTATCTCTGACATTGTACAATAAAGACTGGCGCCGACCAGCTTGTACTTGCATCCAGACTGGTGTGCTGCTTCCCTGCTGCTGTGTGTGTGTGTAAGGAAGGAGTCCTCTACCCAGGAGAGGGACCCCCTAACCTAACTGTGTCACAATATATATATATATATATATATATATATAATGCAAAGAGGCCAGCCTATGTTGCTCAGTAATCATTGGGCTCAATTCAATTCAGCGCAATGCTGAATAGCTTCCGGAGCTATTAAATTCACAACGTGATGTGGTCCAACTAAAGGATTTCTTCTCACATCCCCCTGAGAGTGCAAGGAGAATTCCAAATAAAGTGTCGGCCGCGTGGCTGTTTTCCTGCTTAGCGCGGTACCAACAGTCATGCGGTCTGCACTTTATTCGGAGAATGCTGGTCCTTGCGACTAAACACCCAGTTAAGGCGTGAGAATTGGCATTATCCAACTCTGGCAACTGTCAGACCAAACAGCGCAGTGAATTGAATAGCTCCGGGAGCTTCCTCCATTGTTCCTCCTGACATGGAGAGGAACATATAGTGATGGAAATGGCCATCTATATATATATATATATATATATATATATGTGTGTGTGTGGATATTATATATATATATACACACACTTCTCCAAAGGATGGCACTCCTATCGGAATTGGTATGAAATACCATTGGCCGCATGGCCGGTGGTTCGATTCCCATCAGCGGCAGCCCGACAGAAGCAGAGTGCGACGCAGCGGAAGCCCGACAGCGCTGGAAATCCCGATCGTGGATAGGTAAGTATCCACTAACCTAACCTAACCCTCCTAACCCTAACCCTCCTTAGGGGTGCCTAACCCTAACTTCCCCCCCAAGTGGCTAACCCTAATCCCCCCTCTAAGTACCTAACCCTAACCACCCCCTTCCCCGCTGCCTAAACCTAAGTCCCCCGGGGGGGTGCCTAACTCTAAGTCCCCCCCGGGGGTGCCTAACCCTAACCCTCCCTCCCCCTAGCCTAACCCTAACCCTCCCGGGGGGGTGCCTAGCCCTAAGTCCCCCCCGGGAGCCCTAAACCTAACCCTCCCCCCGCGCGGCTGTCCGCTCGCGGCGCCCGGCATCACTACGATCGTGATGCCGGACTCCCGGCGTCGAGGAAATGCGGGCGTCTACATCTAGACGCCCGGCATTTCACCCTTGCCGGGATAAGACAGTCGGGAAGCCGGCTGCCGGTATTCAGGCAGTCGGCTTCCCGATTGCCTCCCCTCCTATCTGCACATGTTCAAAGCTGCTAGAGTGCTCGGCATCTGTAGTAAAACAGTTTTTTATCTCTCCAATAGCGCCACTCATCTGGACTAATAAAAACATCACTCAATCTCTGTTGGTTCCAACGTTTTGGATTTTACTCCTTTGTCAAGGACCAAATGGAAAATGCAAGACACACATACATAGATCATCTTACCTAAATAGTGCTCAGAAGAAGAATCCCGCCTCGCGCTGTTCGTCCGGTCCAGTGTCCGCATCTGCCGCACTTCCGGTTCACAGTCACTTTCAGTTTCCCAAACCGGAAGCGCGTCAGCGGGTATGTTGACTCCGTGACCATTGAAACAGCGTTGTGGGAGGACCCACAATATGCCCGCTGCCATGCAACAATAACAAACATAACATACATGTTAAAAAGACATACACTAAAATTAAAAGGCAATGCGCAACAATGGCGCATTGTCACAAAGCCAAAACATAATCGACTGTATGCAGACTGTCTTGAAAACAATGATGCTCAACAAACAAGTGTGAATATAGTGGGGTCGCAGAGGGGGGAGGGGGGAGGGACTTAGCATTGGGGGCGGGGCTTAGCACTGGGGGGGGTAGCAGCGGCGGCCGGTCGGCACATGCTCGGGCACTTTGTCACGGTATTTTATGCAAAAATACCGTGACTAGTGTGCGGATGGGATTCGCAGGGACAGAGCTTTATCGCAAGCTCTGTCCCTGCAAGGGATTTGTAGTAAATCCCTGTGATATTGCCTGAATTCGCAATGCGAATTCAGTCGATAATATCACACTACAATCTGCATTCAATATGCGGATTGTAGTAAATAGAGCCCATAGTGTGTGATAACAGAGGTTTTAAATTACACAAAGCCATGTCGCAAGCATCCAAATATGACACAGACCTAGGGGGACGTATCATTCTGCCACTGCCACTGCCACTTGAGCTTCTCTGACAGTGAAACTGAGGCCATTCTCTTTACAGAAAGATCGGCGGATACAGCCGGAGCAAGCAGCTTGGATGATCTATTTAATAACTTATTCAAATTAAAAAAGAAGGAGATGGACTTTTCATTGCAAGGGATCACGCTTTCCAATTACCATCGTGACAAATCCCTAGAGGTTTTAGAGTGAAGAACACCCCAACCATCGGGAGGTGCAACAACGAGTTTTGTCGGCGCTGGGTTGCCACATTAAACAAGTGCTCCTTTGACCTAATGACTTTGGTCATAGAGGAGGCAACCAGGGAGCTAGCTGTGGTACTTACCAACATAGCCACATTTGAGGAGACACATAAAAGGACCTTCATGAAAGACGCACCTTTATTGGAAAAATTGGGACATCAGATAGCTATCTACAAGAAAGATTTGATAGCTTTTAAGAGCAAAAAACTGGAGACTGTCAACAAGGATTACAACGAACACAAAGTGTATCGTGGCTCACGGGATCTAAAGATGATAAACCACTTTCGGGCAGATACAGACAACCATTTGCACGCCATCCAGTGGATTTTGACTCCACGAGTGATTCCTATTCCTCGGCAGGGGAAAATCGGGACATCCCCTCAGATACCATTGAAAGCAACAAAAAAAACCTTTAGGGATATATACCTGCGCCAGATGCGAATGAGGATTAGACCTACGAGGCGAGGCAGACAGTGCCATTGGGGGAAGAAAGCGGGGTCGTCCGAGGAGAATTTAGTGTTTAATCTTTCCAATAGGATCTTATCACCTACAGAGATCTCAGGGCCTGATTCAGACCCGCTCGCGAACGCTGAGCGCTAACAAGCGGGTCGATGTTGGCCCAGTGTGCATGAGCATGACGGAGGCGGCTCCGTCGTGCGCATGCGTGAGACCCGTATAGCGACGGGCAAGCCCAGAAGGCCGCTCTAAAAAAAGAGAAGGACGGCCCTGATTCAGAGCGAGCGCTCTGTCAGAGCGTCCGGCTCTGAATCAAGGCCTCAGTCCACAACAACATACCTCCCAACATGACCCTCTCCGGGAGGGACACAATGCTCTGGTCCTGGACTTCCCTGGTAATTTATGATTGGTGGTGGCTCCAGGGGTGGGGCTGCAGTACAGTCCAAAATTCAAATAGGGGAGTCACACCAACTGCCAGTGAGTCCCAGCCAGTGATGTTTGGCAGCGTGTGAAATGACAGTTGGTGTGGCTCCCCTATTTGATTTTTGAACTGTGCTGCAGCCCCACCTCTTACCAGGGAAGTCCAGGACCAGATGCATTGTGTCTCTCCTGGAGGGGGTCATGTTGGGAGGTATGCAACAAGGGTCTTTCGTTTGTACCCACAAATAAGTTTGACGAAATAGACTGGAAAGTTGATACCACACGACTTAACAGGACACTCAAACTCAGAGAGTTCTTCAGTGGCAGAGAGGAAATGACACAAGCTCCTGAAACATGCTACAAAGCCTTCAAAAAACAGTCTGTATTTGATCCCAATAACAACAATACTGCCAATGATACTAAGATTTATTCTAGTCTTATGAAGGATGAATGGGGGGCACTGGAGCAACTCTCTATGTATCAGGACATTGTCATCCGCCCCGCCGACAAAGGTGGTGGCGTGGTAATCCGTGATCTGGAGGATTACAAAACGGAAGTTTATTCCCAATTGAACAAAAAGGATACATACATAAAATTATTTCCTATATCGTTATAACATGTGCACTATTTGTTTATTTAACTCACTTTTTTATTGTTCACAGTCGGCTTCTCTGGGACTGACAGGCGTCCGCGGCCACCACCATTGCTCAGTTCCTCCGTTGAGGACATTTGTTTACATTGCCTAGCAACAGTTCCCTTGGCGACTGTCCGGGAGCTCTCTGCTTGTGCTGACTCACAGTGATGACGTCACGGACCCTGCACTCCACGAGACGACGCCGACAGCAGAATGCAGCTAATGTCAGATCTTCTATTGATTCACTGGGGTATTTAGGTAAGCCTTCTTTTGGTTTGTGTTTTAATGTATATCCTGATGAAAAGACTGTAATTGTCTTGAAACGTCGATTAATGGAATAAATCACACTTTGATGGGTTTTTTTAGGTCCGCTGAGTGCTGCCTGATCCATGGTTCACTAGGGGGTCTCTGGTTTTATTATGATGTTGGAAGGCACCCCGGCTTAATATTCCTTGTAAGTGCCCCTCTACATGTTTTTCTATTATTTGGACTGAGCATCAACCCTAAAGAGTGGTGGCACCGAAGAAAACATACTATTCCAATGATATATTGAAGATTTCACGTTCACTGAACACGAGCTTTCAGTAGCTTGCACCACAACCTTGCACAAGCACTATTGTACTTTTTTTACCTTTTTGCGGTTGGAAAGATAAAACTAAGAAAAAAAAGAAACAGTTTTTGTACACTTTTTTACCTTTAACGCACTTGCACTTTATTGAACATGGAGCCAGAAAACCCGGACAGAGATGCTTTGTACTTTATAAATTTGGAGTTACCTATTGGAAAAACATTAAATTATTCAGAAGCACAGATTTCTGCTATTCTCTTTCAGCCAAGTGAGACCACATTACAGGACGTCACCTCTGCTGAAGATATATACCATCACCTTATTAAATTAAAAAGGAAGTTAAATGACTATTTATTGCACGCAAGCACTTTATCTGACTATTTTAGAGCCAAGCTTATACCCAGAGGTTTTAGAGTTATGAATTGTCCAGCAATAGGATGGAATAGTGCAGAATTTTGCTGGAAGTGGGTAGCTGTTTTAAATAAATGTAGCCTGGACCTTATGATTACTTTAGTGACCGAGGAATCGGGAAAATAACTCAAAATTTTAAAATCTAAAATAGATCCATATTACACTATATATATATATATATATATATATATATATATATATATATATAGTGACAAGAAATCACATACAGTATACCGGATAGAAGTCCAACACTCTTTATTACCAGCACAGGCAGGTTATTAGGCAGTTCTCCAAACAGCATATGTTACAGCAGTACAGATTAACATAAACTCAGTACAGATTCACATAAGCTCATAGTTGCACAAGAACTTGTCAGTATATCAGCATAGCAGTGCTGGATCATATTACAGGAACAGTGGCCCTGACATCCCACCCACCTTCTGGATGCTAGCCACCGTCAGAAGCCCCATTCTGTGCTCTGAACACATTCTTAAAGGCTGATTACAGGTGCAGTTTAATTAATTAGATGACAACTGATTGAGGCAACACCTGAACTGGACCCTTCAGTCCTACTGCTTTTGCTCTGCCAAACCTGAGAAATGTGGACATTCCACATTCACTTCATGTGGAATTATACTGACCCTGCCACACTCCTTTCACCTGCTTCGCCCACATCTATTTGTGCCACCCGTACTGGCACGCAACTCTCGACCTTTTCCCAAAGTCCGCCATCTTCACCCTCTTCCGCCTCCTTCCCTAGCTTCATCATAAGGTTGCTTGGAGGATCGGGCCCAACAAACTTTCTGGAAAGGGCATCAGCATTGAGGTGCTGTTTCCCCGGACGATGCGGTACCTCAAATTTTAATGGCTGCAAAGACAAAAACCAGCAAGTTACACAAGCATTCACTTCTTTGTTCATGTGCATGCACTGTAAAGGGGCATTATCTGTAACCAACAAATATTCTCGCCCAACAAATAATATTTTTATGAGTCTACTGCCCACTTGATTGCTAAGCACTCTTGTTCCACAGTTGAGTACTTGCTTCTTGAAATTAGGAACCAGCAAAACAGGTTCTGCACACAAAGTGCACCTCAAATCCTGCCATGCAGCCTAGGCTGGTCTAGACCACACTATTTTGTCTGGTAACTGTTTTTTAAGACACTCAGTTAATGGTGCTGCCCTAGTGGCAAGTTCATGAATGAATCTGTGGTAGTAACCCACTATACCAAGAAATGTTCTGAGCTGGGATTTACTTTTGTATTTAGGCCATGTGAGGACTGCCTTCACCTTACTGGGCTGAGGTTTTACCTGCCCTCTGCCTAAACTTATTCTTAATATTTTGCCTCCACCATTCCAATGGCACACTTCTCGGGATTAGCAGTAAACCCATGTGCCCATAAAGACCTTAACGCTGCTTCTACTCTTGGAAGGTGTGACTCCCAGTCGGGGCTAAAGATAACAATGTCGTCTAGATATGCAGCTGCATATTCCTTGTGAGGTTGCAGCAATCTGTTCATAGCACTCTGGAAAGTTGCTGGCGCTCCATGCAAGCCAAAAGGAAGCATTATGTACTGGAACAAACCCTCTGGGGTAGAGAAGGCTGTTTTTGCTTTAGCAGCTTCAGTCAAAGGAATCTGCCAATACCCTTTTGTCAAATCTAGGGTGGTGAGATACTGGCTGTTTGCTAGATTATCCTCCAGCTCGTCCACCCAGGGCATCGGATAGGAATCAAACTGTGACCCTTTATTTAATTTGCGAAAAATCATTGCAGAATTTTAAGGCACCTGAAGGCTTAGGCACTAAAATAATGGGATTATTCCATTCTCTATTTGATTTCTCTATGACCCCTAAGTGCAACATCTCCTCTACTTCCAGTTTGACCGCTGCTTGCTTTGCCTCGGGGATACGGTATGGCCTCTGTTTTATTACCACCCAGGGAGGAGCAACTGGATAATTTGGGTTTTCCCCGGAATGGCAGAGAACACATCTTGGTGTCGTGCTACTAAATTCTCCACCTCCTGTTTCTGGCTAAGATTAAGGGTATTCTCAATGGGTACCTGACATTCTGGGGTTTTCTTGGGGACCAAAGAGGGCTGACCAGCACTCTCTTTCCAGTGTTTTAACAGGTTTACAGGGTAGATTTGCACCTCCTTCCTTCTACCCTCTTGTCGAACCCTATAATTAACAGGTCCCACTGTCTCTATGACTTCATAAGGGCCTACGCACTGGGCATACATTTTGCTTTCACTGGTGGGCACCAGATCCAGTACCCTGTCTTTCAGTTTAAAAGACCGCTTAACCACATTCACGTCATAATGCCGTTTTTGCCGCTGTTGTGCTCTACCCATGTGCTCATTCATGAGTGGTGCAATTTGCCTTAAACGGCCATACAATTGGGCCACAAACTGAAGGATGTTAAGTTCTTGTCATGACTGTTGTTCCCACCCCTCTTTCAACAGATCTAAAATCCCTCTAGGTTGCCTCCCATAGAGGAGTTTGAAAGGACTAAATCTCGTAGAGGATTGGGGTACCTCTCACACTGCAAACATTAAATAGAGTAGGAGTAAGTCCCAATCTCGCTTTTCCTCAGACACCGCCCTTTTTATCATTTGTTTAATGGTCTGGTTAAAGTGTTCAACTAGGCCATCCATTTGCGGGTGGTAATCTGAGGTAGTAATCCTATTAACCTTTAAAAGCAAGCACAAGTCTCTCATTAGTTTAGAGACAAAAGGGGAACCCTGGTCTGTTAAGACATCCTTTGGTATTCCCAAGTGGGTGTACAGTGTTAACAATTCCCGGGCAATGGTACTAGATTTTGTATTTCGTAGTGGTATGGCCTCAGGGTATCGGGTGGCATAATCCACTGCTACCAGTATGTATTGAACCTAAATTGGGAAAAGAAGCTGGAGATTGCATCCTGGAAGGTAGTGTGTTGGAGAAAATTTAATTTTCTTATAGGGAAAGGGTGGATTTATGCAAGGTCTACTTGGTTCCAGTGTTTTTGTACATCAGTTATGTCTGTTTTTTGCCTCAATCATTGTGGTCTAGGATAAATTCATTGTTTTTCCTGATGTTAAGGGGAAACAGAATGAATATAGTGTGATATAGTCAGGGTAGGGGGTCCTTCTCCCGGGTAGATGGACACCTCCTTACACACAGCAGCCAGGAAACAGCACACCAGTCCAGGGTTTTCATGCAAGCTGGTCAGAACCAGTTTTATTGTGCAATATAAACAACAAAATAAACAAAACAAAAATAAATCCTAGCCCATCTGGGCACTAACTAGACAGGTTATTCCCTCTCTACAAGTGGCAGGGCCTACTGCCTTACCACAAAACACAAACACAGCACTTTCAAATATCACAGTGTCTCTGAACAAACCTCAGTGTCTGTTCTCCCCAGGGTATGTGAGACACTGAACAAAAACCTAACAAAGTAACAAAACTGGATCAGGACCTCTATATATCCCTGCCTATACCTTCTAAAATCCTTCCTATAAACCTCTAAAAATAACGCTAATTTGCGTACGCAGTCTGACCGCAAATAAAGACAGGAGTGGAATCTGTGGTTCCAAAGCACAAGTATTATTCAGGTAAAAGTACAGTCAGTTACACGCAATTGATACATACACAATTTAGGCGTAAAAGGAAATAATACAGACCCAAGTACAGTATACATACTCTGCGCCTCCGGACCCAGAGATAGGCCTCAGAATAGAGACCCTCAGTTCATACAGCATTCAGCATGGACTAAAATACCAGTATTCGGGCACACATATTTATCCCCCTCAGACTAAAACAGGACAATGGGGAAGTTTCTTGCTGATGTCATCGGTTCCCAGAGGAGCAGCATATGTTACAGCACATTTAACAGGCTGGTTAAAATAGACTCTCCCTGCCTCTAACAGCAGGGGAATCTTTCTAGTAACGCCTTCTGTACATTCCAACAGTTAAACATTTTGGTGCTTGTAAGTTCTGCGATCCATAACTTGAGTTTGCATGATGCGATCTCTCCACCGATAACACCGGAAAGCTATAAAAAGCGTATGCATCAGAACAAGACCAAACACAACTTGCTTATCATGTATAATACCTTAGTTATCAAAAACCTTTATTTCTCAGCATTTAAACTAACTTAACCAACTTAAATCATAAATTTTGATGCTTATTGAACCTTATGTGTGAATATGAAATGTGTGGGTATTCAGGGTTTGATATAAGGACGCTAGTTAACGTGGGGCAGATGCGTGCGCATAAAGCTAATAAAACAGCGGTTTCATACAAAGTCTTATGCATTCGCTAATATGCGACTAGTTAATAGCGCTCTTGTGAGTATTATTGTGTGTATGAAAAATGATGAAAGAAGCGATCGCATAGTGCTAATATAAATATCGCCACATGTACTAAAATGTGAGTTTACCTAAAATGGCGCTTAGGCGGCCATTCGCAAAATGGCGTCTTGCGATCTTATTTCTAAAATGGAGTCTTGCGGCCATTCGCAAGATGGCATCTTGTGATCTTATTTCTAAAATGGAGTCTTGCGGCCATTCGCAAGATGGCATCGCTGTGATTACATTTTAAACTGAACTTGTCTCAGCCAATTATTCAGCTTCGACAACAGCTTATATGAGCCACTTCCAGGTGCAACTACTAATCAGCCTGCTCTTAGACCTGGAATGGCCTGTGGATGGAGCCCTCCCTCTCTTCTCACATCCACACCCCCAGGACCCATTATCCGACTTTTACCAAAAGCCGACACTTCTGGTCTGTTTGGCATAACAGACTTTTCCTCGGGGGTTTAAAAACACATATGAAAGGAATCTGGGACACACATATATGCCATCCCAGACTTCACCAGTGCTTCTATCACATATCTCCCCCCTTTGTTTCGACCTGTGGGGTGGAACAACTGCAACCCCCAAACAATAAACACGCGACAAAGCATCTGCATTGGCCAGCTGGCTTCCTGGCCTGTGTTCGACTTTAAACTTAAAGTTTTGCAATGCCAAGAACCACCTTGTTATTCTCCCATTGCACTCTTTGTTCTCTGACATCCATTTCAAAGGGGCATGGCATGGTCAGTGATCAGCCTGAATTTCCTTCCCATCAAGCAGTACCTGAGAGTTTCTAATGCCCACTTTATGGCCAATGTTTCTTTCTCGACCGTAGCATAGTTTCTCTCATGCACATTCAATTTCCTGCTTAAGTAAAAAATAGGGTATTCTTCACCTTCTTTACTCTGGGTCAGGATAGCTCCTATGCCTACATCTGATGCATCAGTTTGCACAACAAACTCCCTGTCAAACTCAGGGGTCATCAGAAGTAGTTGGGTACACAATGCAATTTTTAACTCCTGAAAAGCCTTCTCTGCTTCAGGACTCCATTTAACCATGACTTTCTGTTTGCCTTTGGTAAGGTCAGTCAGTGGGACTGCAATGGTGGTAAAATTGGGTATAAATCTCCTACAATAACCAGTAATACCTGAGAAGGGTCTCACCTGCTTCTTATTTAGGGGTCGTGGACAGTTTTATATTGCCTCAATTTTATTAAGCTGTGGCTTTATCAAACCTCTGCCAATGGTGTATCCAAGATACTTTACTTCTTCCATCCCTAGGCAACATTTTTTTGGGTTGGCTGTCAATCCTGCCTTATAGATGGAGTCCAACACTGCTTGTACTCTGGGTAAGTGAGACTGCCAATCAGGACTATGAATGACTACATCATCTAGATAAGCAGCAGCATACTGTCTATGGGGCCTTAGAAATCTGTCCATCATCCTTTGAAAGGTAGCTGGTGCCCCATGTAACCTAAAGGTGTCAGGACTGCGACTATTTCAGTACAAAAAGATAGACTACTTTTGCCAAAGTTCCATTGTGGTCGTTGGAGGAGCAGGATAGCTTGCTGGCATGCTTCTCATTCAGGGGATAGAGTGTTAAAGTGATCATCTGTTACCCAGGTGTCATCAGGTTGTGGGATTCCTAGATTGCTCATTATTTCAAACCTGATTCCATTTGGTTCACATGTTCTGAAACTTTCTATGGATCACAGACCTCTAGTATAAAGCCTGTTACTGTGTCTCAGTGTCTGTTCAACGTTGCTTTCAGGTCTTTTCTTGGACTCCTTCCAGCTCCCAGCTGTGCCTGTGGATTGCTGTGGACTTTGTTATATTCCAGATGAACTTCTAATGCCAGTTATCTGCTGCACTACAGAGCCCAGCATTCCTATTGTCTAAGTATTGCTTTTTGCTCCACCATTGTGCTTTCATCATTTTGCTGCACTTTACCTGTTGTCTTTTTATTCCTGTGGATATTGAAGTCATCCTTGTCACAGTTGTCAACTGTACCATTACAGTGTCATCTCCATATCACGGGACTCAACCCAGCTCCGTACTCTAGCCACACAGCAGGGCTCAACCCTGCTGCAATCTTCTCCATATCATGGGGCTCAACCCCGCTCTGAACCCTAGCCATACCACGGGGCTCAACCCTGCTACAATCTTCTCTGCATCACGGGGCTTAACCCCACTCCGTACTCTAGCCACACCACAGGGCTCAACCCTGCTACAATCTTCTGTGCATCCCGGGGCTCAACCCCGCTAAAATCTTCTCCGCGTCACGGGGCTCAACCCCGCTACAATCTTCTCCGCATCACGGGGCTCAACCCCGCTACAATCTTCTCTGCATCACGGGGCTCAACCCCGCTACAATCCTCTCTGCATCACAGGGCTCAACCCCGCTCCGAACTCTAGCCACGGTGCAGGGCTCAACCCTGTTCTGGAATCTCATCATCTTACAGGGCTTAACCCTGCTCCGACTTCACTACTCCACAAGGCTCAAGTTTGCTTCATCTCTCACTGCACCACAGGGCATGGCCCTGTCCCAGAACTATACTATTCTGCAGGGTCTGCTCTGCTCCGGATTCCCATTACTACAGGGTTCTATCCTGGCAAAGGTCCTTAATGTCATCCTGAGGTGTTAGCCTCATTCTGGACTTGGGGTTCTCTACCACGTTAGTTCTTATATGCTAAAGACTGCTTATATATATTTGGGGATTCTCTCCTATACATATTAATGCATATGTGAATCTCTGTGAAGTTTGAGACTTTATATGAGACCTTGCTGATTATATTTCTTTTGTGAATAAATTCTATTTTACTTTTATCCTGTGCTACTGAGTTTCATGGAAAGGTCATTCCTAAGACCACCCCAGTTTATTGTGCCTAGTAGACCTGCCTCCCTCCAGGAATCTCAAGTGTTGGCAGCCGTGACAAAAGGGCAACGTCTTGTATTGGAACAACCCTTCTGGTGCAGAAAAAGCTGTCTTTTCTTTGGCATTCTCAGTTACCGGCACTTGCCAATACCCTTTAGTTAAGTCTAGAGTGGTTAAATTCCTGGTGTACTGCCATGTGAGGATATGACAATGGACTATCAGGGTCTACGGATTTACCATCAATCACTTTTTAATTTTCCCTGGCTTTTACCAGAGTAGGGTAATTTAACTGCTCCATGGCAAAGATCTCTTTTCTGACTTCAAGATCAGGCAGATGATCAACTGGCTCAATAACACTTCCCATCTCAATAGGAGGCACATCACTTGGTGAGCCACCATCATTCTCAACATTCTCTGGTTCGTCAATCATGCTAGAAAAGGGGAACATCTCAGACTCTGAAGAAACTCTCTCTGCTACTGCATTAGTAACCTTCTCAAATGGGTCGGGTTATTTACTTCTATACCAAATTGGCTTTCCCACAACTTCCAGAAGTGAGCAAAGCCTCTCCCCAATATTGCATCATACATCAAGCCATGCACTAAACCCACAGAGACTATTGCGGAACCATATTTTGTTTCTGTGTTCACCTCTGCAGTAAGATAATAGTGAGTATCCCCATGTATGCAGGTCACACCAACAGTTTTCCCCTTATGCTTCAAGGGGTTCACCAGTTCAGCTTTCACAAGTGTAACCAGGCTACCAGAATCTAACAGAGCCTCTACTCGGTTGCCTTCTACAGTAACTACACACATTTGCTTATCTGTCTCAGCCTGTCGGTCAGCGGTACAGGCAAGAAACACATGCTGCGATTGACGTAGGCAGTATCACATTGCATAGGTTCAGAGGTAAGTGAACAATTAGCAGCAATATGGCCCAAACCACCACATCGGAAACATTGAATCTTACTATTATCAAGTCTATTACGAGGTAGGAACCTTCCTGGGCTGGCTGGCCTACCTCCAGGTTCCAAACCCACAGTCTTAAGTACATTCCACTGCCCAGCACCCTTCTCCCCTGGAACAGTCTTACTAGTGATCACGGGAGATCGTCATTGTGGAATCGGGGCTCGGTGGGGCACACTCAACAGTTCCTCAGCCACCACATACCTCTCCACTAGTTCAACCAATTGGTCTGCTGTTTTAGGGTCTGCATGGCTCACCCGGTTGCACAGAGTTGCAGGTAGAGACCGCAAATATCGATCCATAATTACCCTTTCCACGATCTGTGGTCCTGTTAGAGTCTCTGACTGCAGCCATTTTGTGGTAAGATGGATGAGGTCATGTATTTGCGAGCGTGGAGGCTTTTCTGTTTGGAATTCCCAGCAGTGGACTCGTTGGGCACGAACAAATACTGTGACTCTCAATCGGGTTAAGATTTCCTGTTTCAATTTAACATAGTATTTTGCATCAGCCAGGCACAAGTCATAGTATGCTTTCTGTGGTTCTCCAGACAGGAAGGGTGCCACAAGACTTGCCCACTGCTCTTTAGGCCAATTCTCTCTTTCCACGGTTCTTTCAAAGGTCGTAAGATATGCTTCCACATTATCATTCTGGGTCATCTTTTGCAGAAAGTGACTGACCCATAGTTGTAAGAGCAGGGGAAGCATCTCCAGACCGGACCACTAGCTGTTGTACCAGCTCTTTTAAGGCCTGGCGGGTTTCCTTTATTGCGACCTGCTGAAGTTTGTTAGTTTCCTGCTGAGCTGCCGTAGCTTGGAGCAAGACCTTAACAATGTCCTCCATGTTGTCTTTTAGGTGTAGGTTGGAAGCGGAATCTGGCTTCTCTAAACATCTACTGACGCCACCTTCATGGATTCCATAAAACACAGGTTGACATCCAAACAACAAATTGGTGTCTGTCTCTTTAATTTTCAATGCAAAACTTTTCCTCTTGCTGCAGTTTTCTGCGTGTCTGCCCGCATTCTCCACCACTTGTGATATAGTCAGGGTAGATGGACACCTCCTTACACACAGCAGCCAGGAAACAGCACACCAGTCCGGGGTTTTCATGCAAGCTGGTCGGAACCAGTTTTATTGTGCAATATAAACAACAAAATAAACAAAACATAATAAATCTTAGCCCATCTGGGCACTAACTAGACAGGTTATTCCCTCTCTACAAGTGGCAGGGCCTACTGCCTTACCACAAAACACAAACACAGCACTTTCAAATATCACAGTGTCTCTGAACAAACCTCTGTTCTCCCCAGGGTATGTGAGACATGAACCAAAACCTAACACAGCTTATATGAGCCACTTCCAAGTGCAACTACTAATCAGCCTGCTCTCAGACTGAATGGCCCAACACTGGAGTGGCCTGTGGATGGAGCCCTCCCTCTCTTCTCACATCCACACCCCCAGGACCCATTATCCGGCTTTTACCAAAAGCCGACACTTCTGGTCCGTTTGGCATAACAGAGTTTTCCTGGGGTTTTTTAAAACACATTTGAAAGGAATCTGTGACACTTATATGCTATCCCAGACTTCTCCAGTGCTTCTATCACAATAGTTAAGAGAGGCATCACCTACAGATCGAGGGAGGAGGGAAGCCTGAGCATGGTCAACCCTGTGTTTTTTTTGTAACAACTTATTTTGAAACTCAACCTTGGGAGTCTTGTTTTAGAGACTCTCCCTTGATGGGTAGATTGTTTTGGAGAATGGGTGTTGCCCTTCCTGAAAGATTAGATAGAAGAAGGTTGAGCTAAGACTCTTCGAGTCAGGCATGGACACCTCCCGATCTACGTGATCCTGTGCCTGAAAGTGATAAGATGGTGGGGGTGGAGATGGGTGATGTGAAAAACTCAACCAGGAGGGAGTTGGGGTTGAGTATTCTGCGGGCCTATTTTTATGTCACACTGTCGCTAAAAAAGGCTGCCCGAGTGAGATGAGTTCAGAGGGGTTGATTATGATTAACTCTCAGAGGATCCCCCTGAAGTTAGAGACATCTCCTGGCTCTCCTTCCATGGAAGACTTTATGCGAGAGGGAATTTTGTATGGAAAAGTGCCGATGATCGTGGTTGCCCACGGGAGGAGTGTCAAGGGAAGGAGGAGGTCATGGACCACTTTTTCTGTGGTTGTCCCTTTAACATAAAGGTTTATAAAAAGTTTTCAACAGCTCTGCACATCCCGTGCCTTTCGGGGCTGAGTTACCCTGAATGGGCTTATGGGCCATTCAAAAGATATGGAAGGTTTGATTTGTGCACTATTTTTTTAGTTAGCTTAGTAGTTAGGTTTTGCACGTGGAATGCCCGGTGTCAGATTACAACTTGGGGTAAAGTCCTTCCCTGGGAGACGATGGTGGTTGAGATTCTGCATGAGGTGAGACAAATGATGGACATTGACAAGAAGAGGATGGACGCCGTCAGTTGGACCTGGTTGTGGTGCCATCTGAGGCCCCCTTGATGGATAGCAAAAATCTTATTTCTTGTTAATTCTTAAAGGCTTTCTGTCCTGTCACAGGAATGGTGTTGAGTAAAATTTAGAGGAATGCTTTACATACATCCTAGATGGCTGTACTTAAGTTTTCGCTACTTAGGGCTAGGTTAGGTTAGGACTGTGAGGGGGAGGGATTGTGGGGTGGGGGGGTGTTAGGGGTGTGGTGTGTTCTTTTGTTATTGTTGTGGGGATCTAATAAGGGGCTAGGGTGTGAGGTGACGTGTGAAGATAAAAGAAATAATGAATTATTATAGTTCATTTTGCAACAATGTGCAATGTATATATATATATGTATTATAATTTATATTTATGCAATATTGTTGCAATCTGCTTTTAATAAACAAAATCAGTATGTATTGATGCCCTCAAGCAGATTTTCCCACCGGCCCTATCAGATCCATGCCAATTCTCTCAAAAGGCACTTAAATGACAGGAAGGGGAACCAAGGGTGCCCTAAACCTTGGCCGGGGTGCTGTCTTCTGAAATACTGGGCATGCTTGACAAAATTTATTTACTGTGGCATGAATACCAGGCCAAAAGAATCTTAGTTGTATATGCTGGAGAGTTATCTCCTCCCCTAAATGGCCACCCCACAGATACGTGTGTGCCGCCCTTAATACCAACTGCTCTTGTTTCCGGGGAATTAATAACTGATCTACCCTTTTACCCTGCAAAGAGGTTACACGGTACAGCAAATAATTTTTCAAAATAAAATATGGCACACCTTCTGGTGGCACAGCAGCAACCACTTTGCAATCAATTTCTACCACATTTTCAAAGACATTAACCAGATTTCTATCATTCTGTTGGTCTCTGCCATAGTCTTTTAAAGACACTTGCTCATCAACAAGGGACCACTGGGCCTCAGTCTCGGTTTCCTCCTGTAGCTCACCAACTAAACTTTCATGGTTGCTAGGCTCTGGTCCTCCATGGTCCTCCATGGTCCTCGGCTCCTGGCTCACCTCAGCTGCTGATCATTTACCGTCGTCATGCCACGTAAGCACCTCCTGCAGCAACGGGAAATCTCGGCCCAGGATTAGCAGATATTGTGGTCTGGTTGTCACTGTGGCTACCACTTTCAATGACCGGCCTTTTATCAATAGTGGTAGATGCACATGTAGATACTCCTCAACATCCCCATGAATACACGACACCGTTATGGGGTAAAACCTGGTCAGCCCCCGGAGGTACCAGGTTAGTGGCGACAATGGTGAGGGCACTGCCAGTATCAATTAGTGCCCAGATCTCCTGGCCATCCACTTGTACCAGGGTGGTTTCTGCCGGAGAGATGGTCTCAACAGCCATGCTGACCATAGATCGGGTTGTTTTCCCCGCGCTGCAAGCCATCAGTTCACCCTGTCTCGGACAGTCCCACTGCAAGTAACTGGACTCACCACAGTTGAAACACAACATAGGAAGCTGGGTTTTGTCTTTAGCAATGGATACCTGGGTTCTGGGCTTTGGCACAGATTGCCACCCTTGCTTAGTTTTGGTTAATTTTCCAAAGGTAGAGTGCCGCTCAACTACCACCGCGAACTCCTCAAATGTCTGGGGTTAGCTTGCGTGGCCCAGTGTTGTACCCCACGGTCTAATACCCGCAGAGCATGGTCTAAGGCAACAATTTCTACTATGCATAGCGCTGCTTGTTTCTCTGGCTGTAACCACGCTTTACTCAGTCTGGCTAGCTTAGCCAGTTGGACTCTGGGAGGCTCAGAGGGGTTCAGCCGACAATCATGGAACTTCTAGGCTTTTACTGTGCCAGTCACCAGTGGTGTAACTAGGGGGTGGTCGGGCAGGTTGCATGCCCTGGGCACCGTGGGACCGGCGGCACAGGGGGGGTGCCACCGGCCACGGTCTGGCCCGCCCTAGTTAGCCACCAGCGTAGTGCCAACCGCAGTGAGTGTGGTCAGTGCTACACATTTACACAGGACCAGTGCTAGGCTTCCAGCGCCGGTCCTGTGCTGCACAGCTGAGCCCATTCCCTCCCCCTGAGCACTTGCCCAATAGCGCTAGGAAGCGGGCTCAGGCTGTGCATAACACACGCATCAACTCGCATAGACTCTCATTGACTGCTGCAGCACCCACTGCAAGAGCCGGACTTCCGTCCAGCTACTACTACTTTTGACCTCTACTGGGGATGGGGGCACAACAGGGGAGGGGTGGCTACTACTGGGGGCACCATTATTGGGAGGACCTCTACTGGGGGCACTTAATTGGGAGGGGGAACCTCTACTGGGGACTACTACTTGGGGGGGGAACTACCACTGGGGGCATTATAAAAGGGGCCTACTACAAGAGGCACTGCACTGGGGGGACCACTACTGGGGGCAATAATAGGAAGGGCCACTACAGGGGGCACTGGATAGGGGGGATCACTACTGGGTGCCTGCATAAGGGGGATCACTACTAGGAAAACTGCATGGGGGGGACTACTGCTGTGGGCACTATATAAAGGGCACTGCATAAGGGGATACCGCTACTGGGCACACTGCATTGTGGGGACTGCTACTGGGGGCACTGCATAAGGGGGAATACTACATGGGGCACTGCATTTGGGGGGGCCACTACTGGGGGTACTGAGTAAGGGGAACTAATTGGGGGCTGTATAAGAGGGACCACTACTGGGGATACTGTATAAGGGGCACTACTATGGGCCTGCATAAGAGGGACCACAACTGCATACTGGGGGGTACTGTATAAGGGGTACTACTGGGGTTAAGGTGCATATGGATAGGAATGTTCAGAGTGAAAATAAAGGGGTGTGTCATGTTGACAAACCCCATTTTTAAGTGACCACGACCATTTTTTGCCTCATTGGGGGGTGGGGGGGCTCCCTTTTCAAATTTGTCCTGGGCTCCAAATACCCTAGTTACGCCACTGCCGGTCACCCCAACCCTGATAAGAATAGCCTGCTTTAGATGAGGGTATGAGCTAGCCTCTGCTACCATCAGGTCAGTATAGGCTCGCTGTGAATCCTCTGTGAGACAGGGAGCTAACCGGGCAGCCCATTCCTCCTCTGGCCACTTTAATCGGGCAGCAGATTGTTCAAAAGTGCGCAAGAATGCCTCAATATCATCTGAAGCTGTGAGCTTTGGCAAAACTTCACGACCCTGCCCACCATTTTTATTTCCCTCAGCTCTTCATGCAGTAGCTGGATTTGTGTTTGCTGCTCGGTAGCCAGTTTTTGTTGGCCTGCAGCCAATTCAGCAAACACCTTATAAACGTCTTCTATGTCTCCCTGCTGCTTGTACACACTCACCAAACTGCCAGACCCTGGGCCTGATTCAGACCCGCTCGCGAGCGCTATGCGCTCACAAGCGGGTTGATGGTGGCCCAGTGTGCATCCGCACAACGGAGCCGGCTCCGTCGTGCGCATGCGCGAGACCCGGATAGCGACGGGCAAACCGTTGTTCCGGGTCTCGTACCAAAGGGGCGTGCTGTCGATGTTGAGTGACAGCATGCCCCCTTTGGTGGGCAGGCCGGGGGGGAGTGGCTGCCCAAATGGAGGCATTCCCATGTGAACGCCTCCATTTGGGGGAGGCCCCACTGACATCACTCGTGATGTCAGTGGGAGAGATTTTGGCTCTGTCAGAGCCAAAATCTCTCTGGGGCTTGCGGCAACGAGACCCTACCACAAGGTTCTCGTTGCAAGCCCGATGGTCGCGATGGTCAAGACCATCTTCCTGGCTGCTCACTATAGCTGTGGGTGACCAGAGCTATAGCGAGTGGCCAGGAGGCCGCTCTAAAAAATAAGAAGGCCGGCCCTGATTCAGAGCGAGTGCTCTGTCAGAGTAGCCGGCTCTGAATCAGGGCCTCTGGGCCTGATTCAGACCCACTCGCGATCGCTGAGCGCTCGCAAGCGGGTCAATGTTGGCCCATTGCGCATGCACACCATGGACCCGGCTCAGTCGTGCGCATGCGCGGGACCTGGATAGCGATGGGCAAGCTGTCACTATAGGTCTCGCTACACCATCACTCACCATCGACAGCACGCCCCCTTTGGTGGGTGTGCCTGGGGCATGGCTGGCCAGATGTAGGCGTTCCCATGGGAACGCCTACCATCTGGGGCTGGCCCCACTGACATCACAAGTGATGTCAGTGGGAGTGCTTTCGGCTCTGATAGAGCCAAAAGCACTCCAGGGCTTGCGGAAATGAGACCCTACCACAAGGGTCTCGTCACAAGCCCGATGGTCGCGATGGTTTTGACCATCGCAACCATCTTCCTGGCCACTCGCTATAGCTGTGGGTGGTCACCCACAGCTATACGAGCGGCCAGGAGGCCACTCTAAAATTAAGAAGGACGGCCCTGTCAGAGCGCTCTGTCAGAGCGTCCGGCTCTGAATCAGGCCCTCTGTTCTCTCTTGGGGACTTTGTTGCATAGTAACGTCCAGAAAATCAAGTCCCTGTTCGGGCGTCAAATATGACAAGAAATTTTATATACTGGATAAAAGTCCAACACTTTTTATTACCAGCACAGATAGGTTATTAGGCAGTTCTCCAAACAACAGTGCAGATTCACATTAGCTCATAGTTGCACAGGAACATGTCAGTATATCAGATCATCTTACAGGAAGTGTGGCCCTGACATCCCACACCCCCTTCTGAATGCTAGTCACCATCAGAAGCCCCATTCTGTGCTCTGAACACATTCTTAATGGCTGATTACAGCTGCAGTTTAATTAATTAGATGACAACTGAACTGGACCATACATGCCTACCCTCCCGGTTTTCGCAGGAGGCTCCCGATTTTTTGGGTAACCCTCCACACCCCCAGTAGGGTAGGCATTTCTCCCGCAATCTGCCAACTTCCTAGTGAAGTGGATGAGGAGATGATCATGGGTCTCCGTGTAGGGGGCGGGGCTTAATTACATGATTCTACATGAATTGCATCATTTGGCCCCGCACCCAATGTAAATTCTAGCCAATTGTGGCAATTTTGCCATGAGGGGGCAGGGCTTAATGACACAAATTTGCAGGCCCCACCCCCGTCCCCACCCTCCTGTTTCTCTTACCTGGGCTTCTCCCGGGAAGAGAAATTAAAAGGTAGGCAAGTATGAACTGGACCCTTCAGTCTTACTGCTTTTGCTCTGCCAAACCTGAGATATCTGGAGATTCCACATTCACATGATGTGGAATTATGCTGACCCTGCCATACTATATATATATATATATATATATATACTGTATATGTAGCCATCCACGAACTGCCGGCACTCCGACAAGGGCAGCTTCCCCCGTTGCACAGTAATAAATATAAACAGCACATCCAAAAGAACTGGCACTCAAAGGCTGTTTCAACAAAGCAACATATATATTTACTGGTCAATGTTTCAAGGCCGAAGCCCTGTCCTCAGAACCACATCATATTTATACACACATACAAAACATAACAAAATTTACCCCCTCTAAGAATATACCTCACCACACTAATGTACATCCGACTCATGCTGCCATCAAGTGCTCACTGACCGTCGTGCATAACCGGTGGCTGATTAACTGCTAGGCAACACAAGCAGTTGCCTAGGGCCCGGCAGGTCCCAGGGTCCCGCCAACAGGACTGTATAATGGAGGGCCCCGGCAGGCTGTCAGTGCATTGATTCAACAGCTGCCAGGTGCTGGTTCCAGCTCACGCTGCTCTATGTAAGGGAATTCCCCGCTGCTCACTACTGCCTTCAGGCGGGGGGCATGGTGTGGGCGGAGCCACCAGCAAAGATGAGGAGTTGGGGGTGGGTGCAGTGATGCATTGTGCCCATCACCTTTAGCCCCGCCCCCCGCATGGAGTTACAGTGGAAGGTGACAAGGATGGCCCCTCCATATTTGAATCACATCTCTGGCCCTACACTACAGTAAGTAACCTGTGCTCCTCCTCCCCTCTGTGCTTGCTATCTCAGTATCTCTGTCCTTGTCCTGCTCTGTGTACTTCTCTTATATGCCTGTCTGTCTCTCCCAGTCTGTGTGTTTGTCTCCATCTCACCTCCCCCCACCAGCAGTGTGTGTGTCTCCATGTTCCCTCCCCCCACCAGCAGTGTGTGTGTCTCCATGTCCCCTCCCCCTACCAGCAGTGTGTGTGTCTCCATGTCCCCATCTCCCCACCAGCAGTGTGTGTCTCTGTGTCCCCCTCCCCCACCAGCAGTGCGTGTGTCTCCATGCTCCCCTCCATCCACCAGCAGTGTCTCCATGTCCCCACTCCCCCCACCAGCAGTGTGTATGTCTCCATGTCCCCCCCTCCCCCCACCAGCAGTGTCTCCATGTCCCCACTCCCCCCACCAGCAGTGTGTATATCTCCATGTCCCCTCTCCCCACCAGCAGTGTGTGTGTCCATGTCCCCTCCCCCCACCAGCAGTGTGTGTGTGTCTCCATGTCCCCCTCCCCCCACCAGCAGTGTGTTTCCATGTCCCCACTCCCCCCACCAGCAGTGTGTCTCAATGTCCCCATTCCCCCCAGCAGTGTGTGTGTCTCCATGTCCCCCCTCCCCCCACCAGCAGTGTGTGTGTCTCCATGTCCCCCCTCCCCCCACCAGCAGTGGGTATGTCTCCATGCCTCCCTCCCATCACCAGCAGTGGGTATGTCTCCATGCCTCCCTCCCATCACCAGCAGTGTGTATGTCTCCATGCCTCCCTCCCCTTACCAGCAGTGTGTATGTCTCCATGTCCCTCTCCCCCCAGTAGCAGTGTGCATGTCTCCATGTCCCCCTCCCCCCTCCAGCAGTGTGTATGTCTCCATGTCCCCCTCCCCCCAGCAGCAGTGTGTATGTTTCCATGTACTTCTCCAGCCCAGTCACCAATGTGTATGTCTCCATGTCCCCCTCTCCCTAGTCACCGGTGTGTATGGCTAAATGTCCAACCCCCCTCCCCCTGTCAGTCACCAGTGTGTATTTTTTCATGTCACCCCCCAGTCACATGTGTTTATGTATCCATGTCCCACCCCCCCATCATGGTGTGCATGTTTCATAGTCTCCCCAGGCCACAGCGTGTCTCTGTAACATCTTTGTTTGTGCCTGTGTATCTGGTCTTTGTTTTTTCTCATTCCTTTACCTGTGTCTTCCATTACTTCTTTTAATTCTGTCCCCCCACCTAATTCTATTATTTATCCACCATCACCCATCTTTTCCTGTACCCCCACGACCCGCCACTGTTCCTCTTACCCTGCTCCTTATTCCGCACCTTTCTTCTTTCACTTGTCCCTCCTTCACCCCTTACCTTCCTCCTCCTTTTCTACTGAAGGCGATGGGGGCCTGCTGGTCGATGATCAGAAGTGGCGAGGAGAAACCTGAGGATGCCAGGTCAGCACAATCTTCTGTTTTTAAATTCTTTTTCTTCTTTATAATACTGCTGTCACTGGTGATAAACCTGATGGCAGTAAATTATGCCAGTTTTCACCAGTAAAGCTTCCCCATTGTCAGGGTATTGTTCAGTTGCCAAGCTTAGGAAATTCTGCCTTGAAGACTTCTATCAGTCGGTCGACGAGAGAAATGGACTTAACAATCAGTAAAGTTCAAATCAGCTCAAGAAGTGTTATGTTACTTCCTGGTCACCTTTATTAATACCCCAAAATTGAAGGTGTACATTTTGCAAACAACCAATTAAACATATTTCCTGAAGCAAGGTAACATCTAATCAATTCTTGCCCTAAAGGCGTACATATTAGTTAATTAATTAGCTTGACTTATATGGAGAAGCGGTTTTAGCTCGTATCAAGGTAGATTTATGGCTTGTCGTTGTGTTCCTCTTTTTCCTACTGAAGTAACGGTTTCTATTGTAAGAATAACTTTTCTTCCCCTATCTTGTAAGCCAGAATTTCCTGTAAGCCAGTGTAGCAAGGGAAGGTATCTGAATTTCTTCTTATGAAAGGAAAACAGCAAATAATCTCAAAGGCACAAATCCATTTATATTAGCACATGTGTTAATCAATAAATTTTGCATTGCTTTACCCTATATTCCACTCTTTTTATTATTTAACATTTGTCCCTATACTTGTGATATGATCGCAATATATCGTTTGACGGTACCTACTTTACCATATATGACAATCTTAGGGACTGCATGTAGGTAGATTAAAACCTATCATTCAATGCCCCCTATCACAAGTCTAGCTAGAGAGGGGTTCTAATTACTATAACTGTGTTAAGTTATTTAGCCATACAGACAATGACTACAATAAACACAACTGTTCCTTGCTATGATTGGGTTCTTTTTCCTACATTTAGGACACCAAGTCACCATGGCATGCAAGGGCACCTGTTCCACGGCTATTAAAGCTACTATTACAGGTTTCTTTTTACAAATAGGAAATTAGTAATTCTATACGTGGCGTACAGAACAATGCCTGCCAGGAGTAATTTTCCTATAAGTTCAACTATTCCCATGAACCAACCGCCTATTCCTTTTGAACCAATTAGCTGGGTTTAGCCATGAGAACCATGATGTACCAAACCATGGCTCCTCCGTGCGGTCTTTGGCAAACTGTTTCTTTAGCTCCTGAACCTTGTCCAGATGCTGCTCAATGGCTTCTTCAATTTCATAAGTCTGATTTATGTAATTGCAGCAAGCCTCTTTCACTATCATGCACATTCCTCCTTCTCAGGCTGTCAGGTATTCTAATACCAATCTATGTGCTAATAATTCCTTCGTTATCATTTGGAGTTCTCTAAACAAAAATCTGAAATTATCATCATATAAATTGGTTATGTTATCAATGAGGTTAGCTAGATCCAAGATATAATAGAATGCCTTTTTGATACAGCACCTATTTATCCATGGTAATGTGATTAAGTCTTGACTAGCCTTTCTAGCTGTCTGGACTTCCCTCCTTATAACTGAATGTTCATTAAAATCCCATTGCTTCAAGTGGGTGGGGTGTATCTGTTCTACATAATAAGTATGAGGTAATAGATAACACAGTGTACAATTTCTAAAACATCCATATGGTAACCATTTATATGCATATCTTCCACAAAAATAATATATATTGTCAGGGAGAGTACAAGGGGCATGTCCCACCATTGTTTGAGTGAGGAAATAGAGGAAAGATTTCATCATCGTCATATTTGGGGTCAGTCTGGTGGGACTCCCCTTACAGGTGGATGTATTCCAATACTCAGGTATCTTGCCCTGCACCAATGCTCCTATAGTTGGTATACCTTTTTTCGTCAAAGCCATCTATTGCCAGGGGGGTTTATCTGCATAGGGCAAGTCATGATGAGTGGAGTGCCTAAATCTTTCAGCTAGGTCCTTAAACTTGAACATGGCCTCCTTACACTTAACCTGGCCAAGCGACCTTCTTTTTGGCTTCACTATAGATCCATCCACCAATTTTATCTGATGATTCCATCCATGCATCTCTTGCATATAGGTGGTAAGGGGCACTGAAAAACAAAAGCTTATATTCCTGCCTAGCAAACCAGTCAGTAAGGGTACAGGCCTAGTAATGTGTTTTGCCTTTGTGATTGGCAGTAAGGAAAAGAAGTTGGCATGTATAACTTCTTCCAGTGTCAAGGGCACTGCCACCCAATTCATGGTCTTTGAATAAAGAGGTGAATGTGTGCATATCCATCAATTTGTTATATTGAGCTGCTGTGCTGCTGTGTAATGCATTTGGACAAGTGAATTGGACCAAGGCTCATTTAGTGTTTTATGGTACTCTCCTGTGAGATTACCCTTACTTTGGGACCACGTACTCATCATAATCACATTTACAAACACTGACAACCAGATAAAAGGATTCATTGTGCTGGTTCCAGCTTGACTGTGAGTTTCTTGCAATGAGAAGCATGAATCCACATAGGTCATCCTCCAAGCTTTACTGAGGTAGGTGTGGTTAATAGGACCTGGAATGGACCTTCAAACTTCGGTTCCAGTGGTCTTCTGATGTGTTTCTTGGTATAGACCCAATATTCTGGTTCAAGGGAGTGTGAACCTGGAACTGTATCTGGATCTGGAAGGGAGGAGAAAACTAGAGAATGGGTGTTAGCTACCTGCTTACATAATGCAGCTACGTATTCAGTTAAGTCTGCATGATCATGCTGAAGCTGTTGTGGAAAATAACACCCTGTTTTTGGTGCACTGAGAAACAATATTTCATATTGCGACAGTTTGTGCTTCTTAGCGTTGTCCTAACTGAATACAATGCCACTGGTAGACAATCAACCCATGTTTTGCCTGTTTCAGCTATCATTTTCTGAATCTTTAGTTTTAAAGTTCCATTTAATCTCTCGATACGCCCACTGGCCTGCGGTCTGTAGGGGGCGTGGATTGCTTGCTTTATACCCATATCTTTCATTATGTGTTGCATTACTTCCACAGTGAAGTGCGATCCTCTATCTGATTCAATGGTTTCTGGTATCCCATATCTACAGATCACTTCACTGATCAGCTTCTTAGCTGTCGTTTTGGCGGTAGCCTTAGCAACTGGGGAGGCTTCCAGCCAATTACTGAATAAATCTGTACAAACGAGGGCATATTCATATGTTCCCACCCTGGGTAACTGGATGTAGTCAATCTGCAGTGTCTGAAATGGGATCAATGGCCTGGGTGTATGTTTCTGTGGTGTCTTAACTGTCTGTCCTGGATTGTGTTTTGCACACACCAAGCACGCAGCCACATAAGCGGTAGCTGCTGCATTAAAGCCTGGTGCTAACCAGTGCTGGGAGACTGTATTTGACATAGACTCCTTTGAGTTATGCACTGGACTATGGGCCAGCTGAGCCATAGGGATATGAGGCCCTGGGGAGGCACCACCTGTCTCCTTTCCTCTATAACTTCTCACAGGTGGCTCCCTCTTTTTCCCAGCCTTTTCTTTCACCTGTCAGTGCTTGTTCCTGAAACTGCATCAGGGTCTGTATATCTGTTTCTCATTTTGTACTATCTACCATATAGGGCTGGTACTTCTATCAGGGCTGCTTGCTTAGCTGCAGCATAAGCTTTGGCGTTACCCCTGTTTTTTCCTTTGTATGAGCCTGCACCTTGATTATCACCACTCTGGTGGGAAGCTGCAAGGCTGCAAACAATGACCTAATGAGAGCAGCATGCTTAATGGTTTACCAGCAGTTCCCATGAAATCCCTACTCTTCCAAATGGGGCAGAAATCAAGCGCCACGCCCCAGGAGTACCTGGAGTTAGTGTATATGTTTAATGTCTGATTTTCAGCCATTATACATGCCTCAGTGAGTGCCCTCAACTCCGATTCCTGTGCAGAACAGGAAGGTGGGAGTGGTTTCTGAATCAGTATCTCTTCCAGGGTAGTGACAGCATACTCTGTTTTTGGAGATTCATTGTGGTAATACCTCGAGCCATCAACAAAGAGCTCCCAGTCAGGGTTGTGGAGGGGTACATCACTATCATTAGCAAGCCCCTGCATTTCAGATTTCATTCCAAACAATTATGTTGGGAAAAAATTTGTTTTGTGAGTGTATCTTGATCTTTACCTGTGCTACACTCATCTGGATCTGTCTCAAAAGTATCATCAGATGTGTTTGTACTCCCTTCCTTCCCCACTCTTGAATCCTGTATTAGGAGCAGTGTAGCAGGATTTAACACTGTGCATATCTTGATTGTGATGTTTGTAGGGCTCAAGCGTGCCACCTCATACTTGGTAAGTCTTGCTGCAGATAAATGTTTAGTTCTGGCTTGATTTAGAAATTCTGTAACAGAATGTTGGAATTGTACTATTAAGTGGTGGTCCAGAACTAAATCTGCAGCCTTGTCTTTAAGAAGTGCAGCTGCTGCTACAGTTCTGAAGCAAGAGGGGGAACCTTTTATTATGCTATCAAGCTGCAGGGAATAATATGCAAGAGGTCTGTGTTTACTTCCATGTTCCTGCACTAGTACTCCCTGTGCATGCCCCTCCCTCTCATGGCAGAAAAGCTTAAAAGGTCTGTCATACCTTGGTAAGCCCAAGGCCGGTGCCTGGGATACCACTGTCTTGATATTTTGGAAAGCCTGCTTCTGCTGTACAATGAGACTAACCTTTTTATCTGTTGAATCTGTCAGGGCATCATATAATGGCTGCATTAGCCACGCTGCATTTGCAATCCATTCACGACAGTACTCTATCAAACCCAAGAAAGCTCTCAGCTGCTGAGTAGTGGTGGGTTCGGGTACTTTTTGTATTGCAGATACCCTGTCTTGTGTAAGGTGTCTAGTGCCTTGTGAGATGCAATGTCCCAAAAAGGTAACTTGCAAATTAGCAACCTGTAGCTTGTCCTTAGACACTCTTAGACACTTTACAATTCTGTTCACATAGGAAATTCAATAAGGAGACTGTTTGACAAATTTCTTCTGTGTCTGTACATAGAAGCAAGTCATCTACATACTGCAATAATTGAGTGGATGGTTGCTGAGGTCTCCACCCTTGCTAGAGACATTGCTTCTGAAAATTCTGAAGGAGACGTGGCCCCTCCCTGTGGGAGTCTGGTCCAGCAATACTGTTTACCCATGCTGGTGAATGCCAGATATAACTGACATTCTGGTGTTAATGGTACCGAGAAGAAATCATTGGCCAGGTCTATGACTTTAAAGTATTTGGCTGTGGGCGGTATCTGATCTATTAAGGTATGTGAATTAGGGACAATAGGAGCATCCACTACCAATCTTTTGTTTACCTCCCTAAGGTCATGAACCATGCGATATTCTTGGGGGCCACTAGGGGGCGCTATTTTCTTCTTCACCAGAAATAACAGAGTATTCCATGGGGACCTACATTCCCTTACTACCCCCATGGCCAGATAAGCTGCTATCTGTTGCTGGATAGCCTGTTCTTGTTCATTGGTGAGGGGATACTGCTTTATCATGACAGGGATTGTACCTGCCTTTAGATGCAACGTGGCAGGCTGCACTTTTAGTAATCCCACATCTGTTTTTCCCTTTCACCATAATTTGCCTGGGATTACTGACAACCATGTTGGGATGGATTGGGGTTTGGGGGTTGCATGTTCTAGCAGATAAATTTGCTGCTTCAATCTGGTTTTTCAGTGTTTAGCCGGTTTTACCTTTGAGAACAAAATTTCCAGCCCTATATTCAATTGTGGCCTGTAAAACACTTACAATATCTGCACCAAGCAGATTAACTGGACAGTATGTGGAGGTCAGGAACTCCACTGGTACCTTCATTTCCTCTGATTCTACTGATACCTTTACTGATTTGCTAATGTGCAAAGTATGCTATGTCCTGTAAGTCCTGTACCTGGGATGGTTTGATTTGTTAAATACCCCTTAGGGACATCAGTTGCCCTCAAGATAGTTCTAGAGGCTCCAGTATCTATGATACATTGAATTTGCTCCCCTTCTGGCAGTGTTAAGGTTACCACTGCTTTTGGGCAAGGGGTATTAATGGTATCCAATTGAGGGCATGACACTGGATGGCCTTTTTCCTATGCAGTATACACCTGGGCATTGTCTGATTCGGTTGGCGTATTCTCTAGCCATTATTTATACTTCTGACAATCCCTTTTCATGTGTCCTGCTTTTTGACAAAAGAAACATAATCCTTTCTTTTTCATCTCTTCTGGGCTAACCTTTTTGTTTGCCCTAGGCTGATTTTTGGGTCTGTAACCCCCTTCCTGTACCACGTGGTACAGGGTCTGTAACCCTCTGTGGTTGATTTTTAGCTTTTCTCTTCTTTTCTTCATATTGATCCTCAATTGCTCTCAAAACCTCAAGTACTGCTGACAGTGTCATGGTACCTGTCTTTTCTGGTATAGCTCTACTCTGAGCTTCTCTAACAGTCCCCCTAAAAAAGAGGTTCTGAGAATCCACTGGTGCATCTCATTGTCATCCTCAAACCCCCTGTCTAGGAGTTATTGATGGGTTTGATCATAATATTCCTTAACTGATTGTCCTACTCTTTGCCTTGCTTCTGGCACCGCAGGCATACGTTGCTCCTGTGTTTCACACCACACTTTTGCTCTAGTAACAAAGAGTGGTCCTGATTCTGGGTTCTGTCTGTCCCCTTGTCCAGGAGGGTCTACTACAGGGGCATTAGCTGTCAGAGCCAGTATCTCTTCCAAGCTACCTCTCCCTATAGTCATTCTGCAGATTTCCTCCAGATCCACTCATACAGTTCCCCACACAGATACTAATCTGTCCATAAACATGTGGTAAGCCATGGGGTTCTTTCTAGGGTCTGGAGCTTTAGAAACAATATCATCCAGTTCCCTGGAAGTCCAGGGCTTGTATTGGACCTGTGTTCTTACTACTATGTTCTGTCCTTGGTGGGCAAGGTCTGGTTCAAGGACCCTCTGAACCGTCACTGGAAAAATCCCTGCTGATTCTCTTGGATATGGTGGTGGTTCTGTGTCTTGCACAAAATAAGATTCTGGTTCTCTACAATATGAGCAGTCGCATTGCTCAGTAGCCCACCCGCTCATAGCTTTCTTACAGACTTTATGTCTATGGGATACTCTGTTTCCCACATAAGGCCTTAGAGGACTTGTTAAACTGTTCCAAGGGATTGATCCCATTGTTCTTTGAAAGAGGGACTGACTTTGGGGTGTGGTTGGTGTACTGTATGAAACTCCAGATGTTGAAAGATGGGGATCTGGATTACACTGTTCCCCTCTCTCTGGAACTGGATTGTGACAATAAGGGCAAATATTGTAGGCAGGTGGTATGCCAAATTCACATTATGTGCATTTCCTACCTGCCCTGGGAGTTGTTCCCATTACTTCTGAAATTGTGGGGTACAATGGCTTAGGTGCAACTGGCCCTAGCTGCCATTGTCCCTCCATCCTGCTGAACTTAATAAGAGGCACTGTGGGTGCAGGAGGTGTGTGTGTTCCTGCTGAGGGTGGTGGTGCAGAGGGTGGATTAGGTCCACAATCCTCTAAGAATTCTCCCGCTTCTTCATTTAATGCCTCCTCACCTTTCTGAATCTGCTTCGCTACCCTTGTCCATGAGTTCACCTGATGTTTATATCCCTTATGCTTGATCCAAGTTTTTTGCTCTCTTGCAAATGTTTCCCACCTTATTGGATCCAAAGATCCATGCTTGGGCATCCCAGCTTTCTGGAGTATATCTTTAAGTGCATTTCTTCCTTCCATATCTCAGACTAGCTCCACAGGACTTTGTGGTTCTAATTCTGCCATACCTTTACTGCCTTGAGCCCTGATAACTGCGTTGCAGCTTGGGTTGCCAGCTCCTAGTCAATACTAGAGATGTCTTGAAGGTTCCTTAATTAATTTACTCCACAGGGGTCCCTCTTTAAAATTTATAAAATCTTTGCGTCAAACTCTCTACTTGGATCTAGTATTCTTACCCTGGGACAGACTAAAGGTGCAGATTCTGAACAAACATTCCTAGGAATCTTCCTACAAATTAGCTGCCAATCTTGGCCCTGACGTCTGTAAGTATGACAGATTCCTAGTATGTGTTCCCACTATTATGATAAAGGCTTTCTCAAGCTTACAATCTTTTTTTTCAATGAAGATTCCTTTGGTGGTATCTTTAGGAAGTACAGCTGATAATTCTGGAAGTGGGCACCACCTAGTGGTCTATAACACCAGCGTTCCTGTGCAGTTTACACAATGTAATGTAAAGGGCGTTCTGTGTTGTGCAGCACCCTTGGTGCTCTCGGTAATTGGCAAAGCAGCTGCCAAAGCTTGGTAACATGTGGCCTTTGAGGGTCTTTTATGGATATGTTAGGGCAGACCACTGGCACTTATTTGCTTGCTAAATATCTGGGCAGTGTAGATATTAACTGCTTCCAGTCTTCACCCACCCTCCCCTGTAAACACTCTGTGTCAGTCACGTGTGTGACAATTATTATACAGACACCTACTCTTGCCCTTGTGAATCCGTCTTCACAGTATAGCCCTACTGGGGTTTCTTTGGCTAATATTCCAGTCAGTTTTGGGTGTAAGGATGTCCTACTGTTTTGTAATAATAGGACCCCTGTACAGTCCTTACACTTCAACTTGAGCGTGCTGTTTGGGTCATGTAAAACTCTTATAATTATACCCAAAATTCCTATCCTTAGTCCCCACCAGCAGTACAACACCACTGTTACTGCAAGTACTGTTACACACATGATTTCTATAACCATAGGAGTTTCTGTCATGGCCAAATTCTCTCCTGATGCTTAGAGTGTTGTGTGGGTGTGGCTGGGTCCTAATAATTACAGGGTGGTATGTTGCTGAGTGTCTGCCACATTCCCAATAAGTAAATTAGTGTTATTATGATGGCCACTCCCGCTATGCTGACTATCAGCCCTATGTCTATATCCTGATTGCACGGTATTGGAAGTGTCCTGGTAGCATATACAAATGATTAGACAAACACCTGACTTGGGCAGCCGCTAGGGGTCAGACACCAAGAACTGCAGGCGCATCTAAACACGCAAGGGGCACAGTTCTCTCATGCTTACCCACTTCCCTCATGAGTAAGGCACTCCGTGTCACTTCAAGCAAAAGCTGAGAGCTATGAAGTCAATGAACAGTCAGCCTAGGGGCCACAGTTTCCAAAAGACAGGACAAGCCTTTATTGGCAGATGGGAACTGCAGTCTTTGACTGTACTTTTAAAGACATTCATTTATATACATCTCAGTTCTGTACATGTACTGTACAAACACACACCTCTCATCATACACACTCTGCTGACAACAACTTGTACTTCTATAGAAGGCAGAATTTGCTAGGGTTCAAGAAATAAATTACCTCACACTCACTGATCCCACAATTACTACTTAAGAAGAGCAGATTTAGAGCAGACAGCAGCATAAATATATGCATTGACTGAATACTCACCCCAGGGTAGTCTGCTTGTTCCCAAGATTCAGAGTGGTGTCTGATCAGTGCCCGTGGAGGAGCTGTATCCTGGACGCATGAGCCCCCAGAAGAATGTGAGGGTATTGTTAAGTTGCCAAGCTTAGGAAATTCTGCCTTGAAGACTTCTATCAGTCAGTCGACGAGAGAAATGGACTTCACAATCAGTAAAGTTCAAATCAGCTCAAGAAGTGTTATGACACTTCCTGGTCACCTTTATTAATACCCCAAAATTGAAGGTGTACATTTTGCAAACAACCAATTAAACATATTTCTTGAAGCAAGGTAACATCCAATCAATTCTTTCACTAAAGGCGTACATATTAGTTAATTAATTAGCTTGACTTATATGGAGAAGCGGTTTTAGCTCGTAGCCACGTATATTTATGGCTTGTCGTTGTGTTCCTCTTTTTCCTACTGAAGTAACGGTTTCTATTGTAAGAATAACTTTTCTTCCCTTATCTTGTAAGCCAGAATTTCCTGCAAGCCAGTATAGCAAGAGAAAGTATCTGAATTTCTTCTTATGAAAGGAAAACAGCAAATAATCTTAAAGGCACAAATCCATTTATACGAGGGTCATTCAAAAAGTAATGCCTAAGTGCTCACAACTCAAATTTTATTATAGATACAGATTTGAAAATTTGCAGTAAAATACTTTGAAGTCTTAGTAACAGAATGACTCTACTCAAAAAATTCACCTTCTGCTCTCAAACATTTTCTCCACCTCTCAATCCAAGCCTTAGAATCCACTTTGGAAAAATTCCAATGGTTGTTGTTTGACCCAGAAACGTATGGCGTTTTTAACAACCTCTATGTCTTCAAAATGTTGACCCCGGAGACAGTATCTGAGAGGGCCAAACAGATGAAAGTCAGAAGGGACCAAATCAGGACTGTATAGTGGATGTGGCATTATTGCCCACCCCATTTTGGCAATGGCCGCAGATGTTGCCATCGAAGTGTGAGGTCTGGCATTGTCATGGTGTAAGATGACATTTGACAGTGGAATTGTTGACCTTTTTTTTGCGGATGGCTTCTTTCAGCTTCTTAAGTGTTAAAATGTATTGATCACTGTTGTTTGATTGGTTTGGTTCCAAGTAATCGATGAGAATAACACCTCGGCAATCCCATAAGAATGTGGCCATGACTTTTTTTACGGATCGCTGTGATTTAAACTTTTTTGGCCTAGGTGAACTTGGGTGTTTCCATTGCTTTGATTCAGCCTTTGTTCCTGGGACATAAAGGAATACCCAGGTCTCATCTCCTGTAATTACATTTTCCAAAACATCTCAGGGTTGGCTTCAGAGTTGGTCAAAAGGTCATTGCACACTTCCACCCTCTGGGCCTTATGATCCCTGGTTAATTGCATTGGAACCCATTTAGCACACACTTTATGATATCCCAAATCATTGATTAGTGATTCTACAGTGCCATGGCTACATTCTTTCTGAATCATGGCAGCGACTTTGTGTCGGTTCTCTGCTGTCACTGCAGTTGATGATCTGCCATCACGAGGTTTGTGGCACAAGGATGATTATCCCGATTGAAAACGCTTCATCCACCTTCTGACATTGCTATAGTCAAGTGTATGCTCACCATAGACTTTTTTCAGTCTTCTGTGGATTTCTGCAGCACTGCAGCCTTCTTTTTCCAGAAATTCAATGAAGGCTCTTTGTTTCATCTTGGATTCCATGGTATTTCTTGGACTACCTAAACAAAACTAGATATATGTGTATTGTGAATGTGCTCGACAACTGGTTATGGAAAGCCTCCTTCTTATTCTTATATACTTATATAAGTTAGTGTGTTGCACTTACTTATTTGGTTATAAGTGTCTGCTTCAACCACAATAAGGGGATAATGGCTAATTACCACGTTAAAAACATAAGGCAAAGAAAGTGAATAACTGATTGACAATAGTGCCTATACACTGCATATATTTATAACAGGGAACATATATAATGACAAAATGGTATAAAGTGTCTAGTGCGTATGTGCAAATAAATCTTGGAATAACATCCCATACAATTGTTAATAGAATATTAGTTATTAAAAAATAGTGATTGTGCAAAAAAATATGAAAAGGTAATATATATATAAAAAACATTTAATTAACATATATATCCAACAGACAATTACAAAAATGCAATAAATGAATAAAGGCAAGGTAGGAATTATAAATATATAGATAAAAAATAGTATTTCATAAAAACAGATAAAAAAGAGAGAACCACAAAGAGGTAGATCATGTGCTTATCTTAGTGGGATTGTCAGTCCCAGTTCATGGAGGTAAGAAAAGTATAAGACCCAATGTGTTTCGTCAATGATCAGACTTCATCAAGGGAATGTGTCAGTCTCATGAAGTATCCTGATTTATATACCCCTCTGTTAGGGACAATTTGGCACTCAATCATGTTAGTGATGTCATTTCCTGTAGTATTTATTTAACCAATAATGCTAGTAAAGATCAATAATAGCTATCTTTATTGTATATAATGAGTAGCCTGAAAGTTGTTCACAGACTTTAAAGGTGGGGGGGATTTATATCACCTCCGTGGCCTATTATGCTAAGATCGGGCATTACTTCCGCCCATAAATGCAGTCCTTCCGCCCCATTCAATCTTTGGCATCCAGTTTATAGATCACTCCCGTGTGAGCGTCATGCGGCCCATCACATCCGCTCCCACACGTGCACACTGGCTGTATCCGTCCAGTTCTCCCGTGTTGTTTCCAGCGTGTTGTTGTTCCTCCATCACTTTCACCTGGCGTCCATGGCACATACTTCCGATCTCACTTCTCCCAGAGCAGTCGCCATCTTGCTTCTCCCATTGCAGTCGCCATCTTGGTACTCCCATATCCTCACTAGTAAAATCTCCATAATGTTATAATGATAGTTGTCATCCCAATCGAATCAAAAGGAAGTTATCTTAGCATGTTCTATGAACTAGCTAAAAAAGATCTATGTGACATGGATATTCCACCAACACACATGTACAACTTGAAAAATAAGGAAAAGGAAGCATTAAGGAATCTACAACAAAACACAGAAATAGTTATAAAAGAAGCTGACAAAGGGGGGGGTCTAATCATAATGGACAGAATATACTACTTGAAAGAAGCTAACAGACTTCTGGATGATGAAGTCTCATATGTGAAACTCACCAAAGACCCATTAGAAGAATATGTAGATGAACTAAAGAAAAATCCTGGTACCAGCCTTACATAAAGATGCCCTAACTAAGGATGAATTTCAGTATTTATTTCAGACTAGCCTCACAACCCCCATTTTTTATTTTCTTCCAAAGATAGATAAGTCTTTATGTGAACCTCCAGGTAGACCTATCATTGCTGGAATAGACTCGTTAACATCGCATCTATCTGAGTATGTGGACATTTTTTTGTATAAATATGTAAAACAATTGGATTCATATATAAAGGATACTACAAACATACTGCAAATGATTGAACCTTTTGGAGTGGAAAGATTCATATATGTGGGTGACTATAGACGTACAATCATTGTATACATGCATTGAGCATAATAAAGGAGTTGAGGCATACAGATATTTTCTAGGAGCAGATATTACGATAAACACAACACATAAGGATTTTACATGTGATTTGATTATTTTTATCTTGACCCACAATTATTTCAATTTTTTAATCCAATTTTATAAACAAATTTGTGGTACAGCAATGGGGACGACCTTTGCAGCCAGTTTTGCCAATCTTTTTATGGGGAACTGGGAAAAGAATCATATATATAATAATAATCCTCTTAAAGAACATGTCATTTTTTGCATTGATGACATTTTAATTATATGGAATGGGACGAAAGAATGCTTTGATAGATTTTTGATTTATATCATGAATAACAGGATGAACCTAAAATTCACCTACAATATCAATGATCTATCCATTGAATTTTTGGATCTAATCCTTACACATCAAGGGGACAAAATCATTAATAAAAAGTTCATAAAGAAAGTTGATACAAATAGCTACTTACACTATAAAAGCGGACATAAAAATGGCAAAGTAACATCCCACGCTCACAATTCCTTAGAATCAAACAGAATTGTAGTGAAGCAACAACAGCAGAAGACCAAATAAAGCTATACACAGACAGATTCCAGGAAAAAGGATACCCAGAAAAATTACTTTCAGAAGCAGCAACAAGGACCACACAAATGGATAGACCTGAATTATTAACATACAAAGAGAAAAATACCACTAATAAAGACATGCCTCCCTTCACCACATATAACAACCAGGAAAATCTTATCAAAAAAACTTTGACTAAACACTGGTACATATTACAGATGGACCCTATCCTAAAGGATATAATTCCTCCAAGACCATCAGTAGTGTTTAGAAAGCAAGAAGTATAAAAGATACAATAGACCAAGCATGTTAAGAGATACTAATGTAAACAATAAACATCACACCTTACAATGCATTGGGAGCTACAAATGTGGGAGATGAAATGTATGCAAATTCCTACACCCACAAAGAAGAACATTTACGAATTCAGAAAATACAATGGAATATAGAATTAAACAGCATATGACTTGTAATTCAACATCAATAATTTACCTTTTGGAATGTACATTTGGTATGAAATACATCAGAAAAACAAAGAGAACATTGAAACTGCATATAACAAACATTAAGAATAAATTGGAAGGACATGCAGTCTCAAAGCACTTTTTATTATGTCACAACTCTAATCTCGAAGATCTAACATTCAAACCAATAGAATAGGTTACCCTTGGAGAGAAAGGGGGAGACCTAGCTAAAAAACTTTCGAAAAGAGAAATGTTTTGGATTTTTGAATTGAGAACATTGACACCTTTGGGATTTAATGACAATTACAAGATTGCACCATTCATCTGAAGAACTTATTTGAGGACTACAATATTAGGCTACAGAGTAGTTCACAACGTGGCATCTACATATATGCCATCCATGGAATTTTTGGATGGGCCTGATCAGTACTTGGAAGGGAACCCTCCCGGGAAGCCCAGGTTATGTAGATAAGCTATAGTGAACATATATCACTCATCTGAAGAAACCAATAATAGGAAATGCAAGAGATCCTGGAAATAATCAAAAATATGGATGATACTGGGATCCAAGGACTCCGAAGGTTTCCCCTAAGGATTGTACCACCTGGTGGTGAGACAGTGTCTAAACATGCTATCTACATTCATACCATCCGTAGAACACCCAATCTTGTCTGATCTTGGAAGTTAAGTTCGTATGGGCTTGGTCAGTACTTGGATGGGTGACCTCCTGGGAAGACCAGGTTCTATAGATTATAAATATACTACACTGCACAAAATCCTTATGTGGGACTCTCATGAGAAGATGATCGACTTCCATCTATTCTAAACAACAATATATCTAATACTAGTGAACCTATTTTTACTTTTGGCACAAAAAACAAGAGACTGTAATTGGATATTAAAAACAAAAAATATAAACCATGAAAAAGGAAATTATTTTCATAATTTTTTTATTATATATATATATATATATATATATATATATTTTATTATTATATATTTTTGGTAAATTTGTGATACATGATACAACATATATTTTTGTAGGAGCATCAATTTTTTTATATAAATAACTAATATAAATATTCATACTAGTAATTGCCTTTGCTCTAGAGGGCACAATTCTATTTTGACAAATGAACTCTAGTGTTTTTAAGTTGAAAAAAGAACAGAGTCCTCTTTTATAGGAACAATCTCTTTTGAAGTAGATGAATCTGCAGGAATACCAAGATGGCTGCCGCAAAAGGATAGTCCAGAACCTATGGAGTACCAAGATGGCCACCGCAATTAATAAAGATGACGACTATCATTATAACATTATGGAGATTTTACTAGTGAAGATATGGGAGTATCAAGATGGCAACTGCAATGGGAGAAGCAAGATGGCAACTGCTGTGGGAGAAGTGAGATTGGAAGTACGTGCCATGGACGCCGGGCGGAAGTGATGCAGGAACAACATCAATCTATAAACCGGATGCCAAAGATTGAATGGGGCGGAAGTACTGCATTTATGGGTGAAAGTAATGCCCGATCTTAGCATAATAGACCACAGAGGTTATATAAATTCCCCCCCCCCCTGCCTTTAAAATCTGTGAATAACTTTCAGGCTACTCATTATATACAATAAAGATAGCTATTATTGATCTTTACTAGCATTATTGGCTAAATAAATACTACAGGAAATGACATCACTAACATGATTGAGCGCCAAATTGTCCCTAACAGAGGGGTATATAAATCAGGATACCTCAAGAGACTGACACATCCCCTTGATGAAGTCTGATCATTGACGAATCACATTGGGTCTTATACTTTTCTTACCTCCATGAACTGGGACTGACTATCCCACTAAGATAAGCACATGATCTACCTCTTTGTAGTTCTCTTTTTTTAATCTGTTTTTATGAAATACTATTTTATATCTATATATTTATAATTCCTACCTTGCCTTTATTAATTTATTGCATTTTTGTAATTGTCTGTTGGATATATATGTTAATTAAATGTTTTTTATATATATTCTCTTTTTATCATTTTTTTGCACAATCACTATTTTTTAATAACTAATATTCTATTAACAATTGTATGGGATGTTATTCTAAGATGTATTTGCACATACACACTAGACACTTTATATATCTAGTTTTAAGGCAAAGAAAGTACATAAGTGAGCGACAATAGTGCCTATACACTGCATATATTTATACCAGGGAACATATACTGTATAATGACAAAATGGTATAGTTAGCAGACATATTAAACTACAAACTAACGAAGTTTAAAATAAATGTTGCATATTATTTCAGAGTTATGAGCATTTAGGCACTACTTTTTGGACAACCCTCGTATTAGCACATGTGTTAATCAATAACTTTTGCATTGCTTTACCCTAATACCATATGAACAGCACAGGTTTTTTGGGCGGTACTTTTATCGCCACAATACCTGTTCTTTCAGCAGATTAAAATTCTTTAAAAAATGCTTTATTCCTTGCAGGATATTTTTCTTTTATGTAGAATTTTTATTTATTTATTTTTGCTTGTAGGGATGGGTGGGGGGCCCCAGACCAGTACCTTGCTTAGGGCCACAAGAAGTGTAAATCCACCTCTGCGCATAACCATGTCACTTCCGTGCGCCGCAGGGCTCTTAACCATGGTTCTCGAGCAGCATGTGTTCCACAGGTCCCTATTCCTGCGCTCCACGGAAGTAAACAGGCTGCGCTTCAGTACAAGAGAACCTATAGGTGGGAGAAGGAACACACACAGAATAAATAAATACTACATGTCACCATACTAATAAGAGAAACATATACTGTACATCACACAATATAGCACTTAAAAGGAAAGGGCAAAAGACCTATCCCACGATCATCCAGAGCACAATATAGCAATCAACGATATTTAATACAAATACTGATATACATTAATTAGATCAAGCTATTCCAATTCAGTTTTTCATTTGTACCTAATCTCATGATCCACCTGGATGTGTGTGTATATGAACACAGTGCATCCGGAAAGTATTCATAACGCTTCACTTTTTCCACATTTTGTTATGTTACAGCCTTATTCCAAAATGGAATAAATTCATTTTTGTCCTCAAAATTCTACACACAATACCCCATAATGACAACGTGTAAAAAGTTTTTTTTTGAGATTTTTGCAAATTTAATAAAAAAAAACTAAGAAGTCACATGTACATAAGTATTCACAGCCTTTGCTATGATCTCAAAATTGAGCTCAGGTGCATCCTGTTAACACTGAACATACTTTAGATGTTCCTACAGCTTAGTTGAAGTCCACCTGTGGTAAAATCAGTTGATTGGACATGATTTTGAAAGGCATACACCAGTCTATATAAAGTCCCACACTTGACAGTGCATGTCACAGCACAAACCAAGCATGAAGTCCAAGTAATTGTCTGTAGACCTCCGAGACAGGATTGTCTCGAGGCACAAATCTGGGAAAGGGTACAGAAAAGTATCTGCTGCTTTGAAGGTCCCAATGAGCACAGTGGCCTCCATCATCCATAAATGGAAGAAGTTCGGAACCACCAGGACTATTCCTAGAGTTGGCCGATCGTCTAAACTGAGCGATCGGGGGAGAAGGGCCCTAGTCAGGGAGGTGACCAAGAACCCAATGGCCACTCTGCCAGAGCTACAGCATTCCTCTGTGGAGAGAGGAGAACCTTCCAAAGGACAACCATCTCTGTAGCAATCCACCAATCAGGCCTGTATGGTAGAGTGGCCAGACGGAAGCCACTCCATAGTAAAAAGCACATGGCAGCCCTCCTGGAGTTTACCAAAATGCACCAGAAAGACTCTCAGACCATGAGAGACAAAGATTGAACTATTTGGCGTGAATACCAGTCATTATGTTTGGAGGAAACCAGGCACCGCTCATCATCATGCCAATACATTCCTACAGTGAAGCATGGTGGTGGCAGCATCATGCTGTGGGGATGTTTTTTAGCAGCAGGAACTGAGAGACTAGTCAGAATAGAGGGAAAGATGGATGCAGCAATGTACAGAGACATCCTGGATGAAAATCTTCTCCAGAGGGCTCTTGACCACAGACTGGGGTGAAGGTTCATCTTTCAGCAGGACATTGACCCTAAGCACACAGCCAAGATATCAAAGGAGTGGCTTCAGGATACCTCTGTGAATGTCCTTGAGTGGCCCAGCCAGAGCCCAGACTTGAATCCAATTGAACATCTCTGGAGAGATCTGAAAATAGCTGTGCATGACGCTTCCCATCCAACCTGATGGAGCTTGAGAGGTGCTGCAAATAGGAATGGGCGAAACTGCCCAAAGATAGGTGTGCCAAGCTTATGGCATCATATTCAAAAAGACTTGAAGCTGTAATTAAAACCAAAAAGATCAAATCTGATGGCGCCTAATTACAGTATCTAATTATTGATATACAAAGAACCAAAAACGGACAGCTGGAACTTAAAGAGGGATCTGCACCCTACAATGTAAATTAGAAAATAAAAAAACAATATAAATGCACTAGTCCATTTGGTAATGTCCCAATCTAAAAGTCTGGTTTGCACATAAATGTTTTTATTCAAATAACAATATACAAGGACACAAAAAAATCAATATTAATATAATTAATAAATAAAAATATATAAAAATAAGTATAAACATCAAAATAAAAACAATAAAAGCACAAAGAATAAATCCTTCTAATAATGAATTATTAGCTACAATTACACTAATTTAAATGAAACATGTGTAGCATGAATCAATTGGAAACATAAAATCCACTCCTGCTTGTCTGAATGTGACAATTCTGAAAAATATAGCAACTGTTGTCACTAAGAGGGGTATTCAATATGAAACGTAAACTTCGCTGTCGAAGTTTACGTTTCATATTGGAACTTTTACCTTCGTTAAAATATCGGGCGTGCGCCCGCTTATCCCCATATTCAATATGAAATTAACGAAAACGGGAGCCTGCGAAGTTGGATTTGCGTAAAGTTACGAATTTTTCCTTAAATTGTAGGACCCCCCTAAAGTTGTAAAAACATGGGGGATCACTATGGGTACCCCCGTTTTAGCCTTTAAATGAAAGTCGGGGATTTAAATAGACGCAGCAGGTATTTTTTCCCGACATTGAAGAAGTGTTGCAGAAGAGCACTTAGGTTATTTTTTTCGTTTTTTTAAGTGGTCCCATCAAATTTGGGGTACATGAAAATGGGTACTAGCATATTTTGATGTCCCTAAAGTAAGTTTTTAAAAATTCTGCAATTGTGCACCTGCCACTATAAATCTATTCTAGAAAACACCTGCCGCATACCTGCAGAATAGCCCTGAACCTATTTCCCTATTGTTAAACAATTTATTCCCTTTTTTTTTCACCCCAATTTTTAAATTAATTTTTTGGGGTGTCCCTATTTTTTTAAAAAACTTTTTTAAATGTCATTCCCAGGGGTGCTGGTTATTTTTTTTAAGCCTGCACCCCTAAACCCCAATTTTGTACTTTTTTTCGACACCTATTCAATGGTGAAAAGTTATCCCCTTTTTTTATCAAAGACTTTTCAAACCTGCGAAAAGTCTTTGAAATTGAATACGGTGTAAAACTAAAACCTGCGATAATGACGTCATAAGTGCGATATTAACGCAAAAACTGTGTTTTCGCTCCCATATTGAATACCCCTGTAAGACTTTTAGAAATAAAAGTAGATACTTTTAATCATTTGCACTATGAAAGCTGTCATTATAGACACTGGATTGAAAATATTCCCAGAGGTTAGCTACGGCGTATTAGAAGAAACTGATTTTGAAATACAATCTAGAGAATTAGTGGAGGCCTTCAGAGACAGGAGTATCCTTAAGCTTTGTTGAATGAAGCCCAGGCACATGCAAGGGGACTCAATCATGAGGACCTAATTATGACGAATACCAATTTAAGAACTGTAGATAAACAAGGTGTTGGTGGGTCACTGGATTCTGACCCCAAATTTATCTTTAAATTTAATAAAGCAGCTTCAAAAGTTAAATCTATAATCAGGTCCTGATGAAAATTTTGTATTAAATGAAACGTTAACCACACGGCGGTACCTGTTGTGTGTTAGGTGTCATTACACCATGAATATGTTGGATTACAAGACCTCAGAGTGCCACTATATCTCATTTGACTAGTTGTGAATTTTCTTTGGAGGCACACAGGCTGGATGGTGTTTATATTGCAGCTTGGTTTCTTTTATATATATATATATATATATATATATAAAATATATATATATATATATATATATATATTATACACTGTGTACTGTATTCCCGCCGACGGGGCCAGGGGGCCTTGAAACGTTGAAACCACATTAAATCTGCTATTGATAAATCCTGGAGTGACGCTGTGTGTTTTGACACATTTTGTGACTTAACACTTTGTACCTTTGTATACCATTGCTTAATGCGAGCACCCAGGTCACATTGATATATGGAGGATTAGTGAGTGCCGAGCCACATTGGACTATATATATATATATATAAATCTGGAAAATGGGGTGGAGAGGACAAGCGCCAAATAGTGCGATAAATTAATAAATGATTGTGCCCGTGCTCAAATAATAATGTGCGTACCAAAGAATAATTCTTTAAGGCTTATCTGTAAATCTTGTTGGTGGATGAAATAAACAAGGCTGGACCCGGGTTACTGGTGCCAAATAGGACCTTGATGAGAAGAGGCTCTTGGCAGAGCCAGATGGAAAAGAAAAATAATATAGTGTAGTATTTCCAAAATAGTGAGTCTCGTAATAAATGGTTATGCGTACCCGATCAATTCTTGTGTAGATGCATGTAGTATTAACCTTGGTAACTTTATCCAGGTTTCTTCCTTATTTTTCAGCCCCAAAAGTACCCACATAAAGTGGTGATGGTCAAAAATGGAACTGGTCTGAACAAACACTTGATGATATGGACCTGGTTAGAACACTCAGTAGTATAAGCTTATTTTCTGTCCCTTGATAGGGAGAAATTCCTAGAAAGGCTTTTAAAAGCCAAGTAGTTCTTATAAAGATTTTACTGGAACGATTAGATGGATGTTTCTCAACCAATAAATGTAACCAGATTCCTTAATAGCAATTTAAATTTGAAGATGCATCATATAACATATATATCTGCTAACAGAGGGAGACATACACTTCATTGGACTGAATACAGTTTTACCATTTGCTTGGCACTGGGTCTCATCATTTTTACACACTGGGAGTATATGATGCATCTTCAAATTTAAATTGCTATTAAGAGTTCTTGACGAGAGATTGAAAATCAATTCTTTTTCCTGTTCACTGGAAGGAGATTATGAAGAAAATAGGGTGTACCGATGGCTATCTGGATCTGATCCCAAAGCCCAAAATTTTGCTTATCATCAAAGACAATCATGGAAATCAAAACATCAAAGAAAGGACACTGCTAAATCAAACAGTGATAGCGATTTTGCTGTTAACGATTCTGACGAACAGGAGTACCAAGGTGCTGGCCCTTTAGGCAGAATGACCAGATCAAGAACCGACAGTCCCGGACCAAGCCCACAAGGAGTGGGGGCCAAAATAAAAGAAAACACGAGGCCTCCAGTGAACAGGAAAAAGAATTGATTTTCAATCTCTCGTCAAGAACTCTAACAACAGTAGAGGAATCTATTCTTCATAAGGGACTTTCATTCATTCCATCTAATCCACATGTAGATCTTAAGTGGAAAATTGATTTTCACCATCTGAATCGTTCTCTCCGCATAAAAGAATTTTTTCAGCACCAGCCACCACCGTTGCCAGATCCTTTTTCTGAGTTTTACATTAAACATCCTCGATCCTCATTTGACCCACCCTCTTCAAATGCATCTTAAAAGACATTTTCTCGATTGTTGGATGAGGCTGTCACTAAGTTTGATAAAGCCCCCCAAAAAATCTATCATAATTTAAATCAAGCACAGAAGCAAGCATTGAAGAATTTGTCAAGTTAGCCTGATATTGTAATTCGAACAGCAGATAAGGGGGGAGCTATCGTCATCATGGATACGAATAAATACATAGAGGAGATTGATCGCCAATTAGCCGATACTGACACGTATTATCAATTAACGGGAGATTCGACCGAACTGTATCAAAAAGAATTGGGCATAGTCCTTGACACAGCATATGAGGATGGCTTAATCAGCAAGAAGTTAAAAGATACACTATTTCAGATGCATCCACGTGTTCCCATCATATATACAATACTGAAGATCCATAAAGATGTACAAAATCCGCCCGGGAGACCAATAATCTCAGCCCGAGGTTCTCTTTTTCAGCCATTTCTCAACTATTGGATTTTTTACTACAGCCCCTGAATACGCAATCCTGTGTACAACCACTTGTGTCATCCCGGCGGCATTAAGCACACCTGGACGTTCTGAGTATGCAATCCAGTGTACATCCACTAGTGTCATCCCGGCGACATTAGTGCACCACAACATCTCCTAGCCAAGTCCTTCAGCCCTCAAGGCTGCCATTCAGCCTGCAGGCTGCAGCTTTACTCAGTTTTCCTGCCCTCAAGGCAGCAACTCAGCCCAGCGGCTGCTACCGGCCCAAAGGGCCACATTCCAACTTATAGCCCACAGGCCTCATCCAGCCCAGAGGCCGCATCTCAACTATTAGGCCCATAGGCCTTGTCCAGCCCAAAGGCCGCATCTCAACTATTAGGCCCACAGGCCTCGTCCAGCCCAAAGGATGCTACCAGCCCAAAGGCCGCATCACCACTTACTGGCCCACAGGCACATCCAGCCCAGGGGCTGCTACCGGCCCAAAGGCTGCACCTCAACTATTGGCTCTCAAGCTACATTTGGAGCTAGCTCCTCTAGCCCTTAAGGCATCCACCCGGCCGCAACCAGCCAAGATATTCCAGCCCTCAAGGCTGAGCAGGACTATTCCTTTTGGCTACCACTGAGCCATAACATTATCACCGGTATGAATACCGCATTGTCGTTACCACTAAATAATCACAAGCGTTACCTGTCGCACAATAAATAATTGCTTTCCAGCCCAACTGTGTTTCCAAAGCACAAAAAGTTCTTATTGCAACAAAAAGTAAGTTACACGGTATGATCTAACACAATTAGCGCAAAGACAATTAAATACAAAAGGTACAGCTTGATACATACGCATGCGCACCAGTCCCAGTAAACAGTCGGCACTCCAGAAGCCTGTGGTCATCCAAGAAGAATGGCTACTGACTGGGACCGGGACACAGGTTATATACCCTAACAGATCATGATAACAAAAATGTAGACAGACAAACATAATTCCATTGGTTCTTGCTCTTCGTCTTTGTAGTACGCTGTAGTTCATAGGACAGTTCACTAGTGGTATGTCCCAATTCTCCACAGTCCTTGAGATTACATTGTCTTTTTTTAATTGGTTTAAGACACTACATACAGAGTATACATTCTAACCAATAATTTCCTATGATCCATAACCATCGAACGCAAGATGCGACTCCCTCGCTGGTAGACTCAAATAGCTGGAAATAAACAGGGTGTCAGTATAGTACCAAACATGCCATGTCAACCATGTTGTATACCTTAAATATCATATACATACATTATATGCTACTAAAACCTCTAATATTACGTTTAATGTGAAGGAACCTTTTATGAGTGAGTGTATATTTATGATTATATGTAAGTATGCGTTGTGCGTCTACACGCAGTGTAAAAGGTGCGCTTTGTGCAGGGGTTGTGTACAGCGCAAACATGTGCTGTGTGTGTTTATATTTACAATTGCAACTGTGTATATGTGTGCACGCAATGTGTGCACGCAATGTGGATACACATGCGATTGTTAAAGTGTACGTGTATATATATATATATATATATATATATGTGCAAATGTGTATCAGTGTCATGGATTTATATATATATATACATATATATATATATATATATATATATATATTAATATATATATATATATATATATATATATATAGCTTTATTCAGTAACTGGTATTATTGATATTACTTCTGTCTGAACTAAGGGCCTGATTCAGAGCCAGATGCTCTGACCAGAGCGCTCGCTCTGAATCAGTGCCCTCCTACCTAATATTGGAGCGGCCTCCTGGCCGCTCGCATAGCTGTGGGTGACCAGCCACAGCTTATGCGAGCTGCCAAAAAGATGGTCGCGATGGTCTTGACCATCGCGACCATCGGGCTTGCGACAGAGACTCTGCTGCCGCAAGCCCAGGAGTGATTTTGGCTCTATCCGAGCCAAAATCACTCCCACTGATATCACTACTGATGTCAGTGGGGCCGGCTTGAGATGGTAGGCGTTCCCATGCCCCCGGCACGCCCACCAAAGGGGGCGTGCTGTCAATCAACATCGACAGCTGTCGCTGTCCGGGTCTTGCGCATGCGCACGACAGAGCTCGTGCGCATGCGCATTGGATGAACATCGACCTGCTTGCGAGTGTCCTGCGCTCGCGAGCGGGTCTGAATGACCCCCTAAGTTCAAAAATGACAGAGAATGGAGTTGTTCTGATCAGAGATGGCCAGCAGATACTTGATGGAATCACAATGTAATCAAAGGCCTTTCTAGCCTATTTGGAATGTAAATGCTAGTTCCTTTAGGCATACAATGATAGTTAGACTTAAAAACAATGGTTCATTCAAAACACTCATCTCCACCTCACAGTATGTGTGTGTTTTTCAATTACTAGTCACAGACATGTCCACAGGACTTGTCTCCCGGCACTGACCAAACCTTGCATTTTTAAATAAATATATATATATATATATATATATATATATATATAAAGTCTTTAAATACATATGTGTATCCATGTGCATTTATTATGTAAATACTTTAACAGTGTGCAGTAACAATGCAGATGTACACAACGCAAAATAGCGCTGTACACAATGATATTATACTGACTACGCCAGATGACGTCGTGCAGACAATGAAAACATGGCGTCCACCCTTTGATTGCAATCAACAGGCTATCACACTCTGTTCTTAACCTTTTGTAGTCGTGCATAATAATGTATTATTCAAGGTTATAAACGGTGTGACACAAGTAGATCACTGAACTGTTAAATAATGCATTTCAATAGGGTAGAACAACCCTTATACGCCATCTGCAGATCTATAGGGATCATTGGTGGGATGTGGGATCTCATCGAACCTATAAAGGAAGTTTGGGGGGATTGAGACTGCATTATCTAGGATGTTTGAAAATAACTTTAACAATACATTCATGCATGACCACATAATTTTATATTTCATAATCTGATGGTACACTCTAATTCAGGGTTGTAATACAGTTCTTCCTTGACCTTGGTATCCATAATATCATTGCTTACCACCATCATCTCTGTTTCTCTGTTTGCCCTTGTACATTTTCTACACTTCAAGACATTAGGAACACACCTGACACATAAGCCAATTACTAAGATGACAATAAGTATGAGGATCAAGAGCTTACCCACAATAGCAACCAGATCCTGGACCCACTCTCCTAGACCAGAGAACCATTTCACAGGGTTCAACCAAGAGAACCACTCTTCTATCTTTTCCTATACTTCAGCCAGTGAAGCATTATGGTTCTTTCGAAATTCCCAATTCAGCTGCAGAATTTCATTCATCTCCCAGTTTATCACCTCCTTGGAGTCACTATTGTTATTTGTGATGTACGTGCATCACTTGACACCACACTGGGTGGCCAAGGTTACACAGTACCCACCAGTAACAGCCGTTAAATAATTTAACACTAGCCTATGTTGCACAAATTCTTTCTTATAAGCTTGTAGCTCCTTGCCAGTATACCTGAACGTGTCATCATACATCTCGGTGATATTATATATTAATTTAGCAAGATCTTGGATGTATCTAATATTTAAAGTACCCCGAGTGATCCTGGTGGGATCTAGTGCTACTAAAATTTGGAAACCAGTTGTTTCGCTAATCAACTGTGTAGCTGCATGTATGTCACCAGGTATCATGTCTCTTTTGTCATGGTGTTCATAATGCGTATGAAGATATGGTGATGGTGTGTGTAAGGGTCATAACCTCTGGAAGTACCCTTCCCAGATAGCATAAACCTTTTAAACTTGGAAAGAGCCACTTATACGCTTTCCTTCCACATATAAAATACACATCATCGCGGAGAACATAATCATCAAACACATTTCCCTAGCAAATTATCCTATCTCAGGTTCTCCCATTTGACTAACACGCATTTCTGATTGCATAACCCTGGCACAGTACCCTTCTGGTACCCTACCAACCATTTCTTTGGTGTCACTACGTGTATACCGATACCGGAAGTATCTCCCACTTAATCTAATTGTGCGTAAAAGTTCAAAATTTATAGGTTCATTATCAGCTCTTAGTGAAAAGGTCATCGTCTGGTTATTCCCAGTCACCTCCCAACTTCCTGGTTTGTTGAAGTTGGTGATGTTCAAACACAAAATTGATCTATCTACTTGGTACTAGTGGAGTTTAAAATGAGGTGGTATGGATATAAGAAATTTTCCAACCAGTGTCTTCCCTGTTTGCAATTCTAAAACCTCAGAGACATTTAATGGAAATGGCACTAACCCTACATTATGCTGTCCCTGAGGCACGTGAGAGCACACCCAACAGTCATTCTGGTTTAAAACTTTGCCCACCATGGTATGATAATCCTCTAAAGGATACCCACCCCAATACTGGTTATACTTAGGCTGGCACCATTGGATGCATCTCTCATCGACTAGGGACCCACAAAACTCACAAATACAATATTCCACAGACGATAACCCATCACACTGTCTTTGAGTTTGCAGGCTAACAGATCTCTTAGCAATTACTGTACTGAGTTTGTTCAGATACCTCTCTTGTGAATGCATGGCTCCTTCTCCCGACTCCACTCCATCGATATCACCATCGACCTCTCCCTCCATCATCTGCCCACCGTTACAGAAACAGGACATCCCGAACCAAACAAGGATGATGAGAATTCTGGAAGAAAATAGGAACTCAAACCCAGCCCGCCATTCCATTGCTGGAATAGCGGACTGCAAATTCCTTTTGCTCAGGTATCTCACTGCAGTCTTTAAATCTCCCGGAACAAGCTTGCACTTGACAGGTCTATGTTATCTGCCTCGACTCCGCCTTTTATCTCCACCGGTTGATTGACTTTTCTGCAGTGAGTGCAATGGACCCAGGTATCTCTCTCTGCCACTTTCAAGGATGTTGTACTTGTCAGCAACACTTGATACAGACGTTCCCACCGATCTGTCAATCAACCTGAAAGTAAGAAATTTCGAATCATAACAAATTCTCCAGGTTCAACATCATGATAGTTTGTTTCTGGCATATCAGGTGACAACAATTTTAATTTCTCCTGCTGCTGCTTCAGCTGTTTACTCATGCTTATGAGATACTTTACAGTAACCTCATAATTAATTTTCAAATCGTCCTGTGGACTTACAATCTAGTGCGGTTGTTTCCCAAACAGTATTTCAAAGGGGGACAAATTAAGTGGAGCTCTAGGAGTGGTTCTGATGCTATGGAGGATGAGCAGTAAGGCTTCTGGCCACCCCAGTCCAGTCTCTGCCATGATCTTACTTAGTTTGTTCTTAATAGTACCATTTACCCTTTTCACCTTGGCACTGGCTTGCAGTCGGTAGGGAGTGTGAAGTCTACTATTAATACACATGTTCTGGAAGACATCACCTGTGAAATGTGTACCCCTATCACTTTCTATGATTTTAGGGATACCGTATCTGCATACAAACACCTGAACAATCTTTTTAGCAGTAAAAGCAGCAGTATTAGTGGCAGCTGGATATGCATCTACCCAATTAGAAAACACATCTGTACATACTAATACATACTTGAGATTTATGCAAGGTGGTAATTGGATGAAATCAATTTGTATTACCTGAAAAGGTCCGTCTGTCGGAGGGATGTGGGATGGCTCAGTAGAAATTATTTTCCCTAAATATTTCCTCAAGCCAGTCAAACAGGACATAGCCCTCTTTTCAGCTTGAGAGGAGAAACCTGGTGCACACCAATACGCCCTGACCAACTTGCACATACCTTGCTTTCCTTGATGAGTTAAACCGTGCGCTGCCTCAGCCAAGGTTGGGTAATATGCCTTGGGTGCAGCAGGCCTAACGTGTCCATCTCTCCAAAGTCCAGAGGACTCTTGGACACATCCCTGTGATCTCCAGACTGCCCTTTCCTTTATGGAGCACAAATTTTGCACCTCAATTAATTGCTTGGAAAACCATCATTTGATTAATTGGCATGTTCACTCTTAAACCTGCTGTCCATTTGGCAGCTTCGTCTGCTCTGTTATTGCCCAGTGACACTGGGTCTTCCTCGCACGTGTGGGCTTTACACTTAATGATGGCTACTGCCTTTAGTTTTTGAATTGCTGTCAACAGTCCTTTTATATGGTATGAGTGTGCGACTGGTGTGCCTGCTGCTGTCATAAAATGTCTCAGATGCCAAAGAGCTCCAAAATCATGCACTACCTCGAAGGCGTACCTGGAGTCAGTGTAGATGTTAGCTGACTTACCTTCTGCCAGTTCACATGCTCTCCTTAATGCCACCAGCTCAGCTACTTGTGCTGAGTGAGGTGGACCAAGTGGTGCAGCTTCTACAACATCTTCATCATTTACAACAGCATAACCTGTGCATAATTCACCTGTGTAAGTTTGTCTATAACAACTCCCATCCGTGTAATACGTCAAATCTACATTTTCTAAGGGTGTGTCACGTATGTCTGGTCTTGCAGTAAAGGTCTGAATCAAATATTCCATACAATCATGTGTATCAGTATACCTGCAAAACTCACCTTCAGCCAGTGGCTCACCTCTCTCCACCCTTTGTGCCTTCCTAGGCACGTATGGTAAGTATGTTACTGGATTTAAAGTGTTACATCGTTTAATGGTGATATTTGCAGGTGCCATTAGAGCTAGTTCCCATTTTGTGAACCTAGCTGAAGAGACATGTCTAGTTTGGGCAGAATTCAGTAAAGCAGATACAGCATGGGGTGTAAAAACAATCATATCATGACCTAATACTACATCCTTACTCTTATTTACCAAAAAAAGAGCAGTTGCTGCTACACTTCTTAAACACGTTGGGAGTGATCTTACCACAGTGTCCAATTGGGCACTGTAGTATGCTACAGGTCTGCTAGCGTCACCTTGTTTTTGTGTGAGGACACCTGCCACTCAGCCATCAGCTTCCGTACAATATAACTCAAAGGGTTTTTCATAATCTGGTATTCCCAGGGCAGGTGCTCTTGTCAGACTAACCTTACGGTTAAGGAAAGCCTGCTCTGTCTCCTCAGTGTGTGTGACACAATCGAGTTTTGATGATCAAACTAACTCCTGCAATGGTAATGCCAAAATAGAAAAACCTGGGATCCACATTCTGCAGTATCCACACATTCCCAAGAAGGTATGGATTTACTGTTGGTTTTGCGGCAGTGTCATGGTTTGTATGGCCTGTATTCTGTCAGTTGTCAAATGTCATAGCCCCTGGGTTAGACAGTGTCCCAAATATTTGACCCTAGTCTTGCATGGCTGTAATTTGTCCTTTGCAACCTTGTGCCCTGTTTGTGAGAGATAAAGTAACAACAGATTAGTATCATTTAAACATGAAATAAACGAATCGGAGCATAACAATAAATAGTCTACATATTGAATTAGAACAGATCCATTAGCAGGTTGCAAGAGTGCAAACAGTCGTGTAAGGCCTGAGCGAAAATACTGGGGCTATCTGTCCATGTGTATTGTACCCCTCTGTATATGAATACAAATAGATACTGACAGTCAGGGTGAAGAGGGACAGAGAAGAATGCAGAACACAGGTCAATGACCGTGAAATGGGTTGCGTATTGTGGAATCTGCATAAGGATGACAGCTGGATTTGGTACTATGGGGAATTGGCTCTCAACTACTTTATTAACCCCTGTACTAATCTATAGCCCCTCCCCCCAGCCTTCTTCACTGGAAAAGCTACACTTGCTGTACGGACTAAAATTCCCTGTTGCAATAACCGCTCAATTATGGGATAAACCCCTACTCTACTTCTGGTTTTAACGTGTACTGGGGATTTTTTGGAGCCTGCCTACCACTTTTTAAATTACCATTACGGGAGCTACATTTGCCATCAATCCAGTGTCCTGTCCATCTTTGGTCCAGAGGGACCCTGGTATTTGTAACAACAACATTTCCTTTACCTGGGGTGAAATTTGCTCTAGAACGGTAGAGTGCAACATTAGTCTTTGTGGGGTGTCCAATATATCCCTTAACTCATGCACAACCTTCTCTGGGATATCTAGGAATATACCTTCAGGGGTACAGAAAATGACACATCCCATTTTACATAACAAATCCCTTCCCAGTAGGTTAGTAGGAGCCGCTGCTGCCAAGAGAAAAGAATGTTTAGTTTGCAATGGTCCGATAGTAACCTCTGCGGATTTGGTTAAAGGATAATGTTGCACTTTACCCGTTACCCCCATGGCTGGTATGGTCTTGTTAGTAACCTGAAAATTTTATGGAGAATTTATCACTGACCTGGTCGCCCATGTTTAGTACCAGCTACATCAACTGTCATTGTAGATTCTTCCCTAGTATTCTTAGTTAACCTGACTGGCTGTAGACTACAGGTATGACCTGACCCCTAGCACTGACTATCTTCTTCCAGTAAAGCATTTACTGCCACTATTTGTGCTGGTGACTGTTGGAACTGTCCTGACTTCTGTGGGTGTTTAGGTGCCCCCTGGTAAGGTGGCCCCCTCCTCTTCTCCCTGCAGTTTCTACTTATGTGTCCTATTTGATTACAGTTATAACACCTTCATGTATATGTGTTGAAAGGTTGTTGTTGTGTGGGTTGGGGTACATGAAGAGTTTGAGGCTGTGTATGGTATGCGTGTTGAGGCGAGATATGTTGATATGTGTTTTGTTGCTGATGCATGTGTGGCTGCAGAGGATGGTATGTACTGAGAGCATGTAGTTGCACAGGTGTACATGTCTCTTGTGGCTGTATATACATTGCTTCCAAAGCTTGAATGCTAACAGCCATTAGCTTTTCGCTTTGTGTTTCTCTTTTCCTGAGGATGTTTTTATCATGTTCAATAGCAGATTCCCTGAGAGCATCTACCGTGATTCCCCTCCAGTTAGGCTGAGAGGTCTGAACCCTGGTCTTTAGGTTGTCTTTAAGACCACCCATAAGTACGTGACTGCTACTTCCCTGTGGTGTGTGTTGTCTTTTATGTCTTCTATCCCAGTGTACTGGGTGATAGTCTACAGTGCTCGGGTGAAATAATCTGCTGCAGACTCACTCTCCTTCTGTTTAATGGTGAAAATTTTACTCCAGTTCACTACTACTGGAAAATACACAGCCAATTGGGTGACTATGCGGGCAATGTTATCTTGGTTACTTTCATCAGTTAAGGGATTGTCTCCATCCAATACACAGGCCGTGATGAATCTTTTCACATTGGTATTAGATGGAAGACATGCCCGTAATACCACTCGCCAATCCCTGTTGGTTGGCTCGTGAGCATTACCAGGATCCTTAACAAATTTTTGGCATTTAGCTAATTCTTTTCTAGGGTCAGGAAAGTCTGACATTATAGAATGCAGCTCTGCTCTCGTCCATGGACAATGCATAGTTACATCCCTTGTAGGCACTACACCATTTGCATCTGGACTCCCATTGGGAACTGTTATTGTCCGGACAGGATGGACGCCTACCACATCACTACCTTTGGCCTTCGTACTTGGGGGGTTCAGTCTACTAATGCTACTTATTATATTACTTCCACCAACTGCAGCTGTCGCTTCAGTTGGTGGCGCTACAGCTGATGGTATCACCTCTGCTGCTATACCTGGTGGGGTCACTCCCTGTGCTTGCCACGGTGGGATAGCTAACATTTGAATAGCATGTGAAATGGCAGATACTACAACAGATTCATCATCTGATTCATAAACATTTTCCTTATACTTACTCAGGATAGGGTACAAGTTACTTGTTACATTTTTATTATTTTTGGTATCAGATGTACCTAAACCTTCAGCCGCATAGGGCGGTGGAGGTCCATCTACGCTAATGTCTGCACCTTCGGGAATGCTACCTTGTCGTGCGTGCATGCTCCCTTGAGGCGCACACAGGGCGCTATTTAGCGTTGCGTGCGCACTCCCTTGCGTCGTGAGCGTAGTGCTATTTTGCGTCACGTGCACGGCACTAAGCCACATGTTCCCATCATGTTGTCATAGTTTTAAACAATCATTATGCTTTATTCGTTTCTTTAGAGATTTCACCACACAGATGCTATCCCTAACATTATTCAACACCTCCACATCAAAACTGCCAATTTTAGGAAAAGGTTTCACACACATCTGGTCATCTTAACCCATACATCACAGTACGTAGTTGCATATGCACCATATTTTGTATACATCATATGCCTTGCCGAACCTGTTGGTCCTTCCAAAAGCAGTACATCATCCACCATACCCAGCGTCAGCCTGGCACCCATCTGGGAAAATGCTAAGCACTTTTCGCTAGTATGTGTACTGGTGAACGATTCCCGAGAACTACGTTCACGCACTCCTTCTCTTGTGCACAACCGGCATGATAAGCGTTGCGGACAGCGTGCACAAGAGGAGCAGGATATTCCTATGCGATTATCCTGCTTTCAGACAGATCTCCACAAAAGCTCTGTCTTGGCTTCTTCCCGTTATGTGCTACCAACTGTTGAGCGTTACTGCCAGCGCACACAACGAGGATCAAAATAATGCCTATGCACTTATTCTGACTCCAGACGAATCCACACAAGCTTCGTCTAAGCTTCCTTTTTGAGTACTTTCCACTGTTAGCATTTAAGAGTTCCAATAACTCTCACCATTTCCAGTGATTTTGTCCACTACCCCAGTCACAATCAAACTGTGCTGTCCAACTGCAATGCTCAGAGAACCTAACTGATCAATGGACCTTTGCGACCACTATTAGAGGGCCGAATTTCGAAAACCTACTTGTTTTCTCCCTGTCCTTGGTGCAATACATCTGCTGTGTGTACACTCCCAGTAGCTTTCTGCCTCGTCAGACAACTACCAAGTCTTAAGGACCAACACACGGTACCTAGTCCAATAGGAAACACACAGTACTCCTATTCACGTACACATTCACTTTCAAACACCTTTTCTGCGCAGAAAAATAAACCTTTCCCCAGTATGGCAGTATGATTCAGAGACCTTAAACAATGCAATCACGCTATCAATACAACAATGTTATCTTACTGATTGTTTAAACATATGGAAGCAATATAAGAAACACGTATACGCTATTGTGCAAGTCGCACATTAGCGCCAAACCTATCAAAGAAAGAAACAGATTTTTTTTTCTCTCCCATCCCCAGGTCCTAGTCAGTGCCCCTTTGAAATCACACAATAACGGGTATCAGTTTCTCAACACTAGATGGTAGCAGGTTTCGAACACAGTGCATTCTTCCTGCGTATGGCGCCTTCCACACTTTGTTGAGAAAGCGAGAGCTGTGTTACCATGTAAAATCGGGTAGCAGGACCTCCAAACTATGAGCCCCCAACTATGAATACCGTATTGCCGTTACCCCTAAATAATCGCAAGACGCTATTTAGCGTTACCTGTCGCACAATAAGTAATTGCTTTCCAGCCCAACTGTGTTTCCAAAGCACAAAAAGTTCTTATTGCAACAAAGAGTAAGTTACATGCTATGATCTATCACAATTAGCGCAAAGACAATTAAATACAAAAGGTACAGCTTGATACATACGCATGCGCACCGGTCCCAGTAAACAGAAGCCTGTGGTCATCCAAGAAGAATGGCTACTGACTGGGACCGGGACACAGGTTATATACCCTAACAGATCATGATAACAACAATTTAGACAGACAAACATAATTCCATTGGTTCTTGCTCTTGGTCTTTATAGTACGCAGTAGTTCATAGGACAGTTCACTAGGGGTATGTCTCAATTCTCCACAGTCTCTTGAGATTACATTGTCTTTCTTTAATTGGTTTAAGACACTACATACAGAGTATACATTCTAACCAATAATTTCCTATGATCCATAACCATCGAACGCAAGATGCGACTCCCTCGCTGATATACTCGAATAGCTGGAAATAAACAGGGTGTCAGTATAGTACCAAACATGCCATGTCTACCATGTTGTATACCTCAAATATCATATGCATACATTTCACAACTTAATTATATGCTACTAAAACCTCTAATATTACGTTTAGTGTGAAGGAACCTTTTATGAGTAAGTGTATATATATGATTATATGTATGTATGCATTGTGCGTCTACACGCAGTGTAAAAGGTGTGCTGTGTGCAGGGGTTGTGTACAGCGCAAACATGCGCTGTGTGTGTTTATATTTACAATTGCAACTGTGTATATGTGTCCACGCATTGTGGTACACATGCGATTGTTTAAGTGTATGTATATATATATATATATATATGTGTGTGTGCAAATGTGCATCAGTGTCATGGATATATAGATATATATATATATATATATATATACATATATAAAAGAGAGAGAGAGAGAGCTTTATTCAGTAACTGGTATTATTGATATTACTTCTGTCTGAACTAAGGGCCTGATTCAGACCGCGCTGAGCGCTCGCAAGCGGGTCGATGTTGCCCAAGTGCGCATGCGCACGATGGAGGCGGCTCAGTCGTGCACATGCACGGGACCCGAATAATGACGGCCAAGCCATCGTTATGGGTCTCGCACCAAAGGGGGCGTGCTGTCGATGGTGAGTGACAGCATGCCTCCTTTGGTGGGCGTGCCGGGGGCGTGGCTGCCCAGACGGAGGCGTTCCCATGGGAACGCCTACCGTCTGGGGCCAGCCCCACTGACATCACTAGTGATGTCAGTGGGAGTGCTTTTGGCTCTGATAGAGCCAAAAGCACTCCAGGGCTTGCGGCAGCGAGACCCTACCGCAGGGCCTATTTGGAATGTAAATGCTAGTTCCTTTAGGCATACAATGATAGTCAGACTTAAAGACAATGTTTCATTCAAAACACTCGTCTGCACCTCACAGTATGTGTGTGTTTTTCAATTACTAGTCACAGACATGTCCACAGGACTTGTCTCCCAGCACTAACCAAACCTTGCATTTTTATATATATTTAAAGTCTTTAAATACATATGTGTATCCGTGCGCATTTATTATGTAAAAACTTTAACAGTGTGCAGTAACATGGCAGATGTACACAACGCAAAATAGCAGCGTACACAATGATATTATACTGATTACGCCAGATGGTGTCGTGCGGACAACGCAAACATGGCGTCTTCAGATATTTTCAAAGATCTGATCTCAGCCAATCATCCAGCTTCGATACCGGCCATAAAATTATATACCCCAAGGGGTTGATGTCCCATCATGGACCCCAGTCAAAACCCGGCTCAGATCCTGGCTGGCCAAATCCAGTTGTTGACTCAGAAGGTGCAGGAGCTGTCACTCCGTGTCGAGGAAACTACAGGTGCCACTGCTTCCACTATAGTGGAACCCAAATTGAACTTGACTGACCAGTTTTACAGCACCCGGAAAGTTTTTTGAACTTTAAAGAAAGCAGCAAGCTCTACTTTAAGCTCCGGCCCAGGTCCTCGGGTTCTGAGACCCAGCAAATTGGCATAATTATTTCTCTCCTTCAGGGCGAACCGCAAACTTGGGCTTTCAGGCTTCCTACATCCAGTCCGGCTCTGCTGATCGTGGACGCATTCTTCATGGCTCTTGGGGTACTCTACGATGACCCCGACAAGGCAGCCTTGGCAGAGGCAAGTCTCAGATCCATGAAGCAGGAGAGTAGAGCTGAAGAAGACTACTGCACGGAGTTCCGCAAGTAGGCTATTGATTCAGGCTGGAATGATCCAGCCTTATGTAGTCAGTGCCGTTGGGGTCTATCTGATGAAATTAAGGATATCCTGGTCCAGTATCCTACCCCAAGTTCTCTGGACGACCTCATGAGCTTGGTCATTCATGTGGATCATCTGCTCTGGGAGTGCAGATTGGAGAAAAAGTTACCATCTCAAGCCCCTCGTTCTCCATTATGGACAGCTCCCTCTGACTCCGATGTACCTATGCAGCTTTCCTCCCGAGGAGAAACGTAGGAGGCGGTCATTGGGTTTATGTCTTTACTATGGCCCAACTTTGCCCTTTGAAGTCGGGAAAAGGCAAGGTCTAGGTGAACTTGGGGAGATTCATCTAGGCCTTGCATGTGTCTCCCTGGAAAATTCAGTCCTTATCCAAGCAGTAATCCATCTATCCAGCACACAGGTGTCCGTTCCAGTATTAAATCGACAGCGGTGTGGCAAATAATTTTATGGACTTGTCATTCTTCCAAACCCTGGGCCTGATTCCGCTGTCATTATCCACTCCTATGTCTGTGATTGGGCTAGATGGAACCAGTCTTTCTAAAGCTCCGGTGCTTTCCAGGATTCCCCTTTTGCAGCTGTCGGTGAGAGCTCTACATCATGAAAAACTTTCATTTCTGCTCCAGCAGTGTTCTTTGGCGCCGGTGGTTTTGGGGTTACCCTGGTTGAAGAAGCATAACCCGGTGATCCAGTGGCAGACCGGTGAAATCCTGTAATGGGGTACATCATGCTTCTCACAATGTCTGTCTCGGCCTATCCTACTGGCTGCTGCCGCCATTCCATCTATTCCGGTTCCATATCAGAACCTTGCCGAAGTGTATTCTAAGAAAAAAGCTGATGTTCTGCCTCCTCACCATTCCTACGACTGCGCTATTAATTTGTTGCCAGGTGCAAGACTTCCTAAAGGCCAATTGTATGCCCTATCCATACCAGAGGATATGGCCATGCAGGACTATATTCAGGAGGCCCTGGATAAAGGCTTTATCCATCGAAATCCACAGTGGGAGCGGGGTTTTTCTTTGTTGAAAAAAAGATGGAACTCTGAGACTCTGCATTGACTTCCGTGGACTGAATAAGATCACAGTCAAAAATGTGTATCCCTTACCGCTCATCTCCGTCCTTTTCAACCAACTGCGAGAGGCTTCCATCTTTACTAAAATAAACCTCAGAGGCGCATACAACCTCATTCGCATTAGAAAAGGAGATGAGTGGAAGACGGCCTTCAATACTCATTCTGGACATTTTGAATATCTTGTCATGCCGTTTGGCCTCTACAATGCCCCAGCCATCTTCCAAGATTTCACCAATGAGGTGCTAAGTGATTTCCTGGGGGTCTTTGCAGTGGTCTACTAAGATGACATCCTCATCTATTCAAAGTCTGTGGAGGAGCACCTTGGGCATGTACGACAGATCTTGTAAAGACTCTTATCCAACAATTTATATGCCAAATTAGAGAAGTGCGAATTTGACGTGAATAATGGACCCTGGCAAGGTGAAAGCCATCCTGGACTGGAAGCAACCCACAACACTAAAGGTCATCCAGCAGTTCCTGGGGTTTGCTAATTATTATTGGAGGTTCGTTAAGTCCTTTTCCTTGATTGTGGCACCCATTGTGGAATTAACGAAGAAAGGAGCTGAGGTTGTGAAGTGGTCTTCTGAGGCGATTCAGGCCTTTAATACCTTGAAAGAGGCTTTTGTATCCACTACTGTCCTCCGGCATCCAAATCCTGAGCTCCCATTCATTGTTGAGGTCAATGCATCAGAAGTTGGAGTAGGTGCTATCTTGTCACAGAAGGATATTAGAGATGGCAACCTTCACGCATTCACCTTCTTTTCACAGAAATTTGATTCAGCAGAGAGGACTTATGACGTGGACAACCGGGAGCTTCCGGCCATCAAATAGGCCTTTGAGGACTGGAGACACTGGTTAAGAGGGGGCTAATCATCTGGTAACAGTTCTCATGGACCATAAGCAACTAGCCTACATAGAGACGGCAAAAAGACTGAATGCGAGATAGGCCCGCTGGGCCTTGTTCTTTACTCGGTTTAATTATGTGATCTTGTTTAGACCGGCTTCTGAGAATATTAAGGTGTATGCCCTGTCTCGAAGTTTTTCCATCAGTCATCGTCCAAGACCCTTGGAGGAGAGCATCATTCCGGCTTCCAGAATCCATCTTGCTGTGACCAGAACTCTGGCAGATTAATTTGTCAGTCTCTCGTTAAACACCATCAGGAGTGTTCTTTGTCCCAAAAAGACTGCGCAAGAAGGTGCTGAAGGATTTTCATTCCTCTAAAACAGGGGGTCATCCTAACATCACCCGAACTCTGGAGCTGATGTCCTGTTCTGTCTGGTGGCAGTCCATGTTGCAGGACACTCAGGAATTTGTCTTGGCATGCGATGCCTGCTCGAGAAATATGACTCTCTAGACTGCTCCTCGGTTGTCGTGTCCTCTTCCTACGCCCTCTAAGCCATGGTCCCATATAGCTATGGACTTTGTTGTCGACCTACCGGTGTCTTCACATTGCTCTGTCATCTGGACTGTCCTGGATCAGTTCTCCAAAATGGTGCAATTGGGTTCCACTTTTGCCCTTTGCGGTATTCGCATACAACTTCTGTCATTCTGCTTTCTCGGTCTCTTCATTTTATTGCACCTATGGAATACTTCCTAGGAGTAATTAATTCAAGTCTTCAACTGCTGGAACTCATGTCTCATCTTCTGTGTCAAGGCTACGGTCAGTCTGAAGAAGGTACACCATGCTCTCCTTCAAGCATCTGGGCGATCCAAGGTACAGGCAGACAAATGTCAGAGACCTTGTAATTTCAGAGTCGGTGATCTGGTATGGCTCTCTTCCAGGAACATCAATTTGTGCCAGAGGTCGCAAAAGTTGGGGCCAAAGTTCATCAGGCCATGTCGCATCATTGTCCAGATCAATCCCATAGCCTTCAGGCTGAAGTTACCGAAGACCCTTAGAATCAACAGCACATTTCATTGTTCTCTCCTCAAACCAGTGTTCTTTTCCTCCAGGTTCACTTCTAGACATCCAGTCAGACCTCCTCCAGTTCTCGTCCAGGGGCGCCAAGAGTTTGTGGTGGAGAAGAATCTGGACTCTAGATTTTCTAGTGGACATCTTCAGTTCCTGGTCCACTGGAAAGGATATGGACCAGAGGAGGATTCTTGGGTTCCAGAAAGATCTCTGCATGCTCCCACCTTGCAGAGAAGATTCTTTGAGAACTTTCCAAACAAACCAGGCGCAAGAGGTTCCTTAAGCCTTCATCAAGGGTGGGTACTGTCACAAGCCGCCGCGCTGCCAAATGCTGTGCACGGTGAATGCCGGACAAGCATTTACTGAAGTCTTCTAATTCCTCCTGTTAGGATCTGTGGTTAGCAGCATATTGTTTGCAGTTCCAGTCTGGGTTGCTGCTCAGCCTCTGCACTAATTACTGCCTGTCTGTGTGCACTATCAGGTGCACACGGATTGATTCTCCTGTCTGAACATAGCCCAGATGCTCAAAAATCTGCCATTAGGGAGACTTACTCTGGCTGGGCCCTGTTTCTGTTAAATTCCAGCCAGCCCTTCACTCCTTGCCGGTGATAGCGTTTCACGTGTTTCCAGTTTCTGTTGGTCTCCTGTTCACAGTCAAGTTCCAGTATCCAGCCAGCTCCATTGTTCCTGCCATTTGTGTCATCTAGGCGGCACGGTCCACATCTGCCTTACCTGCCGTTTGTGTAATCTGGGTGGCACAGTCTCCATTCCTGCCTTTGCCATTTGTGTCATCTAGGCGGCACAGGCTGCACTCAGAATCCAGAGTGCACAATCCTGTGTACAACCGCTTGTGTCATCCCGGTGGCATTAAGCGCACATGGGCGTCCCGAGTACTCAATTCTGTGTACAACCGCTTGTGTCATCCTGGTGGCATTAAGTACACCTGGGCGTCCCGAGTAGGTAGTCCAGTGTACAACCGCTTGTGTCATCCCGGTGGCATTAAGCACACCTGGGCATCCCAAGTACGCAATCCAGTGTACAACTGCTTGTGTCATGCCGGAGCACCACAACATCTCCTAGCCAAGTCCTTCAGCTCTGAAGGCTGCCATTCAGCCCAGAGGCTGCAGCTTTACTCAGTGACTGTATCTCGGACCAAGGCCGCATTCTGCCAAAGTTTTCCTGCCCTCAAGGCAGCAACTCAGTCCAGCGGCTGCTACCGGCCCAAAGGGCCACATCTCAACTTATAGGCCCATAGGCCTCAACCAGCCCACAGGCTGCTACCGGCCCAAAGGCCACATCCCAATTTATAGGCCCACAGGCCTCATCCAGCTCAAAGGTCGCATCTCAACTATTAGGCCTACAGGCCTCGTCCAGACCAAAGGCTGCTACCGGCCCAAAGGCCGCATCTCAACTTACTGGCCCACAGGCCGATCCAGCCATGGGGCTGCTACCGGCCCAAAGGCTGCACCTCAACTATTGGCTCTCAAGCCACATTTGGAGCTAGCTCCTCCAGCCCTTCAGGCATCCACCCGGCCGCATCCAGCCAAGATATTCCAGCCCTCAAGGCTGAGCAGGACTATTCCTTTTGGCTACCACTGAGCCATAACAATATAGTATTTAATGACTCCAACTATAAGCCAACTAATGCGATATAGTACATGTGGGGACATCTGTGTGGAATGTTGGACATTAGCATATTTTTTTTCTTCTGTACAACAATTCCCTCCACAGTGAGTGTGGATGTGACTGTGGATGCAGTAGCAGCATGAGCAAATGTGAAGACATCAGTGAAATAAGTGTTGTAATAATTTCTTGATTATTCAGAACATTTTGGTATGTGGGAAGATCTGATGGGCATGGAGGGAGACATTTATGGGATCAGTAGTTGGAGATGCTGATCCTTGTAGTGCCATGTTGGAGCTTCCTGTGGTGCCTCTAGGTGAGTTAGCTCTCAATTTAATATAATATATAAATGTACTGTTATCATGTAGCATATGGAAATACATAAATGTATGACCCAAAGTGGGTGCTATTATCATGTAGTGGCTTACAATATGTTAGCATTTATATGTAACTGAGATTTCTGCATTGTTATTATTATATAGGATTATAATTTGCTAGTCTTTTGCAGTGTGCTGGGGGAATTTTGTAGCATGTTTGGAGGTCTGAGAGGTCATGGCTTTTTGCGGCAAGTATACAATTATTTTGGGCCTCTAAGTCTCTGACTAATTGTTCACCCCTAGTTCATATAGTAGTACAGTGGTGTTCTTCAAAAGTGGTATAAATAAATAGATCCTGTAGAGTATATCTGTATGGAAAAATGGTTGCTTCAGTCTTAAGCAAGCCACACACATGGGGATTTTTTACACGATTTGTCCGATTTCGACGAAACGTGACAACAAATCGTGTAAAATATGGCCAAATTGTGAATCATGATGCCAATGCGCATCCCCGCTCATCGTACCTCGCATCTTGCCAATCTTGGACATAATTTGATTCAAATCGTGAGGTTTTTTTACTCACGATGCATCTCACGATTCATTTGACTAACAGGACCATGTACATGCCCAATCGCCATCTTGTGCAACATTGTGGATAGAAGAAGAAGGAAGCACGATACAGCCTGCACAGTGAAGTCTGGATTACAGCAGTTTGGTGAGTATTGGTACTGTACAATAGAGCCTGCACAGTGAAGCCTGGATTACAGCAGTTTGGTGAGCATTGGTACTGTATTTAATGCAACCCCACTGCCCACCAATGTGTGCCAGCTACTTCTAAATGCATGACCCAGCCACCGCCCGCCAGAATGAGGCAGGCAGTGGCTGGACCATGCATTAACCTCCCACTGCTCACCAATGTGTGTCACCCACCTACCCACCAATGTGTGCCCCCCATCTACCCACCAATATCTGCCAGCCATTTATAAATGCATGACCCAGCCACCACCTGCTGGATGAGGTGGGCAGTGGCTGGGCCATGCATTAACCTCGCACTGCTCACCAATGTGTGCCACCCACCTACCCACCAATGTCACATGACACCTATAAAATAACCTCACAATAAAAAATCACTCAAATATGTTATAAATTGATTAAAAAATATTTAGTTCAACAACAAATATTAAAACATTACAACAACTTCAATACATATATAACATTTGTTTTTGTTGCTGTGATACATTAGTTTATGATGTTTGAATATACCACCATAAACCAATGTATGTTACCAACATAAACAAATATAATTGCAACAACAAAAATAAAACATATCACTTTACATATAAATAGACATTACATCCCTGGAAAAAAAAACATGCTAAAATACATAAACAAACCACATAACATCCCTGGCAAAAAAAACATGTTAAAATACATTGAAAAACACATAACATCCCTTGAAAAAAAGAATGATAAAATACATATAAAATCACAGAACATTCCTGTAAAAAAACACATTGAAATACATTTAAATAAAACATAACATCCCTGGAATAAAACAGATTAAAATACATCTAAAAACACAACATTCCTTGGAAAAAAGCATGATAAAATACATATAAAAACACAGAACATTCCTGTAAAAAAAAGATTAAAATACATTTAAAAAAACATTACATTCCTGCAAAGATAGAATATTAAAAAAACAAAAAAATAAAATATACAAAAATCTTGAAAAAAGTAAAAATATACATTAAAAATGTACAAAACAATTCACATTTGTAGATTATTAAAATGTCCTTATTTTTTTCTCCTAGCAATGTCTGTGGATAGTGAACGGGAGTTTTTAATCGAATTCCTAGAGATCCTCCAAGAAAAGGAGTGTCTGTGGCGGATATCCTGTCGACAGTACCACCACAAGTCAGCAAAATTGGCAGCTTTGGGGGTCCTTTTGGAGAACACAAAATGGTTCATTGTGGATGCTGACCTTAAAGCAGTACGGCACAAAATACAGAACCTGCGTACCGTGCATATAAAAGAAAAGTGAAAAGTGGATGAGTCCAAAAGTTCCGGGGCAGGCAGTGATGACGTGTACCAGCCAACACTCTGGTACTATGACCTTATAAGTTTCATAAGCAAACAAGAGCCACAACACCAGTCAGTGGTCCTGATGGCCGAGCGAGAGTTCATAAACCAAAACCTTTAATTTTTTTTGTTGCTCAATCACAGTTGTCCACTATAGTCATTTATCTCACAGACAGCCCTCCTGCCATGGTCCATTGAAATAGGCCATATACTTCTCCCTCACTTCTTTGGCACGTGCTGTTGATGTTGTTGCATTTGTTGGTGCAGACATTGATGTTAGCTGGGCAATGTGCTCCAGAGCTCCTACATCTTCTGGTCTAGCTGGGACTGGTCCTCGTTGTGTAGTTTTCCTTTGCAGAAAGTTATACAGCACGCCATCACAACCCAGTCTATCTTCTCCAGACGTAGGTTTATGGTAGTGCGGAAAATGTGTAACCGGTTGCTGAGTATTACAAACGCATTTTCCACAATGCACCGTCCTCGGGATAGACAATAGTTGTAGATCCTCTTCTCTCTGGTCAGGCTGTGCAAATGGCTTCATCACATGTTCATGTAATGCAAAAGCCTTGTCTGCGACGAAAACGTAATTTAGGCTGTGCTTTGTCTCGTCCAGTGATGGCAAGTGGAGGGTTTTGTTGGTGAGTCTCTGGTAGAAAGCAGTCTGTTTGAAGGACCCACCATCTGAAGCACGGCCATTCTTGCTGACATACACAAACAAAAATTCATAGTTGGCATTCACCAATGCCATGAGAACGATGCTGAAGAAGCCTTTGTAGTTGTAGTAATATGATCCGGTGTTGGCAGGTGGGGTGATGCCGATGTGTTTTCCATCGATGGCTCCTCCGCAGTTAGGGAAATTCCAACGTTGTTCAAATTCTTCAGCGATGCTCTTCCAGTCTTTCATGGTATTAGGAAACTGGAAAAATAGAAAAATACGTTTATAGAAAAACATGACTTTAATATTTTATTTTTTTTTTTCCTCTATAGACTCCCACCCAAGATCCTGATTGTCCACCATGCCGGACCTAACTTTGATCGGGGACAGCGAGGTGGAAAACTTCACCACAATTACCACACCCATTGAACCAGGAGCATCATCCTCCTCGGTACCACCCCAAGCACACAGAACAGGAGGAGTTGTTTCTACAAAAAGCAGAAAGCATCCTTCAAAAGCTCCTGATGATATTGATGACTTTACTGCTCACATTAATAGTCAGATGAGAAAAATGGATGTGGTAACTTCCAAAACTTTCCATAGGCTCATCTATGAGCCTCTCATTCGATCCCTCAACAATAATTTGCATGATTCCACCTATATTACTGACCCTATGCTTTATTACCCTGCTCCAAATGCCTATGAAACCCCCCCCAGCCTAGTTGAAGATTACTCCCCCACCCAGCACCCCAACCACAAGCAGGGCCGTTTACAATGCTCTGCTGGAGTCAGAGGAGGATTTGCAACGTTACTCTTAATTTTTATTTTTTTTCTTCTTCTTCTGTACTATCACCAAATTTCATCATTCCCAATAGGTGCAGGCTGTATGCTATACGGTGGTGATGACACTAATTGGACATGGTCACTACACACATGGCCCAAGTACAGATTGCTGGAAGCCCGGGCCACAATCTGTACTTGTGCCATGTGTGTATTGGCCTGTTCAATCTGGTGTCTGACCCGTCGTACAACATACAGCAGGCTACCTATTGGGATTGATAAAATTTGGTGATAATGTTGTTTTGTACTGTTTATACACATGTTTATGTAATATATTTAAAATTACGCAGTGTACTGTTCTTGCAACACAAATGTTAATGACTGCTATGCAGCACAGTTTTGTTAATGCAGCCTTATTGACTGGGACAGTTATATTAAGAGTTAAATTGAAAAAAAAAAAAAAAAATACAACTTTTTTTCTTTCACAAGAAACAAATGTGTAGTGTGTTTTTTTTCTTACCTTGCAATACTGGTATGATAGCCTTGCAGGTCTCTGGAATGATGACGCCCAAGGACTGAGGTGAGATGAGGGTCCCAAACTTCAGGTCTTCAAATGACCAGGGATTGCCCTCCGCCACCTTCTATCTTGCCTCCGGATATGGGGGGTCAAGAGATGCAGCAACTCCTGGAAAGTGGCGTCATCCATGCACAGGTAGTTGCAGTAGTCGTCCGGGTTATTGTCCTTGATCTCCATCAGCAGGGACATGTGAGAGCGTGTATCCCTTTGCTGCAGCCACTCTTTGGTCCAGCATGTTCTTCTCCTTCACTGGGTCCTCTCCTGGATCAACTAGACCCCAGTTTGGGCAACCAACACTTTATACTGATAGGGATGGATCAGTACAGAATTCAAGAAGAGGATAGAATGCAGTTGCACACACTTGCAGGTAGAAGACACTTTGTAAAAGGTAAGCCAAATACAAAGCAGAGCACAGTAGCAATGTACATGTTTCAGCTGGTATACACCTAGCCTCATTAGTAGCAGAGCAGAATGTGCACAGGGTTAAATTGGTGGCTGCTTTTTATACACCCTGGCTAGCCCCTTCCTTTGTTATTATTATTTAAATTTCCCACCAATCATGAAGAGTCTCTTCTCTTGTTTTGGGAAAGTCAAGATTCATCCAGCAGAAACTCATAATTCATACGATCCGATGGATCGTGAGATTGGAAGTCAAATTGGCAGTTTTATTCTACCAAATCGTGCTCACTACTGCCGGGGAGCTCCCTTGGAGAGTTCACGGTAAATCGTACACATCGGATGATCGTGAGAACATTGCTATGTCTGTGGCCAGCTTTAAAGTGAGAGACATGTGATGAGCTCAGAGTGGCAAGTGGGAGAGTTTGAGAGTGCACATGTGAGAAGTTGCTCATAGCAACCAATCAGCTCCTACCTATTATTTTATATACTGTACTCGATAAATGCTACTTCAAAGCTGATCGGTTGCTATGGGCAACTTCTCGACTGGTCCACCCCTCCATGCTTTTCACTGCTTGATACATAAACCCCCAGGGACGTATTTATAATGGGTGCAGGGTGTGCGGTGCACATGGGTCCCCATAATTATACTTACCTCTCCAGAGTACCACATCGGCGCTGGTGTCAGCGCTGTAAAAATGCCTGGAAAATGGCTGCTGCAGCCACTTTCCCGGTGACCTGCGCATGCGCTATAGACTCTGGGCACACTCTAGTGCCCAGAGTCTATCAGTTCGGCACTAGCTGCGCTAAGCTCAGTGTGCTGCTGGCCGCTGGACTGAGAGGAGGGGGCCCCCTCCTCTCTAGAAAAGCCCCTGTAAACCCCTAAGTGTTTTGTGGACCTTTTCTGACTTAGAGGATGCAGAAGTTCAAGAAGAAAACAACTTCAAAAAAGATATGGAGATGATATTAGTGAAGCCATTTGTGCCAATACACCTTAAATCAATAGCTCATTCAAATTTAGGGGAAAATTCTCTTTCACCTATCAAACTCATAAACCAACTGCAGCTCCTGAAACTTGATCGCCTGTTTCAAAATATTGTCATGCTTTAAGGCTGTTCTGCACCATACCTGTAACAGTGGCTCAAGCTAAATACTCTTTCAGTTGTCTCTCAATAATGTAAAAAAAAATGTTTTAAGATCGACAATGACCCAAAGTTGATTACATGATTTAGGTTTCCTATCAATAGAGGCTAACTTGGCAATAAGTTGTGATTTTTTTTTTAAGTGTCATAGACTTGTTTGCAAGTCGCAAAGCTCGGACAGCTGCATTATAATACTGTCACAGACTCACGGATAGAAAGTAGATGCTAACCAGTACTTCGGAATTGGTGAGACCCAGTGCAGAGTCTTCAATGCTGGTGGTATTCACCAGGGATCCCCGCAAGGAGGTTTGGACATGCAGGTCGCGGCCCTCAGACTTGGTTACTTAGTGCAGGTGCTGGTGGACTCTGGATTGGAGTGGAGTACAATGAAAGCATAAAATGTAGTCGGCAAGCTGGGTCAGAACCAAATGGACAAGATGGTACCAAGAATCAGACAATATTGGGTCAGGAACGAAGCCAAGGACTGAACCGGAATACCAAGCGCAGTACCTGGGAGGAGATGGAATCAGGGCACAAGCCAAGCCAAGACTAAGTAATGAGCAGTAGGAATCACTGATGGTAGGAACGCTCGAGTATGGTTTGGGAGCCTATAATCTGGCACCGAATAGTGCTCAGAGATATTCTCTTATAGGGAGGGACTTCAATTTAGGCGCCAACGTGATGCCGCACTTGGTGCACCTGGCCCTTTAAATTACATTCAGAGTGTCGTGCTCTCTTCTATGGGAGCCACGGCCACCCGAAACCGAAGCCGACAGGGAGGACCAGAAGCAGCAGCCGCAGGGCTCCCTGTCTGCTGCCCCGCCACTAGTCACAAAGAGATCATCGCAGTGGGTGTTGACAGACCTTCACCTGCTGTGGGATCACAGACCCCGCAAGAAGCCAGCGCTGCTAGACTCAGTAAAAGGGATTGGGAACCCAGCACACTGTGACATTACCCTTCCCTCTAGGGATGGGCACAGAACAATCCACAAATGGTTTGTTTAGAGATATTTGATGGAACCTCTGAAGGAGCCGAGGTGCATGAACATCTGAGGCCTTGACCCGGCAGTGCTCCTCTGCACCATAGCCTTCCCAATCTACTAAGAACTGCACTGTGCCCCACAACACTGTGGAATCCAGGATCTGTTTCACCTCACATTCCTCCTGGTGGTCTACTGGAATGGATTACCAGGTTTTAAAACCTGATTGATAACCAATGGAAGAGAAACATGGAGCACATTACGTATCCTTAGTATGCCAGGAAGTTTCAACCAGTATGCCACTGGATTAATCACATGGAGGATCTGAAAGGGGCCAATGAATTTGGGAGCAAAATTCATGTTGGGTACTTTAAGGCGCAGATGTTTGGTTGATAACCAGACTCTATCACCAGAACTCAAGAATGGAACCTTCCTTCTCTTTTTGTCAGCAGAAAGTTTGTTCAGATTATTCTTTACCTCTTTCCAGATGTTGAGGAAGCAGTTTACAGTAGTACGAACAACTGGCAGTGATTCTGATCGATAGGCTAAAGAGAAGCTCAGGTTGACATCTGTGAGGTTCTGGTTTTGTTGTGGGCTCGGGGTGGTAAAAGGAGCAGACTCTGAAGCAGATTTAAAAATAAATTGGAGTTTTTAATGAGTGGCTTAACAGACATGAATGTGGAAAAACAAAAAGTCCGGGTATAGCACTGAAGTGCACTTGGGAAACTGTAGTGAAGCAATGGGAAAAATTCCAGGTAGTGATAACAGAAGGTAGTCCAGTATTCCAGGGTTTGTGAGGCTGAAAAGAATTGCAGGCTGAAATGAGTTGCAGGCTGAAGTGAATGGCAGGCTGAAATGAATTGCAGGCTGAGAAATAATGTCCAGGGAAACTGCAAGTGGAGGCAAGACGCAATGTGATACAATGCCTGCACAGGACTACGCGCAGCCAATGCACCCCGCCAGATACCCATGCCACTGCCAGACGCCCCTTGCCATAGCATCCACACAGGTAATAACTGCTGGCCGGCACTCGCTCTGAATCAGGGCCGGGTTTTCTTTTTTTTTAGAACGGCCTCCTGTCCGCTCGCATAGCTGTGGGTGACCACCCACAGCTATGCGAGCGGCCATGATGATGGTCGCGATGGTCAAGACCATCGCGACCATCGGGCTTGCGATGAGACCCTTGTGGTAGGGTCTTGTGGCCGCAAGCCCCAGAGAGATTTCGGCTCTAACAGAGCCGGAATCTCCTACACTGACATCACTCATGATGTCAGTGGGGCTGCCCCCAAACGGCAGGCGTTCTCATGGGAACACCTCCATTTTGGCAGCCACCTCCCCAGCCCGCCCACCAAAGGGGGCGAGCTGTCACTCAACATCGACAGCTCGTCCGCTTTGGTGCGAGACCCAGAGCGACGGATTGCCCATCGTTAGCCGGGTCTCGCGCATGCGCACAACGGAGCGTGCTCCGTCGTGCGCATGTGCTGTGGGCCACCATCGACCCAGTTGCGAGCGCTCAGCGCTTGCGACCGGGTCTAAATCAGGTCCAGAGCTTCCAGGAATTATGTGAATTGGGACTTCAGTTTATAGGTGTATGTTCTTTACATTTAAATTAAAAGTTTTCCCTTTTCCCCTGAATACTTTATGCAGGGTAGAGCGCTGCTCCTGCATATGCTATACTCGACCCTTGTCAATAATTGCTGGTACCATACATAAATCTGTCCAAGAGGTTAATAAGAGGGAGAGTGCCTGCTCTATTTCATAAATACCCGGCGCTATGCTCGACCTCTCTTGAGTATTTGCAGAGTTACCGCAGTTGTAATTAAGGCTTATGCAGGGGATGATTGCTTTCTTATCCCAATGCCATGTATCGAAGCCGGATGATTGGCTGAGACCAAATCTTAAATTAATATCTGGCGACGCCATTTTGTGTCGCCCCTGACTATGCAATCTTGCGTCATCAGCATGAAACCACTGTGTGCGATGCTATATGCGATTATTTGCATTGTGCGTCTGCGTTGCTACCTCATATTGTTGAAAGTCCTACCATAACCCATACGCACATTAAATAAAACATATAAAATATACAGGACGCACAGCGCACAGTTGTGCTGTTTTTCAAATCACAAAACACATAGATGCACCACACATACTAGCGACTTTACGCAATATTCTCACACTTACACATACAATAACTTATAAAAAGGTTCCTCCGCATTAAGCTTAATATTAGAGGTTTTATTAGCGAATACTTATGTTGTGAAATGTAATGTATATGATATTTAAGGTACATAAGCTAGTAGACATATCATGTTCGCAAGATATGAACTATATGAAATTAGTGGTTAGAATGTAAAGCTGGATGTAGTGTCTTTTGACTAATTTAAACCAGTTCTTCGGCGGGAAAACCACACAAAGCAACATCTGAAGAACTGGGACATACCAACAGTTTTGCTATATGAACTGTCCAATGAACTGCATCGTACCAGAATGTCCAGGAGCAAGACCCAATGGAAACCTGTTAACTAGTTTCTTTGTTCTGTAAGGTATATAGCCTGCTTACTGGTTATAGTATACAGCCATTCTTCTTGGATGACCACAGGCTTCTGGAGAGATGACTGTTTACTGGGACCAGTGCACACACGTATGTAACGGCTTGTACCATTTGTATTTGTCTTTTGCGCTAATTGTGCTAGATCAAAGCGTGTAACTTTCTTTTATTGCAATAAGAACTTTTGTGCTTTGGAACCACAATATGTCTGGAAAGCAATTATTTCTTATGCGACTTGTGGCGCTAAACAGCAACATTTTGGGTATATAGATTTAGGGGTATCGATAGATGGGGGCTCACAGCTGATATCACGCCACCGGAAGTCGCACGATAGTGAACGGGTCTCGATTCCGCAACAAAGGGTGGAAGGCACCATATGCAGGTAAGAATGCACTGTGTTCAAAACCCTGCTACCATTCAGTGTTGTGGAATCGATGTCCTTTACTGTGTGATTTTAAGGGGCGCTGATTAGGAACCCGGGGGTAAGAGAGAAAGGTTTGTTTCTTTGATTGTCTGTTCGCGCTTTGTGTGTTAGTCGCATTATTGTGTATGCGACTAGTCGCACAATACCGTAATTTTTATTTTCGCGCTTTTGTGTATCAGTCGCATTATTATGTATGCGACTAGTCGCAGAATAGCGTACATGTGTATCCGGTAATACTGCCGTAGGTTTAAACAGTCGTTTTGATAAATAGTCTTGTTATATGCATAGCGTGGTTTAAATTGCAACTGCTGAATTTAAGTAAAAGTTTTTCTGCGCAGAAAACAAAAGGTGTATGAAAGTGAATGTATGCGTATGATGTAGATAGGTCACTGTCTGTTAGGCCTAGGGAAACTCGGTAGGTGCCCGACGGGGCAAGAAAACTACTGGGCCAGTGTACAGAGCAGGTACATTGTGGTATTCGGTAGCTAACCGTAAGTTTCCCGTGCATTAGAAATACGGAAGTTAGCTGTTGATCAACCCCTCAGAGTGATCGCAAAATCCATTGATCAGTTAGGTTCTCTGGGCATTGCGATTAGACCGCACGGTTGGGTAGACTGTGATTGTGACGGGGGGCGTGTGCAGTCAAATCACTGGAAAGGGTAAGCGTTATTGGAACAATTACATGCTACCAGGGGAAAGTAACTAATTGAAATCGTGTACAAGCGAGCGGTGAAGCTTGGCTGAATTTGCCGCAAGCAGGGTATATTGCAATAGGCAGGTATTTTGCTCCTCATTGTGCAAGCTGACCGAAACGGCTAGCGGGTCGGCAGGCATAATGGGAAGGAGTGCGTACATGTAGCTTGTGAAATCGTGTATCGGTCGACATTTTCTTAGCGAGGTTTCGGCTTTTTCCCAGATGGGTGCTAAACAATCGCTAGTCACGGTCGATGATAGGCTACTCATGGAAGGACCGACATTATCGGCAAGACATATAATGTATACTAAGTATGGTGCGTATGCAGCTGCGTACTGTGATGTATGGGTTAAGATGACTGAGGTATGTGTGAAGCCTTTCCCTAAAATTGGCAGTTTCGATTTGGAGGTGCTAAATAATTTAAAAGATAGGATATGTGTAGTCAAATCCCTGAAGACACGCATAAAGTACAATGATTGTTTAAATTTGTGGCAGCACGAGGGAAACATGTGGCGCGAACGCGACACAAAACAGCGTTGCGCAAGCTACGCAAGGGAGAACATACGTGTCATGTGCATGCCTCATGGGAGCGCACACATACCGCAAGGTAGCGCTTCCAATAGCAAAGGGAATAGCGCATGCGCACCACCACTGCCCTATGCTGTGGGTGGTGAAGGTACAGCTGATAATAACATTTATAAAAATGTAACAAGTAATTTGTACCCTGTCCTGAGTAATCATAAGGAAAATGTGTATGTAGATGATAAACCTGGTGTAGTGTCAGCCGTTTCACATGCAATTAATCTGTTAGAGACAGCACTGATACAGGAAAGGGAAGTGACCTCACCAAGTGTAGCAGCAGAAGTGATCCCACCTGCTGTAAAGGCCGTGGAGATCGGTGAGACCAGTGTAGTATGTAGCAGTAGCAGATTGAGCCCCCCAAGTACCAAGGCCAAAGTTCCCATAGTTAACTCTAACAATAGCAAAGTGGTAGGCGTCTATCCTGTCTGGACAATAACTGTTCCCAATGGGAATCCGAACGGAGATGGTGTAGTTCCCATGGAGGTGGGCGCCGCAGTTTATTCCCCCATGAGGGAAGTAACTATGCATTGTCCATGGACGAGGGCAGAGTTACATTCCATAATGTCAGAGTTCCCCGATCCTAGAAAAGAATTAGCTAAGTGTCAAAAGTTTGTTAAGGACTTGGGTAATGCCCACGAGCCAACGAATAAAGATTGGCGAGTGGTATTACGGGCATGTCTCCCCTCCAGTACTGATGTGAAAAAGTTTATCACGGCATGTGTATTGGATGGAGATGACCCTTTAAAAAATGAGGATAATCAAGAAAACATTACACGCATAGTCACACAATTGGCCGTATATTTTCCAGTTGTAGTGAACTGGAGTAAAATCTTCACTAGCAGAAAAAAGGATAATGAGTCTGCAGCAGATTATTTCACCCGATCACTGCAGACAATCACTCAGTATACTGGGATAGAGGACATAAAGGATAACACACACCACAAGGAAGTAGCTGTCACGGTACGTATGGATGGTCTTAAAGATAGTCTGAAGACCAGGGTTCAAACCTCTCAGCCTAAATGGAGAGGAATTATGGTAGATGCTCTCAGGGAGTCAGCTATAGAACACGATAAAAACATCCTCAGGAAGAGAGAAACGCGAAATGAGAAGCTAATGGCAGTGAGCATTCAAGCTTTAGAGGGAATGTACACATTCAGCAACAAAACACATCTCAACATACCTTGCCACAAAACCCATACCATACACAGCCACAAACTCTTCACGCACCCCAAACCACACAGCCACAAAACACATTTCAATCACGGAGATGTTTTAATTGTAACCAATTAGGACAGGTAAGTAGGTTCTGTAAAGTAAAGAAGAGGGGATAACCCCATAATTCATGGAAATTCCAGCAAACACCTGCCCACATTGTGGCAGTGAATGCTCTGTTAGAGAGTGACAGCGCTAGGGGGTAGGTCATACCTGTAGTCTACAGCCAGTCAGGTTAACTGAGAGTACAAGGGAAGAACCTACAATGACAGTAGATATAGCTGGTACTAAACACTCTTTTCTTGTAGACACAGGGGCAACCAGATCAGTGTTTAATTCTCCATCAAATTTACAGGTGACCAACAAGACAGTACCAGCAATGGGAGTAATGGGTAAAGGGCAGCATTATCCTTTAAACAAATCTTCAGAGGTTACTATTGGGCCACTGCATACCAAGCATTCTTTTCTCCTGGCAGCGGCGGCTCCTACTAACCTGCTGGGAAGGGATTTGTTATGTAAAATGGGATGTGTCATTTAGTGTACCCCTGATGGTATATTCCTAGATATCCCAGAGAGAGTTGAGCACGAAGTAAGAGATATATTGGACACTCCATAAAGGTTACAGCTTACCATTTTATAGCAAAGTCCATCTCAGGTAAAAGAGATGTTATCTCAAATACCGTGTTCCCTTTGGACTAAAGATGGACAGGACACAGGATTAGTGGCAAATGTAGCTCCTGTAATGGTTAGCTTAAAAGGTGGAAGACAGGCTCCTAAAATCCCTCAGTACCCTTTAAAGCCAGAGGTGGAGTTAGGGGTGTATCCTATAATTGAGAGATTGCTTCAACAGGGGATTTTAGTCCGTACAGCAAGTGTAGCCAACAGTCCCATCTTTCCTATGAAGAAGGCTGGGGGGAGGGGTTATAGGTTAGTACAGGACCACAGGGGTGTAAATAAAGTAGTTGAGAGCCAATTCCCTGTAGTACCCAAACCAGCTGTCATCCTCATGCAGATTCCACCATCTGCAACCCATTTTACTGTCATTGACAGTTCTGCTTTCTTCTCTGTCCCTCTTCACCCTTATTGTCAGTATCTCTTTGCATTAACCTACAGGGGGGTACAATATACATGGACATGATTACCCCAGGCTTTCATAGATAGCCCCAGTATTATCTCTCAAGCCTTACACGACTGTTTGCAAACTTTTCAACCAGGCAATGGATCTGTTCTAATCCAATATGTAGACAATTTATTGTTGTGCTCGGATTCGTTTATGTCATTTTTAAATGATACTAAACTACTGTTGCTTCATCTCTCACAGACAGGACACAAGGTTGCTAAGGACAAATTACAGCCATGCCAGACTAAGGTTAAATACTTGGGACACTGTCTAACCCAGGGCCTACGACATTTGACAACCAACAGAATACAGGCCATACAGACCACTGCCACAGAACCAACAGCAAATCTGTACCTTGTTGGGCATGTGTGGATACTGCAGGACATGGATCCCAGTTTTTTCTATTTTCACCTTACCTTTGCAGGAATTGGTGTCATCCTCAAAACCCAACCGTGTCACACACACTGAGGAAACAGAGCAGGCTTTCCTTAACCTTAAGGAAAGTCTGACAAGAGCACATGCATTGGGAATACCAGATTACGAAAAACCTTTTGATTTATATTGTAAGGAGGCTGATGGCTGGGCAGCAGGTGCCCTCACACAAAAACATGGTGATGCTAGTAGACCTACAGTGCACAATTGGACACTGTAGCAAGATCACTCCCAACATGTTTAAGAAGTGTAGCAGCAACTGCTCTTTTGGTCAGTAAGAGTGAGGATGTAGTATTTAGCCATGATATGATTGTTTATACACCCCATTTGTATCCACTTTGCTGAATTCTGCCCAAACCAGACATGTTTCCTCAGCTAGGTTCACAAAATGGGATCTAGCTCTAATGGCACCTGCAAATATCACCATTAAACGGTGCATTACATTAAACCCAGTAACATATTTACCGTATGTGCCTCAGGATGCACAAAGGGTGGAGAGAGGTGAGTCGCTGGTGGAAGGTGAGTTTTGCAGGTATACTGATGCACACGATTGTATGGAATATTTGAATCAGACCTTTACTGCAAGACCTGACATACATGATACACCATTAGAAAATGGTGATGTGACATTTTACACGGATGGGAGTTGTCATAGACAAACTGACACAGGAGAATTATGCACAGGTTATGCCATTGTAAATGATTATGATGTTGTAGAAGCCGGACCACTTGGTCCACCTCATTCAGCACAGGTGGCTGAACTGGTGGCATTAAGGAGAGTATGTGAACTGGCAGAAGGTAAGTCAGCTAATATCTACGCTGACTCTAGGTATGCCTTCGGGGTAGTCCACGATTTTGGTGCTCTTTGGCGTCTTCGAAATTTTATGACAGCAGCAGGCACACCAGTTGCACACTCACACCACATAAAAGGACTCTTGACAGCAATCCAACTACCAAAGGAAGTAGCTGTCATCAAATGTAAAGCCCATACATGTGAAGAAGACCCGGGGTCACTGGGCAACAACCGGGCAGACAAAGCTGCCAAATGGGCAGCAGGGTTAAGAATTAACATGCCAGTTAATCAAATTATGTTTTTTTCAGACAATTGATATGCAGAAATTAATTGAGATGCAAAATTTGTGTTCCATTCAGGAAAAAGCAGTCTGGAGATCAAAGGGATGTGGGCAAGAGTCCTCTGGACTCTGGAGAGATGGACAAGGTAAGCCGGTGGCTCCCAAGGCATACTACACAAGCCTCAAGCAGATATATGCTAAGGCGCCAGTGAAAGTGCACAGTGTGCTATATCTACTAGTCACAAAGAGCCGCACATCTATCAGGGGTCTGCCACACTCCCAACAGTCAAAATCTAGAAACAAAAATAGACGGCGCTGATATATGACAGCAGATAAAGTAGCAATATACAAAAAATTAATCATTTATTAATAAACACATATAATATGTGAGAATAGTCCCTACATGGGATACCCAGAGACCATCTGAACAACATATATTATAAAAAACATAAAAAACATAAGTCATACACAAAATAACAATAAAATGTAAATATAGCAACCGGTGAATAAAAATCTCCAATCCCCTGTATTGAGGGTGCCAAAGTCACTTTCCAGAGCAAAAAACTGTGCACAGTATAAGCTCAAAATCCAGCGGTAGAGGTATCGTTCCCAATGGTTATGACACTATGTAACAGACTAGCCACAAACTGATACTTGTAACAGCTTGTAACAGCGTAGATGTCAAAACACAGTGCAGGTGAGCTGGAGTTTCAACATGGAATAAATACTGATAGCCACCCTATATTGGGGCGAATATTTGATAGTGGATAGGATATACAAAAGTTCAGCTGTACTCACAGTACTCAAGTGAGCACAGCCACTCCGGTATTGATATATGTTAAGCAGCCTCCGTGGTCACTAGCATTGTCCCAGGCAGATAGAAACAGATGCCCTCTCTCTATACCGCTCCGGCAGTCTGCAGTCTGCGACGTCCGTAAGCGTCAGGCTTCCTCGAGAGGTGGAGGAAACAGGGACTGAACTTGCTAAGGCAGTGATCCCGTAATGAAGACCACCTGCGCTGCTGAAGTGGATCCCCACAAGCCTGGCTGAGGCAGCGCATGGTCTGACTCACCTAGGTAAGCAAGATATGTGCAAGTTGGTCAGAGCATATTGGTGTGCTGAGAAAAGGGCAATGTCCTGCCTGACCTGCTTAAGGAAGAATGTTGGGAAGACAATACAGACTGAGCCATCCCACATCCCTCCGACAGACGGACCTTTTCAGGTAATACAAATTGATTTCATCCAATTATCACCCTGCAGTAATCTCAAGTATATTAGTTTGTACAGATGTGTTTTCTAATTGGGTAGAGGCATATCCAGCTGCCACTAATACTGCTGTTTTTACTGCTAAAAAGATTGTTCAGGAATTTGTATCCAAGTACGGTATCCCTAGAATCATAGAAAGTGATAGGGGTGCTCATTTCACTGGTGACGTCTTCCAGAACATGTGTAAGTTAATGGGTATTAATAGTAGAATTCACACCCCCCTATCGACCACAGGCCAGTGCGAAGGTGGAGAGAGTGAACGGTACTATTAAGAATAAACTGAGCAAGATCATGGCGGAAACTGGACTAGGATGGTCAGAAGCCTTACCGCTAGTCCTTCATAGCATCAGGACAACTCCTAGACCCCCTCTTAATTTGTCCCGTTTCGAGATACTGTTTGGGAGACAACCTCATCTGATTGTAAGTCCACAGGAAGACTTGAAGAGTAACAACGAGGTTACTGTGAAGTATCTTATAACAATGAGTAAACAGTTGAAACAGCAGCAGCAGAAATTGAAATTGTTGTCACCTGATATGCTAGAAACAAACTGTCATGATGTTGAACCTGGAGAATTTGTTATAATCAGAAATTTCTGAAGTTCAGATTGTCTGACAGATCAGTGCGAAGGTCCGTATCAAGTTTTGCTGACAAGTACAAAATCCTTGAAAGTGGCAGAGAGAGATACCTGGGTCCATTCCACTCACTGCAGAAAGGTCAACTAACCAGTGGAGATACAAGGCGGAGGCGAGGCAGATAACGCAGACCTGTCAATTGTGAGCTTGTTCCGTGAGAGTTAAAGACTGCAGTGAGATACCTGAGCTAGGGAAATTTGCAGCCCACTATTCCAGCAATGGAGTGGTGGGCTTGGGTTGCGTTCCTATTTTCTTCCAGAGTTCTCATCATCCTTGTTTGGTTCAGGATGTCTTGTTTCTGTAATGGTGGACAGATGATGGAGGGAGAGGTCGATGGTGATACTGATGGAGTGGAGTCGGGAGAAGGAGCAATACATTCACCAGGGCAGTATCAGACCAAACTCAGTACAGTAATTAAGAGATGTCATCCTAGAAACTCTGAGTCAGTGTGAAGGTCTATTGTCTGAGGAATACTGTATGTGTGCAAACTGTGGATCCCTAATTGATGAAAAGTGCATCCAGCGATGCCAGTCCAAGAGTAACATGTATTTAGGCGAGCATCCTTTAGAAGATTACCATTCCTTAGTGGGTAAGGTTTTAAACCAGACTGAGTGTTGGGTTTGCACTCATGTGCCTCAGGGACAACATTATATAGGTTTAGTACCATTCCCATTAAATGTCTCTGAGGTTCTTGGATTACATAAGGGGAAAACGCTGGATGGTAAGTTTGTTAAGTCCAAACCTCCAAATTTTAAGCTTGACCTGTACCAAGTAGTTAGAACCCTCTTATGTTTAAATTTCACCAATTCCAATAAACCAGGAAACTGGGAGGTGACCGGGAACAATCAGACAATGACCTTCTCACTCAGAGCTGATAATGGACCACTAGATGATAAACTTGTACATAACATTACTTACAGTGGGAGATACTTCCGGTATAAGTATACTCGTAGTCCCATCAAGGAAATGGTTGGCAGAGTACCAGTAGGGTACTGTGCAGATATTATAAAACCAGAGACATGTATTAGCCAAATGGGAGAACCTGGGATAGGATCCTTTGTTAGAGAAATGTGTTTAATGATAATGATGCATTCTATCCCTTATGTACTCCCAGATGATGTGTATTTTATATGTGGAAGGAAAGCATACAAGTGGCTCACTCCGAGTTCTGAAGGTTTATGTTATCTGAGAAGGGTACTTCCAGAGGTTATGACCCTTACACATGGTGAAATGCTTGGTATTCATAAAAACACACCATCACCATATCTTCATATACAGTATGAACACAGAGACAAAAAAAACATGATACCTGGTGATGTACATACAGCCACACAGTTGATTAGTGAAACAACTGGCTTCCAAATTTTGGTAGCATGAGATCCCACCAAGATCACTCGGGGTACTTTAAATTTTATATACATCCAAGACCTTGCTAAATTAATAGACAATGTCACCGAGATGTATGATGACACGTTCAGGTACATTGGTAAGGAGCTACAGGCCCATAAGAAAGAACTTGTGCAACATAGACTAGTGTTAAATTATTTAACAGCTGTTACTGGTGGATACTGTGTGACTCTGGCCACCCAAATTGGTGTCAAGTGTTGCACTTACATCACAAATAATACTAGTGATCCCAAACAGGTGATAGACCGGAAGATGGATGAGATTCTGCAGCTGAAATGGGAATTTCAAAAGAACCATAATGCCTCAGTGACTGAGGTAGAGGAAAAGGTAGAAGAGTGGTTCTCGTGGTTGAAACATGAAAAATGGTTCTCCAGTCTAGGACAGTGGGTCCAGGAAATGGTTGCTAGTGTAGGTAAGCTCTTGATCCTCATATTGGTTGTCATCTTAGTAATTGGCTTATGTGTCAGATGTGTTCCTACTGTAATGAAGTGTGGAAAATGTACTGCTAGAGCTAACAGGGAGAATGAAATCATGATGGTGGTAAGCAATGATAGTATGGATACCAAGGTCAAGGAAGAACTGCATTACAACCCTGAATTAGAGTGTACCATCATATGATGGAATATGGAACCGTGTGGTCATGAATATATTGTTAAAGTTATTTTCAAACATCATAGATAATGTAGTCTCAAGTCCCCAAACTTCCTTTATAGGTTCGATGAGATCCCACATCCCACCAATGATCCCTATAGATCCGCAGATGGCGTATAAGGGTTGTTCTACCCTCTTGAAACGCATTATTAACAGTTCAGTGACCTACTTGTGTCGCACCATTTATAACCTTGAATAATACATTATTATGCATGACTATAAAAGGTTAAGATCAGAGTGTGACAGCGTTTTGGTTGCTATCAAAGGGTGGACTGTCGAAGCCGGATGATTGGCTGAGACCAAATCTTAAATTAATATCTGGCAACGCCATTTTGTGTTGCCCCTGATGACGCATTCTTGCGTTATCAGCATGAACCCATTGTGTGCAATGCTATATGCGATTATTAGCGTCGTGCGTCTGCGTTGCTACCTCATATTGTTAAAAGTCCTACCATAACCCATATGCACATTAAATAAAACATATAAAATATACAAGACGCACAGCGCACAGTTGTGCTGTTTAACAAAACACAAAACACATAGATGCACCACACATACTAGCAACTTTACGCAATATTCTCACACTTACACATACAATAACTTATAAAAAGGTTCCTCTGCCTTAAGCCTAATATTAGAGGTTTTATTAGGGAATACTTATGTTGTGAAATGCAATGTATACGATATTTAAGGTACATAAGCTAGTAGACATATCATGTTTGGTAGCATTCTAAATCACTGTTTATTTGCAGATTTCCGGATCTATCCCCAAGGAAATCGCATCATGCGTTCGCAAGATATGAACTATATGAAATTAGCGGTTAGAATGTAAAGCTGTATGTAGTGTCTTTTGACTAGTTAACCAGTTCTTCGGTGGGAAAACCACACAAAGCAACATCTGAGGAACTGGGACATACCCACAGTGATGCTATATGAACTGTCCAATGAACTGCATCGTACCAGAATGTCCAGGAGCAAGACCCAATGGAAACCTGTTAACTAGTTTCTTTGTTCTGTAAGGTATATAGCCTGCTTACTGGTTATAGTATACAGCCATTCTTCTTGGATGACCACAGGCTTCTGGAGAGACGACTGTTTACTGGGACCAGTGCGCACGCATATGTATCAGCTTCTACCTTTTGTATTTAATTGTCTTTTGTGCTAATTATGCTAGATCAAAGCGTGTAACTTTTTTTATTGCAATAAGAACTTTTTGTGCTTTGGAACCACAATATAAGTCTGAAAAGCAATTATTTCTTATGCGACTTGTAGCGCTAAACAGCGACATTTTGGGTATACAGATTTAGGGGTATCGATACATGCATCCTTATGAAGTGCGGCAACAATGTCACTTGGCCAACATCCACGTTACTTTTTCCACAGTCCTGTAGTACATATGATGGTTTTATCAATCTTCTGATGAAACAGTCATATGTACTGTCTACGGAGAAACGCGTAAAGACCCACTAATACCGGTGCTTGGATTTCACCTTTTGTCACCTATTGTACCCACTTGTGACTTGCAGGACTTTTATATTTTTACTACCCGGGCGGTAGGTGATCAACAGGTTGAAACGTTAGAATGCTATTTGGACTAATTGGTATACAGTCAGCTGCACACGCCGTCCCGTCCGGTCCCAAGTGATGTCATCACCAGCAGCTGATCATGGCCAGGCGCCACGGAACTACAGAGAGCCATAGCAAACACCAGGCTTTAGCTCTCTGACCCCCCCGACCACTACCACATCCAACACCACTGCGTGGAGGGAGAAGGAGCGGCTGATCTCAGGAGAGGGTAAGGTAGGGAAAGAGAGTGAACATCTTTTTTGTTGGCGGAAGTGTCTGTCCATTCCACAAAGGGACCCACCAAATTCTCCAGAAGGAGCTATAAACATAAATTGTTTTATAATCAATTTTTATCCTGACAGGTGCCACATTATCATTTACATTACACATAGCGCTCAATACCTTATTTAATTGATCTATCCTTTCATTTGAGCTTCTAAGAAACATTAGAGCGCGGTGGTACATATATTTTTCACACTTTATACATTGTTAATGTGGTAAAGGACTATACTAGCTTCAAACATCTGGTTTTTAAAGGAATATCTGCATAGATGTATAGAGGCCCATTTCCAGCAACCATCACTCCAGTGTTCTAATGGTACATTTTATTTGCTAAGTGCGTTAGAAGACTAATGGATGATTAGAAAACCCTTGAAAACTCTTGTGCAATTATGTTAGCACAGCTGAAAACAGGTTTGCTCATTAGAGAAGCTAGAACACTGGCCTCCCTTTGAGCTAGTTGAGTATCTGGAGCATCCCATTTGTGAGTTCGATTATACTCTCCAAATGGCCAGAAAAAGAGAACTTTCATGTGAAACTCGACAGTCTATTCTTGTTATTAGAAATGAAGGCTATTCCATGCGAGACATTGCCAAGAAACTGAACATTTCCTACAACGCTGTGTACTACTCCCTTCACTACTCTACTAACCACAGAGAAGTGCACAACTGTGCAAGAAAACAAGTGCATTAGAGACTCTAGTTTGAGAAATAGATGCCTCACAAGTCCTCAACTGGCAGCTTCATTAAATGGTACCCGCAAAATGCCAGTGTCAACATCTACAGTGAAAAGGCGACTCCGCTATGCTGGTCTTCTCGGCAGAGTGGCAAAGAAAAAGCCATATCTGAAACTGGCCAATAAAAGGAAAAGATTGATATGGGCAAAATAATACAGACATTGGACAGAGGAAGATTGGAAAAAATTGTTATGGACAGTCGAATCAAAGTTTGAGGTGTTTGGATAACACAGAAGAACATTTGTGAGATGCAGAACAAGTGAAAAGATGCTGGAAGAGTGCCTGATGCCATCTGTCAAGCATGGTGGAGGTAATGTGATGGTCTGGGGCTGCTTTGGTGCTGGTAAAGTGGGAAATTTGTACAAGGTAAAAGGGATTTTGAATAAGGAAGGCTATGGCCAGTTTCACATTTGCCGGTTTTGGCCGGCCAGGCAAGAACCGGGCGGTAGCAGGCCGGGTTTTTACAGGCACTGTGTGCCTTTAACAAGCAGCGGTTTTGAGCCGCTTCTTATTGGTTTTTTTGCTGCACAAGCCCGGCCGGCAGAAGCCAGTGTGTGTGAAAGGAAACATTGTTTCCTTCACACTACTGGCATGCAGGGACGGCACGGCCATGGCAGGGCACCGTCCTGCACAGTAGATATTTCCGGCTGTTGGACGGTGACCGTGCTGTAGCCGTGCCGTCTGAAAGGACCCACTGCATCCCTGCATTTACTAGATTTCACACCCGGCTAAAAACCGGGCGGCTTTTTGCTGCCCGGCCAAAACCGGTATATGTAAAACTGGCCTATCACTCCATTTTGCAACGCCATGCCATACCCTGTGGACAGCGCTTGATTGGAGCCAATTTCCTCCTCCAACAGGACAATGACCCAAAGCACACCTCCAAATTATGCAGGAACTATTTAGGGGAGAAGCAGGCAGCTGGTATTCTGTCTGTAATGGAGTGGCCAGCGCAGTCACCAGATCTCAACCCCATTGAGCTGTTGTGGGAGCAGCAGTACCATATGGTACACAAGAAGTGCCCATCAAGCCAATCCAACTTGTGGGAGGTGCTTCAGGAAGCATGGGGTGAAATTTCTTTACCTCAACAAATGAACAGCTAGAATGCCAAAGGACTGCAATGCTGTAATTGCTGCAAAAGGAGCATTCTTTGACGAAAGCAAAGTTTGAAGGACAAAATTATTATTTCAAATAAAACTCATTATTTCTAACCTTGCCAATGTCTTGACTATATGTTCTATTCATTTTAAATAAAAGTCAGTTTTCATGTATAACACAAAATTGTCTGGGTGACCCCAAACTTTTGAACAGTAGTGTATATAAAAAACTTAACCTTTATATATAAAAAAGAATCATCATTTAACCCAATGGACACTGACTACTTTCTCTGACCACAGACCAAAAAAAAAAATACAAAATACGGAAAAAATAATAAAAATAGCAATCCAATAAATTTAATAAAAATAACAAGTAGCTAAAAGAAATATCAAACAATGTTAGCAAAAAAAATGTTTATGTATATATATCCCTCCATTCTCAAGGGAATACTGGTCCAGTCTCACAGGGCCTTAGAGATATCAATACTAGTATTCAAAATTCTCATAGAGGAATAGTTTATCATTCAAATTTCAGAGTGCACCCCTCATAGAAAGATGTTATAGTGTATAGACTCATTGAGTCCTTTAGGCCAGATGGTATCAAGCTTATGTATCCACATCGCTTCCTTGCGTAAAAGAGCTTTCGCCCGATCATCTCCCCTTTGTAGTGGTGGTATTCGATCTATCACCATACACCGCAGGGAGGATAACTGATGCTTGCAACATGCAAAGGGACAGGCAACTGGTTTCTCAGAGTCACCCGTGTTCAAAGCCAATCTTATAGTTAAACGGTGGTTGGCAATCCGTTCTCGAAATGGGCAAATGGTTTTGCCTACATAGAACAATGAACATCTGCAGATAAGTATATACACCATGAAATCAGATGTGCAGGTCAGCCGATGTTTAATCATTATTTTTTTTGTCCACTATGTTGATGTGAGAAAAATTATCCTGTATTCATGCTCCTGCACGTAGTGCAGTTTAGACATCGAAAGCAGCCCGTTTTAGAAGTGGATAACCACCCATCCTTGGCACTTCCCATCTCCATATTGGAGCGTATCAGCAAATCCCTCAAATTCGTCCCTCTCCGATAGGTAATGAATGTTTTCTTCTGTAAAATTTTACTCAATAACGGATCAGTCTTCACCAACTTCAAATTCTTTTGGATCGCCGTCCTAGTGGCATGGCTTCCAGTGTCAAAGGTCGTAAGAAACACAAAGTTCCTCTCGTCATTAGTAATTTTACATGGGTTACCGTCCCTGAAGAGATTGCGGGCCCTGAAGAGACATTTAAAAATTATTGCTGGATGATATTCTCTATGTAAGAATCTCTGTTGCATCTCAGATAGTTGACATTCCATCATATCAGCATCAGAGTTATTTTGCATAACTGATGAACTGAGTTTGGTAGACTCTCCTTGAGAGGCTTCGGATGTTAGCTATTATAATCAAGGAGCGTATTCCGATCTGTGATCTTCCTGAAAAGTCGGTGTCCATAACCTGAGCTAGTGGCAAACACAGTCAAGTCTAAATAATTGATATGATGTTTATCGCATAGCATAGTGAGCTGGGATCTATGCATATGTAATAGCACTGGTTGCCTAGCGATGAGACACGATGCGCGCATCTCCGGCAGAGAGGTGAGGCAGCTACTGGTATTTGGCCCGATATGGTGACGCACATTGTGCGCCCGGGATGTGTGACCAATGAGATTTAAAACTATTGAGTCAGAGGAAGCTTAATACATACCAGCTGGGGATCTCACCATGTGCATATGATTATCTGCACGCTAATGTTGACTCCATGTAATATGTGGAACTATGATTCCATGATATACAGGTTGTTGATCTATGTTTGTATATTTGTAAGCATTGGGATATACAATGTTATGTTTGTCCATGTCTGTTTTTATCTATTTCTTAGGGGGAGGGGGGTGTGGGTATTTATAGGCACTGTGTACATTTGATTTTTGTACCTTGACAAATGTAAAAATAGGACCGAAATGTCGGATTTCTCTGTTATTATGGAATAAAGCTTTTCAACTCAAATGAACTGGCTGAAGTCTGATGAGTGCACCCCTATATTATATTATGCATCGTTGGTCTGTGGAGTTTACCCAGACTGAATATTGATGTTGCACCACAGCAACTATACTACACTGAAGTGTGTGCGGATTACCTAGAAGAATATATGAGCCATGTGCTACTTCGGAGCCTATGGTAGTTTTTTCCTGCACCCTGTTGTATAGGTTGTAAATAACCTAACTCTGTCAATTTGAACATTTTTTTTGACATGCTTGAGATCGAGTGATATCTGTTACCTATGGATACCTAGTGGATCACAGACTGTTTTTTCTTTTTTTCTTGTTTTTCTATATTATTTTTTTGATTTTTTTATAAAATTATTTTTTATGTAAAAAAATATTTTTTCTGAGATAGGGCTCTATTTACTACAATCCGCATATTGAATGCGGATTGTAGTGTGATATTACCGAGTGAATTCGCATTGCGAATTCCGGCAATATCACAGGGATTTACTATAAATCCCTTGCAGGGACAGAGCTTGCGATAAAGCTCTGTCCCTGCGGATCCCATCCGCACTCTAGTCGCGGTATTTTCGGAAAAAATACCGCGACTAAGAGCCCGCGCATGCGCCGACCCACCGGCGCTACTACCCCCCCACCGACGCTAAGCCCCGCCCCCCGGCGCTAAGCCCCGCCCCCGCGATCGTGTCAGGAGATCGGGACTTCCCGATCTTTAAAAACAAAGAGATTATGCCGTGTTATAAGAGAGGCCGCAATCTTCGGGATATCCTTGTAAAATGTAAATGAACATTAATCCCTAAAGAACCCACCCCCCACTTTTTGGTCCAAAATAAAAAATGTGGATGTTACAGGTGTGCATCATGTACTACTTGTAGATACCTGGAACCTGGGAGTTATTTTAAACATCCCCACACGGGTCGCACATTTGACATCAGGCATGTTTTAACATGTCAAATGCAGTTTGTCATCTATATCACGATATTCCCCTGTGGGTTGTACTATGTGGGTCAAACAATTTATACTTTCAGAGAACGGATGGAGAGCCACTATTTCACCATCATAGCAGCCCTAGAGGGACGAGACAGTGACCAGCCAGTGATGCATCATTTCAGGCTGCCCAGCACTCTTTAGCATCCCTAAAATATAAGATCATCGATCACATCCCTAAAGACATCAGAGGGGGTGATCACTGTAAAAGATTGAGCCAATATTGGATATACAAACTAGATACCATGGTGCATAGAGGACTCAATGAGATGCTAGCCATTAAATGTTTTTCTATAGGAGTTAGCTGTTTTGCTCATTTTTGATCCTCATAGAGTATGGTTCCAATTGAGGTATAATGAGAGTGAGCTATGGTTCAAGTTAACATTGGGGTGAATTAGACAGTCATCATTGAGTATCGGTGGGGCAATAGAATTAGGATATTTCTACTGCAGGGTCCATAGGGTATCCACAGGGGTACCTTGGGGTATAGGTGATGGCTCTGCCGTCGGGCACCACATAGTTAAACTTTCGGTCCCAGGATGCACCGGGGCCTATACCCTGCCCCCAGACCAAGGCATCCTCAGTTTCGTGGGTGCCCGGCCGGAGATCAGGTTACCACACAGAGGGGCTGCTCTGACACCCCTGAAGAACTTCAAGAGTGGCTACACGGACAGTCCAGTGGACGTCCGTGATACCACTCTGACACCCCGTCGGCGCCGACCACCGGTACGGATCCGGGGAACTCGGCGGGCACCTGGGGGGTCCAGCTAGCAGGGAATCCAAAGGGGGCCTGGGACTGTGGCCGGACTTCACGGGGGACATTGAGGTAAGCAGCGGGCGTCTGCGGTAGGCGCCCGCTGACAGACACAGTCCTTATTTTTTCCCCACGGTTGGGGGCTCCCTGGGGATGGCTGCTTGTGGAGCCAGGTACTAACCTGCGCTGCCACTGAACCTCTTGGGTAGGGGGCTGGAGCGGCGCGGATTTGTGCTCCAGCATCCTAGAGGTTAAATGCATTCCAGGGGAGCGCGCTTTCCTTTTCAGCACAGGCGGCGCCTCCCCCGCTGCACACAAACCGCTTTACTCATTGAGTTCAGCGGGCTGTCCCAGCGTTACTCTCCCGGGCCCGCCCACTTAGAGTTCTCCGGCGGCCATCTTTTATTTGCAATACGCTGGTCTCTGCACTCTGTGCAGTGCCTGGGTCCCCCTGCATATCTGTCCACCAGTCAGGTCGTTGTATGTGGCGCTTTTTCCTAGTAGACATAGATCTATTGGTTGATAATAGTGCTATTGTGCAGGTGGTTTTCTGCTTTGTGTGTGACTTATGCTAGCGCTGTGTGTCTGATTTCTACTGTCAGACATTTTACTAATCTTCCTCCCTTTAACCCTCTCAGTACCAGTACTGTCAGGGTGGGAATTACCTCACAGTCAGCAGGACTGTGCGGTGAGTCACATTGTTTATGACGATTCCCCACAATTTGGCGCCCCTCCCCCAATCGCAAGCACTAAATGTAATGTGGATATGGGTGAGAGTGATGTGTTTCAGGAGGTCTTAGGTACATCTTGCTATGCCCTTTCCTGCACTCCAACTATGCCAGTGATATCACCCCCAGGGGCTCAGGACCCGTGGGCTTCCCAGGCATCAAAAAAATTGGTGGATCGGTTGTCAGCCCCTCCGGCGTTCCTACCAATGGGGTTCCAGCAGCAGGTGGTCATCCCGTCCCCCGTTATGGGGGTCCCGGGACTCATGATGGTGAAATGTCCCTCTCAGCAGACGCTTCCCCCTGCGGAACCGGTCTGGGTGAATTCGCTGTCCGCTACGGTGCAGAACCTGACGGACATGTTACATGATCCTCCGCCTAGCCTGCTAAGTTTTGTCACATCTCATCACACAGTATAATGATGCTGTTGACATATCTTCTGATGAAGGTGAACTCCTGGACGTAACTGAGTCTGAGTTCACTCCCAAGGAAGTGGAAGCTAAGTCTACAATATTTATTCCAGGTCTAATTTGGGGCCATGCTAAATCATGGACGATGGCCTGCCTGCAACTACACCTTCGTATGCTTACTTTAAGCAAGTTAAAGGTAAGGTCGCTATTTTATCTCTATCTGGCCAGTTGGTGGATCATTTAGAGGAAGCGTGGCAGTCTCATGGGAAAAGACTTCAATCTTCAAAACGGCTGGCTTATGCATACCCTTTTGCAGATAATTATTTGACTAAATGGGAGTCTCCCCCAGGTGGATTCTCATGTGACCCGTTTAGTGAAGAGTGCAACTCTGCCTACGCCGTCCATGTCATCTCTGACTGATGCCACGGACCGTAGAGTGGAGGTGTGTCTCAGGTCCATTTACTCCATTGCCTGAGGGGCCTCCAGACTGGCCATGGCCGTCTGCTGGGTGGCCCAGGCAATGGAGAGTTGGGCGGCTGCTCTGGAGGTGTATTTTCCTCCAGAGGCTTCCAGTGAGCAAATCGTGCTGGTGGGCAACCTCCAAGATTCAGCTGTGTACATTAACGAGGCAGCTTTGGATATTGGCCTACTTCCATCATGGATTTCCGCAGCAGCAGTTTCTGCTCATCGCTCCTTGTGGTCACGGTCTGGGAGAGCGGATGCTGAATCCAAGAAGGGATTAGAATGCTTACCTTATAGAAGTCAGGTTCTGTTTGGCCCTGATTTGGATGGCAGCCATATCTGCTTGTCTTCCGTCTGCTCCAGCCCCATCTGGGCCAGGGACCTTGTCCTTTTGGCCTTATCGTCCCCAGGGTAAGCCTAAGGTCAGTCCTTTCCGAGGCCCTCTGAGACCAAAAAGGTTGCTTAACCCAGGGAACAGGCTTGGAGCACCAGGCATCCAGCCACCAAGCCGGACGACAAACCCTCAGCCTGATGGAACGGGCCTCCCCTTGGGGGACCCCAGGGTGGGAGGACAACTTCTACAATCTGCCCAGTGCTGGTGTCTGACCACAGCAGACACTTGAGTATGGGAAGTGGTCTCTCCGGGGTACGCCCTCTCCTTCCGTAGCAGGCCTCCCCATCAATTCTTCACTAAGGGCTTCCCCTCAGACACACTGTATGCTCTTGTCAGAGGTCATAGTGCGGTCCCGTTCCCTTAAAGGGGGACGGGTATTATTCCAACCTCTTTCTGGTGCAGAAACCAAATAGTTCCTACCGTCCTATTCTCAACCTAAAGTCCCTAAACAAGTTTCTCCGGGTACCCCTGTTCAGGATGGAAACCGTACATTCCGCCTCTCTATGGCATCGAGGGTGTTTAATGAAGTAATGGTGGTCATGGCAGCCCACTTGCGCTTACAGGGAGTTCGCCTACTACCCTACCTGGATGACCTTCTCCTATTGGCTGGGTCTCCAGAGGTGTTTTGCTGCCATCTGCAACTGAAGATATCTGTGTTGCAGGCTCACGGCTGGCTGATCAATTCGAAGAATTCCTCCCTCATCCCATCCCAGAGAAGGCTATTTAAGGGTGCGCTGTTGGACTCTCTTCAACAGAGGATCTTCCTGACAGAAGAGAAGATCTCTGTGTTACAGACAAGGATTCGCACTTGTCTCCACAGTCACCGAGTGTCCATTCACTGAGCGATGAGATTACTGGGCTCCATGGTGTCGACATTCAATATGGTGGAATATGCCCAGTTCCACCCTGGGCCCCTGCAAAGGTTGCTTCTCTCTAGGTGGGACGGATTGCCCAGTCAGATAAGGACACAGACCTGGTGGTTACAGACGGTGCATCTCAACAAGGGACGCCCGTTTTGGAACCCGGCCTGGGTCCTTCTGACGACGGATGCCTGTCTCCAGTGATGGGTCCACACGTGCTCAGAGATGGTGGACTGTAGAATCTAACCTCCCGATCAACATACTTGAACTTCGGGTGGTTTTCTGAGCCCTACAACACGACAGACTCTTCACGGGAATCCCGTGCAAGTTCAGTCAGACAACGCCACCACAGTGGCTTACATAAATCATCAAGGAGGAACTCTAGGTTGGGCGGCAGGCAATCTCCAAGCCATTTCGGAGGTGTTCATTCCAGGAGTACTCAGCTGGGAAGCAGACTTCTTCAGCCATTTTGACGAGTATCCAGTGGAATGGTCTCTTCACCAGGATGTGTTTCAGCTCCTAGTGCACAAGTGGGGTCTTCCCGAAATAGACCTGATGGCCTCCAGACACTACCGCATGCTGCGGGTGTATGGGTCCAGAACAAGGACGAAGAGGCTCTCCTGGTAGTCGCTCTGGCAGTTCGGTGGACCTTCCAGTCTGCGTATCTGTTTCCTCCATTCTCCCTTCTTCCTCGAGTACTTCACAAGTTCAAGCAAGAAGGGGGCAAGATCCTGCTGGTGGCTCCAGCTTGGCCTAGAAGTCACTGGTACTCAGATCTTTAGAGTCTCTCCATCGACACTCCGTTGCTGTTGCCTCAAGGTCCTTGCCTTTACCCGGCTCTGGATCTTTTGTCTTTGATGGCGTGGCTCTTGAGACATCCCTCCTAAGGGCAAAGGGGTTCTCCAGCTATGGGGTGCATACCATGCTCGGAAGTACGTTTCTGCCAGGATTTACCACAGGGTGTGGCATACCTACTTTGACTGGTGTCCCCAGGTATTTCGGATATCCATGGCTTTTCTACAGGCAGGCCTGGACAAGGGTCTCTGCCTCGCCTCTTTGAAGGTAAATATGTCCGCACTGTCCATGTGGTACCAGCGTAGGATTGCTCCGCTTCCAAACATATCCGCACCTTTATGCAAGGTGCTCTTTGCATTCAGCCTCCCTTTGTCCCTACAGTGGCTCTTTGGGATTTGGTTGTGGTCCTCTGGGCTCTCCAAGGACCTCCATTTGAACCCCTGGGCTCAGTGGCCTTCAAATTGCTTACTGCAAAGATTATTTCTTCTGGCAGTGGCTTCTGCTAGAAGGTTGTCGGATTTGGAGGCTCTGTCATGTTGCCCTCCTTTTCTGATTTTTCACAGGAACAGACACTACCTTAGGACTCGCCCTGGTTTCCTTTCTAAGGTGCTCTCTAGTTTCCACATTAATAGGGAAATTATAGTACCGGCCTTTAACTCAACAGACCTTTCAGCAGGTGAGGCCTTATTGGATGTGGTACGTGCCCTTCGTATCTACATGGACCGTACTAGTTCCCTTCAGTCGGACTCTTTGTTCGTCCCCTATTGTTTCCATAAGAAGGGTTGGCCGGCCAACAAACAGTCGCTCTCTAGGTGGATTCGCTTGATGATCTGAGGCCTGCACTCATGAGGGCCTTCAGTGACGCCCTCCGTTTCTGCTCATTCTACTCGGTCTGTGGATCCCTCTTGGGCAGCTTGCCTTGGCGCCTCGGTTGTTCAGCTTTGTAAGGCGGCCACGCACCTTTGTAAGGTATTATGCATTTGATACCTTTGCCTCTCAGGATGCTTCCTTCGGGCGGCAGATTCTCCTTTCTGCACAGGAGCGTCCCCGCTCTTGAAGGTACTGCTTTGGGACATCCCCAAAGTATCCCTGTGGATACCCTATGGACCCTGCAGTAGAAAATAAGAGATATGGTAAGAACTTACATTTGTTGTCTCTATTTTTACGAAGACCATAGGGTTCCACAGAGTGCCCACCCTGTCACCCTGTGCTTCAGATGGGTTTGGTTCTGGTCACCGGTTTCCCGTCTCCCTCTATATGAGAGTGTGGTTCTTGTGTTTTCCAGACTTCCTTCTCTCAGTTCTTTCCTCCTGCGGCCTATGGCTTGGTAAGAAACTGAGGATGCCTTAGCCTGGGGATGGGGTATAGGAGAGGAGGCCCCGATGCATCCTGGGACCAAAAGTTTAACTATGTGGTGCCTGACAGCAGAGCCATCATCTATACCCCAAGGTATCTCTGTGGAACCCTATGGACTTCGTAGAAATAGAGAGAACAAAGGTAAGTTATTACCATATCTCCATATTTTGTCTCACGGTGAAGTATTTTGAAGTTTGTTTGTTTGTTTTTTTTTATATGTAAATAATCTTTATGTATGCTGTGGACAGGTTAGTGCGGACAGATTCTCGTTAGCCATATTGTGGTTAAACATAAGTAATGATAAGGAATGTTATTTCTATGACAAAATTCAGGTGACAGAATTCATGATCATTATAAATTAGCAATGTTTTTTCCCTTTTTTTAAGTGAGTTTTCTTTAAATGAATGATTTATGCACTAGCACATTATACATGTATGTTTGTATATATATCCATGAGCAAGTCTCATGGTCTGATATTTTTATATAATTTCTCACTTCAGCGCCGCGCTGCATATCGGAGAGGCACTTGGCTTCAGGGGTTGCTACGCAACCTCCAGTGTCATCATTCCCGTCATATCGGGTGTCTGGGCTGACGGTTCCGCTTTACTCTCCAGTGACAGCGCTGCGGAGAGTGAATTGCAGCACGGTTGGGGGTTTATAAGGTGAGCCTTTTGCACTGCTAATGTTGTTTGTTTCGCTTCACTATCCACTATCACTAATCCTGCTGAAAAAGCCCAAGGGCCTTGAAACGTTGATGCTACAGATGTCACATTAATGATTTAATACAGTTTTGATTTTCAAAAATGACTGGTTGTGCCGCCTTGTTCTTTGTAAAAGGGAACTCTGGAAAATATATTATATATATATATATATATATATATATATATATACACACACACACACACACACACACACACACACACACACACACACACACACACACACACACACACACACACACAGTGCAGGACACAACAGGCAGGTTCCCAGTGAAACAGTATCTTTTAATGGCAGCAGCAGGCACTGCAGTTTAACATATGCACACAAAGGCCTGGACAAACAGGCACAGTGATTAGACATGAAGGTGGAGACAAATGATCCTACGCCCAAAGTTCTAATGTTCAGTCTGCTACAATAGCATGCAGCCACAGCCAAAGTCCTTAGTACTACTGAAACTCAGGCCTATTCGCTGGCCGCTATTCGGCGTCAGTGCTCAGAGCATCGGGTGAATGGGAGTTTTAAACTTTTAAACTCTAGTAATGACTTGCAACTGGACTTGTGCAATCCTGAAAACCCGGAGTTCCAAACCTCCACTGCTACTGCAGACTAGACAGGATTTGCATTAATCTCCCTTGTAGGGAGCTGATCACCACTATATATATATTGTGATAGGATCACTGGTCAGTGGTAGATACATTTGCCCTAGGTTTTTGACCTATGTGTGCTAAAAAAGCCCCCAGGAGAAAGTCTGCACTGAAGCAGATTTGAGTTTCGGCTTTTGGAAAAGCCAGTTTGGGACCTGGGGGTGTGGATGTGAGGAGAGGGTGGGCTCCATCCACAACCCACTCCAGGTTTTGGTTTTTGGCCTGTTAGCAGGCTCATTAAGCTCTGCACCTGGGACTGGCTGATATAGGCTGTGTCTAATTGTAAGGGAGTGTCTCATACCTGGGAGAGCAAGCAGGCTGGCTCAGAGACACTTGGTGAAACTACCTGTAAAGTCTGTGCATGCACTTGTGTTGATGGTGGAGGCAGTAGGCCCCACTGTTGCTTTAGAGAGGGAACCTCTTGTTTAGTTAGCGCCCAGACAGGCTAGCATTTACTTTTATGTTTTGTTTTTCCTTTTACTTAGCACAATAAAGACTGGTGCCGACCAGTTAGCACGAGACCCAGACTGGTGTACTATTTTCCAGCTGCTGTCTGTGTGAAGAGGGAGTACCTCTACCCCAGGAGAGGGACCCCTAATCCAGTCCTGTTGCAATAAATAAATAAATATATATATTAGGGGTGAGCGGGTTCGGATTTCTGAAATCCGAACCCCCCCGAGCCCCCCCGATCCGAGTCCGATCCGAGTCAGGCTCGACTTTTCCCGCCTGACTCGGATCTGAAATCGAGGCAAAACGTCATCATCCCGCCTTCCGAGTCTCGCGGGTTTTGGATCCTATATAAGGTACCCGCGTCGGCGCCATTTTCTCACTCGGCTGTGGACAGTGAAGAGGGAGGGTGGGAGTTAGGGCTGTGTAGTGTAGTGTAGTGTAGTGCTGCTGTTGTCCACTACTTCAAAGTCCATAGGGGCTGGCTGTGTTGTGCTGTGCTGCTGTTGTTAATAGGGGCTGTGTCCACTACTTCAAAGTCCATAGGGGCTGGCTGGACTGTGTTGTGCAGTCAGTTCTCCATAGGGGCTGTGTCCACTCCAAAGTCCTGTGCAGTGTCCCAGTCCTAAAGGAGTGCTGTAGTGTTGTCCAGGGGGTGCTCTGTCCATCAGGGGTGCTCCCCCCAAGTGCTAAAAAAATAATATATTTTCTGTGTTTGTGAATTGTGTGCGCAGTAGCCGCACGTGCATCAACAAAGTAGTGCCAAGCGTGCGCCTGTGTCATAAGTAAAGGGCCGGCTGGCTTGACCGTTAAGGGTGCTGTAACCCCCGAAAGTACACTCCAGTCCAAACCAAAAAAAAAATTATTTTCTGTGTTTGTGAATTGTGTGCGCAGTAGCCGCACGTGCATCAACAAAGTAGTGCCAAGCGTGCGCCTGTGTCATAAGTAAAGGGCCGGCTGGCTTGACCGTTAAGGGTGCTGTAACCCCCGAAAGTACACTCCAGTCCAAACCAAAAAAAAAATTATTTTCTGTGTTTGTGAATTGTGTGCGCAGTAGCCGCACGTGCATCAACAAAGTAGTGCCAAGCGTGCGCCTGTGTCATAAGTAAAGGGCCGGCTGGCTTGACCGTTAAGGGTGCTGTAACCCCCGAAAGTACACTCCAGTCCAAACCAAAAAAAAAATTATTTTCTGTGTTTGTGAATTGTGTGCGCAGTAGCCGCACGTGCATCAACAAAGTAGTGCCAAGCGTGCGCCTGTGTCATAAGTAAAGGGCCGGCTGGCTTGACCGTTAAGGGTGCTGTAACCCCTGAAAGTACACTCCAGTCCAAACCAAAAAAAAAATTATTTTCTGTGTTTGTGAATTGTGTGCGCAGTAGCCGCACGTGCATCAACAAAGTAGTGCCAAACGTGCGCCTGTGTCATAAGTAAAGGGCCGGCTGGCTTGACCGTTAAGGGTGCTGTAACCCCGAAAGTACACTCCAGTCCAAACCAAAAAAAAAATAATTTTCTGTGTTTAGCCGCACGTATATATCAAATCGATATAACATAAATGGAGGACCAAACTTTCTCCGATAAAAATAAAATAGAGAAAGATCAAGAACCACTTCCTCCTAGTGCTGAAGCTGCTGCCACTAGTCATGACATAGACGATAACATGCCATCAACGTCGTCTGCCAAGGCCGATGCCCAATGTCATAGTAGAGGGCACATACAATCCCAAATGGCAAAGTTCAGGAAAATGACCTTGAAAAAGACATTTAAATCAGCTGAAGAGAAACGTAAACTTGCCAATATGCCATTTACGACACGGAGTGGCAAGGAACGGCTAAGGTCGATCCCTAGTATGTTCATGACTAGTGGTTCAGCTTCACATGACGATGGAAGCCCTCCTCCCACTAAAAAAATGAAAAGAGTTAAGCTGGCAAAAGCACAGCGAAGAACTGTGCTTTCTAAGAAGATATCACAAATCCCCAAGGAGAGTCCAAGTGTGGTGGTGGTTGCGATGCCTGACCTTCCCAGCACTGGACGGGAAGAGGTGGCTCTTTCCACCATTTGCACGCCCCCTGCAAGTGCTGAAAGGAGCACCCACAGTCCACTTGCTGATATGCAAATTGAAGATGTCACTGTTGAAGTACAACAGGATGAGGATACTGGTGTAGCTGGCGCTGAGGAGGAAGTTGGCGAGGAGGATTCTGATGGTGATGTGGTTTGTTTAAATCAGGCTCCGGGGGAGACAGTTGTTGTCCGTGGGATGAAAAAGCCCATCACGGTCATGCCTGGGCAGAAGACCAAACATTCCACCTCTTTGGTCTGGCAATATTTCTATCCAAATCCGGACAACAACTGTCTTGCCATATGTACCATATGTAAAGGTGAAATAAGTAGGGGTAGGGACGTCAACCACCTAGGAACATCCTCCCTTATACGGCACCTGCAGCGCGTTCATAAAAAGTTACTGTCAAGTTCAGAAACTTTGGCTAAGACCGTAAGCAGTCCAAGGACACCTAAATCCCGTTGTCCTGTTGTATCCAAGCGCCTGCAAACCACACCGTCAACTCCCTCCTCGTCAATTTCCTCCTTAGTCAGGATCGGAAGTAGTCCTGCAGGCCATGTCACTGGCATGACTGACTCTCCTATCCGGGATTCCTCTGGAGGATCCTGCATTGCTACGCCTACTGCTGCCGCTGCTGCTGTTGCTGCTGCTGGGAGTCGTTCATCATCCCAGAGAGGAAGTAGGAACACCACTACTTTTACTAAACAATTGACCCTCCAACAGTCCTTAGCGAGGAGGATGAAGTACGACAGCAGTCATCCTGAAGCAAAACGTATAACTGAGGCCTTGACTGCTATGTTGGTGTTAGACGTGCGTCCGGTATCCGCCATTAGTGCAGTGGGATTTAGACAATTGATGGAGGTAGTGTGTCCCCGGTTCCAAATCCCGTCTAGATTCCACTTCACTAGGCAGGCGATACCGAGACTGTACAGAAACGTCAGAAAAAGTGTCCTCAGTGTCCTGAAAAATGCCGTTGTACACAATGTCCACTTAACCACGGACATGTGGACAAGTGGAACAGGGCAGACTAAGGACTATATGACTGTGACAGCCCACTTGGTAGATGTATCACCTTACGCAGCAACAGCAGCAGCGTCACCAGTAGCAGCATCTCAGAAACGCCAGCTCGTTACAAGGCAGGCTACGCTGTGTATCACCGGTTTCAGTAAGAGGCACACCGCCGACAACCTCTTAGAGAAACTGAGGGAAATCATCTCCCAGTGGCTTACCCCACTTAGACTCTCCTGGGGATTTGTGATATCTGACAACGCCACCAATATTGTGCGGGCATTACATCTGGGCAAATTCCAGCACGTCCCATGTTTTGCTCACACAATAAACTTGGTGGTGCAGAATTTTCTGAAAAGTGACAGGGGCGTGCAGGAGACGCTTTGGGTGGCCCGAAAAATTTCTGGCCACTTTCGCCATTCAGCGACTGCGTGCCGAAGACTGGAGCGCCAGCAAACACTCTTGAACCTGCCCCGCCATCACCTGAAGCAAGAGGTTGTGACGCGGTGGAACTCAACCCTCTATATGCTTCAGAGGATGGAGGAGCAGCAAAAGGCCATACAAGCCTATACATCCACCTATGACATAGGCAAAGGAGGGGGTATGACTCAAGCGCAGTGGAGAATGATTTCCGTGTTGTGCAAGGTTCTCCAGCCCTTCGAACTTGCCACACGTGAAGTCAGTTCAGACACAGCCAGCTTGAGTCAGGTCATTCCCCTCATCAGGCTTTTGCAGAAGCAGCTGGAGAAAGTGAAGGAGGAGCTAAGACGGAGCGATTCCGCTCGACATGTGGGACTTGTGGATGAAGCCCTTCATTCGCTTTGCCAGGATTCCAGGGTGGTCAATCTGTTGAAATCAGACCACTACATTTTGGCCACCGTGCTTGATCCTAGGTTTAAAGCCTATGTGGTGTCTCTCTTTCCGGCCGACACAAGCCTGCAGAGGTGCAAAGACCTGCTGGTGAACACACTGTCAGCTGAAGTGGAACGTGACACGTCAACGGCTCCTTCTTCATTTTCTCCCGCAACTGGGGCTGCCAGGAAAAAACTTAGGTATCCTAAGCAACCCGCTGGCGGTGATGCAGGGCAGGCAGGACCAAGTTTGGACATCTGGTCCGGACTGAAGGACCTGGCAACAATTTCTGACATGTCTACTGTCACTGCATATGATACTGTCACCATTGACAGAATGGTGGAGGATTACATTGGTGACAGCATCCAAGTAGGCATGTCAGACAGTCCATACCTGTACTGGCAGGAAAAAGAGGCAATTTGGAGGCCCCTGTACAAGCTGGCTCTATTTTACCTGAGTTGCCCCCCCTCCAGTGTGTACTCCGAAAGAGTGTTTAGTGCAGCCGGGAACCTTGTCAGCGAAAGGCGTAGGAGGTTGCTTCCACAGAATGTGGAGAAGATGATGTTCATCAAAATGAATTATCAGCTCTTCCAGGGAGACCAGCCTCCAGAAGGTACAGAGGGACCTGTGGTGGTGGATTCAAGTGGGGACGAGTTAATACTTTGTGAGGATGAGGATGTACACACTGAAGAGGGTGAGGAATCGGTGGATGAGGAGGATGAGGATGACATCTTGCCTCCGTAGAGCCAGTTTGTGCAGGGGCACATTAATTGCCAGCTTGTTTTGTGGGGGCCCAAACGAACCAATCATTTCAGCCACAGTTGTGTGGCAGACCCTGGCGCTGAAATGATTGATTTGTTAAAGTGTGCATGTCCTGTTTATACAACATAAGGGTGGGTGGGAGGGCCCAAGGACAATTCCATCTTGCACTTCTTTTTTTTCTTTGCATTATGTACAGTTTGGGGCCTAGTTTTTCTAACTGCCATCCTGTCTGCCACTGCAGTGTCACTCCTAGATGGGTCACGTGTTTGTGCCGCCCACTCGTGTCGCTTAGCATAGTCATCCAGTTACCTCGGTGCAACCTTTTGGACATGAAAACACTATTGTGAGGGGTGAGGTGTTCAGAATAGACTGGAAATGAGTGGAAATTAAGGTTATTGAGGTTAATAATAGCATAGGAGCAGAGAAACCAACAAATTCTGTGATTTTAGCTGTTTTTATGCTTTTTTTAAAAAAAATACAGATCCAAAACACAAAACCCAGAACCCAAAACACGGAAGGGTGGTTTTGGCAAAACCAATCCAGATCCAAAACACGAAGAAAGATCCAGATCCAAAACCAAAACACAAAACACGAAAAGTGGCCGGTGCACACCCCTAATATATATATATATATATATATATATATATATATACACATATACATATACATATACACACACACGCATTATATATAAGCAGAGCCAGTACATCCACCAAAATTATAAGCAGATATTTTTATCCAAGAAAAGACTCCAAAGAGGCATAATCAGCTGGTTACACGTGGATCCCAGCCAATGAATGGCCGTTATATGTACAGCAGCCACAGCGGTCCATGTCATTTTGCGTAGTGTAAAGGTGCCTACACACTTGGTGATCTGCACACGATCCCACGATGTATACGATTTCCCTTGAAACTGCTCCCGGGCAGCTCTGCACACGATTTGGTGTTTAAAGTGTCCAATTTACAAATGATCTATCATGCATCCAGACTTTTTCCAGTGCATTGTGTCCCAGATTGGCAGATCTGCCCTATAGCACGGCAGATCTGAAGATGCGATGTGCAACCAGTGGGGATGCGCAGCGCATCGTGATCAAGATTTGGGCATATTTTATACGATTTGTTGTTCTGATGCAACGGAATCGGCCAGATCGGGTAAAATATCGCCAAGTGTGTAGGCACCTTAAGTATATGTGACAACATATACTTAAACATGTCTACCATGGATTGGGTCGGTTGTGTTTTTATTTTGTCAAGTACGGAGATGCTACGGAGAGCTTCGCCAGGAAGGAGGAGAGTATGGGATCTTTTTTCCTGGTACCCCCATTGGAATTCTACCGGAGAAGTGAACAGAACAGCTGTCAACAGGTATGTATGCGTGAGTGTGGTGTTGTGGTTATTTAACTATTTATTTTACAGTGGTGGTACAAGTGCCGTCCGCCTGCTGGCACTTGTAGTTCCACAAGTGCCAAAGGGCAGACATGCTGGCACCTGTAGTTCCACTGTAAAATACAATAGTTTCTCTATTTTTACACCATTATTACCCCGTACCCATTGCTCCAGGTGTGTGAGGAAGAGCCCTGGGCTTCAGACTAAGCCTGGGGTGTCGGGAGATGGTGGACAACTTCTTGGGGTGTCCCCACCTTCCCTGAGATCCCCAGCTTGGGCTGACTGGCTTGGGGTGTGAATGCTTTGGCTGGGGAGACCCAATGATAGGGTCCCCTGGCTGTGGCATTACACCCCGGTCAGTTTGGGTCCGGTGCTGGTTTCTAATATAGGGGGACCCCTACGCATTTTTCCCCCCTATATTTAAAACCAGGACTGTCCCTGCATCCACGTGCTGGTTCCTAAAATACGGGGGAACCCTACATGTTTCCCCCCCCCCCCCGTAATTTTAGGAACCAGGACTGGCTGAGCAGCCCGGGGCTGGTTATGCTTTTGGGGGGGACCCTATCTAATTTTTTCAAAAACATTTAACCCTTTTTTTACAGGTACAACACAAGCAGCCTTCACAAATCACTGATATGTGCAGGCTGCTTGTTCGGGAGAGTTTGGCAGAGAGAAAACACTGCAATCTCTGGGGAGTTAACTCGATCTGCTTCACCATCGGAAAACTCACTCTCAGCTAAACTCACTTCTTAGTAAATTTGTGAGTTTCAGGAGCCTCAAATCACCAGAGTTTAAGCAATGCAAATCGAGTTTAAAAAAAAAAAAAAACTCCATCAGACTCGAATCTTAGTAAATTTACCCCTAAGACAGTGATGCCAAATCATCAGCATTTGTCCCTGTTTTCTTCTAAACGGTAAGAAAACCTGATTTCTCTTTCTCAGTGAATTTCTCTTCTAAAGACAGCTGTTAGAAGGAGGCAGAAATCGGGTCAAGTCGTTTAGTGGGAAACAGCAGGGGATAAGTGTTCTCCAGTTGGGGGCAGGTATTCCGGTCACTGGGACAACTGTCCTTGCTCCTGTTGTCTGGGAGATCCCATGTGGGGTGTTAGACTATATATCAAGTTCGTGAACACTGTTTCTTATCAAATCCATCAAACACCAACAATGTTTATTTATTTCTCTGCAGCTTATGACCCTTTGCATTGGTAACTCTTTAAATGATCGTCCGTAATGCTTTTTATTAGGCACAGATGATGTTAAATAAGCCGTGCTGGTATCCATTTCTCTCTGCAGTGAAGATTGATTAAAGGTGACAACCTTTATGTAATGCAGGAAGATTTTAATTACATTTATGTTATACAGCAAAGTCACCTATTAAAAGTTCATTACACCTGATTGTAAACACATTCATATATCTAACTGCTGGTAAGGAATAGCATGCTGCCAGCTCCACTTACAGCACATACTCCAGTGTTATACTGTTTTTATACCTAAATTCCAGGTCTGACCCGGAGGTTGGGACAAGGTTCCAATCTGGATCAGACCCGGAATGTAGCCGGTTCCGACCCAGGAAATTCCCGAGTCAGCGCCGTTCACACTGGAGCAGAGTCTGCAGTGACCCGGCTCTTCTGGCGTAGAAGTGGACGCTTGGAGATGACGCCATCTCCAAGTGCAACTGAAGCCGGTCAATCGGCCAGTATGCGGCGCACTCCAGGTCATCTGACCTGGAGCACACCGTTTAAAATGCAGGGTTTCACCGGTTATTCCTGTGTGTCGAAGCTGGATAATTGGCTGAGACAGGATCAGTTTAAAATTAGATCTGCGAGACGCCATTTTGCAAATGGCAATGAGACGCCATTTTGCGACTGGCCGCCCAGCGCCATTTTAGTGAAATTCGCCATTATAAGTACATACGGCGATGCTATTATTTAGCGTCGTGCGATTCCCATGCAATAGAAAGAAGTTAAAAGTCCTAAAACATATAAACACATACCATAACGTACTCCACAAAACACATAGTCGCACAACGCAAACTAGCGTCTTTTCCCAATACTTGCACACTGCACATTTACATGAAAGGTTCCCTAGTATTAAAGTGTAATATTCAAGGTTTAGTCAGTGATTATTAATGTTGTGTAATAAAGGTTATTTGTTATCTAAGGTTTAGTACATGGTAAGCAGACTGTGTCTGGTGTTGTACTGATCCACTGTGTCTCCACAGATTTCCGGCACCATCGGTGAGAAGATCGGAACCTGCATCTGCAAACTATGGACTATAGAGAGTTACAACATTAAAATGTACTGTGTAATGTTAGCAGCTTAGATTAGCATGCAGCAGGAAGAAGGACACAAAGGGCGGTTGGAGGCTGTTTGTGTCCATTTGAAATTGTCCAATAAACTATCCTGTAACAGAAACACCTTTAAGAAGAACCAATGGAATTATTCCAAACTTGTCTATTGTATTGCCTATCCCTGCAAGGGTATATATGTGCGCTCTCTGACCCCAGTCTGGAGTCTTCTTGCTGTGCTGTTGACAGAGGTTTCTAATGCGGATGCCGGTATCTGGGCCAGAGCGCGTGCGTATGTAACAACTGTACCTTGGGTCTGTATGATTTATTTGCGCTAATTGTCTTTAGATCACAGCATGTAACCATCTGTTTTTATGTTGAATAATAACTTTTTGTGCTTTGGAACCACATTCAAAGTCTGAAGGCATTTATTTACTGTGTGACTCATTACGCTAAAATTGCAACAATTTTAGAAGGCATAGGCAGGATTTTAGAAGGTATAGGTAGGATTGCATAGAGGTTTAAATTAGGTATCGATAGGTGTTAAACCCTGCAAGTTACCTGGGTTGGATTGCCAAGTCACTCGACCAGGAAATCCAACCTTGTCCCCTTTTACACCAAAGAGCTACCCGGGTTAACCCTGCAACAACCCAGGTTTTAGCTCTGGTGTAAAAGGGGTATGACATGGACATCGCCTGTTTCCTAGCCGTACAATTCGTTTTTTTTAGTTATTGTTACATAATTTTACGCTGCATTGTTCAAATAATCTTTCACACACTTTTTCCAGGGCTATATTAAGGTTTGTGGGGGCCTCGGGACAACTAACTTGGGGGGGAGGCCCTTACCACTAAATGTGTTGAATACAACATGTTAAAAATTCTTTAGGCCCCCATACATCAGCAATCAGAAGACCACAATTGAACAATTTGAAGATTTGTTTCCCGATCTTAGTATTTCCCAAACTAGCAATCTGCGCCCATACATTACAGATCTTTTTCAGTGATTTGCAGATCATTTTCAGCAAGCATAGGGCCTGATTCAGCAAGGATCCTAATTGCAAAGCTGCATGCAGGCTATAGATATATGATGTATGCACGCAGGCAGCTTTGCATTTGCGATCCTTGCAGATATGGTAATGCAGCAGGAGGCATCACGCCTCCTGTACATTACTTATCCGAGCTGCGTTGTCCAACACAACATCAGATAATCTGCGTACCATCGGCCGGCTGCAGTGACCCACGGGGTCCTGCACCCGGCCGCCGCAGTTTAGAAGAAGAGGCTAGGAAATCTCCATCAGCCAACGGAGATCCTGGCTTCTTCCCTCCCCTGCAACGTCGACGACACGCCTTCGTTTGGAAAACGGAGGGCATCGCCGCCACCAAACGGTAGCAGACTGTCAATCACTGACAGTCTGCTGCCAGTTTACGTGTGGCCTCACAGACCCGTTCTGCACATGCGCAGAACGGGTCTGGCACCTCCGCAGATTCCTGAACATCGGGAATCTGCGTTCACTAGCGTGCACTGCTGAATCAGGCCCACAGATTTGCCAATCTTGAAATGCCCATCATTTTACTAGTAACGGTTTGCAAATCTGCTGATCATTTCACAAGCAATCACCACCCCAATTAATCTGTGAAATCCAACATATTGGACAACCTGATTTACCAATTCAAATCACATTTTGGTTGAAATCTGCAATCTGTGAACATCATACAGTGCAGATTTTTTTACACAATTATCTGCAAATTGCAGAATTGCCACAATCGATTGCTGATGTATAGGGGCCTTTACATTCTCATGGCTGTTCGGTGAATAAGTAGTCAGGGGTGTAGCCAGAATTTTGTGGGCCCCATAGCAACATTTTAATGGGGCTCCTCCCTAATGGGTCTAGAGCAGTGTTTCCCAAACTCATTCCTCAGGGAGCACTAAAAGTGCATGGTTTCCATTTTTCGTAGTTGGTACATAAGTGTATTCCTTACTGGCTGACATATTTTAAAAGGGTCACAGGTGGAGTTAATTATTTAACTTGTGATTTTGTGAGGAGACCTGGAAAACATGCACTATTAGTGCTTCCTGATGAATGAGGGCTTGATTCAGCAAGTAACCTAGTTGCTAATACGCACACAATCGGCCGATTGTTGCATACTGTGCATGCGTACACGTGCACAAACTAGCCACAGACATCCGGACTGCGATCGCAGTGACTACGCAGACCCATCGCAGAGTGAATGACAGGAAGTGCCGCTTGTGGGTGGTTGGGGAAGCGCAGGCCTACCAGTGCAGGAGCATGCATAAATTAGCCACTGCGATGGCCTAAGCAGCTCTCATAGCATGTGATGAAGTTAGCAATTTCTGAGTAAGGTCAGAGCTTGTGCAAGTGTGCGTGAGGCTGCAATTATACTCGATTGTACCAATGGTATTGCAGTCGTGCTAAACATTACGGATTTATGTAAGGTAAGGTGGGCGTCCCTATGTAGTGCTGCGCCAGCATAGCGCTCGCAATGGATTAGCATACTGTTGCAGTTGAACTGCATGCATAATTGGTATTGCATTCGCAGTTGCGATCCGTATTGAATCAGGCCCTTAAGTTATTTATATCACAAAGTGCCACCAGTTCATATTATGCCACATTTATTCCCCCCAGTTCACAATTTGCCACATTGTAGCTGCCAGTACTACAATGTGGCAAAGTAAACATTATGCCACACAGTGCCTACAGTTCATATTATGTCACACAGGAAGTGGGGACTAAACTGTTCCTACCTGAGGGGCTATTTTCTAATGCAGGAAATTCCACTTTGGGTGGAGATATTCTTATTTTAGTTACACTAAGTTATTGGGACAATCCTAATCTCTGTGCTAAATTTCCACCCCCCCAGCTTCACAAAGGTTGTAAACAAGGAAAAGCCTACTCTCCAACAGTGCTGTGCGTACTGATTAGCTCAGCTGTGTCTGTAAGCATGAAACAGGAGTATAGGAGATGGAGCAAATCAGCTTTACTGAGAGGGAGAGACTGCCACTGACGAGTCTCTATTTTCAAGTCTGAGCAATTGGCTGAACCCAATATCTTGGCAAACAATTTCAGGAACTTGGTAGACAACTATATGAGCTTGGATCTGGGGCCCCCTAAGCCTCTGGGTCCCATATCAATGGCACTCAAGACTCAAGACCCCACTATAGTTACGCCCATGTATGTAGTCCACATGCACTGATAATTAATGCAGAAAGCTGTCCAGGCTCCATTGCTGCCCAGGGGCAATAGCAAAATAGGATTTCTACAGGCATAGGGGAAGAGCAATTGAGGGAGGTGTCCAATTGTTAATTTAAAAAGAAAAAAGCTAAAAAATAACTTCACACAATAACCTGGAAAAGACTGTGTGATGATTTAATTGAGTACAGGGTATCGTGATCCTGACTTGCTATATTCCGCCGGCCATCCCCACTCTTGCACTGCCCCGTAAATGCCTCTGCCTGTCAATCAGACAGAGGCATAATGGGCTGTGTGCAATCATGCAGGACCCGTTCTGCACATACGCAGAACAGGTCCTGTGCATACGCAGATTCACGATAATCGGTAATCTGCATTCAGCATTGTACTTACTTGCAGTGCTGAATCATGTCCTCAATCTGGTTCCATCCATCTGTTTGAAGGCTCCATCAGTTTCACCTGGTTCAAGTAAATCCGAATGCAATCCAGTTCTGTCTTCTCCAGTTCCAGCCAGTTCAAGTTCCTCTGGACCTAATACTGTTCAATCCATCTGTCCAAAGTCTCCTCCAGTTCCAGCTGGTTCAAGTAAATATGATTCCAATCTGGTTCAGTCGCCTCTGGTTCCAGCCGGTTCAAATTCCTACGGACTCAGTCCAGTTCCATCCATCTCTCTGAAGGCTCCTCCGGCTCCAGCCTGTCACAGGGCGCCGGATTCCGGCATCTACTTACTTTGTATATCCAAGTAGACCTTCGCCACAGAGAGAGAGCACGAAAGAGTAAACCGTCTTGGTGCTTCAGCTTCAAACTTGCCCCACATTTCACAGCTCCGGTTGAGTCTCCAGAAGAGCCATTGCAGATCGGGAAGTCACAGATTCCTGCCACAGAGAGGGAAAGGAGGTTCAAAAATAAGATGTGTCTCTACTGTGGCAAACCAGGTCACTTTTTTTCTGGCTGTTCTAAATGTCCAGGAAACGAGAAGACCTAGCTGATTGAGGGAATTTCAGCACACCCCAAAGAAAAACGCTTCTGTCCAGTTCACTATTGATGTGGTTCTTCCTAGTAGGAACCGCTGAAGCTCTTAAGGCCTTTTAAGACTCAGGTGCCGATGGTAACTAGAAGTGAATAAACTTCCAATGGCTAGCATCCGCTTTAGGACTTCAGAAGTTACCGTGCAGATTGGGGCTTTCCACAGGGAGTTAATTTACTTCTATATCCTTCTATTAGCTGAGAGTCCAGTTATCCGGGGTTTTCAGTGGTGACGCAAGCACGCTCCCACGTTGGATTGGTAAGAACTCAAAATTTTGTCATGAGGATCTCTGCCACCAGAGGTGCTTGCCGACAATCCAACCCCCCGCATTGTATCTTCAAAAGTTCGACCATCTCCCCAGATGATCCTCTTCCTGTTCCATATCAGTCCTTCAGGGATGTGTTCAGCAAGAAAGCCGCTGAGACTCTGACTACTCATCGGGAGTGGGATTGCGCAATAGATCTTTTACCTAGGAAAATGCCTCTTGATGGAAGAGTCTTCGCTCTCTTGCTTCCAGAAACCCAGGCTGTTTCTGTATACATCAAGGAGAATTTGGAACGTGGGTTTATAAGAAAATCCACAGAAGCTGGTCTTTTGTTCAACAAGAAGGATGGAGGATTAAGACCCAGAGGAGGGGGTAATGTTACAGCATGCCGGATCCCAGCATCTACTTACCAGGTCCAGCGGCATTGGTGTTCTGCGAGGCAGCAGGCAGAAGGTCTCCGGCACCTGCTGCTTCAGAGTCCGGCTGGCTCTATCTCTCTGCAGCCGCTCAGTGTATGCTGTGGTGCAGTACCAGCGGCTGGTCACTCCATTTCCTAACAGTGGCTCCCATAGGGCCACGTGGGCCTCCCAGCCATAGTTTTAAAAGCCCAGGTACACCATGGGTGATGTCACATGGGCGCCAAATTCAAGTCTCCTCCTATAAAAGGAGGTTACTGAGGACATGTCTGTGCCAGAGTATAGGCTCCCAAACTTTAATCCAGCGATCTGACCTGCAATCTACTGCTCAATCTGACCTTGGCTTTGTTTGTGACCTTATTCCGTCTCCTTCCTGGTACTGCATTTGATAGTCTGGTTTTGACCCTTGGCTTTCCTCCATAACCTGCTTATGTCTGCTCCCTGGTTCCATCTAATCCGTTTGGTTCTGACTTGGCTTGTCACTACTTTGTACATCTGCATCAAACTCTACTCCAATTCTGAGCACACCAACAACCATATTAGTGAATGTCTGAGGGCCTTGACCTGTGTGTCGGACGCAGCTAAGTCACAAACCTCCTTGCATGGGTCCCTGGTGAATACTGCCGGCATGTTAGATTCCGCGCATCTGTAGTAGGTCTCGCCAATCCAGAAATACGGCTTGGGCATTTTATACCTGTGAGTTGTGACAAAGCCACTTCAAGTAAATCCGATTCTTATCTGGTTCTGTTTCCTCCAGTTCAAGTTCCTCTGGACCTATTCCAGTTCCATCAATCTGTCCAAAGTTTTCTTCTGTTCCAGTCGGTTCAAGTAAATCCGATACCAATCTGTTTGTCTCCTCCAGTTCCAGCCAGTTCAAGTAAATCTGGACACAATATGGTACCATCAGTCTGTCTGAAGCCTACTCCGGTTCCAGCCAGATCAAGTAATGCATCATAATCTGGTTTAGTTTCCTCCGTTCCTGCCGGTCCAAGTAATGCCAATCCCAGTCCGGTTCTGTCTCCTTCAGATCCAGCTATTTCAAGTACCTCTGGACCCAATCCGATTCAGTTTTCGACCAATTCCCAGCCTTCACTATTTTGATGAAGGTCTTGCTCAATTCTGCGCTTTGGTGCATCAATGCCACATGTACCTTCAAAGTGCATCTCTGGTTCCGATTACGCCAACTCTGGCAGTAAAAAATTTTTGGAGCCCAATTATCATTGTATATTTGCAGCTATATCCCCAAAAACAGGTTAACTGCAAATATTAGTTTGCCGCAGACGTATGATAGAGGGTCCAGACCGCAGCACTCACGTAGCCCTCCCCGGCAATGGTGGCTGTGCATGTGCAGTCATGCACAGGGACGGGCTACTTACGGAGCACCTGTCCCTGCAGGTGCCAGATAATACATTCCAGTGATGTGATCAAATTTTGCAATGCGATCATCGGTGGTAATGTCATGCCCAGATTGCATTGCAAATTCTATCATTAATAAATGGGCCCCTTAATCTCCACTTTTAGGGGTAAAGCCTTAGAATGGGCTAGAACACTTATGGAGTCCGGGGATCCGATTCCCCAAGATTTACAAGTCTTCTGTAACACTGTAATTAAAAAATGTGATCCTAAATCAGCCCATTTGAAGTCATACTACCTGTTCAGCAAAGAATCTGCCAAATGCTCAGTCCTCTATCAGCAAGATTAGGTTTTACTGGACCAACGCGTTAAGGACCTTCAACCAGCCTTCAAGAACAGAGGCGTTTCAAAATCAGTACCAAAAAGTCACAATCCATGGACATGAGAGTCGGGTATACCTCCAAGTCTTCTCCATGCTGTGGTTCTTCAAGGGGTTGGGTATGAGTTCCCGGCCGTCGGGATGCCGCTGGTCAGAATACAGACAGCAGCATCCCAACAGTGAAAATATGGACAGCAGTCGGTAAGTATAGTGCCACTAAGCCTTACCCCTACCCTCACCCTCCATCCACGGTGCCTAACCCTAACCTCCCCCCTAGTGCCTAAACCTAACCCCCCCTTCCCACAGTCTAAACCTAACCCTCCCCCCTTACTGCCTAACCTCCCCCCGTGCCTAAACCTAACCTCCCCCTCCCCACAGCCTAAACCTAACCCTCTCCCCTTAGTGTCTAATCCTAACCCTCCCTCTAGTGCTTTACACTAACCCTAAACCTAACTCCAATACTTACCTTTGGGATGCTAGCAGTCGGGATACTGGAGCTGGGATCCTGGCGCCGAGATGTGGACTACATCCCCTTCCAAGTGTTCCGCTCCTCTGATTTCATTATCCACTCAGCCTTACAAGCGTTCTACCAATACTCAGTCCTGCGTTCCTTCGATTCCTATTTTGGTCTTCTGCTTCATGTTATTTCAGAAGTCCTTTGGAATGTCCTGTCCCTAAAAAAGATATCTTGAACGACACCATGCTCCTGGATGTGACCACTTAAAAATATATTGCGCGGATGCAAAATATATCGTTTAGTGTGTATGGCCGACCGACATTTCATTCTGTCGGTTGTGCCATCGGCCATATTCCAGGATCATGTAGTGTGTACCCAGCTTTAGACTCCAATTCAGATTATGACACCGAAACTGATGAAACTCCATTTCTGAAAGGTCCCATGTTTTCTTACAGGAAATGTTGCTCTCTTTGGTCGGATCTGATCATTCTCATAGAAAAAGGAGGCACTGTTAAAGATCTCGAATTCCCCTTTCCAGTTATTCTGTATGAAGATTTTCCCTCGAGTTTTGTCCCTGATTTAATGAGGTGTCCAGAGGCCACCCTGAAGAGGGGGGTACTGTCACGATCCTGACTTGCTACATTCATATTCTAAATAATTTGTCATGCGACATACCTTGCCACCTGTCCTGCTCTTCTCGTCTTGGTTGGAGAACAGATGCACTAATGTCGCCATGTTGGAGCATGTCAGCTGACTGCATTCCTTCCAGTCAGAGTGTTCCTGGCCTCAGCTGACATCAGCAACCAATCAGAGATCTTCCTTGAGCAATATCCTGCTATTCAAGCTGTTGCTTGCAGCAAGCTATTCATCATTCCCTGGAACAAGTGTGTAGTTTTTCAGTTTCCTGGCTACCACAATCCTGCTTAGCTGAGTTCCTCTTCTGTTAAACCGGTATGCAGTCGGGAAGCCGGTGAACCTAATACCAACAGCCGGCTTCCCGACAACTTAATCCCGGCAAGGCACTAATGACAGGCGTCACAATCCCGATGCCTGTCATTAGAACTATGCCGGGAGCCCGACACCCGGCTTACCGATCGAAGGTAAGCCGGGTGCCGGGCATGGACAGCCGCAGGGGGGGGGCTTGGTTAGGTTTATGGCTCCCGGGGGGACTTAGGGTTAGGCACCCCTCCAGGAGGTTAGGTTTAGAGTTAGGCACCCCCGGGGGGAGGTTAGGGTTAGGCACCACCCCAGGGGACAGGTTTAGGGTTAGGCACTTGGGGGGGTGTTAAGGTTAGACACCCCTAAGGGAGGGTTAGGGGGTAGAATTAGGTTAGTTAGTACTTACCTTAGGACAATCGGGATTTCCTCCTGTGTCGGGCAGCCGCTGTCGGGATTTTTAAATGGGTTATTTAGAACCTGCGCACAGTTGATTGGTTGTGTCAGCTGCTGGTACTCAAGGGTCTATCCCAACTCCCCTATTTTGCAATATGAAGTAAATATGATTTACAAGTACTTGCGCTTGACCGCTTGTGCGTGGTGATAAATAACTATATATACCCCTAATTCCTATGAGAATGAAGCTAGTAGCAGAGTAATTGTCAAAAAAATCTATGTTTATTGTAACAATTATCAGGTTTTTGTATTTGCAGCAGAAAGATTAGGTTCTCAGGACAATCACAATGCTTCCTTATCCCTAATGCAACTGCAGATGGGCAAAAGAAACAAATGTAGGGTGCAGGGGTAGGTTTTGGGGGGATGGATGTGGAGCTGAAATAGGGGGGTAGTAACAGTTCAGTTTCCTGATTGGAGGTGATGTGGGACAGACCTTGGTGTGGGTACTGTCACCTATGTATAAAGAAAAAATTAGTCAAATAATATCCGCTTGCTCCTAACTGGAGAAAGAATTAGAAGTCATGCACGATCTGTTGATAGTAAATAAAGTTGCAGGTGTTGCGCTCTGGAGGGGCGGCGTCCCGTGCCCTCCGGTCCGACAACTTACCCTGTGGTCCTGATTCTCGTCTTCCTCTCCGCTATGTGTCTCCGATGGATGGACAAGTCACCTTCTCTGGGCTGCCTGGATCACCAACAACAGTGGGACAGCCAAGTCCCACGCTCCCATGAGGTCACGTGGTCCTCCGCCGTCCACTGCTGCCATTTGGTGGCTCAACTCACAACGGAGGAGACTGGTCTGGATGATACTGGTCATGGTGTGTGCCTTGTTACGCCCTCTGTGCAGATGCTCAGTGACCCTGAGAATGGTGAGTCGCGTGTCTATTAGCGGAACCGGAAGTCAAGGGTATGCTGGGGAATGTAGTTTTCTGTGTCCAACACGTAGCAGCTTCTTAGCCTTCTTCAGGGACTTGTCAGGTTTTTGAACTGCCGGCCATGCGGCCGGCGGTAAATCATACTGATTCCTGCTGATTACTGTTATTCACCCAGCTTCAACTATAGTGATTGTATGCAGACTTCAGCCATTGATCTCTGTCTTCAGCAACCTGCTGAGCTCACTAAGGGAGAGATTCAGCAAGGGACGCAGTTGCTTATTCGCACGCAATTGGCTGATTGTTGTGTTCAATGCATGAATATGCATCGCAGTGCACGTGTGCGAACTAGCCACTGCAATCGGGACTGCAATCACAGAGGCTACGCAGACCAATGGCAGAGTGATTGACTGGAAGTGCCGTTTGTGGGTGGTAACGGGGGGGGGGTCGAGCAAACGCAGGCGTGCCAGTGCGTTGGGACGGTGTTGCAGGGGCATGCAGAATTTTTCCATTGCAATACCATATGCAGCCTGAGGCCTCATAGCGTGCCCTGAAGAAATTCTTGAGTGAGGTCTACCCTAATGGGTCCGTTACTCGATGTTACTGATTGTTAAGCTATGTTGCCAAAGTATATGGATGTGAGTAAGGGGAAGTGGGCGTCCTTATGTTAGGCTGCGATCGCAATGTGAATGCAAACATTTACATCTGGAAGTGAGGTTTGGAAAGGACATGCGTCTGATAGTGTAGTAATTTAAAAAAGTTTTAGCACGTGCTCAAATATAAATGTGCGTACCAGAAAATAAAACTTTATCGCTTATCTGTGGTTCTTTTTACTGGGACCTCATATGGTGGGCTGCACCCGGAACTCCAAGGTATCCAGAAACCTGAAATAAGATCGGCTCGCACCGAGCCAGAAAAAACACACATATAGTGTATTTTGTTTGAAAATAAGTGTATAAAATGTGTACCAGAACGTTACTTGAACCACTGCATATAGTACTATATATCATGGTGACTCCTTTAACAACCCATAATAGCCCCAATGGTTCGCATATAGGTGGAGTAGGTCAGCTTTAAATAAGCAGAGAATGACCCTTACTCAGAAATGCTTCATCACAAAGGGGTTTTAATAACACTTAATACATAGGGATACAGGATACACAAAGGGTTAACAAAACATATAAATAAGATAATGGAGTGCTTATCTGTGAAAAATCAGCAGTATTGAGAGAGGCTGGAACAGGGGTCCCAACGCGTTTCGTCTGGATAGACTTCCTCAGGGTTACTGGTGAACCTCTTGGGGTGCCCTTTTTATACTATACCTAAAAAGGTACTGAATAGCGCTAAAACGGCGTGGCCCGCGGCCATCATGTGTGACATCATACACGACGTCCTACAACTCCCAAGATGCCGCGCGACATTCCTCGCGCATGTGCAGATCACGGCGGCCAATAGGCAGTGCCTGCCGCAATCGCGCTAACACAGTGGAGTGGTAAGTTGATCCTTTATGTGGGGAAGACACTCCGTATTGCGGGGCTAAGTATCAAGCATAACCGCCGCCGTCAGTAACACATAGACGGCGGCGGCCATTTTATTGGTTTCTCCAAAGGTGATATGACTGGTGGCCATTTTGTTGGTGGCAATAGCCCTACAATGTGACATATAGCAGCCATTTTGTTGGTTTCTCATTGTGTAACTGAGAACTGACATACATAAAATCGGCTGTATTATTAAACAACAGAACAAAAAATAAAAACGAGAAGAGGAACAAATAGCAAAGGTAAAATACATAAGTGAAATAAATGCCCCTTAAAATTAATAAAAATATCAGAGACTAAAAATACTTTATGTAGATATAAAAACAAAGTCTAAAATCAGCATCAGTACTAGGAGGGTTGCTAGGAGTGCAAGGCTGGACGGTACTTAAAAATCATGAAATCTTAAGAACCATAAAATCCACAGTTTTGATTTAAAAGAAACCATAATTAATGCAATTGTACTAATAATCTAAAAACAATCCCATCACAGAATGATAATAGCTCATAAAAAGGGCGCAATCTCATAGCTGTCATTAAGACCCTGAGGTAGTAGGGTATTCAACTCAAAGATCCAAAACATCTCTCTTTGGAAAAGCCTATTAGCCAAATCGCCGCCTCTTGAACCCAATTTAACATGTTCAATACCTCTAAATAGTAAGTTCTCAGGATTAGCATTATGATGTGACTTAAAATGTCTGGACACAGAATGGCTTTCAATTTTGTTCTTTATATTTCTGACGTGCTCCTGTATTCTGAATTTAAGATTTCTCTTTGTTTTGGCCATATATATTTAAGGCCACACGGGCACTCAAGCATATAAATAACAGAGCAAGTATTACAGTTAATAAAGTGTTTCATGTTATACATTTTAGAGTTGTCAGAGTTAGAGAACTGCCTTCTGTTGGGGTGTAAATACCTACACATATTACAGTGTCCACACTTATATGCACCCAGACATTTGTTAAAGTCCTGCCTATTGGATTTTGGTAGTTGGAGCGTACTGGGGGCTAGAATGTCCTTGAGGTTTCTTGCTTTCTTGAAAATGATAGTGGGTTTATTAGGTAAAATTCCTGATAGGATGGGGTCCATCTTCAAAATTCCCCAGTGCTTATTTAGGGCCTGCCGGATTCTACCCTCTTCCTTATTGAACTCTGTAATGAAAGGCACTAGATCTTCCTTTTTGGGCCTTTACATATCACCGCTGATATTAGAAACTGCGTTGTGTGCGTATAAGCAGAATAGAGATCCAATATAAATCAGGCCATAAGTTTCCAGTCTGCAATATCTACAGCCTTAGCAGATGCCGTCTGAGTGCTAAACCTCAGACCAGGCTAATATCTACCTCAGGATTCATCTTTGTCTGCAGCCTGCAGGAGTCTGATTTCAGTGTTGATCACAGTCCTTCTAGGAAGTGCTGCTGCAGTGTATTTCCCAATCTGCTGCAGAGATTCTGATCCCTGGTGTACTGTTAATCGCTGAATCCCCTGCAAGTTACATATAATTGAGTGAGTTCTCTACCTCTACTTCCAGCCATTGTATCAGTGTCTAGCAGTATAGACTCCTTCTACCTGTACCCTGGAAATCAGTATGTAAGACCGCTGTCCGCAGCCTAGGCTGGAAGCCCGGCAGGGGTGAAGATCCTGACAGCGGATTTAGGTAAGCAATGCTAACCCTACCCTCCATAAACCTCCCTTAGGGATGCCTAAACCTAACCTTCCCCCCTAGTGCCTAACTCTAGCCCCCCGCCTAAACCTAAACCCCCATCCCTGCAGCCTAAACCTAAGTCTCCTGGGGGGGTGCCTAACCCTAACCTCCCCCCGGGGGTGCCTAACCCTAAGTCCCCCCGGGGGCCCTGAAACCTAACCCCCCCCTCCCAAGCGGCTGTCCGCACCCGGCTTACCGTCGTTCAGTATGCCGGGCGTCGGGCTCCCAGCGTAGGTCTAATGACAGGCGTCGGGATTTTGACGCCTGTCATTAGTACTCTGCCGGGATTTGACAGTCAGGAAGCCGGTGGTCGGCATTTAGACCGTCGGCTTCCTGACTGCAATCTCTACTTTCCAGACTCAGCTATATCCAGTCTGATAAAAGTGTAACACAGTTCTTATGGCCATATGGATCTGGCTGGCAGTCCTGTGCTAGGGACGGACCCCCTGCAAGGATTTGCAAATTGTCTATAGGTTCTTAAGACGTCGCAGAGACAGCTGGCTCAGTGTCTGCAATAAATTTCTGTAGTCATTCGCCAGCAGCCACATCTTGCTTACCAGTCAAACACACAAGTGCATCTCATACACTTCACATCCCTGTCCAAGTCCATGAGCAGAAACTACTTAAGACAATTCAGTATACGTCAATAGCCTCAGACTCCATTCTAGCCCTAGACTCAAATCCGGTTCCACAAACAAACAATTACAAGTGTGACACAGGGCAGACTGGAATTTCAGTCCCATTCATTCCACTTTGGGGGGCATGTGCTCAAAAATACTCACAGGGCTGTGCCATGAGTCCCAGTGTGAGAACACGCAGCATGCTTCAGTCTCTCTGCATGCCGGCCAAGGGCATACATGCACTGTCAAATTGCACCACATAGCTGTTGGGCCTTTTGGAAGATCCATGCACAGTCCTAACTCTGTCAAACCCTACAGGGGTCTTGATGTGGACATTCTTAAGCGATGAGATGTTCATCATGAGTGGTTTTGAGACACAACCCGGAGTTCTGCAGAACATCTTGCACGTTGTTCTCAGCTTGTGGTCTAAGGGCCTGATTAAGCAGTGGACAGAGTTGCTATTGCAGCTGCTTACACAGGAGCAGCTGAGATAGCTTTAATATGGTAATGCAGCAGGAGGCGTCATGTCTCCTGCATGCATTAATGTTCGGAGTTGCGTTCTAGAATGCAATATCGGATCATTTGCGACACCATCAGCTAGCTAAGTGACCCATGAGGTCGCACAAGCTGGCCGCTGCAGATGCCGAAAAGAGGCCAGGAAATCTCTGTCGGCATACGGACATCCTGGTCTAGTCACTCCCCCACAACTGTGGCGACACACCTCCATTTTGGGAAATGGAGGTAGTCGCCGCCCCCCTGCTCCAAAATGGCAACAGACTGTCAATCACTGGCAGTCTGCTGCCAAACTGCGAGTAACATCGCATACCTGTACTGCACATGTTCAGTACAGGTCCGGCGTCATCTGCTCATCTGCTGAATCAGGTACTAAGTTTGAACGTGCTGGTGGGAATGATGGTGGTTTAACTACATATTGATTTCACAAATTCTTTGGAGGACTTTGCGGATTTCATGTTGTGATCTTCCGTTGTGAGTATGTCATCCACAATGTTCTTCCAAATGAGGATCTCTTCCACAATGATCTCACAAGGGTATCCCTTGAAGAGATACTACATACAATGTTGGAATACTTCACTGCCAGTGCATATGCCGTAGGGCATTCGGAAGCATGGATGGCGAGCATGGATGAGTCCTTGTCCAATGTGATCTGTCATAATCCACATTTGGCATCCAGTGTGGTAAATATATTTGCAACTAGCATATCAGCTATTACACAGGATCAATGCAGATGTGAAGCGAACCATATGGTTTTTATTGCAGCAACTATAGCCGACACCCATGAAGAGGCTTCTACCACTCTCAATGACACTCGATGATGTCATGTTATTTGACTCTGCTATCACTTTGTCCTTCATGGCCAGAGGCATACAGTACATCTGGGAGCACATATGGGTCGATTCAGACCCGGACGCTAAGCTGCGCTCTCTTGCCAAAAGGGGGCGGGTATGCAAATGCCGCGATCGCACTGTCTGGTGTATGGACGCCCTCTATGTCTTAGAGAGCGACGGCAGAGTGAGAGCACATCGGTATAAAGACGCCCACTTTTCTTACTTCACACACATCATCTCCAGGAAGTGTATGATTAATCAGAACCATCAAGTTCCATCGGAGCAGCATGCAATGCTTGAGGTAGACTCTACCCCACCGCTAGCACTGCTATCACTGCAGGCTGAAATACAAACAAGTGACATGTACAATGACGCTTCCATGCTAATTATGCACACCCATAAAACTCAGTTTTGATGCCCAGACACGCCTGCGTTCACAGCATGACTCCCCCGTTCACAAGCACCTTCCCGTTACCACCCACAAACGGCACTGTCTGTCACTCAAAGTAGCGCTCAGACTTTGTGTTTAGAGAGCACGATTCCCGACCGCAATGACTGGTTCACGCATGCGCACTGCGATACATACGCATGCATCCGCGGCTTAGAGTCCGAGTCTAAATTGACCCCATACCGTGGGAGAAAAGCCTTGCCTAAACGCATGTGATAGGTGTATGGGAATTTCCCAATGGTATTAGAGTTGTATAGATCAGCAAAGTCTTTTAACATTACTGTCCACTATATGAATCTGCAACGAGAAGTTTGTAGAGTGTATAGTGGCCATGCCCATGGTCTTGATTACCTGCCCAACATAAGCAATTAGATTCACAATGTGAGAACAGTCAATAGGTTTTTTTGTCCTGTCTAGGGAAAGTACTGCCGTGTTCAGATGATGGTGTATTCATTTCTAGTTGTATTTTCAGGGGTATTTTAACTTCAAAATTGGCAGTGATCACCTCTAAAGAAACAGAAAATCCCCCCCGTTATTTTCATAGTAAATTTCTGTATTTATAAAAATGGCAATTTTCTCCATGATTGAAATCTCGAACCAACACGATTCTTAGTAAATTTACCCTTTAGTGCAGTGATTCCCAACCATGGTCCTTAAGGCACACTAAAGCTGGCCACACATATAAAGATTATCTGTCCAACCAGCCAACTAGTTGATTGGTTGGAATGAAAATCTGGTAACGTATGGGAGTAACTGATGATCAGAAATTTGCTCCTAAATAGGGCACTGCATAAGGGGGACCACTACTGGGGGCACTGAATAAGGTGAACTATTGAGGGGCTGCATAAGGGGGACCACTACTGGGAGTAATGTACAAGGGGCACTACTATGGGCCTGCATAAGGGGGACCGCTACTGGTGGTACTGTATAAAGAGTACTACTGGGGTTAAGGTGCATATGGAAAGGAATGTTCAGAGTGACGATAAAGGGGTGTGTGTCATGTTGACACGCTCCATTTTTAAGTGACCACGGCCATTTTTTTGCCACGCACGCCTTAGGCGTGCGCACATAGAGGGGGGGGCTCTATTTTTACATTTGCCCTGGGCTCCAAATACCCTAGTTACGCCACTGGCCTTGAGGACAGTGGTTGGGAACCACTGCTTTAGTGTGTATCCATAACACAAGTACTGTGACGCCTCAGGCCTTCCCCCAGTGTATCCATACAAGTACTGTGACGCTGCAGGCCATACCCCAGTGTATCCACACCAGAACTGTGACGCTACAGGCCATATGGATACACACTGGGGTACAGCCTGCAGCATCACAGGCTGCATGGATACACACTGGGCTACAGCCTGCAGCATCACAGTACTTGTGTATGGATACACTGTGGTATGGCCTGGAGTGTCACAGTACTTGTATGGATATACAAGTACTGGCACACTGCAGGCCGTACCAGTGTGTATCCATAACACAAGTACTGTGACGCCTCGTGGCCATACCCTTAGTGTCTATCCATAACACAAGTTCTGTGACGCCACAGACCGTACCCTTAGTGTGTATCCATAACACAAGTACTGTGACGCCGCAGGCCATATCTTTATTGTGTATCCATAACACAAGTACTGTGATGCCTCAGGCCGTACCCGTGTGTATCCATAACACAATTACTGTCAACCTTTTGACCCTGTCGACCAAGTACATGTCGACCTTTTAACCCTGTCAACCAGCTGGTGTCGAACAATTGACTGTCTATCTAGACACTGCAGAGCTTCCATCCAGATACCTGATGTGACAGTCATATGTGCAGGAGTAGGGGGTCACTCCTGTATGATATTAGTGGCGTAATAATGCTGAGTCGCCCAAGGTATGACAGTCGTACTGTATGTGCGGGAAGAGGTGGTCACGCCTGTATATCAGGGGTGTAATGCCGTTACTCAGCAGGATTTAGCATTCACACTTACTTAATGATGGGCCTTCCCAGGATGTGAGTCACATCCATGGGAAGGAGGTGTCGCTTCTGTATAATTTCAAGTTATAATAAGGATAAAGCACCCCAGGGTGTGACAGTAGCATGCTGGAGGCTAGGGTCACTCTCAAATAATATCAGGGATGTACAGTAATAATGCTTAAGCAAAAAGGAATTTTTTGGGGGTGCCTTGCTTCTCGGACGTGAACCCCTTAATGCTAGGGACGCCAGTATAGAGGAGCCTTGACGATTGGCCTGGCGCTTATTCATATATTTGCAAATGTATGTAACTAATACCTCTGAATCGCTATTATCATGTAGGATTTAAGTATTGTTTTTGCTGCAGTGTGCTGGGGGGCAAATCTCTTTTTTTCTGTGTTCAGAGTAAACCCCGCCCTTTACAAGCACCTGTGTTGTGCAATTAAGCTGATCTGAGCAACTACCATTTTTTTTGCAAGTTTGGAGAGGCATGAAGGCAGTCAGCATTAGGAGGATGTGCTGATGCTGATAGTGCCATGTGGAGGTTTTTTGGGGTACCTCCAAGGTAAGTTAGCTCTCAGCTTTTATATGTACTGTTATCATGCAGTACATCAATTGTAATTATATGACCCAGAGTGGGTGCTACTATTATGTAGCTATAATTATTTTGGGGTGAGCGTTTGGGAGTGGGGCCCCCGGGGGGGTTCAGACTGGGCCTTTCTCATGGCATCACCACTTAATTCACATAGAATACTTTTATCACTTTTCTATTTGTTTGTATATTATTTGTCATTTTAATTCTTTCTCATTTCATTAACACTTATTGATTTATACTTACACATCTTTTCTTTATACTTCACTATCACCTTTTTCCCTTTTTCGTGTGATGCCCTGGGGATGGCCCTTGGTTGGAATTTTTTTGGGGTGCCTTGCTTCTCGTACGTGAACCCCTTAATGCTAGGGACGCCAGTATAGAGGAGCCTTGACGATTGGCCTGGCGCTTATTCATATATTTGCAAATGTATGTAACTAATACCTCTGAATCGCTATTATCATGTAGGATTTAAGTATTGTTTTTGCTGCAGTGTGCTGGGGGGCAAATCTCTTTTTTTCTGTGTTCAGAGTAATCCCCGCCCTTTACAAGCACCTGTGTTATGCAATTAAGCTGATCTGAGCAACTACCATTTTTTTTTTTGCTTTTTTTTGCAAATAATGCTTAAGCTCCCAGGACAGGCCTGGCCAATTTGTGGCTCTCTAGCTGTTGTGAAACATTAGGGAATGCTAAAACTGTGGCAGGGCATGCTGGGACTTGTAGTTTTACAACAGCTGGAGAGCCACAGGTTGGCCAGGTCTGCCCCAGGATGCTAGAGTCATGTGTATGGGAGGAACTGGGTACACTTTTGTATAATATCAGTTGTATAATAATGTTTTAGGGGCCCATTTAACATTAACTATTTGCAGCATATACCTCGAAAACACCCGGGGTTAACCACAAAAAATTAGTATCCCCCCAGATGTATTATGGAGGGACCGCAGCAGATATATCTGATATTTGCTGCGGTTCCTCAATTTCCAACTGCAGTCGCAACCACCAGGTTTCTATGGGGAATGCAGTGCTGTCGGATTTACTAAGCCCCAGAATGCAAAGCATTCTGGAGCTTGGTTTTTGTAGTTAAAGATGGTGTTGTAGCCTATGGGTTACCCATCGCAAAAATTACCGGAAGAGGGTTCCGGAAGAAACCCCCGGCAATGGCCGCGTTGGCTCGTGGTCTGTAGACAGTGTATGCGCTGGAGTCCTGACACAGGAGTTAAGAGACCGATGATGCGGTCACTTCACTTTAGGGATGGATATTGGATTCTGGTATTTCATTACCATCAATGTTTTCCTTTTGGTGAAAGTGTTTTCACCATTTGATAGTGGCTTTTCAAATGGTGTGAAAGCAATGACCATCCGATGTTAATATACAGATGAATTCAGCTGTTTTGAATTCGGGTATGGGCATAGGGTACTATTGTGCATGTGCAAACATGGATTTTTTGCGCATGCACAAATCATATCAATATTTTTTCCATCAAATTCTTTTGATGCGATGGTTAGTTAACATAACATCAAAAGTTTAGATGGCGAAAGCCAAGCCATCATTTGATGGTGGGCTGCCAATGTCCGTCCCTACTTCACTCCAAGCACATCGCAGGGATGAACTCAGTGGTGTATCTATAATGGGTGCAGTGCGTGCGGAGCACTCGGGCCCCCAGGTCCAGGGGGGCCCCGCACCGCACACCCTGCACCCATATTATTTTAAACTTACCTGTCCGTGGTCCCGCGGCTGGTGTCAGCGCTGCTCAGATTACTGGAAAATGGCCGCCGCTGCCATATTTCCGGTGTTCTGCGCATGCGCAGTAGACTCTGAGCACACGCTAGTGCCCAGAGTTTACTGTGCATGCACAGAACACCGGAAAATGGCCGTCGTGGCCATTTTCCCGGTGTCTACGCATGTGTAGTAGACTCCGGGCACACTCTAGTGCCCAGAGTCTACTAATGCTCCGGTGGCTGGCCAGCCGCGTCAGTCAGCTGCGGCCACCGGGGAGAGAGGATGGGGCCCCGCACGGGGAGTGCACATGGGCCCCCTCCTCTCTTAAAACGCCCCTGGATGAACTCCTTTTGTAGCCCCAACTCCTGCAAATTAATACATTTGGGATGTATGAACGCATACCGAAATGCGACCCAGGGTGTTAATATCATGCCCAGATCCCATTGCAAATGTTATAATTGATAAAAGGGCCTCTTAGTCCTCCTGGATGTGACAGTCACATGTGCGGGAGGAGGAGGGGAGGGGTCACTCCTGTTAAAATATCAGTAGTGTCATAATGCTGGAATCCCCAGGATGTTAAAGTCAAATGTGCAGGAGAAGATGATATGATATCAGAGATACAATAATACCAGAGCCCCTCAAGATGTTATGTGCTGCCCCCCCCCAGGGATGTGACAGTGACATGCGCAGGAGAAGGGACCACCCCTCCAGCATCATGGGGGATATAGTCTTTGTTCTGTGTCCATATAGCTGAACTGGTGCACTGAGAAGCTCTGATGCATGGGATCTGCTGTGCCGCACTCCGCTAATAGCGACCCCTAGGCACGTCTAGTGGGAAATCCAGCACTTATCAGGGGTAAAATGCCAGAGCCCCCAGGAAGTTGCAGTCCCATGTGCAGGGGAAGGAGTCATTCCTATATAATATTAAGGGTCAGTGGCGTTAGAAAGAACGCTCCTAGAAATAACACCTCTCTGCAATTGTTAATTTTAGGCCCCATAATAGTCCTCTAGCTCATTTTCTGAACCATAGTAGGTCCATAGTTAACATTATGTCACATTGTAGGGCAGCCAGTATACTATATGCCACACAGTACTCCCAATTCATACTATGATATACAGTGCCCCGTTTATATTATGCCACACTAAAGTGCCTCCACTTCATATTGTGCCACATTGTGGTGCTTCAGTTCATATTATGTAACATTATAGTGCCCTCCAGTTCATATTATACATTACAATGCATGCCCCCCAGATAAGATTATGCCACATTACAGTACCTTAACATTATAACCCAATTGCTTAGCAGAAAAATTGATATGCAACTATATAACCTGGGTCCGTGGCCCTCTAAGCCTCTGGACCCTATAGCAATGGTACCCCTGCACTCACTACAGCTATGCCCATGACGGGGTAAAAATATTGCCTGGAGGCCACAGGATCAGATGTCTCAGTCACATGTGAGGAAGAAGTAAGTTACATAAAATATAAGGGATATAATAATGCCGGAGCAACCTAGGTTGCGACGAGTCACGTGCGGAAAAAGGGGGTTGGTCCACATAATCTAAAGGGTATAATAATACCAAAGCACCCCAAATGTGGCAGTCACATGCGGTAAGAGGGGGATAGTCCCATATAATCTCAGGGGTATAATAATGTAGAGCTCCCCAGGATGTGAGTCACATGTGCTGCAGGAGAGGGTCATTCCATATCATAACGGTTGTGTATAGATCCGCTTCAGTTAATGTACCTGGACGTGACGTTAAGTGAGGGCCGAGAGTGCGGTTCCATGCCCTTAAAGCAGTCATTTTTCTCTCAAATGCAGACTTTCCAACGTGACCCCTTCCACTAGGTACAAAATGCTCTGGTCCTGGACGTCCCCTTTGATTTATGATTGCCCCTATCTGTATTTAAACACAACCCTCATCAATTAACTAGTTTACTTTACACAGGTGACCGCAATCATAAATTAAGTGGTTAAGTCCAGAACCAGAGCATTTTGTACCTGGTGGAATGGGTCATGTTGGAGGGTGTGCAAATGTAGTATCTGACCACCAACAGTAGAAAAATGTACGCTCGCCACGCTTCGGGCATGGTTACTATTCCCATAAGATGTCCACATGGATAGTAAGTGATGACGTCAGGGTACATTTACTGAAGGGGAGCTATCCCCATATCATAACAGGGATATAATAATGTTGGAGCCCCCCAGGATGTGACCGTCACATGTGCGGGAGAAGAGGGCCAGTCCATATAATAACAACATTAACAACATTATAATAATGCCGTAGCACCTCAGGATGTGACAGTAACGTGCAGTAGGAGAGAGGGACAGTCCATATAATAACAGGGCTATAATAATGCCGGAGCCCCCCAGGATGTGACAGTCACATGTGCGGGAGGAGGGGGCAGCAGGATGTGAACAATAGAGGGAGGAGGAGGAGAGACAGCAGACGGGCTGTGCTGCTCTATATCCCGGCGGCAGCTCCTTTATTGCTGTATATTACACGGATATGGATCCGGGGAGCGTCCCCCGGCCCCCCATCCTCTGACACGCAGTACCCCCGCCCGCATACACAGTGGAGCCCCCCGCACAGAGCTGCACGGCAGCAGGAGCTATGAACCCGGCGGAGGGCGCGGAGGAGGGTGGCACAGACACCGAGGTGGACGCGTTTTTCCGCACAGGTAGGAGCCGGGGCCCGGGACTGGTTGACGGGGAGTGGAGTCACATTGGCAGGGGACATGAGCGGTGTATGGATGGCCAAAGGAGCCGCTCCCCGCCAGGGGGCTCTGACACAATGTATTTATTCCATGCATCTGATTCATTATATGATTATTACTGCATTATCTATTCTTTCTATTTATCTACCTTTTATATTGTGTGACACAAGGGACCAGTGTGATCTACCAGTATATTGTGATTGTGTGTGTGTGACACCGGGTACCAGTGTGATTTACCAGGATATGCGTTTCTGACATCGAAGACCAATGTGTTTTACTATCATTCGTGTGTGTGTGAGAGACACACTGGGAAACGGCCTTGCTAATATGTTGCGTGTGACACAGGGGACAAGTGTGGTTTACAGGTATATTTTGTGCATGACACTGTAGACCATTGTGGATTACCGGTATATGGTGTGTTTAAGACACCGTAGATCAGTGTGTTTTACCAATATATTGTGTGTGACATTAGGGACCAGAGTGTCTAAACTGAATACTGTATTATGTGTGTGTATAGCCAGTGTGTGTATGTATATGTGTGTGACATTAGCGACCAGTTTGAGTTGTGTGTGGGTGAGACAATGGGGGCCAGTATATTTTAAGCATGCTGTGTTTTACCAGTATATTGTATGTGTTAAACTGGGGACCAGTGTGTATTTCTAGTATATTGTAACTGGGGAGTGGGACCAGTGTGTAGTTCCAGCATATTGTGTGTGTTACACTGAGGATTAGTGTATTTTACCGGAATATTGTACAGGTGAGGCACTAGGAACCAGTGTGTTTTACTGGTATGTCTGTGTGTGACACTGGGGATCAGTGTGCTGTATATTGGTTGTGTTTGTGTGACACTGGGGCCAAGGTTTCTTTCCAGAGTAATAGTGTGCTACACGGACCCAAGTGTCTTAGCAGTATATATTGTGTGTGACACTGAGAACTAGTGTGTTTTACCAGCCTATTATGTGAGACACAGGGGCCGGTGTATTTATCCAGGATATTTATTGGGGAAGCAGTCGGCAATGCCGACCACAGGCTTCCCGACTGCCTAATCCCGGCAAGGTACAAATGACAGGCGTTGAAATCCCGACGCCTGTCAGACCTACGCCGGGAGCCCGACACCCGGGCTACCGATCGAAGGTAAGCCGGGAGCGGACAGCCGTGAGGGGGGTTAGGTTAGGGGCTCCCGGGGGGGGGGGGGGGGCGACTTAGGGTTAGGCCCCCCGGGAGGTTAGGGTTAGGCTAGGGGAAGGGGGGTTAGGCATCCCTGAGGGGAGGTCAGGGAGGAGGGTTAGGTTTAGGCACTTAGAGGGGGGTTAGGCACTTGGGGGGGGGAGGTTAGGGTTAGGCACCCCTAAAGGAGGGTTAAGGTTAGGGGGTGATTTAGGTTAGTTATACTTACCCTAAGGACGATCAGGATTTCCTCCTCTGTCGGGCTGCCGCTGTTGGGATTAGCGGCCGGCGGTAAATCACACTGATTCCATTTAGTGTGTGTGACACACAATATGATTTACCAGGTGATTGTACTGTATGTTATTGTGTAAACTGCAAATTTTATAATGAGGTAAACTAGTCTATAACTGTCCTGTCTGATCACACAAATACTGTCATATTCTATCCACCATGTACAGCGCTACAAAACCCTTGTGGCACCATATAAATAAAAGATTGTAACAATAATATGTGACACCAAAGACCAGTGTGTATTACCAGAATATTGTGAGACAGACACTGGGGACCATTGTATTTAGGGAGGCCAATCCCAGGATCGGGATCGGCGGGATCCCAGGACTTTAGGCCAAAAATACTGGGATTTGAATCTATGGGATTGAACTACAGCCGGGCAGCGCTGAGCACTCAGAGCGTGCTGTCCCAGCCCAGCGGGGTACAGTACCAGTCAAAAGTTTGGACGCACCTTCTCATTCAATGGTTTTTGTTTATTTAAATTATTTTCAACATAGAAGATCAATACTGAAGACATCAAAACTATGAAAGAACACATATGGAATTATGTTGTAAACAAATCAAAATATGTTTTATATTTTAGATTCCTCAAAGTAGCCCCTTTTTGCTTGGATGACAGCTTTGCACACTCTTGGCATTCTCTCATTCAGCTTCATGAGGTAGTCTCCTGGGATGGTTTTGAATTAACAGGTGTGCCTTGTCAAGAGTCAATCTGTGGAATTACATGCCTTCTTAATGTATTTGAGACCATCTGTTGTGTTGTGCAGAGGTAGGGTTAGTACACAGTGGACACCACTATTTGACTACTGTTGTAATCCATATTATGGCACCAACCACTCAACTCAGTAAAGAGAAACGACAGTCCATCATTACTTTAAGACATGAAGGTCAGTCGATATGGAATTTCAAGAACTTTGAATGTATCCTCAAGTGCAGTTGCAAAAACCATCAAACGTTATGCTGAAACTGGCTCTCATGAGGACCGCCCCAGGAAAGGAAGACCAAGTTACCTCTGCTGCAGAGGATAAGTTCATTAGAGTTACCAGCCTCAGAAACCGCTACTTAACAGCACCTCAGATTAGAGACCACATAAAGTCTTCTCAGAATTCAAGTAGCAAACAAATCTCAACATCAACTGTTCAGAGGAGACTGCATGAATCAGGCCTTCATGGTCGTATTGCTGCGAAGAAGCCACTATTGAGGATAAACAACAAGAAGAGAATTGTTTGGGCCAAGAAACACAAGGAATGTGACATTAGACCAGTGGAAATCTGTACTTTGGTCTGATGAGTCCAAATTTGAGATTTTTTGTTCCAACCGCCGTGTCTTTGTGAGACGCAGAGAAGGTGAGTGGATGGTGTCTGCATGTGTGGTTTCCACTGTGAAGCCTGGAGGAGGAGGTGTGATGGTGTTGGGGGTGCTTTGCTGGTGACACTGTTGGTGATTTGTTCAAAATTCAAGGCACACTTAAACAGCATGGCTACCACAGCATTCTGCAGCGCCATGCCATTCAAATCTGGTTTGCACTTACTGGAACCATCATTTGTTTTTCAACAAGACAATGATCCCAAACACCCCTTACAGGCTATGTAAGGGCTACTTGACCAAGAAGGAAAGTGATGGAGTGCTTCGTCAGATGACCTGGCCTTCACAATCACCTGATTTAAACCCAATTGAGCTGGTTTGGGATGAGTTGGACCGCAGAGTGAAGGAAAAGCAGCCAACAAGTGCTCAGCACCTCTGGGAACTCCTTCAAGACTGTTGGAAAACCATTCCAGGAGACTACCTCATGAAGCTGATTGAGAGAATGCCAAGAGTGTGCAAAGCTGTCATCCAAGCAAAAGGGGGCTACTTTGAGGAATCTATAATATAAAACATATTTTGATTTCACACTTCTTTGTTTACAACATAATTCCATGTGTGTTCTTTCATAGTTTTGATGTCTTCAGTATTAATCTACAATGTTGAAAATAATTTAAACAAACAAAAACCATTGAATGAGAAGGTGCATCCAAACTTTTGACTGGTACTTTATGTTGTACGGTGGGCTGGGCAGGCTGTGCGGCTGAGTGGGCGTGACGACAGAGGTCATGCTGCGCAGCCCCACGCCAGTCCGTCCTCTCAGAAGCCGCGACTGCCTGCCCGTGGATTCGAGCAGACTGTCACTGGAGTGACTCGGGTCACATGTGTCACTGCTTGCTGTGACACTGGTGAAGGTGATGAGTGACATTGTCAGTGTCGCTGAGTGATGGACTGTCGACAACACCGCCTGCCCGCGCGCCGTGTACCTGCTCCGCTGCCTGCTGCCGTGTGACTGCCATAGCCCCCTGCAAGCTGCAAGTGCAACTGATTTGAAGGCGGAATGAGGACAGACGACTGGAGAGAGGACGGAGGCTGTCCTGCGTGTGTGCTGTCTGGAGTGTCAGTTAATGTATCTTTTCTTCTCTTAGTGTGGTGCTGGGGGTGGCATGAAATTAAAGTTTTTATTCCTGTGGTGTTGAGGGGCCCTGAAAGTTTTTTATTATTTTCCTGTGGGCCTGTGCTTTTGGCGCAGAAGTACAGGCCCACAGGAAAAAAACAAACTTTCAGGGATTAAAATAACATGGGGGGGGGGGGGGGGGGAGGATGGGCATGAACATTTTAATTTTTTTTCCTGTGGGCCTGTGCTGGGCCATTTTTATCTAAGGAAAAGTGACACAAAAAGTAAAGTCTAATGCAATCCCGGGAATGCAAAAAAAGGGTCTGGGATTGGCTTCCCTAATTGTATTTTACCAGTATGCGTATGTGACACTGGGAATGAGTGGGTCTTATGAGTGTATGGTGTACAGAACTGGCAGCCAGTTTGTCCTACCAGTTTAATGTGTGTGCGACACTGTGGACCGGTGCGTTTTTTACCAGTTTATTTTGTGTGTGACGCTCTGGCCAGTGTGTTTTACAAGTACATTGGGTGTTATACTCAGAGCCTGTGTGTCTTAGGTTTCTGGAAGAAATCTCTCTTTTTCTGGAAGAAATCACTCTCTCCCTCTCTTCATTCTGTAGAGCATTTATGTCTTGGTATGCTGAAGCATTAAGATTGCCCTTTACTAGAGATAGGAGGCCTAGCCCAAGCCCTGAAAAAACATCCTCATACCATTACCCCTTCTCCACCAGACTCGCCCATCTGACTGCCAGACAGAGAACCGTGATTCGTCACTCCACAGAACACATTTCCACTGCTCCACAGTCCAGTGTTGGTGTGCTTTACACCAGTCCATCTGATGCTTGGCATGTGAGGCTTGCAGGCATCTGATTGGCCATGGAAACCCATTCCATTAAGATCCCGCCGCACAATTTTTGTGCTTACATTAATGCCAGTGGAAGTTTAGAACTGTTCAGCTATGGAATCAGCAGAGCGTTGGCAACTTTTTACGCATCATGCGCCTTAGCAGTCGTTGACCATGCTCTGTGATTTTACATTGTCTTCCGCTTCGTGGCTGTGTTGCTGTTGTTCCTAAATGCTTCCACTTTCTAATAATATCACTTACAGTTGACTGTGGAAAAATTAGAAGGAATGAAATTTCTTGAACAGTCTTATTGCAAAGGTGGCATCATATCACAGTACCATGACCCACTTTGTATCATAAATGTTTGCAAGTGGAAACTGCATGGCTAGGTGCTTGATTTTATACACCTGTGGCAACGGGTCTGATTGAAACACCTCAGTTCAATAAATAGCAGTTGTGGCCAAATACTTTTGTCCTTATAGTGTGTGTACAGCCATGGCCAAAAGTTTTGGGAATGACACAAGTATTGGTTTTCGCAAAGTTTGCTGCTTCAGTGTTTTTAGACCTTTTTGTCAGATGTTACTATGGTATACTGAAGTAAAATGACAAGCATTTCATAAGTGTCAAAGGCTTTTATTTACAATTCCATCAAGTTATGCAAAGAGTCAATATTTGCAGTGTTGACCCTTCTTATTCAAGACTTCTGCAGTTCGCCCTGGCATGCTGTCAATCAACTTCTGGGCCACATACTGACTGATGGTCGCCCATTCTTGCCTAATCAATGCTTGGAGTTTGTTAGAATTTGTGGGTTCTTGATTGTCCACTCGCCTCTTGAGGATTGACCACAAGTTCTCAATGGGATTAAGGTCTGGGAAGTTTCCTGGCCATGGATCCAAAATTTCGATGTTTTGTTCCCCAAGCCACTTAGTTATCACTTTTGTCTTATGGCAAGGTGCTCCATCATGCTGGAAAAGGCAATGTTCGTCACCAAACTGTTCTTGGATGGTTGGGAGAAGTTTCTCTTGAAGGATGTTTTGGTACCATTATTTATTCATGGCTGTGTTCTTAGGCAAAATTGTGAGTGAGCCCACTCCCTTGGGTGAGAAGCAACCCCACACATAAATGGTCTCAGGATGCTTTACTATTGGCATGACACAGGACTGATGATTTCCTTCTCTGGACAAGCGTTTTTCCAGATGCCCGAAACAATCTGAAAAGGGATTCATCCGAGAAAATAACTTTACCCCAGTCCTCAGCAGTCCGGTCTTTTGCAGAATATTAGTCTGTCCCTTATGTTTTTCCTGGAGAGAAGTAGCTTCTTTGCTGCCCTTCTTGACACCAGGCCATCCTCCAAAAGTCTTCGACTCACTGTGTGTGAAGATGCACTCACATCTGCCTGCTGCCATTCCCGAGCAAGCTCTGCACTAGTGGTGCCCCGATCCCGCAGCTGAATTAACTTTTGGAGACGGTCCTGGCGCTTGCTGGACATTCTTGGGCACCCTGAAGCCTTCTTAGCAACTATTGAACCTCCTTGATGATCTGATAAGTGGTTGATTTAGGTGCAATGTTACTAGCAGCTATATCCTTGCCTGTGAAGCCCTTTTTGTGCAAAGCAATTATGACTGCACGTGTTTCTTTGCAGGTAGCCAGGGTTATCAGAGGAAGAACATGATTTCAAGCTCCACCCTCCTTTTAAAGCTTCCAGTCTGTTATTCTAACTCAATCAGCATGACAGAGTGATCTCCAGCTGTCAGGGTTCAGCCTAGGATCGGCTATCTCTTACCTCTGTGCCGGCTTCCCCTGACTTCCTTGTGGTCAGACGCCTGGTGCAATGAGGGGTGTGATACTGAGTATTCTACCTTTAGGCGCTTTTGCGGACTTCCATGGTTGGCTGTGTTTTTGGGGATCAGAGTTCCCATCATGGGTGCCGCCATGACAGTTCCTCTCATGTGACAGTCCTCCTAACCAATGGTAGCATGATCTCAGTCAGCTGACGCTGTGCACCGGTAATCTGCTACCACTGGGTATAAATCCGCCTCCAGAACTTCAGGAAGTTGCCTGATCAACAGTTGTCAATCCTAGTTTACTAGTTGAGTTTTGTTTCAGGTTCCCTCGGATTCCAAGCCTTTGTTCCAGTGCTTTCCAGTGAGCAGCAGAGCTATAACTTTCCTGCCTGTGTTCCAAGCCTCCAGTGTCATTCCTGTGAGCCACAGAGCTATAATATTCCTGCCTGTGTTCCAAGTCTCCTGTGTATTATCCTGTGAGCCACAGAGCTATAACATTCCTGCCTGTGTTCCAAGTCTCCTGTGTATTCCTGTGAGCCACAGAGCTATAACACTCCTGGCCTGTGTACCTAGCCTCCAGCGAGCTACAGTGCTTTTATAGCTCTGTGTGTGTTGGAGTTCCAGTGTCTACTTTCAGCACCAGGGTGATAATATCTCTACCTGTGCATGCTGTTTTGTGATTCCCAGCTACAAGGTTATCCTGAGTGTTTCACAGCTGCACCAATTACAAGCTACAAGTGTTCCTGTGAGCAACAGTGCTGATTACATCCCAGCCTGAGAGCTTTGTTTTCAGTGACACTGCAATTCCATCTCTGCCTGAATATTTGCTACCAGTGTCTCCTGTGAACTACAGTGCTATTCCATCACTGCCTGAATATTTGCTACCAGTGTCTCCTGTGAGCTACAGTGCAATTCCATCGCTGCCTGAACATTAAAGTTACCAGTGTCTCCTGTGAGCTACAGTACCATTCCATCTCAACCTGTGTATATTACCAGTGCCATTCCGTGTGGCTAAGTGTGTCCACACACCGTTCCCTGTGTATCCTTTGTGTGCCACCCCGCAGTTCAAGTGCTATTTACAAGTACCTCACAAACAGCATCTCCTGGTGAATCTCCCGGTGCAATAGTGCCTTGGTTAGGCACTTCCCTTGGGCCACTGACATTCGAGTCTCTATTCCCACGGGGCTTGGATACCTGGTCAAAGGACCGCGACCTGCCTGCAGGGTGCAGCTAAGCCCATATCCCACTTGGAGGGGTCACTGGCGAACACCTCCCTGCAGGTTAGACTCCGCACCTTTGACCAGGTCTCGTCAACGTCCAAGACCTGTGGATGAGGAGTTCTGATGTCCAGACCAGTTCCCCGAATTCTTCCAAACTACCATCACAACCCCTCACTAGGGGATTCCAGTACGTCAAACCTGACACCAGCATTGTCCTCGTCAAAACTCTCACCTGTGTTAACGAGAGAATCACTGACATGTCAGCTGGTCCTTTTGTGGCAGGGCTGAAATGCAGTGGAAATGTTGTTTTTGGGAAACATACAGCCAATGTGATTTAAGAACTGTATTCAGCGTAAAGAAGAACAAAGAATCCTGGAAGTGATGATATGGCCTCCACAGAGCCCTGATCTCAACATCATCTAGTCTGTCTGGGATTACATGAAAAGACAGAAGGATTTGAGCAAACCTACATCCACAGAAGTTCTGTGGTTATTCTCCAGGATGTATGGAACAACCTCCCTGACGAGTTTCTTAAACTGTGTGTAAGTGTACCTAGAAGAATTGATGAAGGTACTGAAAGGGACTATAAAATAAAAACTTATCTTTTGCAAAATACAATTGGCAAGGACATGTTCAGGGACGCCGTTCCTGATTATGCCATAGTTAATGGTTCAGGTCCTGCTTGTTTCTGCTGAAAAAATAGCATTATTTACCAGTATATTATGTGTGACACTGGGGGCCAATATGTTTTAACAATTATAGTGTTCACTCTAAAATTTTTTGGGGGGCAAGTTCCTGGTAAGTGAGGAGGGCACATTTTAATTGTGAAGGGCAAAATTTTGGACTCCACACTAAAGCTGATGTATACAGTTACAGTAATACATTAATATAATACATTATATATTCTGTAGTATAATGCTGGTAATTAGTAGTGGCCCCAATTAACACTATTTCACATAAGTGTCCCAATTCACATATTTAGCAACTCTGAGTTCAATACAAGACATGACATGACATAGGTGCTGACTGCAATGCTCATTTATCTGACTATGACGAAAGGCAGATTATGGGCCTGATTCAGAGACTAATGCAATGGCAATTACTATAAAATATACAAATATTGATAAAACTTGCGCTCCACTACACACAGTGCTGCACTGACCACGAGGATGGTCATCGACATCCTCAATAAACCAGAAAAAAAGTACCAAAGTACAGACAACTTGCAGTCAATTGCGCTCCTCCGGGATACAGGGATTCCCAAGGTACAGGAAAATTCCAGGAGCCTTTGTCCTTAAAAATATTTCACAGTCCTCTTCAAGAACCTTCTCAGCCTCTTTAAATAAAGTGCTTCTTCAAACGGATAAATGTGTTTTTCCTCAAAAAGAAGGTATATTCACAATATAGTGAAGCATAGTTTATTCAAATTTAATACATTCCAAAATATATAAAACAATCTGACATAATAGCAGCGTACCAGAATGTGTGGGGTGTAGAACAACACACACCCAAGTTGGCATAAATTTGGGGTACTAACAGTCGCCTCCCAGGTATTAGGTCTCTGTGGTCCCCCTGGTTATGTGTCCAGAATACTCTGTTCCCACACAATGTCACCTGGTATAGTCTGCTCCTTATCTGAATTCACCAACGCGTTTCTGCTCCCATCGAGCCTTTATCAAGGTGTAATTCTCCCTATATATACCCTATACACATACCTTATTGGTTCTTTCCCAAATCTTCCTTAATTAACATTTTGGACTTCAATAAACATCTTCCTATTGTGGGAATATAATTTTCCTTCTATCCATTAATTCTTATATAAAGAATTCCTTATTAATATAACCCATAAAACGGGCACATCCATCACGTGGGACGCACGTTCCGCCACGTGGAACGCACGTTCCCACCACGTGGAACGCACGTGCCCTCGTGACCGGAAACACGAGGGCGCGTGCGTTTCACGTGGTGGGAATGTGCGTTCCACGTGGCGGAACGTGCGTCCCACGTGATGGAGCACACGCTGGGCGGCTGAGTGTCCATAGACCGGAATTGAGAATAGTTCGAAACTGGAAGAAGTATATCCGGTACAATGGAACATATGTAGGAGCTAATGACCTGCATCCCGGAACCGGAAGTAGCGTGCGCTCCACGAGATGGAACGCACGCCGATTTTTTTCTATATTGTGCCCGTTTTATGGGTTATATTAATTAGGAATTCTTTGTATAAGTATTAATGGATAGAGGGAAAATTATATTCCCACAATAGGAAGATGTTTATTGAAGTCCAAAATGTTAATTAAGGAAGATTGGGAAAGAACCAATAAGGTATGTGTATAGGGTATATATATGGAGAAGGCTAGCATAGGAATTACACCTTGATAAAGGCTCGATGGGAGCAGAAACGCGTTGGTGAATTCAGATAAGGAGCAGACTATACCAGGTGACATTGGGCCTGATTCAGAGCCGGACGCAATTAGCGCTCGCTCGTCCAGAAAATAGGGGTGGCTATTCAAATCAACCGTTCGCTCTTTGCGGTCTGTTCACGCCTCTAGGTCTGAACGAGCGAACAAAACTTGCGGTCGTTTTTTGAAAAAAATACGCCCCCTGGCCACTCGCATCCTACGTCATGTCCGCTATTTATTAGATTAATCGAGTACATCGACCAGGGTATGAACTGCTCGCTATTCTTGGGGTTGGTTTTTGCTACCATAATTTTGCGAGCAGTTCTGGCTATAAAATAACCCAGTGACGTGGTCAATGACGCTGCTGTTTTAATTATGCACACCCATAAAACGCCCGTTTTGACCTTTAAGCGCGCCTACGTTCGGATCTCCACTCCCCGTTTTCAAGCACCTTCCCCCGTTACCACCCACATATGCCTACTCCTGTCACTCAAATTATCAGGCATTCGCTATTTTGCGAGCACATGAATTTCGACCGCACTGACTGGTTCGCGCATGCGTATAATGATCCGTACGCATGCACAGTTGGGCAAACATCGCTCGGAGCGAACGAGCGGCCGCTTACGAGCGGCTCTGAATCAGGCCCTTTGTGTGGGAACAGAGTATTCTGGACACATAACCAGGGGGACCACAGAGACCTAATACCTGGGAGGCAACTGTTAGTACCCCAAATTTATGCCAACTTGGGTGTGTGTTGTTCTACACCCCACACATTCTGGTACGCTGCTATTATGTCAGATTGTTTTATATATTTTGGAATGTATTAAATTTGAATAAACTTTGCTTCACTATATTGTGAATATACCTTCTTTTTCAGGAAAAACACATATTTATCCGTTTGAAGAAGCACTTTATTTAAAGAGGCTGAGAAGGTTCTTGAAGAGGACTGTGAAATATTTTTAAGGACAAAGGCTCCTGGAATTTTCCTGTACCTTGGGAATCCCTGTATCCCGGAGGAGCGCAATTGACTGCAAGTTGTCTGTGCAATGGCAATTACGTTCGCAGATTGAGCGATTGTTTACCATCGCGCATGTGTACAAGCTACACTACACGTGTGCAGAGATCGCATTGCGTCAGCGGATTCACAGTGGAATCCATTGCAAAGTGAGGGACAGGTAGTCAGCATTTGGGGGACCTGACCGTTTAAACACTGTTACATGGACATGCGTAAATGAGCCCTTGCGATCTCCTACGCAGAATGAGAACCCTCTGCGTGTCATGAGAGCTGCTGAGTCAGCAGCAAGTCAGACCTGCTGCAAGGGCAAGATGGCCGCTCGATGTGCGGCTATGTTACCGATATTTACGCAGGTAAGCGACGTCGTACGCATATGAGAAGGCAGCAGTGGGCATCCTTATGCTCTGTTAAGATTTGGAACTATTGGTATATTTCTACTTCAGGGTCCATAGGGTATCCACAGGATACCTTGGGGTATAGGTGTGACGTCAGTCGCTGGGCACCATAGAGTTAAGCTTTTCAGCCTCCCAGGATGTACTAGGGTCCCCCTCCTATACCCCGCCCCCGAGCCAAGGCACCTCAGTTTAGTTTGGTGCCCGGCCGGAGTCGGGTGCACCTGTCGGAGTGGGGGCTAGAAGAGCCCCTGAAGCTTTCTTCAGTGCAGCTGTGGCTGCACATCTGGATGTACAGCATGGACAGTCAGTCCTGACGTCCATGCTGTCTTCCCTACACCCCCGCCGGTACCGATCCGGGGATGCTGGTGAGCATCTGGGGTCACAGCTAGCGGTGACCCCAGATGTTCCGGACCATGGCCGGATCCAAGGGGGACAAAGGTAAGCAGCGGGGTCCCGCGGTGGGTCCCCGCTGGTCACATGGTCCTAAGTCCCCAGGCAGGGGGCTCCCTGGGGACTGGCTGCAGCGTGGAGCCAGGCGACCAACCTGCGCTTTCCACTACCCCCTGGGACAGCGGACCGCAGCAGAGCGGTAGCGCTGCGGCGTCCCAGGGGTTAAATGCATGCCAGGGGAGCGCGTCTTCCCTGTCTCACAGCCGGCGCCTCCCCCGCTGCACACAGCCCTCTCTGCACACTGCCGACTGGTCCTGTGGCAGCGCTCCTCCCCCAGGCCAGCCTCCTCTCTGCTCCTCGGCGGCCATCTTCTCCAGAACACATGGTGAACGCTGCTGGAAGCGCTGGACGGAAGCATCGTGGTCTGGGTCCCCCCGCATATCTCTCCTCCGCTGTGGTCAGGTCTGTGTATGCAGCGCTGTGTCCTACCAGGCCCTGTGTCTGCGTAGTTGAGTGATCAGCGCTGTTAGTGCAGGAATTGATTTTCTTTGCATTGTATGTGACTGTGCTAGCGCTGCTGCCTGTAACTTTTCTCTAAACTGTCAGCTTTATTACTGTCCCTGTTCTTTCTGCTAAGCCCTTGCGGTGCGGTGCTGCAGGGTGGTCTCTCGCCTTTTTAATATATAATTGGTGAGAGAGGTCACATACGTGGTGCCACCATGTCCGAAAGTGATTTTCCCCTCCGGCTACAGTGTACTACGTGTAAAGTACCGTTAGCGGAGGGGGAGGGTAGCGCGGAGGGCCTTTGCCGGCAGTGTTTGTCCATGGCGCGGCCTCTTACGGTTACAGCACCGGTACAGGAGCCGCCCTGGGCTTGTTTCGCTCAGACGCTTACAGCCTTAGTGGGCCAGTTAGCTCCTCAGCCCGCGTTTACACCGATGGGTTTATCCCAGCAGTCAGTGGTGTCGTCACCCATGCAGGGTTTCCCACGACAATTGGTGGTACCCCACAGTCTCCCTATTTCCCCGCTCCCGGTTTCTCAGGAGCCAGCGTGGGTTAACTCCCTAACGAGTTCTGTACAGCACTTGTCGGATGTGTTGCAAGGGGAGTCTGTGATGCGGCCGCATAAACGGCCGGTGGCGTCTCTGTCCGCTCCTTATGAGGATGACGAGGGGACGTCTGATGATGGGAAGATTCTGGATCCTTACGATCAGGAACCTCTCCATACTAAGGATGCTGATGCTAAATCCAAAGTATATATTCCTGGACTTATTCGGGCGGTCCGCACAGCCTTGGTGATTGAGGACGAAGTTCCCCCAGCGGCTAGATCTAAGTATGCCTTTTTCAAAGATGTGAAGGGCGATGCCACAGTCTTTCCTCTTTCGGGTCAGTTGGTGGACCATTTAGAGGAGGCGTGGAAACAGCCTGGCAAAAGATACCAGCCGCAGAGACGCCTGGCGGTGGCTTATCCGTTCGCGGATAATTATTTTGCAAAGTGGGAATCCCCTCCACAGGTGGATTCTCACGTGACCCGTCTTGTCCGTAGTGCCACATTGCCGATGCCATCCATGTCCTCCCTTAAGGATGCTACGGACCGCAAGGTGGAGATCTGCCTGAAGTCCGCTTATTCCCTTGCGGGGGGGGGCAGCACGGCCGGCTATGGCCATTTGCTGGGTTGCCAGAGCGATGGAGCGCTGGGCGGATTCATTAGAGGCTTCTTTTGATTCCGACTGTCCGGCCGAACAGGCGGAGTTGATTGGTAATCTCCGTGATTCGGCCACTTATATCAACGAGGCTGCCCTAGACATTAGTACTCTGGTGTCTAGAATTTCTTCAGCAGCGGTGGCTGCTTGTCGCACCTTGTGGCTGCGATCCTGGAAGGCGGACGCAGAAAGTTCTCTTCGGTTCGGATCTGGATAAGATTGTGGTCACGCTGGCGGCAGCCAAATCGGCTTGTCTCCCGTCGGCCGCTGCTCCTTCTGGACCATCGTCCTTTCGGTCAACTAGGGCCCAGGGCAGGCCCAAACCACAGTCGTTTCCTCGACAGGCTGGCCCTAAGAAATCGGCCAAGCCCCGGAAGCAGGCATGGAGTACCAGACGTCCGGCTCCCAAGCCAGATGACAAGCCTGCGGCCTGACGGTCCGGGCCTCCCTTTGGGGGATCCCAAGGTGGGAGGCCGCCTGCTGCAGTTCGCCCAGTGTTGGTCGGCCACTACGACAGACACTTGGGTTCTGGAGGTGGTTTCCCACGGATACGCCCTCTCCTTCCGGCACAGACCCCCGGCTCGATTCTTCACCACGGGTCTACCATCAGACCGGAACAAGGCTACGGAGCTGCGGAAGGTATTGCACACTATGCTCCAGGCTGGAGTTGTAGTGCCTGTTCCATTCTCCCAGAGGGGCCAGGGTTTCTATTCAAATCTATTTTTGGTACAGAAACCCAATGGGTCGTATCGTCCGATTCTCAACCTCAAAGCACTCAACAAGTCTTTGCGGGTTCCGAAGTTTCGGATGGAGACCCTACGGTCCATCATTCTGGCGCTGGAACCTGGGGACTACATGGTGTCATTGGACATACAGGACGCTTACCTGCATGTCCCTATTCTTGTGCGCCATCAACAGTTCCTCAGGTTTGCAATCCGCAGCGACCACTTCCAGTTTCGGGCGTTACCTTTTGGCCTGGCGACAGCACCACGTGTTTTCACCAAGGTGATGGCGGTCATGGCGGCTTCTCTGCGGCTGCAGGGAGTCCGCATGTTGCCGTACTTGGACGACCTGTTATTGGTGGCAGGATCTCCAGAGCTCCTGTTACGCCACTTGGACCTGACCAATGCACTGCTGCAACGGCACGGCTGGCTAATCAACTGGCAGAAGTCCACTCTAATCCCGTCTCGGAGGATTCTGCATCTTGGAGCCTTATTGGGCTCGGGACAGCAAAGGATCTTCGTGACGGAGGACAAGATCTCTGCTTTACAGTCAAGGGTGCGCAGTTGTCTGCACAGCCGCCGGGTGTCCCTACACTCGGCGATGAGGTTACTGGGCTCCATGGTGTCGGTGTTCGACATGGTGGAATACGCCCAGTTTCATTCCAGACCTCTGCAGCACCTGATCCTGTCCAAGTGGAACGGGCTGCCTCAGTCTCTGAAGTCCCAGACGAATGTGATCACCCCGGAGGTTCGCCTGTCCCTTGCGTGGTGGTTACAGACGACCCACCTCAACAAGGGACGTCCGTTCTGGGTTCCAAATTGGGTCCTGTTGACAACGGACGCCAGTCTTCGGGGCTGGGGAGCAGTTTCGGGTCCACACTTGTTCCAGGGCAGGTGGACGCCGACAGAAGCGGAGCTTCCAATAAATATCTTGGAACTCCGTGCGGTCTTCAATGCTCTCCATCGGCACATCGGTTTCTCCAGGGTCACCCGGTGCAAGTCCAGTCGGACAACGCTACCACCGTGGCCTACATAAACAGGCAAGGAGGAACTCGCAGTCGGGCGGCTATCGTAGAGGTCTCTCGGTTCCTGGTTTGGTCGGAGCGCAATCTTCCGGCCATATCAGCGGTCTTCATCCCGGGAGTGCTAAATTGGGAGGCGGACTTTCTAAGTCGCCAGGACGTTCATCCGGGGGAATGGTCCCTGCACCCGGACGTTTTTCAACTGCTGGTGGACAGGTGGGGTCTTCCAGAAATCGACCTCATGGCGTCCCGGCACAACAACAAGTTGCCAGTGTCCGGGTCTCGCACAAGAGACGAAGGGGCGTCTCTGGTGGATGCTCTGTCCGTCCGGTGTACGTTCCGGTTTGCATACCTGTTCCCTCCGGTCTCCCTTCTTCCACGGGTAATCTGGAAATTCAAACAAGAATGAGGGACGCTCCTGTTGACAGCTCCCGCGTGGCCCAGACGGCACTGGTTCTCAGACCTTCAGGGTCTGTCCGTGGACAGTCCTCTGCGGTTGCCGCTACGACCAGACCTTCTGTCTCAGGTGCCTTGTCTTCACCCGGACCTGACTCGGCTGTCTTTGGCGGCGTGGCTGTTGAGACGGCCATGCTGAGGTCCCGGGGGTTTTCCAGCTCTGTGGTGCGTACCATGTTGCGAGCTCGGAAACAGTCGTCTTCCGCGAGGATATACCATCGCGTGTGGCATACGTTCTTCCAGTGGTGTCGACCGAGAGGTTATGCACCGCGGGAGTTTCGTCTGTCTCGGATTCTCGCCTTCCTGCAAGCGGGACTAGATCATGGGCTTCGCCTTGCTTCTTTGAAGGTACAGGTTTCGGCCCTATCTGTCTAGTTTCACCATAGGATTGCTACAATCCCGGATGTGCGCACCTTTATGCAAGGTGTTCTCTGCATTCAGCCGCCCTTTGTTCCACCTGTGGCGCCTTGGGATTTGGCTGTGGTCCTGAGGGCTCTCCAAGGACCGCCGTTTGAACCACTGGGCTCAGTGGATCTTAAATGGCTAACAGCTAAGACTGTTTTCCTTCTGGCTATTGCTTCGGCCAGACGTGTTTCTGAGTTAGGGGCTCTTTCTTGTAGACCCCCTTTCTTGGTTTTTCATGGGAACAGGGCAGTGCTCCGCACTCGGCCCGAGTTTCTTCCCAAAGTTGTTTCCCAGTTTCATGTTAACGAGGAAATCGTTGTTCCGGCCTTTAACTCACCGGGTCTTTCCGTGGGTGAGGCCTCTTTGGATGTTGTGCGGGCCTTAAGGACTTATGTTGACCGCACTTCTTCGTTTAGGAAGTCGGACGCTTTGTTTGTCCTCTATGGCTTCCGTAAAAAGGGTTGGCCTGCTTCAAAGCAAACTTTGGCAGCCTGGATCCGTATGGCTATTTCTGAAGCTTATCTTCATGAAGGCCTGCCGGTTCCTCCTTCTGTGAAGGCTCATTCCACTAGGTCTGTGGGTCCTTCGTGGGCAGCTCGACGTGGTGCCTCTGCAGTCCAGATCTGCAAGGCTGCTACGTGGTCCTCTGTCCATACCTTCGTGAGGTATTACAGGTTTGACACCTTCGCCTCTCAGGATGCTTCCTTCGGGCGGCGGATTCTCCTTTCTGCACAGGAGCGTCCCCACCCTTAAAGGATACTGCTTTGGGACATCCCCAAGGTATCCTGTGGATACCCTATGGACCCTGAAGTAGAAAATATGAGATATGGTAAGAACTTACCCTTGTTATCTCTATTTCTACGAAGTCCATAGGGTTCCACAGGACTCCCGCCCTGTCGCACCTGTGCTGCAGATGGGCTTTGCTCTGGTCACCGGTTTTCCGTCTCCCTCTGGTGAGAATGTGATTCTTGTATGTGTCCAGATCTTTTTTCTCTCTCTTCCTTCTCCTCCTACGGCCTATGGCTTGATAACTAACTGAGGTGCCTTGGCTCGGGGGCGGGGTATAGGAGGGGGACCCTAGTGCATCCTGGGAGGCTGAAAAGCTTAACTCTATGGTGCCCAGCGACTGACGTCACACCTATACCCCAAGGTATCCTGTGGAACCCTATGGACTTCGTAGAAATAGAGATAACAAGGGTAAGTTCTTACCATATCTCATATTTTTTGCAGCTGCATTCCATGCGAAATCGCAGCTGTGATCGCATTAGTGTCCATCTCTGAATCAGGCCCTATGCTCTTACCTCCATAAGCTGAGAGTAGAATCTGCTTTCTGTAGTTATACAAATGATTGAATCTGCCCCTTAGACCGTTCCTGTGTGATGTTATCTTACAAATGTCCAGTGCATGATTTTTATATCTTTTAGCTGAACAGGTTGTTTTACCTGTAAACTAGAATACCTGCTATATTAAGGCAGTCTTCAGGTACTTTTGAGAACCAGTGCTCTAAAGTAGCCAGCCACCTGCAAAATGCCACCCACTTCATTGTAGTCTTAATGTGCTTCATCTCTTGGCAGCCTCTAGATGGGTGTATGTGAAACCAGGGGCCAGTGTGTCTTATTAGTATATTGTGTGTGGCACCAGGGTCGATTGTGTTTTACTAGTATATTGTGTGTGTGTGTGTATGTGTGTATGAGACCGAGGGCCAGTGTGTCCTACTAGTGTTTGTTGTGTGACATTAGGCGCCAGTGGGTGTTACCAGTATATTGTGTGCGACACCCAGGGTCAGTTGTGTCGTACCAGTATATTGTGTATGACACTGGTTGCTGTTGAATCTTCAAAGTGTATGTCTGTTATATGTGTGAAACACTGAGTGTGTCTTACCAGTATGTTGTATTTGTGAGACTCCTGTATTTTATTAGTATGTTGTGTACTAGTATACTGGGTTGAGGAGTTTCTTCTCCCCCTGCCTTTCACTTACCCCTGCCGTAACATCTTTCAGCCAGCTCTTCACCCCTTCACTCTGCTTCACGTGGTATGGCAGCCATTGGCAAGGAGTGGGATGAGCGCTTTACATGCCAATCTCAGGACTTGCCATAGCCGATTTATTATAGATGTGATTATTCTACATGAGACACTGGAGACCAATTTTATATTCCCATCATATTATGTGTGTGACTCTGTGGACCAGTGTTTATTACCAGTATTATGTTTATCATTGTGGACTAGTGTCATACCAGTATGTTGTGATACAGAAGACTAATACAAGCTTACCAGTACATTGTGGGTGTGTGTGTATTTGACACTATTGGAGGATTCAAAGTATTTAGTAGGTGTGTGGGACACTAGGGACTGGTATATTTTGTAGATGTTTGTGACACTTGAGTCTTCTATATGTTGTAGGTGTGTGTGTGATCCTGTGGACTGCTATATTTTATAGGTTTGTGTTGTACTAACATAGAAGTTGATGGCAGATAATAACCACTTGGCCCATCTGGTCTTCTGTTTTTTACCATTTTGTAATCTCAACCCTATGTGATCCTCAGTACTTTGTAAGGATATTCTTATGCCTATCCCAAGCATGTTTAAAGTGCTCTACTAGCCTTCTACCACTTCTGATGGGAGGCTTTTCTTTTTATCCACTATCCTTCCCGTGAAGTAATTTTTCCTCAACTTTCCTTTGAACCTACCTCCCTCCAGTTTCAGTGCATGTCCTTGTGTTCTAGTACTTCTCTTCCTTTGAAGAATGTCTCCCTCCTGCACCTTGTTAAAACCCATGATATATTTAAAAGTTTCCATCATGTCCCCCCTTTCCCTTCTCTGCTACAAACTATACATCTTAAGATCTCGTCTTTCCTGGTAAGTTTAGTGATGTAGGCTATGCCTTATTTTAGTTGCCCTTCTTTGTACAGTCTCTAATGTATTTATATATTCCTGAAGATGTGGACTCCAGAACTGAACACCGTATTCTAGAACAGGCCGTGCCAATGACCTATACAGTGGCATTATTACTTATTTCTTTCTGCTACTGATTCCTCTCCCTATGCAACCTAGAATCTGACTTGCCTTTCTCATTGCTTTGTTACAATGCTTACCTGCCTTTAAGTCACCTGGAATAGTGATTCCTAGATACCTTCCATCCTGTAGTTTCCATTAGAGTACCTTTTAAAACTAGATTTACTTTTGTGTTATTGAGAACCAAGTGCATGATTTGGCATTTTTTTAGCATTAAACTGTAGTTGCCATGTTCTTGACCATTCCTCTGGTCTACCTAGATCCTCCATCATTTGTTTTACCCCTCCTGGGGGCCCATTTAACATTATATATTTCAGCTATAATCCCTGAAAACACACGTTTCAGGGGTTAACCACAAATATTAAGTTTCTCCCGTATGTATGAAGGAGGGACCACAGCAGGTATCGGAGATAACTGCAGTGATCGCTCGGTTCCTGCAGGCAGCTGCATCCCCCATAGGTTTCTATGAGGGGTGCGATGCTGCCAAATTTACCAACATGATATTGGCCTGCAGCTAACGCCATCTGAAGATGGCGTTAGCCGCTGTAGCCTGTGGGCTACACCATGCATAATTAGCCAACGGAGTGAAGTCAGCATGACTGCGCATGGGCAGCTGCCCTGGCAGCTCTCTGGGCACATCGCAGAGACCCTGCATGTGCCGGATGATACATCCAGGCGCTATGATGCAATATTGCAATGCGATCATAGGCAGTAATATCATGCCTACATCGCATTGCAATAGCGATCATTAATAAATGGGGGTCCTTGTGTGTCTACCCTGTTGCATATTTTGGGGTCATCTGCAAAAATGCATACTTTCCCTTTAATACCATTTGCAATGTCACTAACAAAGATATTAATAAGCACTGGTTCAAGTAAAGAACCTTGGGGTACACCACTGGTAACACTTGCACTCCATTTACTACAACTCTGTTTCCTATTCTGCAACCAAGTTCTTATCCATTCAACCATCTTTCGAATCCAATCCCAAGTTTTCGAGTTTACTTATCAGTCTGCGATATGGGACCGTGTCAAAAGCCTTACTAAAGTCTAGATAAACTACATCTACACCCCCCCTTGATCTATTTCTTTAGTTACCCAGACAAAAAAGTCAAGATTTGTTTGGCATCATTCCCCCTAGTAAACCCATGCTATTTGGGATTGTGTAAATTGTTGGATTTGAGCTGTTCCACAACTCATTCTTTTAGTAGAGATTCCATTATTTTCCCTACTACTGATGTAAGGCTCACTGGTAGGTACTTACTTTACTATTCCTTGCTTCCACTTTTTAGAATGGGACTACATTCGCTCTATTCAAGTCCTCTGGAATTACTCCTGTAGCTAGCGACTGGTTGAATAAATTTGGTTAAGGGTGTTACCAAAACCTGTTTAAGCTTTTTTAGTATTCTTGGATGTATACCGTCTGGCCCCATTGATTTATCCACTTTCAGTTTTGTCAGTTCTGTTAGGACTTTTTCCTTGGTAAATATACTTGTATCTACCTCATTATTATGTATATCCTTGCAACTTAACTATGGCCCCTTCCCTTCTCCTCCTGTAGTGAATACTGAGCAAAAATAACCATTTAGATTATCTGCTAGGGCCTGGTTTCCTTCCACCAGACTCTCAGGGGTAAATTTACTAAGAATTGTATTGGTCCGATTTTGGCTGTACGGGAGTGTTGGGTAATTTTTTCAAACACTGGAATCTACTGTGGGAAAAAATGGGAGTATTTCCCGTATTTTTACAGTTAATCACAGCCGATTTCACAGTTAAAATGCAACCGAAAATACAAATAGCAATGAATACATCATCGTCTGAACAAGGCAGTACTTTCTCTACTCAGGAATACAACACGGGAATTTACCAAAAATCGTGATAATAAAAGCAAACTCTTTGTCCAGAAAGAAGTTTCAAATAGACCCCCTCCTGAGCAACATGTCTAGCCAAAACATACACAGATCAGTGTAATCTGTGTATGTTTCTGGCTGTAAATATCAAGAGAGGGTTCATTTAAAAAAAAATAATAAAAAAAATGTAAACTTAAAATGACGTGCAGTTTCCCTTCAAAAACATAACCAGGCGGGGATCTCAGGGGCCCCCTCCTCTCCTGAGCACCCCTGACTTACACTGAAGCCCGGGGCTCTTCCCTGCACCCTTGGCCGGTGGGTGCAGGGGTAATAGTGGGGTAATTATAATGTGAACTATTGTGTTTTACAGTGGAACTACAGGTGCCAGCGTGTCTGCCCTTTGGCAGTTGTGGAACTAAAAGTGCCAGTACCTGTACCCAAACTGTAAAAAAAAAAAAAAAAAAAAAAGTTTAAAAAACCACAAGACACACACTCTGTAGATGTTACAATTTTATTACATACTTAACAGACTCACACATACTTGCGTACTTCCACATATTCACACCCTCCTCTCCAGGTAGAAATCCAATGGGTTACCTGTAAAAAAAGAAATAGAAAAAAATACAATACTCAGCTATGTCCTGGCATAGATTCTGTCCCCTTCTCCAGCAGTGTCCAATGGGTCTTGGCAAAACAAAAAAAAAATGAGTGACCTGAACCAGCTTTGACAAGTATAAGTTTGTGTTATATATACCTATACAACGCGGAATGACAGAAGATGCAAATCTTCTGAAATTCTCATGGTGCGCCAGCCAATTGGAGGCCACTCTACATGTAGCGGCTGCTGATTGGCTTTGACCCACGTGCTGCAGAGAGATGTGACGCACGTGCTGCATATACAGTATACAGTCAGGTGCATAAATATTGGGACATTGACAGAATTTCATATTTTAGCCTCTATTCACCACCACAATGGCTTTGAAATGAAACAAACAAGATGTGCTTTAACGGCAGACTTTCAGATTTAATTTGAGGGTAATTACATCCAATTCAGGTGAACGGTGTAGGAATTACAACGGTTTCTATATGTGCTTCCCACTTTTTAAGGGGCCAAAAGTAATGGGACTATCAACTCAAAAGCTATTTCATGGACAGGTGTGGGATATTCCCTCGATATTTCATTATCAATTAAGCAGGTAAAAGGTCTGGAGTTGATTCTAGGTGTGACATTTGCATTTGGAATCAGTTGCTGTCGACTCTCAATATGAGATCCATCATTAGGCTGAAAAATCAAAACAAACCCATCAGAGAGATAGCAAAAACATTAGGTGTGGCCAAATCAACTGTTTGGAACAAAGAAAGAATGCTCCGGAGAGCTCAGCAACACCAAAAGACCCGGAAGACTACGAAAAACAACTGTGGTGGATGACAGAAGAATTATTTCATTGGTGAAGAAAAAACCCTTCACAACAGTTGGCCAAATCAAGAACACTCTCCAGGAGGTAGTTGTATATGTGTCAAAGTCAACAATCAAGAGAAGACTTCACAAGAGTGAATATAGAGGGTTCACCACAAGATGTAAACCATTGGTGAGCCTCAAAAACAGGAAGACCAGATTAGAGTTTGCCAAACAACATCTAAAAAAGCCATTACAGTTCTGGAACAACATCCTATGGACAGATGAGACAAAGATCAACTTGTACCAGAGTGATAATGGGAAGAGAAAAGTATGGAGAAGGAAAGGAACTGCTCATGATCCAAAACATACCACCTTATCAGTGAAGCATGGTGGTGGTAGTGTCATGGCGTGGGCATGTATGGCTGCCAATGGAACTGGTTCCCTTGTATTTATTGATGATGTGACTGCTGACAAAAGCAGCAGAATGAATTCTGAAGTGTTTCGGGCAATATTATATGCTCATATTCAGTCAAATACTTCAGAACTCATTGGACGGCGCTTCACAGTGCAGATGGACAATGACCCGAAGCATACTGCAAAAGCTAAAAAGTGGAATGTTATGCAATGGCCAAGTCAATCCCCTGACCTGAATTCAATTGAGCATGCATTTCACTTGATGAAAACAAAACTGAAAGTCTGCAGTTAAAACACATCTTGTTTGTTTCATTTCAAAGCCATTGTGGTGGTGAATAGAGGCCAAAATATGAAAATTCTGTCAATGTCCCAATAGTTATACACCTGACTGTATCTGCCATTGGCTGTGCACAGCCAATGCGATATCAACTGATTGGCCAATATATCTGCCAGTGTGTACCCAGCATTACTTACAAGTTAACTAACCATACACAGAAAGAACAGCAGCTCTCTGTGTCAACAGATCCAGCAAAAAGGGGGTGAAATTATCTTCCTTAAATAAGCTAAATGTAGAGAGAGACAACCACAGGGAATTGGGTACATATTATAACCCATGTGTCCTACTCTGAGAACATATCACAGCTGAGTCATGTTAACAGTCAGGATATTTTACACTTGTTCTTGATCCTTGCTCTGTGTTAACAAAGCAAGATCATGCAACTTTTGTGCCAAGTATTTTTTGGGTGCTGTCACTTGCAGTAAGATCATCCTTGGTTGCTGGAAATGGAGTCTTCCTGGCCGTCGCAGTTTGGTCTATTACTGACCACTGGTTCTTTTGTATTCTTTATTTTTCGCTACATGCAGAAGATTATTTCATAATTATTATTTTATAATATATTTATGGTGCATACACACTGTCAGATAAAAAGGACGATATAAACAATAACGATATTGTTTGATCAATATATAGCTCTTTTTTTTTTTTTTTAAAGCCCCTCCAACATCCAAACGACCATCGATGCACAGATCGATATCGACCATCGCCCGTGCATGCAGGCCAACTTGGTCGATATTGACTAGGTTAGCCTGTTTACTATAGGGACCCGCGGTCGCTGATCGTGGGGTCGTTATAATGGTTTTGTGCATGTGCTGGATGTTCGATATCGAACATGCAGGACGATCAGACAACGATATCTGATGGTTGTCTGATCGTCCCATGTGTATGCTCCATTAGAATAATTCTTGAAACCGATGTAAATATTGAATCTAAAGCAAGAGGCTTTGTTCCTGATCCAGTTACCATGTTGTATCCAATTACCATCGTATATCTGTGCAGAACATCCACCCCTTGCTAGGGTTGCCCTATCAAACTTCCACCATAGAGCTCACTGGACTAGTATCGCATCCCTTAGCCCTCTGACATATTTACATCACAGATCGTCTTAGGGGGGAATTCAGTACATTGCGAATTGAAAAGCGCTGGGGGGGAGCTCCCGGAGCTATTCAATTCAGTGTGCTGTTATGTCGCAGAATGCCGGTTCTCACGACTTAACAAGGGGGTTAAGGCGCGAGAACCGGCATTCTCTGACTAAAGTGCCGGGCGCACGGCTGTTAGCGCCGCGCTAAGCAGTAACAGCTGCGTGCCTGGCACTTTTGTCGGATTTCTCCTGGCATCCGCAGGGGGGTTCGAGAAGAAATCCTTTGTCCGCTCAAACAGCGCAGTGTATTGAATAGCTTCGGGAGCTCCCTCCCGCATCTATTCAACATCGCACTGAATTGAATCCCCCCCCCTTAATGTTTTATAACTTCTAAACGTGTGTAGAGGTAGAATTTGTTTGTCGTTACAATCTATGCAGGAGTGTATAATCATTGTACATAGTGAAAACAACTGAACAGACAAACAAAATGATGCTTACAACATGTAAATATAATGTTTGACGATCATATATTCATCTTGGCTTTTAGTCACCACTTATGGGTTGTCCATATTAACAAAATTTATTTATTCAAGAAGGTGAATCTTTGCCTTTTAGAGGAAATATATGAAGTTGTGCACGCTAATTCCAGCAACTCATGCATAGACCAAAAGGCCGAAGTCTCATTCTTTACGCAACGCATGTTCATACTGTTTGTGGATCTCTGGGCCTGATTCAGACCCGGTCGCAAGCGCTGAGCGCTCGCAACCGGGTTAATGGTGGCCCAGAGCGCATGCGCACGATGGAGCCGGCTCCGTCGTGCGCATGCGTGAGACCCGGATTGTGACGGGCACTCCGTTGCTCCGGGTCTCGCAACAATGGGGGTGAGCTGTCGATGTTAAGTGACAGCTCGCCCCCTTTGGTGGGCGGGCCAGGGGGGTGGCTGCCCAAGCATAGGCGTTCCCATGAGAACGCCTGCCGTTTGGGGGCTCTGTCAGAGCCGAAAGCCCTCTGGGGCTTGCGGCCACGAGACCCTACCACAAGGGTCTCGTCACAAGCCCGATGGTCGTGATGGTCTTGACCATCATCATGGCCGCTCGCTATAGCTGTGGGTGGCAACCCACAGCTATGCGAGCGGCCAGGAGGCTGCTCCATGAAAAAAAACCATGCCCTGATTCAGAGCGAGCGATCTTTACGAGTGTCCTGCTCTGAATCGGGGCCTCTGTCTTTATGACCTTGGAAAAGTCACGAAGATCTCATGTTAACATATTTTAAGCAGACATTTTGCATCCTTATGATTGGTTAGTAGTCGGCTATTACTGCTTAGCGCGGCACGTTGCCTAATCCTCATCTATTAATTTACATAGATTATATCCTAGATTATAGATTTTACCAGTACTGTTATTCTAGCACTATATTCTCTTATTTTTGCCCATTTTCGGTGTTTTATTGCAGCATTATTGTTTTTTGATGGTTAAATGTATACAAACTTTATTAAGGTCACAAAATTACAAAAAATATTTTATAAATTTTCCTTCAGGCTGTGTGTATAAATAAGGTGTATATGAAACATAAATCCATTCTGTGTTTAGATTTGGGACCCATTCCCAAGATATTTTATTATGGCATGTACATATTCCAAAATACGGAATCGATATCCAAATTACCAAGCATTTTGGATATTGGAGACTCAACCTTTACTGATTAAATGTTCTTTTTATCTATTTACAGAGCTTGAGAATGTTTTTATTTTTTAAGTAGTTGTTTTCTGTTTGGTATTTCTGAAATTGTGTTATGGTAGAAGAGTTACGATATCACTGAGGTGAGAGGCATAAAGTAGCTCATACCTCAATGATGTTACTTTCTTTAACCACTTAACTGACTAATTCTTTTTCCAAAAACCGCTCCAAAATTGTCTGTTTCTTTTATGATTGAATTAGGTCAAGAACATAATTTTAAACTTATCCACTATTCACTATTTTATTTGAAAAAAAATATATATATTTTTTCAAACACAGTATACCATAAAAATAGCACTTGTTTTCAGTCAGACCATCGATGGTCGGTTGCCATCCCTAATCAGAGGCTCTGATATATATATATATATATATACACACACACACACACACACACACACACACACACACACACACACACACACACACACACACACACAGTCAGGTGCATAAATATTGGGACATTAACAGAATTTTCATATTTTGGCCTCTATTCACCACCACAATGGCTTTGAAATGAAAAAAACAAGATGTGCTTAACTGCAGACTTTCAGATTTAATTTGAGGGTACTTGCATCCAAATCAGGTGAACGGTGTAGGAATTACAACGGTTTCTATATGTGCCTCCCACTTTTTAAGGGGCCAAAAGTAATGGGACTATCAACTCAAAAGCTATTTCATGGACAGGTGTGGGCTATTACCTCGTTATTTCATTATCAATTAAGCAGGTAAAAGGTCTGGAGTTGATTCTAGGTGTGACATTTGCATATGGAATCAGTTGCTGTCGACTCTCAATATGAGATCCAAAGAGCTGTCACTATCAGTGAAGCAAGCCATCATTAGACTGAAAAATCAAAACAAACCCATCAGAGAGATAGCAAAAACATTAGGTGTGGCCAAATCAACTGTTTGGAACATTCTTAAAAAGAAAGAATGCACCGGAGAGCTCAGCAATACCAAAAGACCCGGAAGACCACAGAAAACAACTGTGGTGGATGACAAAATAATTATTTCCCTGGTGAAGAAAAACCCCTTCACAACAGTTGGCCAAATCAAGAACACTCTCCAGGAGGTAGGTGTATATGTGTCAAAGTCAACAATCATGAGAAGACTTCACAAGAGTGAATACAGAGGGTTCACCACAAGATGTAAGCCATTGGTGAACCACAAAAACAGGAAGACCAGATTAGAGTTTGCCAAACAACATCTAAAAAAGCCATTACAGTTCTGGAACAACATCCTATGGACAGATGAGACAAAGATCAACTTGTACCAGAGTGATGATTAGAAGAGAAGAGTATGGAGAAGGAAAGGAACTGCTCATGATCCAAAACATACCACCTCATCAGTGAATATGGTGGTGGTAGTGTCATGGTGTGGGCATGTATGGCTGCCAATGGAACTGGTTCCCTTGTATTTATTGATGATGTGACTGCTGACAAAAGCAGCAGAATGAATTCTGAAGTGTTTCGGGCAATATTATATGCTCATATTCAGTCAAATGCTTCAGAACTCATTGGACGGCGCTTTACAGTGCAGATGGACAATGACCCGAAGCATACTGCAAAAGCAACCAAAGAGTTTTTTAAGGCTAAAAAGTGGAATGTTATGCAATGGCCAAGTCAATCCCCTGACCTGAATCCGATTCAGCATGCATTTCACTTGATGAAGACAAAACTGAAGGGGAAATGCCCCAAGAACAAGCAGGAACTGAAGACATTTGCAGTAGAGCCCTGGCAGAGCATCACCAGGGATGAAACCTAGCGTCTGGTGATGTCTATGCGTGCCAGACTTCAGGCTGTAATTGCCTGCAAAGGATTTGCAACAAAGTATTAAAAAGTGAAAGTTAGATTTAGGATTGTTTAGTTTGTCCCATTACTTTTGGCCCCTTAAAAAGTGGGAAGCACATATAGAAACCGTTGTAATTCATACACCGTTCACCTGATTTGGATGTAATTACCCTCAAATAAAATCTGAAAGTCTGCAGTTAAATCACATCTTGTTTGTTTCATTTCAAAGCCATTGTGGTGGTGAATAGAGGCCAAAATATGAAAATTCTGTCAAGTCCCAATATTCATGCACCTGACTGTATGTGTGTGTGTGTGTGTGTGTGTGTATATATATATATATATATATATATATAACAGAAAGGTACTAGTCACAGCGCTTAACCAAACAGACTTTTCTTTAAGATTTGAGAGAGTTCAATATAATATTCTACTATGATCCTGATGTCAACAGTGGCAGCTCAAGTGTTTCCAAATGGATCCTCGTTGTATGGTTCCCAGAGATTATGAAAAACAAAAGATGAAAGACAAGCGCCTCATAGCGTGAAATGTTTATCAAATAAGGCACACACCATATATATTCAGTATACGTGCCATAAAATGCTCTTATAACAGCGGATATTTAGATAATCAGCCAAGTCTCTGTATTTCACTCTTGAATCCTGTGGTGGTTGGATTCTTTTTACTCCCCAATCGTAGATATATACCGGGAGAAAGAAACACTCACATAGTGTATCACCAGAGACAATTTATTCACAAACAAAAAAACATACACTTAAAAATGCATAATTACATAAAGAAAGTTCAAGGTAGGCTTATCTGAGAGAATTGCAACATCAAACGACAGGGGTCCCCACTTCCTCAACGCGTTTCGTCACTTGTATCATTTATATTGGACTTCGTCAGGAGGCTAACGTTCAGAAGGATGTTTTACCACCTTATATAACCACCTAATAATTACAACTACCCATATCGGGCTCAAGCCGGAATTCCGATTACGGGCGCCATTCTGGACACCATCGCGCATGCACGAGAATCACCAGGCACCGCAAGTGTTCTCATGGAGATTCCGCTGTGCCGGAAGAGACTGCTGTGCTGGAGGGACATGTTCCTCCACCTTACCTGGTCATTTAACCGCGATGCACTAGCTAAATGACCAATGTTCCTCGCGTTACTAGGGGAAAACAGCTGTGGCCATTTTGTTATAGTTTATAATAATAAACATATAGGCGCCATTTTGTCGAAGTACCAGGTCTTATTAACATCATAAATGGTGGTTATAAAGAACTAAGGTACTGAAATAAATAAACATCACATACATAAATACTAGTCAGTGTACAATGGGTTGTATCGTACGAGCTAAAAGTACATCATCAGAACCAGAACACCATCTGCGTAAATATGTATAAAAATGTACAAAAAATGCAATATAAATATATAAATACAATAAATATAAAATGATTCCGATTGAGTTTATAACTTCAATCAGCTATACCCAAGAAGATTAAAATCTATTCTAATAAAAACCATTATATCTAAGATGCATCTATATAATAATAGGAAAGAAATCATTAAAAAACAAATTTCTATAAAAATGGTGTTCAAAGTGAATATCCTGAACACCCTGGCACCATATGGGCTAAATGAGTCCTATGAGATTGCACCATTTTTCTAGAAATTTTATAAACTATTGTGGCCCTTATCAAAACGGGCATCATGGGGGAGGAGGAGGAGCTGAGGCCGAGGAGGGAGTGTGCGGGGCGCTGCTGGGCTGCCTTGGGTACATAGAAGAAGCAGCAGCTAGAGTCGCTGCTCCTCCACCACACAGCACTGTAGTGCCGGAGCTGCAGCGGGAGGATCTCCTGCTGGCTAGCTGGATACAGAGCAGCAGCGGCGGCTACCAGAGCCGCGGCTTCTGGGGCCGGCTCCCCGATCACTGCTGGCCAAAGTGATCGGGTCACAGCAACAGCTGCGGCTACATGAGCCGTGGCTGTTGCTTCAATGGCAGTGCTCCGGGAGGGGATTGCCGACGGGGCCCGATCACTGTGGTCAGCAGTGATCGGGAAATGCTGGAGAGGCAGTCATGCTTGCAGAGGGACCAGAAGGTTAGAAGATTAGCTTCCCACAGCCGCCTAGTGGGCTTTTCTGACTGGTCGTATCAGATACGACGACCATGTCAGGGAAAGCCCAGCCTGCTGTGGTCGTATCTGATACGACCGTGTCGGGCAAGTGGTTAAGTGCGTCTTCCTGGCAAGTATGCCTAGCTAAAGATTTTAATATTTTTCCCATGCGCTGATTTTTTTTGAGGTTCTGGATAAGAATAATCAGTAAATGGCTGATTCTTAAGATTATATAAAAATGTAGAGAATGACATTGCCTTCTCTGTTGGGGTGTTACTTTTACAGATGATTTGGAAACAGATTATGGGTTATATTTACTAAAGTGAGATCTAGAAGATAATAGCTAGAATCTGATTGGTTGCTATGGGCAACATCTCCACTTCTAAAAACTCTCACTTTAGTAAATATACCCCTATGTTCCTGTAATCTGTGATTTACGGTGCTAAGTGTTTAAAGATTGCATTGTACATACTCTGGTTTATTTACACAACAGAGAGGATATAATAAACAAAGATACACTGATTCATCAATTTTATGTTCCACTCTGTGGATGCTGTCTCTGTGGAAACCCTCTTTTATGCTTGGCCTGTATCAGATGAGAGGGAAGATGCAAATTCAGTTCAGTAACTGATTAAGGGGAGGATGAGGAGCAGTGTACTGTAGAGCTGCTTTCTCTCTGTGAAGTGGATTCATGGATGTAATTGGTGGGGGCTGTTTATACAGTGCAAATCGTGTAAAGCCAGGCACCCCTTGGTAATCAATTAAAGGCCTCTAATCCTTAATTACTTTGTAAACTGCTGTAGCAATATTTTGTCCTGCACTAGAAAAACAATAGTCCAGTAAATGGTGATGTTATATTGAATAGCATGGCCTTGTCTATGTAAAGATATCTGTACAGACTATAAATGACATGTGACGTGTACAGTTGAACAGTAACCAATTACAGCTTGTTCAGTAATGAGTATTACATCCTGCATGGAATCCTGCAATAGAGCTGCTTTGATTGGCACATGGTGTGTTGTGCTTACATTGTGTATGTTCTCTGTAGAGTCTATTATTTATAATTTAAGAAACCGCATTTATAGTTTATATTGCAGCGTTTTATTTTTAGAGTGTTAAAGCATTTTTGCTCAGTTGAGCATGTATTCTGAGTTCATATATTAAAAGAATAGGTCCAGATGAAAAAATATGAATTACTATTATAACCAGGGTGTTATAGCGGCTTTTCACAAGTGTCACAGGATAAATTTCCCTGCGGATCAGGCTAAGGAGAGTGTTACTAGTAAATAAGGGTATTCCAGAGTCCGGCTGTAGTGTCACTTTGTGGTACACACACCCCCCTCTCTAATGGGTGAAGTACTATGATGTAGTAACGTATCTTTCATTAGGACAGGTTCTTGTTGAGAAGGAGCTGTGTAGCGTGAATAGTACTCAGAGCCTCATAAAAAAGTAGAGTTTTGTACCTTGTTTGCACTGTGGTGGGGGGGGGGGGTGTGGAGTGTTTTTTAAAAGGACTGATTTAGAGTTGGGTGGCAGGGATATCACTAAAATTGGTGTCACCCAGTGCGGCAACTCGCAGTGACATCCCCCCCCATGGACCTTCTCCCTTGTTAGGCCATACAGGATCCTCAGTACTGTTTTTTTGTACTAAATTGACTCGTAAATCGTAATTCCCATATATCACTGCAGTGTTCTCCCCAGAAAATGTTTCCAGCCGGGTGGCATCAAGAAGTGGCCGGGTGGGGGCCTTAATAATAGCAATAATAAAATTTTTAAACCCTGACCTTATAATGATTTAAACTTGAATTAACATTTTATATATTAATTATACTCTTCTTATTAGAGGTCCAGTCGTCTGATTACGAAAAAGCTGCATAGTCTGTAGGATCTGGTCCTTTTTATACTGCTCCCAGATACTGTCCCCACTTGCAGGCTCCCAAAGTGCAGGTGGTAGGCTGTTTCTTGCCGGGTGGTGCATTGTTAATG